>OX637512.1:3490500-4740500 GCA_951799955.1 Apamea anceps
AAGTGTTAAGTCTCTCCTTGGAGGGGAGTCTTTTATAGAGTAATACTGAAAGGCATCTGAAGAAACTTGCTAATTTATTTATTGATTTGCACTAAAGTTTATTGCAAGTTCAATATAACAAAGTCAGACAGCAGCGGGCTAATTGCGTAACACACTAGCTATGGCTTTAATTTTGACAGTTCAAAAACATTCATTGCGTTATTTACTTGGTCGAGATACAAAGTTATCGAACATATAAAGCAATAGATTGATATTGTAATACGCAAGGTACAGGTGTATTTAACACATTCAATAAGCACTTATTCTCTACGACACAATGAACGAAACCGCTCGAAATGAACACGAGATTGGCGGGATTAGCTAAGGAATTGACGTGGTTTCGAGTAAGGAATCCTTAAGTGGTCATAATGAATTAGGGCCCTGCACCCTAATTGCGTAACACACGATCAATCGTAACCTGAAATATAAGGATATTGCTAATTCATTGCTTCGTATATTCCAAAACCTGGTCTGCGTAACAACGGAAATGAGGCAATGAATGTTGTTGAAGTGTCAATATGAAAGCCATTACTACTATTAGTGTGTTACGCTATTACCCCGCTGGTAACCTTAGAATCAAGACATTGGTTTGTGCAAATAAAACCTTAACTTGTTTTTATGTTCGTGCTCGGGACATTATTCGTCCGTATATTTCTACACACTAGGAATTAGTTCGGCGAGAATTTTAACATTATTTCGTAGAAAAAGATATCTTTTTTCTCTACTGACAAATTGCTTTTATATTAGACAAGTTTGTTCTAGTCTCTTCGTTAGAGCCTTTAAATTTAATATATCTTTAGTTAGGGATCTTTTTTGTATTAAAACAGTGAAACTTATAAGAGAAATCCTGGACTAAATTAGGTAGATACGATGTTTTATTTAACGGCTCTGTAACAACTTTTTATTAACTTTGCTACTAAAAATAAGTTACTTAGAAAATTCCTTTGTTCAAATTTTCTTTAGTTCAACAATGTTTTAGTTGATTCTGGAATAGTGTATAATCCTCGTTTATTATTTTTAACCTAGGCATAGATCACATCAAATGTCTTAACAGAAATGTAGGTAGGTACCGTAAAATGATAAAAGAGTAAAAATTCCACTGCCTCATTGGTGACCTCAGTGGGGTAAGCAGTCGTGTTTATTTTTCTTTCTTTGTTTCATACTAGCTGTTCCCGCTTCTTCGACTGCGTATATTTGGTTTTTCATCTTTTTATACAAATATCCAAGCTTACAAGTAGCTTATGTCATTCCCCAGGTCCCATGCTACCTATCTTTCAAGTTTCATAATGCTCAGTGGCCAGCGTGAAACGGTAACAGACAGATAGATAGAATAACTTTCGCATTTCTAATATCAAGGAATGGACATAAAAAGTCCTAGGTTATTTCACAAGGCCTCAGATGGTGACAAGCCCAAATTTATCAACAGGCGACGACAAGTTCCAATTTGTATAGGCTCTCGCAAAGTTTCCATTTTGTTGAAACATGTCGCGCTTGACAAAAAACTTGTGAAACAAACTTTACGCGAGTTTCTTTTATAAACATGTTCTGGGATGTATCAAATACTTGTCTACATTTGTAATTTGTTGTGAGTTTTCTTTTGAAAATTACAAGATGTTTTCATTTATTTACACATTCTATAATATCTTGCCTGTTTTGCACAAGGAGTTGGCAGAGGTGTAGGTACCATTTGTATACACCGTTAAATTTTGATCGTTTTAATCCTTAAAAGGGGTCATTGTACTCATCATTATGAACAACTTTTACTATGGGACCAACCCGGAAATCGTGTAAAAAAAATCAATTGATCCATAGATTTATGTTCGCGTAACTCTACATAATGTATGGATCAACTGTTTTTTTTTTCACGGTTTCAGCATTGGTCCCTTAGTAAAACCACACACATTTTGCCTGTTATGTTTAAGTCCCATGTACCTAATAGAGAACGAGCTTATTGTCATCAACCGGACACAAAACTAGACTTCGTGCTGCTACTGAGAAATTCCAATAACACTTGCCCAACCTGGGAATCGAACCCAGGTAACGGTCAGCAGTCTAGACTGACGAGGCAGCCATTCATTTATTTCTTCAGGTTAATTTTCATACACAAAACCCATGTCATTATAATTATTAAACATCAAAGGTCTTAAAAAAGTTTTAAAAAAATCCTAGTTAGCGTTTCAAACGAATATGAACCTTATACAAGTAACATAATATTCATATTCGTATAAGCATGTGCGACCAAGCGTTTCATTCAAATAAAAAAAAATCTAAGAATCTAGATCTAATCTAAATTTTAATCTTATAATGTTAAACATAAGGTTTAGTTTCGTTTGAAACGTTAATTTATCAAAGTAAAGTCAAAGAGTGGATGTAAATTATCTTGGCCTAACTGCTGTGTGGGCCGGACGTAAAGCAAGAGCCACTCATGGAGACTACTTAAATTATAAAATTATACTGTGTGAGATTTAAAGCTCCCGCAGACAGGCGCGACGCGACACTGTGCACTGGTGGAACAATTTCCATGAAATCTTCGTGGAAATTGTTCTACCGAAGTCGCGTCGCGCCTGTCTACGGGAGCTTTAAATCTCACACAGTATAATTTTATAATTTAAACTAGCTTCTGCCCGCGGCTTCGCCCGCGTGGATGTCGGAGAGGATAAGAAGATTGTCCTTCCCCAGGATGCCTTCTATCTCTTTGGCATCTACTGGCAGGTAATTTTATCGGAATCCGTTCAGTGGTTTAGGCGTGAAAATGTAACATACAGACAGAATTTATAATTTTATATAGTATAGCACTTTACCCGCGACTTCGTCGGCGTGTACTTTACTCTAAAAACTTCGAAGATGTATGTTTACGATCTATATCAGTTATTTATTTAATTTGGGTTCATTTTAAAGTTTACAGATCAAACGAATAAGATTTTTGAAATAAACCTTGTCGTCCCCCTTTTACCACGACAGGCTTTGTTTTTAAAAAAGTGTTTGATACGTTCCTATTGTATGACTTGAAGATTATTTATACCCATTTTCGAGTTATTGGAAGCAAGCAGTGAAATCCACCCCTTAAATTTTACTACCCTTTTCCATCCCGGTAAGAGACGATTTTTTGAAAAACCCTTAAACACATACTTTTTGTTTTAAGTATTAGTACAGAGTTTCGAGTTAATCCGTCCGAGTGGTTTAATATTTTTTCTTGCCTATTAACTTTTTCAGCCCCTGAAGCCTCTGTGAGGATTTTTTTTAAACTAAAAGTTACCATCTGTATTGATTAATGAGGCAAATATTGCCAAGTATCAAGTTTATTAACCAAAGGAAAAAGATTTTTCATATAAACTGTATCCCCGCTTTTCACCCCCACAGGGTGGAATTTAAAAAAAACGTTTAGAATATATTCATAACTTGACTCAAAGATTATTTATACAATATATATAATTTTCGAGTTAATCAAGCCATGCAGTAAAATCCTCCCCTGTAAAATTGACTACTACTACCTTTTCAGCCCGACAGGGGTAACTCACCGTCCGATCAGGACCAGGCCCGTGCCGGACGGCGCGTATATGTTCCACGCGCGCCTCAAAGAGACGTCAGCAAAGTGACGGGGCCCGATAGGGCCGAAGCCTGCCAGGGTAGCGGGATCATCCGAAAGGGTTACCGCTGCCCTGGAACATAAAGGGCTAAGGAAGGAACACGGGTGGGTTTTAGTCAGTAAGAGTCTGACACTCCCTTCCGCTCCACCCAGAGCGAGCTCCACCCATTTGATGATTTCCCATCCTCAAAAAAAAAGGGTTCATTTTCGAAAAACCCTGATACACATTATTCTTTACTTTCGATCCTAGGTATAAATACTGAGTTTCAAGTTAATCGGACCGCGCGCTAAAATTCTTCCATACAAACTTTGAAACCCCCCAACCCCTTTTTAAGGAGTAGTTTAGAAAAACATAAAATGGCAAACTTCATAATTTACATAGATTAGTATTGGTGCCAAGTTTCAAGTTTATTAACTTAAGGAATAAGATTTTCCATACAAACAAAATCCTCCCATTTCACCCTTTTAGGGGTGGAATATCGAAAAATCCTTTCTTAGTGGATACCTACCTTCACGAAGAACACGCCCTCCAAATTTCTTGTCGCTAAGACCAGCGGTTTAGACTGTGCGTTGATGTATCAGTCAGTCAGTCAGTCAGGACTTTGAATTTTATATATATAGATGACCAGCAACTTTAAAGGCTCTCCCCTGTAAAATGAGACAGCTGGTCTATAACTGAAAATACTCAAAAGAGTCATTAACTTTCCAATAATATCTAAAATTGCTTTTTGAAAGTTCGCGTTTTATTTCATTTCGTCCGAATCGATCTAACTTTTACACCTAGCTTTTAAGCCTTATTCTGTGAATCAATTTTGAATTAGGTATTGACAGTTTTTCCATTCATAAACACACACTTAGACAGATGTCAGGCGTAGGTATAAAAGTGTGACCAAATTCGTAATTAGTAAATCAACAGCATATTAGCATCAAAATACCTAGGTATTATATAAATAAATATTTTTAATATTATAAATATTTATATAGTGTTTCTAATACCAAATAATTAGGAACTTCATGGATTCATCATCAGTCTCCTTTTCGTCCATACTTCTCTATTAGTCGACATCTAGGTTATCACTCCCTTTCTAGCCTTATCATCTTTCACACAGTAATTATTGAATCAATTAGTAACATACGAACACGCAAACATTCAATAGCAATAGAACAAAACAACAACCGATCTGAATCCAAAATGCTAGCTTACTTTTTATTACAATATTACATACACATAGATCAGCGCAATCCATCAGAGATTCCAGAATAAACTACAGCCTCCATTAAATATCACGCACTATTTGTTTTACGATTACATACCTACGAGCTTCGTTCCCTCCACTGTAAAAAATGGGTGCACTTATGGTAGGTATATTATTTACTGATAAAAGAGACGGTTGTCTGTTTGTTCATTTTTTGGAACGAAGTTCGTTTACAGAACTTGCGGTAGGAGTAAACTAAAAGTAATCGTCACCTAACGATAAAACGGTATGCATGCGACTTTTTTACACATAATAGAAAGAGACATAGAGAGAGATAGCTTTTTATGGTTTTTGAGGGTGCTGATGCCGATGCCGGGTGGTTTAAAATTTTTCGTCATGGGTTATCGGGTTCAGCGCCCTCGAAAACCATGAAAGCGACTTCATGGTTTTCGAGGGCGCTGAACCCGATAGTGAGGACAAAATGAAAATCCAAGACGGTGGCTGCGAAAATTTTCAATCTTTTTGTCATTTTTGATTCCGCCGAACCCACATATGTTTTTGAAGTGAAAACTTCTTTAGGCACACTTTGCGCTCCTTCTGAACAGTGAAAATAAAATAACCGAAAGCCATGCAATAATCTAGGAGTTTTATGTGTATAATAATACATGAAATCTCGATGTTCGAGCAAGTTTCCTACAAAAAAAGGAGGCAACTTGGATTATCTTTTTGTTATCCCTTCAGCTTATATTTAGGTTGTACGGTTCGTACACTTGCAAAATTGTTATTTAAGTTACCGCGAAGAGAAAAGATCACTTAGTTTCCGTTTATTACGTATAAATTATTTATACAAGTAAAACTGCTGACGATTCCTTTCTCTAAAGTTAGTCACCTCGTAGCAGTAATCGCACTTGCCGATTTACTGTAATATACGTATAGTTATAGTAATAAAATGACGCACACCTCGCGTCTGTTGCAAGCCACCGGGTCAGCAAAACATGTACAGCTTAAAGTACGAAGAAACAAGAAAAAAAAGTTAAAGTGGAGTAAGTGCGCCAGAAGACGAGGTACACGCCGAGGGTGCAGTTACTGGAATGGCACCACAACGTCAACTTCAAGGCGTTCGTAGTGAAAGTGAATTTTTTCTGCCCGTCGTCATGGGAGAAGACTTCTGGCCGCAGGATGTGGTGTTCCGTCGCTTCCGCGGATAAGTACCGCAGAACAGCATAAGAACAAGCTAGTGAAGTACTATTTTATAGTAAAAATATATATGTTTAGGTTAAGGTAATTTATCTATGGGCCTGCGTCGCCCAAAATAAATGAATAAATAAACTTAAGACTATATAGAGGATACAGAGGAATTGTTAATTTAAGACTTATGTACGACTGTACATAGAGTCGTACATAATTGTCACAATTCCTCTGTATCTTTTTTATACACAATCTTATTCGGAAAATCGGGCTACATTATCAGTCCATTTTTATTTTGAAGTGTATTGGGTTCATTCCCCACGGTTTTCATAGTTATCATACGGTCGAGCTAACTTTTTATTATTACGAATCCCTTGAGGATGCCATAGGTATTTAAATCGATATAAATTCAATTTGTACAACATTCAGACCTCAGGGAAGTGTAATTTTTGCCGTTGCCAGGGCATTAAAAATGATTTAAAAAAATCGGGACCAGAAATAATTTTATATTGTAAACATAACTTTGAAAACAAATGCAAATTATTGTGTGAGGAGTTTCGTTTTCTCACTAGCAGTTCACTCATAATGTTGTAGAGATACTTTTTTCTGACCTTCCCACTTCTTCCTAGCGTTGAAAGGCCTCCCCAAGGTGGACCGGTCGAAAAGTCCGTGGAGTTTCTTGCCCGTTCTCCACAGAGATCTACGTTTTGGAATGGGCAACTAGCTTCAACTTTCTGACTAACTGACCGACAATTTAATTTTGACAATTCAAAAGTGCCTGAAATGGTTTAATTTAAATAAATGATTTGAGTTTGAGTTTGAGTGAAGGTGCTTGGGGAGGCCTATGTCCAGCAATGGACGTCTTTCGGCTGAAATGATGATGATGATGACCCACAATCACTTTTATTCTGAAGAGTGATGGAGCTTTAATCGAGTTTTTAATAATCCTTGACATTTCTTACCGGGTTTTATTAGTATTTCGAATTTTTATCATCATTATCATTACGCCAGAACCTACACAATGCTTCGCATAGCACTTAAAATAGTGTCATAACAGAACACTCGTTGACAAAAAAGAGGGTGTGTGCTTATAACCACACGATAGAAGCCGAGTATACGCGATGCAGCGTCAACGACCGACTGGAGCCGCGTATACCCGATTCAGCGTCACCAACCCGAGCGCGACGGTTCAGTTTCGTTCCCTGTTCAGAAACAGCACAAAGTCCTCCTAAAGACGTTTTCACTCCAAAAAATTAACAAACACAAAACAGTCTCTTTTACCAGTACACTTACCATAAGTACATCTATTTTTACAATGGAGGTACGTAGCTCATGGTTATGTAATCGTGAAACAAATAGTCCGTGATATTTAACGGCAGCTGTAGTTTATTCTGGAATCTCTGATAGATTGCGCTGATCTATGTCCCCCGTAGTTATCTTATACCGTGCAAAATATAACTATCGAACAAAAACCACAGGATGAACATACTCAACAAGTCAACAAAAGCCATAAAACGATTCGGCGGCATTCGGCCGTCGGTAATTTCCGTACATTCGGCGACATAACTCGTGGATGGGTCCGACTGCTCTCCTGTATAATTGGATATTGAGCTGATCAAACTGACCGGTTTGGTCGACTTTTAAATTTAATATTTATTGAAGCTTTCTTATTCGGATTTGAGTGACTTTCTATTGGTAGGGGATTGATTCGGTTTCTGCTTTGTTGCCGCGATACGGAGTTGAATGGCGGCTACTGTTTAGTTTCGAAAATAAGAGATTATATAGAACTGCCTTCAGTTAGAACTTTGTACGAAAGGAAAACTAAATAGTTTGAGGGAGCTCAGCTTTACAATAAGTTTCCCAAAGTCATCTGTAAACAATTTTTAAAAAATAGGTTGAAGTTGACTTTGGTGAACCAATGATAAGAATCCTCTCTACCTCTCTCCGACTCTTATAATTCGATAGTTTGAACGACAATTAGTAATACTTAGTATATTATTATGTTTTTATAAGTTTTCTCATATGTAAGTGTTTGTTCTTTTTGAGAAATAAATTCTTTAAACAGTATTTTGAACTGCCAAGCGGTTTTAGCGGTTGGTCGATTCTTCACGTTATGAGGAGGCTGGCCTATGTATATTTTGGCCAAAGAATCAGCATTGCTATGCTTATGCCATATAACGTAGCTATGCTGCCAGCCTTTTAGGCACTTTTGCTGTTGACAGCGATGCGAACGAACTGTATGCTGCCGTATAATTATTTCCTCTTCTATTTATATGTAAATATTATTATGTTAAGAACTTTAGCTTTTAAATTATATAAAGGGGTTAAATATAATAATCACCATAAAATGCTTTGATACCCTTAGTTCTTGCACTTCAAATTGTATTCGAACACCAAATGTAGTAAATGATCACTAAATCTTAGCGAGCAAATTAATGCGCTATTTCTGCCTAAATAAACCACTATGATTGCGATAAAATGTAGGTTTATTACCGAATGAAGTATTATGATGCCATATTAAGTTATGTCACAAACTAGATAGACGAGGTTAATTAAAAAAAAAAATTGGTTAGGTTAGGTTAGGTTAAAACTGTGACCTCCTACGCACGAGCCGAGCGAGCGTAGCGAGCGGTGCCGCGGCAGCGGCCGGCGAGTGCCAGAAACGACTAGATTGTATAGAACTTCAAAATAAACAATATTATTTTTCCCTAAAGAGTTTTGCTTTTGCATAATCTTGACGGCCCGGTGGTGCAATGGCTGTCGAGTAATTGGCTACTATTCTATGCATGAGAATCGATCTGTTCTGGGAATAGCTGTTTGTATGAGTAAACATAATATCTTGATTAAAGAAAAAAGCAAAGTTAACTCAAAGTTTGAAAGAAAAATCGCGCTTGCAGCACTGTTCCTATACGTAATAGAAGTGAAACTCCTTAAAAAAAAACTGAAACTCCTTAAAGAATAACAGAGTTTTGGTTTGAGAGATAGAGATAGTTATATCTTTCTTCTCCCTCATGTAACGATATGCGCATAGACGTGACGCGTCCTTGTAATTTCACTCTCAATTCTCGTCCAATCATCGAATCGCCGCCTAAAAAGCTTCACTTCAAAAACCATTATCAAAGAGACAGACTAAGCTGTAGTCACTATCGGAAGAAAAATAAAGAAAATACATTTATTTAGCACAGACTAAAAGACACTCAATACATATATCTGAGGGGCAATTCTCGTAATTTTAAGACCGTTCACAGTCTGATCTTAGTCTCAATCCATCAAAAAACACTTCTATTTTCCGATACATACATCAGAAGGCCAATTCTCGTAATTTAAAACGTTTAAAATCTAGTCGCAGTCTCATCTCAGCGGCAAACAAATGTCAAAAACTTGTCAAAATGTAGGGAAATTAGAGTGATTTTGACAGATTGAGACTGAGATCAGACTGTGAATGTTCTTAAAATTACGAGAATTACCCCTCTGATAAAAACAAAAAAAAAATAAAGATCAAATAAAAAGTGTACAGTCCGAGTTAAGAAGTGAGTGAGTAAGGCGTGTAAACTGTTTATAAAATGATACCTATTCTTTGCCGTGAACCCCCCCCCCCCCCCCTCTTACAAAAGCCTTTACGTTGCAACAAGGTTGATCTAATCTTCATTGCGGGAGAGCTGTCCAAAGACTTTAAATTACATTGTTGCAGCACAGATGGTTTCAGCTCCTTTCATGCCTCGCTGCATTTTGACGACTCAGATCTCGTAAAAGTTGACGGATTTTTACGAGAATTGAGTCGTACATAGGTAATACTTTTGTACTAACTATGTGGAGATTCTACATTGGTACTGGTCAATAACTGAATTGGAGGTGTTTTGGTCTTTACATGGGCCAGCTATGTGCATCAATAACTACTGGATAAAAATCAGTACTTGACAAAAAAAAATCGGTACCTACGTACTGCCGCGTAAATACTGAATGGTAACAGGCTACGCGTTGATGTCCCTGCCACACTGAAACTGTGTCACTGTGCCTACTTACTAAACTGTATTCGCACACTAAAGCGCTCGCAATTCTCGAAATCACCATGTAAGCAATTATAGCGGTTCGATGAGTGCAGATTAAATCCTATCTAACGATCTTTCCCCTTGCGTTACTGTGGCAGGTACATTTCACGACTAAAGAACTTTATGATAAAAAAATATAAGTAAGAATGAAATACCTACCAAATTTTCAAGTACTAGAAGACAGTAAAACGCTCGCATCTCTCTAAATCACCAAGTAAGCTATCTTAACGGTCCGATGACTAATATTCAACAACTTTGACCTATCTTTGCCCTAGTATAAATATGGCGTTCAAAGAACCTTAAAAGACCTATGAATGAAATACCTACCAAGCTTTCATCTATCTAAAGCGCTGTTAATTACAAAAACTATAGAGAAACTAACACAACAAAAGACATCATATTAAAGTTTCTAATTAAACGCAGTGTATTTACCAGAGAAAGTTTAATTATAACACTCAACGAAGACATGCAATGCGTCACTTGATAATGGAGTACCAGGCTTTCATAAATCAAACAGAGTTCCCTCCTACAAATCCAACACGTGTAGTTTGGCATTAGATTCCACTACTCGTGTTGTACGTGCAGCTGCTAAGACCCTTCACAGTAATTAGTACAGTATCGTATGTACAAGCATATAATGTTCGTCGTAAGTGATTTGTGTGTTATCTCTTATAATAGTTATGAAATCAGGCGTTACTTTGCTGAAATCCAAGACAGTAAAATTTTATTCAATTTCAATATTAGGTTTGGTTCGGTTCGGCTTTTAGGGTTCCGTATCCAAAGGGTGCCAACGTGACCCTATTACTAAGGTTCCACTTTCCGTCCATCAGATTTGTCACAGGGTTGTATCTTTTTAAACGTAATAGGTAGATACTTGAAATTTTCACCGTGTGTTGACTACTAAGCCTGCTATAACAAAAACTAATAAAATAAAACCCTAGAAACGTTTTTTTTTTTTTAAATAAGGTGTTTTTTTTCTTAATATCCAATGTGTGTGTGTAATCCTTTGTGTGCAAATGCTTCTCGCATTTGGCCGCTTTTTTAGTTTTTAACTAAATCGTAACTACATAAGTGGTCGATGACATGCCTCTCGTGCATTGCTCAAGTACACGAGCGGCCTGTTGTCGACGCGTGTCGACTGTTGCAGTTGCTTCTGCAGTTGACGGCCGCTTGTGTGTATGAAATGTACCGAAATGTTTCTCCTTAATGATGGGCAAGACACAATTCATCACGAGTTGAAATTTGACGGTAATTACCAAAACACTCTAATGATCATGATAACAATAATTGGAATTTAATTGTCTGTTCACCGGTGGCCAAAGTTCCCATGAAAATTGGGTCCTCCCTTACGTCTCTTGCTATTTATAGGATGTGATTTATATTCTGGGTTTAATTAGCATCGCCCGAGTGAAATTTCTTGTTCCCCCCACCCACCCCATTGCATCGCATCGCTTGCCCGCTCTATTACTTCGTTTTCGCATAGCGTTCTGTCTAACTTTTTTTTCTTTTTACTCGTCTCCTAGGGGTCTTAGGGTGACGTTGAATAGCTTATAGCCTTCTTCAAAAAATGGGCTATCAAATGCAAATGCTGATCCAACTGGCTGTTCGAGAGATTAGAGCGGTTCAAACTAACAAATAAAATATCAAACAAATTCAGCTTTATTATTAGTGTACATTAATTAAAAGTCTGAAGTGTTCCAGTGCAGGGCAGTCTTTTATACTCTCTTTAGGAACACGTCCTTTGTATAGTGCTGCAAAGATGTGCGAATTTAAAGGAACTAAAGATATGGTTTGATGGGTGGGCTTCTTATTAACTAATAAAAAATAACTAACTAAAAATTTTCCAGGAATCCGTCGCAAGTTTTCTTAGGCGCAAAATATCTTATCATATTTATCTATTTTAACCCATCTTTCCTGACCACTACGTACACACGATACACGATACATCGTGAGGAAACCGGTATGACCTAGAACCATAAATTCGAAGACATGTTACATCCACCAACCCGCACTGGGCCCGCGTGGTAGATTATAGCACTCCTTCTGGAAGAGAGGAGCCCTGTGTCCCAATGGGAACATTACAGGCTAATGAAGTTTCCTGACCAACGTGCATGTTTTGGAAATGCCTGAATAATTGCGAGCTCATTCGAAGACCCTAATCACAATGCGGTGACGCGGTGAGGTCGGCAGAACTTCTGATAAACATCAACATCTGCCTAGCGTTTTCCTAACTATGTTGGGGTCGGTTCGGATGCAATTGAATACTAGTATTTTACACGAAGCGACTGCCCATCTAACCTCCACAACCCAGTTACTGGGAAATACCATACCCTTTGGTAATACTGGTTGTCACACTTTCGGGCTTCTGACGACCCGTAACGACTGTCCAAGATCCACAAATGACAGCGGCCCCAACTGCAACGGCTTAACGTGCTTTCTGAGACACGGAGGGGTCTTATTACGTAAAGACTGACATCCATCTGCGGACCAACCGCGGTGAGCGTAGCTTAATCTGATCGATCGACCCGTGCGGCGGTTTTATTATTATTACTTAGCCAATCACACAAATGATGGTAATTTATTTAAGACTCATTTAAAATAACAAAAGAACTCCAAAAGACCTTTCCAAGCTCCTGTAGAATGTCAATACGATAATAAAGGTTGTATATACACGACAGAGGCAAACTGCCAATGAGTCGGAAAATTCAGCTTCGAAATTGTACGAAGGACAAAGGAATCAATTGACCATGTCCTTGCGGAATGAGGAACGAAGCTCCTCGGGAAATACGTGTATTTTATTATTTAAAAAATAAATTACATTATCGATGGAATGTTTGTGAAGGCCTGTGCTGCTGGTTGATTACACTGAATATGGTTTTCAGTGTAACGTTGCTGAATTGGCAAAATCAAAGGCGTATGAAATTATTTAATTATCTATCTGCTTTTGACGTGGCCTATCGGAGGATGCAATAATTTTAATTTTATTTCATCCCTCTGGTTCAATCCAGAGAGCGTTGCAATAAAATTAAAATAAAAGAAATCTACAAATCGTATTTGAAAGTATCTGTTTCTATACATAAATTCTACCGTTAATTAACTATGAATTTCAGGCTGAATAGCCCAAAGCTTAAAGGTTGTGATACTTAACGGAATATCACCGACAATCACCGTACTTAATACCCCTACTCTTTTCACATCTCTCTAAATTAACTTCTAAGTAAAATCTCTGTTTGGGCCTGTTGCGATGTTGCTGGCCACTAACGGGAAACCAATAAGGCAATGAGTTTGATTCGATTCGATTTGATTGAATTTTTTAATCGAATTATAAGAAAATTGGGTGGATGATCAGCCCTAAAAGTGTCACGTCGCAACCCAATATTTTGTCATTTTTATCAAGATTAGTTAATGTTTTTTGTGCTGTTTATGAATGAAAAAATGGTAAAAGTAAGAATGCAGAGAGAATGACAATTTTTTTTCACTTTTACATATTTTCAACAAAACATTAGGTTGTATACGTACATATTTTCAGCGAATTGAAGTTGCTTACCTTTTGGGTAGGTGTAGATTACTACACCTACCCAAAAGGTAAGCAACTTCCTATTTTATACAACTTTTGCAGTAGACTAACGTAGTTTGTTTGCCACAAACGTATTGTTTGAAATAAATGCGGAAACATTCCTGAATTTCATGCCGTAATTCGCAACATCCCTTCGAGTCAGTTGATATGTCATAAGTCAAAATCTAGTTGAGCAGAGTAGTTAAACACAAATAATAAACGATCTATGTAATATGTAATTACATTCAACTTAATGTCAAACTTTGGATGTTTAATAACTCGATCAAGTCACAGTATAATTTTTATGAACTATTCAAGTATCAGTTTATTTAGTTTATTTGAACACCAATATTAAGTGATATAATTATATCTAATCATCATCATCATCTGTCTAGCCTTTTCCCAATTATGTTGGGGTCGGCTTCCAGTCTAACCGGATGCAGCTGAATACCAGATGATTTATATCTAATATGAAATTAAATCCATTTCAATGACAAACTATGGGTGGGAATGTTTTGTAACTGTATCAAGCCACAATAAATATCTTTACCATCTATTCAAGTGTGAATTTACTTAAGTATGAATAATTTACCAAGTTATCCATTTCTAATGAGCTTTATGGCCATTATCATCTCGCCATTAATTTTTACGACCTGTAATAATAAACAGCTGACGCATTAATGTGTACCTACCCACCTACGTACCACGTAGGTTGGTACTCGTATATCATTGGTGGAACAGACATAATTTGTCACTAGAAAGGCCCTGTACGCATTTAAATTTTATTTGCGAAATGAAAAATGCCCTCAGGCTGCGTTTTCAGAGATAACGAAAGCTGGACGCAATTTATTGGTCGCAGTATTGCACCACTTCTTCTCTTGTATCGGCACGAACTACGAAGCCATGTCATGGTAAAAATATTAAACAGTTAGCAAGGAAATAGTGGGTCTGGTTACCCAACCCATGTAGCACTGAACGTACATTTACCAGTACAGCTTCCCAGTTGTACTATCGTCATGTCCAGGACCGCAGACTTCAAAAATCAAAGCATTTATTTGAATTCTTCTTCGAGTCGTAGGCACGACTGTATTTTAGATCTTGTTGACCCAAAACTTCGTCACTTCCACGACGACGTCAGTGGCAACGCAGAGCCTAGATGACTAATCCTTTCACCACTAAGGCACGAATCGGTCTTTCTCAAGACCCATCCCAAACGGCTGTTTTAAAAGGCAATCCCCAGAACTTAACTACTCCAGCCGTTTGTGTTATTTCAACAAATATCGAAGGATTTATTTCAATTAAACCATTTACTTATACTTTCATACGGGCACTTAAGTACATTTGAATTGTCAAGTAAACGTCACCGTTTACTGACAGCAACTGACAGCCCGCGACAAAGGCTTGTGACAGCTTTTTAGCGCTCAAATGCGCCTTATTCGGACACGCATAATATTCGTAAAGGCGTCTCTACGATTACGTGCTCTGTGGTGCTAGATTACAGAACGTATCCTAGAGGTGAAATGAATACAGGATACCTCTGTGATTTCATCAAGATTTGATCAAAGGTTCCTGATACATATTTATAACATATTAAAAGCCTGACTATGATAGGAATATTATTGAAACTAGAACAATGTTCACTGAAATTCCTTGATTATGAGTTCGCAATATCAAGGAATTTGGTACTAACAATAATAAAAGCATTCCTAGGGCTTGTTAAACATTGAATGCCTAAATTGGTTAATTTAATATAAACAAACTAGTTCTAGCCTAGTTTGAAATTAATTAAAACATTTGTGTTTCATTACACGTATGATTTCCTTCTTTATTCGGGTTAAAAGTATTCTCATATCAACTCTGACTGAAATGGGAGTTTTAATTATTGAATTAATTAATATGGAAAATGCTTACGAAAATAATTATTTAACCGTTTAATGTTTAAAAAAAAATGTATTAACATTTTTTTTTTTTTTTTGTATACACACCTTAAAAGGTAGCAGTGCGCCTTGGTACTTTAGATCAAAGATTACTAATTTATCCCGACAATGGCCACCCCTTCCCACGCATTGTTCAAATAACCAGCAGGTTCTCATATCTGCTAATAACATCAATGTGATGTAGCAATATCCCTTTAACTGTTTATTGGAACGTTCATATAGTGACATTTAGTTCAATCAATCAATCAACTCATTGCATTCCGCTGCTGGACATAGGCCTCTTCTAGGCTGCGCCACAACACCTTGTCCTCCGCCTTCCAAATCCAGTCTGTCCCAGCCATATTTAGATAGGTAGAACGTAAGAAAAGCGAATTCAAGAAAGGCCGTAGTAACGCTTGAAAATAGGCCTTACTGCTACGAAATAAAGACAATATCAAAGTCAAATTGTTACCATGGACATGTTATCGACAGTACTTTAAGAGAAGAGCTTGTAGCCTCCTGTCTGCTAATAACAACGAAGCTACGTGACTATAGGCGAAATTTACAGCACATCTAAACCGCGTACAATGGCTGTCAATATTCCACAACAATGACGACACTGACAGCTCTTGACGGCGGCTTAGATGTGCTGATCGCGTTCAATTTCATTGGTGAAATTCGAACTAGCTCCTCTGAAATTCTGTTGACACTTGTAGAATCTTGTTGATCTATAATTTAAGCGAATTATATCACTACAGCCCGCAAGAGTTAACTTGAGACTTCGCTCGGACGACATAAGTGCGCGATACTGAGGCGTCGAAGGCGAAAGCAGTATCAGCGCGGTAGTCTGGAGGGGCTGCTCGAGTCTCAAGTTAACTTTAGCGGGATATACACTAGCTCATCACCACACCGAGTGTCTCGTGCAGACACGCTGCATTCTTCAACTATTTCCCGTCATTCCTTGCGATTGACAGTTGACATTAGTGACAGCTACCTCACTCCAGAGGGGTAATTCTCGTAATTTTAAGAACGTTCACAGTCTGATCTCAGTCTCAATCTGTCAAAAATACGTCTAATTTCTCTATATTTTGACAAGTTTTTGACATTTGTTTGTCGCCGAGATGAGACTGCGACTAGATTTTGAACGTTTTAAATTACGGGAATACGGGCCCTGATGTGCATGAGAACTATCTCACTAAACACTAGCGTCGTATCTATACTTATAATAAATCTGTAGAAGTGAAAATTCTGTACATTGAAAATATCAAAAAAATAAATAGCAGGGGGTGTTACTAGACCGACACCGAACCCAAAAATGTGATTAAAAAAATTTTTGTCTGTCTGTCTGTCTGTCTGTCTGTCTGTTTGTTCAGGCATCACGCAAAAACTACCGGTGCGATTACGTTGAAACTTGGTATAATTATTCTTTAATATCCTGGGCACCACACTGGGTACTTTTTATCCCGGAAAAGTATATACAATAAAAAACAAACTTAATTTTGCGGTTCGATCCCTAGACTCGATTACTGCACCAACCGCAAATAATAAGTTTGTCGTAGGTTAAGTCACCCGCAATGGAGTTCATTTTTATTCCTTTTAGTTTTTAGAGTTATTTAGGTTTATTTTTATATAAGTCGTAGGTAGGTATAGATTTTAATTTTAAAGTATAGGTAGTATATTTGATAGTGTACGTAGTGACCGTAGGTTATTTTATAATACTGTTAGGTAGGATTAGTCATTCGTATAGATATTAGTTTTTAGGGATTTTGCTTATTTATTGAGTTTAGATTAGTTATCATCAGAAATGGGTTTATTTAGGTAGGTAGGTATTTAATTTTCTGTTATTGAGTTTTTTTTTTTAATTAGGTTGGTACTTAGGTAAAGGTATCATATAGGTACCCTCTTAATCACCACTAATGAGACACAATTGGTTTTCTATTGTAATTAGCCACAAAGGGCCCGCGAGATGGATGGCATTCTGGGGAAGCACATGGGTACATTTTATCCTGTTGGCACGTTCCCGTGGGATAATTTCCGACATCCACGCGGGCGAAGCCGCGGGCAGAAGCTAGTCTATTAAATAGATACACTACACTTAATAACTACCTTACTACCGGTTCTGTCTCTGCGTACTCCAACTTTCGTCCCAAACATTTCCAATAAACATCAAAAACTAGAATCAACTGCACCTAAAGTTCACTGCTCAACTTAGCCTGCACTACGAACATTCTTAGTTCGCAAATAGTTGTCGGAAGCATCTCTACTACCTTTGATTTCTTTCATGACTTCACTTAAAGCCGTTACACAAGTTTGTCCGGAGTGCTGACGACTTTCTCCTCCAGTGCTTTATTCAGTACATAAGTTTGTAGAGGACCTATTCTTGCAATTGTGTTAAGATGCTCCTTATGCAAACTAGGTGTATGGAAGAATGTCTTAAGTAATAAAGCGCTTTTCTCGCTGGAACTGTAAGCGGTTTAGCGCTTTGTTGCTTACTTGCCAAAGGCATGGCTCCTTTCAGTTGTTTATGTTGCGGCTGGTTGCTGCAAACCTGTAAAATCGATACCTCCTAAGTATAATGAGTCAACTGACATTATAGTTATTTTATAGGAGAGTGATTTGAAGGCAAATTGTTTATATTTTAATGAAATCAAATTAATTCGAAATAAAGTAAATGTTTTTTTAATAAAAATTGTAAGCTCTTCCTTTGGTATAAAATGATTTTGCTGATTTTTGTTTTTAAATGACATTTTATGTACATGACTTGGTATACGCCGGCGGGACTCAATAGTGAAATGGTTTAACTACCAGTTATATTCATGTACGTTGTCCATCAAAATCCATCGTTTACACCAAAATCACATGAAATAGATTGTCATTTTATTAATATAATTTTCCTTTTGTTTGTTTCCGGGGTTTTCTGTCTCACTTAATAATAAAAAATGTTGAAATTATATCACTTGACTCATTATACTAGGAAAGTACTTAGCAATGTTAACATTTGAAACCTCAACGTATACTGGACCAATGTAATTTACCGAAGTTTTTTATTAGTATTTTTTTTGTAATACCTTACGATATGTGGGATTAATAAAAGCTAGGAAGAAGAACAAGAATCATGAACCAATAACAACTCATTTTGAAGAATCAAAATGTATTTTTCGCCATAATTAAGTAGGAATATCTTTTTAACATAATAGCTTTACGCTACAACGTAAACAAATCACTATTAAAAAAAATATCAATGTTCCATCATTAATGTTTCATAAAAAACAACAAACAATCAATCATAATAAAAACTAAAACTGGTACTTCTTTAGTAGTTCAATAAAAATAATAAGAACTAAAAATGGTAACTTACGTTAAACAATAATAAAAATTATAGAAATTAATAACGTAACAGTCAACAGGCATTTCTAATGCTCAAAAAATAGTTATAAGGTTTAACAAATTAGAAATCAGTCAGAATCGCTGTCGTTAGATCCGTTAGAATTAGTTGAAATCAATTAATTTATTCAAAGTCAAAGTCAAAGTCCATTTATTTGTCAGAATATTGTTACAGAGTTGTTACATAATTTTAAAAGTTCATAATATTCTCCCGTTTCCGGCGTACAAATACATTTTCAGGGTTTTGGTTATATATAACATAGAATTAAATATTAGGTAAATTAGAATAACATACAAATTGAAAATTAGTCAAATATTAGGAATGGAAATGTCAAAAAGATTAAATTAAGTCAAAGAGATAATAAGAACAGAATATAATGATTCTAATATTTAAGTCAACTTTTCATTTCATTCATAAAATCATTAGTCGAGTAATAGCATTTACATAATAAATAATCGAATAGTTTAGATTTAAATGTCCTAAAGTTAAGAGTTTTAAAACAGTCTGGTAGTTTATTATAAACTTTGGTCGCCATACAAAATATATTATTCGAAAATAGTTTATTATTTCGTCGAGGTACACGAAGCATGTGGACTTTGCGGCTGCGACTATTAAAAAATAAATGAAATTCCTATTTTTCACTATAATTAAGTACGAATTTCTTTTAACATAGTAGCCTTACTAAAAGCTACAAGTAAAAACAAATCAACATTTAACAAATTATCAATGTATGGAACATTGATAATTTGTTAAATGTTGATTTGTTACCATTTTTAGTTCTTATTATTTTTATTGACTTACTAAAGAAGTACCTGTTTTTGTTTTTATTATGATTGATTGTTTGTTGTTTTTTATGAAACTTTAATGATGGAACATTGATATTTTTTTTAATAGTGATTTGTTTACGTTGTAGCTTTTAGTAAAGCTATTATGTTAAAAAGATATTCCTACTTAATTATGGCGAAAAATACATTTTGATTCTTCAAAATGGTAACTTACGTTAAGCAATATTAATAGAAATTAATAACACAACAATCTAGGCATTTCTAATGCTCAAAAATATAAGGTTTAACAAATTAGAGATCAGTCAGAATCGCTGTCGTTACTGAGCCGCAATAAACTTGTATCATACTTGTATCGATGCGTCCCCCCTCACGCCCCGCGTACACTGGTTCAAAGTTATTTAGATCAGTTTACAATGTACGATTTTAACTGATGTTGAAATTGATTTAGTATACGTGAAATTATCTCGGTAATTATTGTTCTTTTTTATTTTTTTTTAACACAAACTTTAAGATCACGATTTATCATGTACGTTTATATAAAAATATAAAAATACCTAAATTTGTTAGTTGACTCAGTATACTTAGGAGGTATCGAAATGATATGGGTTTATAAACAGGTTTGTTTAGGAATTTTTTTTATTCGCAATAGCAATAGGCCACTACAATATCTGTTACAATGATTGTTCTGTGTCTTGGTATTGTATAATTGCATAGCACACGTGTGAGCACTATGTACCTACTATAAAGATACCATTTACTGGGTACGTCTTTCACTGGCTTGAATGTACCCTGGCGGCTGGAGTATCATGCTCACTCAAATATCTCGCTGGTGGTGGGGAGTGTGTTGGATCATTAAGTTCTCGTCAAAATGGTTGAGCTGAACAGTGCGGATCCATACGTCATGTTCGTGAACGGGCGCCAGGGACTGGTCATGTCTTAGCTGCCACGGCTTACTTTAATTTCTGAACGGTTCTTATCTTTTTTATAAAGGACGTTTTTAACGTGCACGTATTTCTATATCGTTCTCACACGTATAATTTCAACACGAATTTTATGATTTAAAAGAGTGTCCGTGGAGTTTCTTGCCCGTTCTTCTCCATAGGTACCTACTACGCTTTGGAATGGGCAACTAGCTTCATCTTTCTGACTGATGGACCCCTTTTTTTGGGTGGGAAATCATCCTATAACCTCTCCCGCTCTGGGCTGAGCGGAAGGGAGTGTCAGACTTTTACTGACTAAAACCCACCCGTGTTCCTTCAGTTGCCTGTGCCAGGGGCCACGGTATCTCTTTCGAACACCCCGCAGCCCCGGCGGCACCGACGGATCCCTTGACAATTCAAAAGTGCCTACAATTGGTTTATATGAAATAAATGCTTTGAGTTTGAGTTTGACAACATGGGACAAAAATAACTGGTGAAATCGCTTGCTACATCCTCACCCGGGGTATACAGGAGTGACGTTATGTGTGTTAGTTCCATTTCATTTCTAAACTTTTCAGAAAGTTCATCGTGTTAGCTTCCACAAAAATGAAACGGTTTACAATTTGTACGTTTCTTTCCATTCCCATACAAGAGAACATTTCCGCAATATCCTAGACAATTTCCCGAAAGAATTTTATAAAAGCAAGGAACAAGTAATATTGTCCTTAACAAGAACCCAGCTAAACAGCTTGCTTGCCCATCTACTAGCCGTTATCTTTTTTATTTCTCACAATTGCACCATTAAAAAAATAATGGAGACATTCAAAATATTTTTGCATCTATGCTATTACATTTGGCAGCGTTATAATATGATAAAAGGCTATTGAAGCCAGTCTTCACTAACAGAAAAATCCAAGACTACACGGACAATATGAACGCAAGATTTCATAGACACATACCATAAAAAACTGTGCAGGATGAGTTTCCGATAAGACTTCAATTATTTTTAACTAGCTTCTGCCTGCGACTTTTTCCGCGTAAAGTTTCATGCTCCCCCGACCCGCCCTGTCACATTTAAAAACGTTCCGTAAATAAAAACGTGCCGTGATTAAAAAAAAACGTTCAAAATCTAGTCGCAATCTCATCTCAGCGACAATCAATGTCAAAAACTTGTCAAAAATGTAGGGAAATTAGAGGTATTTTTGACAGATTGAGACTGCGATCTGACTGTGAACGTTAAGAAAACAAGTCAGAGGGGCAATTCTCGTTTTAAATTACGAGAATTGCCCCTCTGACTTGTTTTCTTTTTGCTCGGCTTCCTACTCACAGCGTGATGTCAAATAGTTTATAGCATTCCTCAAGAGTTGGGCTATCAAATGCAAAAAAATTTTTTCAATTTGTATTTTTTCAAATAATAAGCGCGTTCAAAAAAAATATTTAAAAAATACTCTTCAGCTTTATCAATATCTATACTAATAATATAAAGAGGTAAAATTTGTTTGTATGTATACACCGTTAAATTTTGATCATTTTAATCCTTAAAAGGGGTCATTGTACTCATCATTATGAACAACTTTTACTACGGGACCAACCCTGAAATCGTGAAAAAAAATCAGTTGATCCATAGATTTATGTTCGCATTACTCGACATAATGTATGGATCAACAGATTTTTTTTTAAGCTAGTAAAGCTCTGAAACTACCAGTCGGATTTGAAAAATTCTTTTTGCATTTGATAGCCCAATTCTTGAGGAAGGTTATAGGCTATTTAAAATCACGCTATGACCCTGCGAAAATCCAGTGATAGCGCGGGCAGGTGATTGGATGCGATGCGATGCGATGTGATGCGGGTCTGGGGATAAGGAATTTCACGCGGGTGAAGTCACGGGCTAGTTATTAGTATATAGAAGTCTATTAGGTTCTTAACATCGTTCCTGTTTTCTCAAAAAATAAAAACATACTTTTACTCAATTCCAAAACCGAGCTCACGACTCCTTGGACCACATTTTTCTACTTTCTTTTCATATGCATTGGATTTAGCCCTAAACTCCCTCAAAACCTCAACCTGTATACGAAATACTCGTAGTCTAGGATGGTTTAGGAACCATTATCTAAGTCGATTTGGCAATCGATAACTATAACAGTTGTAACATATGAAAGTGCAGCAGTGCAGAATTGGGGAGGGTGAGGCGTTGGTCATGTAGGAGACTGAGCTGCACCCTAATTTAGTAACAACGTAACACACTATCAATATAAATCTGAACCATTTTGAAGGATATTGCTGATCCATTACTTCATATGTTCCAAAAATGTGTCTGCTCAACAACGTAAATAACGTAGTGAATGTTCAACAACTGTCAAAATGAAACCTATTGGTACTGTTAGTTTGGTACGCAACTACCCCGCTATCTCAAAAGCGAAATTGTAGTATTTCTCAATTTTTTTTTTTCTTCTAAAGGTTCCTGCTACTAATCGTATACAACATACAATGCCGCATACACTAGACCGATACTTGGCTAATCGAGTGAAGGGAATCGTTTTTGGGGACTGTCTTATGTAACTTTGACAAGCAAAAAGTGCTGATTCTCAGCCTACCTAATTTTAATTACTTTTTTTTAATTTTTTTTTTTTTACATTGTACACTTTTTTTTTTTTTTTTTTGAGGATGGGAAATCATCAAATGACCCCTCCCGCTCTGGGTGGAGCAGAAGGGAGTGTCAGACTCTTACTGACTAAAACCCACCCGTGTTCCTTCCTTAGCCCTTTATGTTCCAGGGCAGCGGTAACCCTTTCGGACAATCCCGCTACCCTGGCAGGCTTCGGCCCTATCGGGCCCTACATTGTACACTTAGTTCGCAATAAAAGTTTTGACTTTGATTTTTATTTTAAATCATACCCCTATAACATATTATGCATGAGTTTGCTATTGAAATTTAACAAATACGTGGAATTGAAAAAGTAAGAAAAATCTTCCACAATAATATTGCCGTGGAAAAAACAGTCTTGTCAGTAACTACTTCGGTTTCCTGGTAAGCAAATATGAAGCATGAAACAAACAGCTAAGAGTACAGTCACGAGCAAAAGTATGTATACACTTGACTTTATTCAAAAGCGAGTTACTCCTTTATTTTTTAATGAAATTTTATGTTGCTACGAATATAGTATTTTCGAACTCATATGTTTTTGCAATGTGTCGTATTTCATTGTTGTTTTCGTTATTTCACGCAAAAATCGCTATTGAAAGTTTCCAGGTGTTGACATATTAGTGCTCGTGACTGTAACAGATGCACTCATCAGTGTATTACCTACGCTGTTTTCCAAGAAATACAGTATTATTCCCTTGGGAAAAAATAATAATGCTGTTCACGACCACAGACGACAGAGGTTAAATTTTTAGGATAAGACAGTTATGGTAGATGGTGCACCTACCATTGTTCATTCTTTGGCAATACATTTATAGTACCTATACCTGACTGTAAATACGGCACATCTTAATTTAGAAAACATTCAGCTTTGTCACCCTCTTTCGAATATTCGGGGTGTAATTTCATATTAACACCCATAATCATTATCAACGTATACTCTTCCCCCTGCTGGAACCAAGCCTCCTCTCTTTAAGAGGGAGGGTTATTAACGCCCAGTACCCCACATTATACCTGTAAGGTAGGTAACAAAGAACTTTTGGCGCATGGCCCAAACTATCTTTTATTTAACTTGCCCAATAAGTCTGTATGGGTCAAATTTTGCTAACTGAATTAAAGCCACTTCCTTTTATCCTACGGAGTTAAAATTTTACATGTAGGTTCAGCTTCGAAGACAATGCATGTTTATGATGCATGGCCTGATTCTTCCCCAAGATTAGGAAACTCACACACATTTTTTTTTATACGCATTCAATTATGATAGCCCGTTCTAAAGTTCACGATGATCTGACTGCTGCACTAGGGTTGGTTTCAGACGAAGAAACTCAGTGGTCACCAGCACAGATAAAAAATGTATTATAGTTAAACAAATTCTAATTAACTATACTAAATAAAACTTGCGTAAACATCGAACTTTAATATTTTTTTAAAGCGTGAATGTTTTTATTACATCCCGGAAAGCACGTTAAGCCGTTAGTCAGCAAGATTGACGGAGCCGAGTCCGAAAGGGTTACCGCTGCCCTGGAACATAAAGGGCTAAGGAAGGAACACGGGTGGGTTTTAGTCAGTAAGAGTCTGACACTCCCTTCCACTCCAACCAGAGCGGGAGGGGTCATTTGATGATTTCCCATTCTCAAAAAAAAAAAAAAAGCCGTTAGTCCCTGCTGCCATTCGTGGATCTTTGACAGTCGTTACGGGTAGTCAGAAGCCCGAAAGTCTGACAACCAGTCTTACTAAGAGTTATCGTATTACCCAGTAACTAGGTTGTGGAGGTCAGATAGATAGTCGGTTCATGTAAAATACTGGTATTCGGTTAGACTGGAAGCCAACCCCAACTAAGTTGGAAAAAGCTAGGCAGATGATGATATTCTTCTTACGCTTAAAGGTAAGCCTCAAAGGTTAAAAAGGTTTAAACTTTTATTTTAAATACATTTCACAAAACAATTGTGCAAATGTTTACCAACAGCGCCACAGCTGTCAACGCCATTCCAGCGTCAAAATATCCTTGTAGCTTTTCAGCGCGTTTCAGGCGTTTTCAGGATATAAATCCTGAAAACGCCCTTTGATAACCCGCTCCGCTTTCAACAAGACGATGGCCGAAACCCGTTATCTGTCCGGATTTAACCGGTTTAAAGACTGGACGTAGCCGAGACAGATTGACACCACAATTCCCGGTGTTCCAAGCGAAACACGGGAACTAGAACATCGGTAACCTGTCCGTGGAAAACTAACTTACCCCTACATCGTCTATAATTTGTAGCGTCGAAGATATAACTGCTATTTCCATATGAGTACCTTCCCGATGTCAACATACCTACTTTGGTTCGGCAAAGTTACGTTGATGCATTCGAGGCGTAGGTTCGAGCTAAACATCTTTCCGTTGTAGTTTCACGTAATATGCGCGAGAATACCCTACTGTGTCATCAGTTCTCTAAGTAAGCAGTAATGCGCAAAAGTGTTTACTGCCTGGCTCCCGTCATATATGATAAAATACCTAAAAGTTGTAAAGAACTGCCGCTATGGTTATTTAAAACAAAAAACAACCGACTTCCAAAAAAGACACTACAAAGTGAAAAATAACTTTAATTTCGGAAGTCGGCGTCGTTGGGTTCGCATTTTCGTTGTTTTCCACCGACTTCCGAAATTAAAGTTATATTTCACTTTGTAGTCTTTTTTGTATTTTTAACCGACGAAAAAAACGGAGGAGGTTCTCAATTCGAAGCGTATATAATTTTTTTATGTTTGACCACGCATAACTTTTTACAGAGTAGTCCGATTTTGATATTTTTTTTTTTTAACGGAAAGAATAATTCTGAATCGGCGCCGTCTAAATTTAAGGCAATTTAGTGATCTTTGTTTATTGATTGTTTGGCGCCGACTCAAAATTACTTAGGTATACTTACATTAGTTTAAGAACTTAATTATTAAGGTTAAATAAAAAAGGTTTATTATTTTTTGCTTTTCAGGTTTTTCGGCGGTTTAATTTTTTTGTTAAAAAGTTTTTATCATATATGACTGGAGCCATGCAGTAAACACTTTTGCGCATTACTGCTGACTTAGCGAACTGACACATGATGACACAGTAGGGTATTGTCGAATTGAGAACCTCCTCCTTTTTTGAAGTCGGTTAAATGAGGCTACGAAGCTTTTTGACATTCAAAGCAAACTACAGTGTAACAGAATTTTTGATTGATAAACAAATTGAAACTTGACTGTTTACAATAATGTTTAAAATAACAATTATGTTTGGTAACTTGACTACAACTGACATTCGTAACTTAACTATAAAAGCATGACGACTCTCACAGCACTGTACACAATATTAATTTTAAACATTTTTCTTAGCAGTAACTCAATTCAATTCATTTATTGAATAATAAGTTCTACATTGTGTCTGAATTTCTATAACTAAATATACATATAAGAAACATCATGCATGCAATCTATATTTAAATCATTACAATTATCCAAATTATATTAAAATCTTAATTAAAAAATATGAAAATTTATGACATAAGTCAATTCATAAAATTCAATAAAATTTTAAAATATGTTACTTTCGACTCTTGTATTAATTTCGTTGAGGCGAGACACTTGCTTCATCTGGAAATCTTTCCTTTTTGTACTCTCCCTTTTTTGCCTTTCATCTGCAATCTCATATTCAAAGATATATTTTGATAAGTGACTAAGTAGGACCAAAATGTACAAACTTGGGACTGTCAATATATTTAAGTCATTAAAATGTGGCTGGCATGATTCTTGCTGTTGAATTCTATTTAAGGTTCTGATTGCTCTTTTCTGAATTACAAAAGCTTTATGAGTATTGTAATCGTAACTTCCTCCCCAGAAAAGTATGCTGTATCTCAGTTTTGACTCAACTAATGCGTAATAGACCATTTTTATATATTTTATGGGTACCTCGTTTCTTAGAATTCTTAATACGTAACAGGCAGAGCTGATTGTTTTCTCTAGGTATGTTAGCTCTTGTTTCTACTGTAACTGGTTATCAATATGAACTCCCAGAAACTTAACCACTGGGACCACGTTCAGTTTCCTTTCAGAGTTTAAACTTATTGACATCATAATTATGTATTATTGACGTTATCATATTTCATTACAGATTGACATTACCTGACATTACCTAATGCATTTTATTAAAATTGATATTGACATTATTAATTAAACTTTTGCCTTTTTATAATACTAGTACCTATACAACTAATTTATTTATTTGATTGGCAAAAGCCTCCTTTAAATGTATATTTGTACGCCAAATGGCAAAACATACAGAAACTATAGTATAACAATGACTGTAACATCATGCACACTGTGGTTACCTATATTTACAAATAAAGACGATTTATTGTTTGGTTTTTTGTTGTTTCTTGTTCTATTTGTTAAAGTTTAGTATTCAGTTATAGTTTAGTGGATTTGTTTTTATTTTTGTAATGTTTGCATGCCTGCTGGTAAAATATGGCTGAACCTATTTTCCTTTATCACCATATACTGTACCCATATTTGCAAAATAAAATATCTTTGTCTTAGCGAAAGTACTCGTCATACTTTCGCTATTTAGCTCGAACCTTTGCCTTTTTCATTCAGCTGCTAACACTCTCCATACGATGACCATCTATCCACCTTTCCTATAGTCATCATTCTCCAGTCCTTATTCCAATTTATTTGGGGTCGGCGCAACATGTCTATTTCTTCCATACTTCTCTATTAGTCGTCATCTCGGTAGTCACCCCCTTTCTAACCATAACTATCATCATTCATATTCACACAGTCCATCCATCGTTTCTTTGGTCTTCCTCTACTTTTATAACCTTTCATTCTTAAAACTTTCCTAGCGACATTTTCCTCATTCCTCCGTATCACATTCTAAACTTTATTTATTTACTTTATTATTTGTGCCCGCGTGGATTATGGTCCACTCGCTCTCACCGAGAGGAAGCCTGTGTTCCAGTAGTGGGAACATTATAGACTGATTATGTTATGAAATGCTTATGCTAATACTTACGATCAGCAATCTCTTTCAGTCTCATAAGCAAATTTTCGCCTTTTCACGCCGCTATTTTACGAGACTCTAAACTAAATAATCATCCAAAGAAGTAAATAAACACACGACAGCAAATTAGAACACATTTTCACTATGTTCGGACTCTGATTAATTACCCTTTTCGCGTCTCGGAGCTTTGGGAGCGAAGTTAATTAGTCACTTTACTTCTAAAGTTTTAGATACATCATGCATTTTATTTACTTGTTAACGTACTCGTAATTATGTTAATACATATTTCGTATTTAAATACAGTGATGAAAGAATGGGAAAGAAATGTGTTAATTCACATCAAGTGATTTTAACGTAACATAACACCTGTATTTCTTTGAGGGGTTAGGCAGAAGTGCACCTATAGTACGATCACGTTTTGCCATTTTTGTTTATGTCCCATGTAATAGGGAGCGAGCATATTGCCATTAACGTGCACAAAGTAATCCGGAGTAATCTTCATGATAAATAAAAGATGGGAAAGTATACAAATTATTGAAGGAAAAACATCGTGAGGAAACCGGGATGTCCTAGAAACTAGACATCCACCAAGCTGCACTGGGCCCGCGTGCTGAATTACGGCCCACTCCCTCTCACCGAGAAGAGGTCTGTGTCCCAGCAGTGGGGATTTTATAGGCTGTATGTTATGTATGAAGCTAAAAGGAATGCTTTAATTTTTTTCCTTATTTTATTTTATTTTAATTTTTTATTCACAAAACCAAGTTCTCACCAGATACATTACGTAAACAAAACTTGCAGCTAAAGGTACAAAAAGCTTGAAGAACTCGAGAAAACTACAGATAATATGATAATGACTATGACACCACTTAAAACATAGTAGCTTACTAAAAACTTAATGGCGGCAGTTAGCACCGTTCGTGAGATTATGTAATCGCTGCAGTAATCCTTATATCTGATGGGGCTAATCTCGTATAATTGTATGCTGAGAGTTTGAGAAACGAAGGTTGCACGATATGGAAACGACATTTATTTATTTATTGTTTATTTTATTGTCTTTGGGTGGCTTACAGCTACCAAATAAAGTAGTAGTGAGGTAATTGACGACAAGCTATTTACAAGCCTCCACAATTAGCAATAGAGTATTATTTACATGGTGGTCTTGCGTTTACTTATTTTGCATCACCATTATCTGCGTAGTATAGGGGATGAGAGCAGTGGTGGCCTGGTATTGACCACGACTTATGAGTAGTAAGTAGGTCGTGAGTTCGAACCCCAAGCACTTTACTACATGTGAATTGTCAAAACGGTGAAGGATCGTGAGGAAACCGGTATGTCCTTATAGAACTAAAAAGACATGTCGAAGACATGTGGCATCCACCACGCACCCGCGTGGTGGATTATGGCCCACTACCTCTTATAGAGAGGAGGCCTGTGTCTCAGCAATGGGAACTGTATAGGCTGATTATGCGTATAAGGGATGAAGTTTGTATGGAAGCTCTCCATTTTTACACACGGTATTGTATTTTTGTTTCGTATTTTTGTAATTTATAAGCTGACGCAGACGCCTTCATACAGGGCCGCTGGTTTAGTTTGGCCACGACGTTTCTTGTCTAAACTCAGCCGGACATCAATGTAAAACAACAGTATCAGAAGGCTAATTCCTGTAGTTAAAACATTCAAAATCTTGTCGCAATCTCATCTTAGTGACAATCAATGTCAAAAACTTGTCAAAATGTAGGTAAATTATAGGTACAAAAAGTTTTAAGACTCTTTTGGTGCGTGCCAAAATGGAATTTTTCGGCGCAATTTCTGTGACTATTTCACAAATTTTTAGGTGCCAAGAGATCCATGTAGCGCTCATTTTGGCAGACTGACACTGACAGTAGAATGCGGACTTTCATAAAAATACGAGAGTTATCCCTCAGATTCTATGTAACACCAGCAAGAGAACATAAAACAACCCTGAACCCAAAAAAGAAAAACATTTTATAGAAGCACACAGCTCGACCTCGAAATCAAACATCTTATTTCAAAAAGATCCTTTGAAAGCAGATCATTTATAAAAAATCTTTTCACAGAAAATTACCGAAATATCACTCACGTCCCCAGTACGAAAAACAAGGAAACGTGGTTGAAATTGAATATTCAACTCAGCCTATCGCAGCCCACTGCGAAATTGAATATTACTGTAAAAAAATCGTAATCTCAACATATCATAAATGAAAGCCGCTTTTCGTGTCTGTCTTTGCGACCGCGTTCTTCTAAAACACGAACAGATTTTGATGCGGTTTTCATCATCATTTGGAGAATTTATTCTGGAAGGTTTATGTGTATAATACATTAATATTAAACTTTCATTTAGGAAGAAATCTCGATGTTTCGTCCAGGCGCAGAACCCATGCGAAGCAGGGGTGTACTGTAAAGGTTGTCGACTAAATTCATCCTTATGCAGTGCAGGCTGGTTATAATTTAGCGCGGCATCCTTCCATTCGAGCATTCAAGCAAGTTTAGAACGGGATGTCAAATATTTTATTAGGTTTTTTTTTGTTTAGGAAAAGACAGTGCTAGTTTAATCGACAATATGTAAAGACGTTCAGTCAATATAAACGTAAAGAAATCGTATCGTTGTGTGATTCCTTTGAAGGTTTCATCAGCCCGTCACAGTACCTTGTCTTTACAAAAAACGTGTTTGATCGTACCTTAGAATAAGGGTTCGTACCGTAATAATGTTGATGGTAAGGCTGCTTGTCTAAATTTAGCATATTTTCCTCCTGCAATTAAGCCAGCTAGTCGGTCTGCTAATTATACACAATTTTGTCTTGAGTTACGACCACTAGTTATTTAGCTCATAAAAATCCGGAGCTGACATTTTTATTTACCTGGACAGGCTGGTGGTCTTAATTTTGTGCGCAGTACGAGTCTTAACTAGTAAGTTACAAGTCTGTTTACGTAAAATGTGTTCTAGGATACATTTTCGTGAATGGCAATTTGAGTAACACAGCAAAGTTACATAACAAAACATCACGCCTTGTTTCCCCGAAGGGTTGGGCAGTGGTGTAACCTGAAAACGGTCGACAAATGGTGTACCATATGGTACATACTGTACCATACTGCTTGGAATATAACATGTTAATTTTCGATAATTTATAATATGTCCCTGTCAAACCGTGAAGTGAAACGGTCCAGATTGTTCGCTCTTGGCGGTAGCCGAATTGGTCGCAGTAACTTAGCCAGAGCACCCCGACCAAATGGGTTGGATTAGGTTAGAACAGTGACGAGCGAGCGGAGCGAGCGGTGCCGCATCTGCGGCCGTCGAACACTACTCCCAAGTTGGTCAAGTTGGTCGCAGTTATTTTGTATTAGCGAAAAGCGCGTTCCGTCGCATACAAGTTTAATACCAGTTCACAATTGGCCTGTTTGCCATAGATTTATAAACAAACGATGTTCTTAATCATACGGTCACTTGTGTATGTGACATTTATTATGATAAAATTAATAAAATTTTACCCTATCTTCACTTCAACATGCTAGGTGCATGTTGAAGTAATTGTAATTAATTGTAAGTAATTTGCCATTAACTACCAAGTCTTTAATCACTTGAAGTACAGACAGCAAAACCACGGCGTACCGAAGTTTGAAAAGGCTCTTCCTGTTAAATGTCTATCCGAAACGACAAATTTATTAGTGACGCAGGCAGTAAAGCATCGGAAGCTGCTTATTCTGTACCTAATGTTAGAACGATGTGTTGGTAAGTTGTATTCTATGATGCAAGAGGGTAGTCAGAGAAAACTTGAGGATGGGCGCAAGGGAGAAAGGATAGGGGTGTGTTAATTGTTAAGAGAAAATTGTGTTGGTGACCCAAGTATTTACATTGGCGAGGAAATTTAAAGAACGTGGTTAAAAAAATACATACAATCGGTTGCGTTTTCCAGTGATGTCAAATTTCTATACAACAAGAATATAATTTCTTTATTGTTAGCATGAAATTTCTTTATTTACATGAATAACAATGCACAATGCATAAAGCCTAAACGTCCCCACTGCCTAAATACTCTATAAATAATACAGTGTATTATTATACTGTATGATTATAACAATTAATACACTGTTTTTACACAGGTCTCCTGCTGTGAGAGGAAGTGGGCTGTAATCCACCACGCGGGCCAAGTGCGTCTTCTAATTTTTGGTTCTAGGAAACCGGCATGTCCCACAACCAAAAATTCGAAGACGTGTGACATCCACTAACCCGTACTGGGCCCGCGTGGTGGATTACGGCCCATTCCCTATCAATCAGAGGAGGCCTGTGTCCCAGCAGTGGGAACGTTATGGGCTGACTACTATACTACGCAAGTACCCTGCTGGCATTACTCTTTGATTGACTTTACAAGTATAAATAATAGTGCTAGTTACAGTCTCGAAGATTACCTATCGGATGGAGAATGTGGACTATCGGTCAATAGCTTAGGAGCATAAAGCAATGTATATATTGCCCGGGCAATGTATTAGCTAGCAGTGTTTGGTCTATGAACATTGAACACGCAATAATTATTAGTGATATTCTGTGAACAGCTACTTCAATGCAGATAGGTACCTACGGATGAATAGCTTTGTGAGCTAAGCAAATATAGGCAAGGTACTCGTACCAATACAGTTCATATACAGTAGAATATTCTCATAATATTTGTTTAGTTTTATGAAGAGAATCGTTTATGATTTTATGTATTATTTTTCTGTCTCCTTTACTCTTTTTCACGCTGTCTACATCTCTATCTATTGTCCTATCGCAGTTATGCTGGACGAGATTTCTTATGAAATAAGCATCACCTCTGTAGGTACCTATTTTTCTGTTCTGTTTTTTCTTGTCTGTTTATATACACAGTTAAATTTTGATCGTTTTAATCCTTAAAAGGGGTCATTGTACTCATCATTATGAACAACTTTTACTACGGGACCAACCCTGAAATCGTGAAAAAAAATCAGTTGATCCATACATTATGTCGAGTTAGGCGAACATAAATAAATAATAATAATATCCCTGGACATTTCACACAGCGCCATCTAGTCCCAAGCTAAGCAACCTAATGCTTGTGTTATGGTAACAAGATGGCTGATAAACTACTTATATACATATTTTTTTTGTAAATACATACATATTATAGATAGAAAAACACCCAGACTCGGAACAAATACATGTAGGTCATACAAATATTTGTTCCGTGCGGGAATCGAACCCGCGACACGCAGCGCAGCAGTCAATCGCTTAACCACTGCGCCAACCGTGCCGTCAAATCTATGGATCAACTGATTTTTTTTTAATTTAACGGTGTATGTGTGTATAAATGGTAAAATAAATACATATAATATACTGTGATATACGAGTAGGTGATCTTGGATTTGTTTACATTATCATTGCCTAGCCTTTTCCAAACTATGGTGGGGTTGGCTTCCTGTCTAACCGGAAACTGGCGACTACCAGTATTTTACATGAAGTGACTGCTTATCTGACCTCCATAACCCAGTTCCTGGGTAATATACGATACCCCTTGTCTGACAACCAGTCTTAATTGGTTGTCAGACTTTCGGGCTTCTGGCGACCCAAAACGACTGTCAAAGATCCACGAATGACAGCCGGGACCAACGGCCCTTTACAGCCACAGCCTGTATAAGCATCACCTTTGTACTTATTTTTCTGTTCCTTTATTCTTGTCTGTTTATGTGTGTAAACTGCTATATAAAATAAACAAATACACACAATACATGTCTTAAAAATTTAAACTGTCTATGAACCGTCTTCGCAGAAGGGCTTAAAACATAATAAAGGTAGTTCGAAAACATTCCCTTACCAAACTCGAAAAGTGAAAACGTATTTCCACATGGCAGCTGATGTCGAGAAAAACAAATGACGTGCTACGTTTGAAAGTTCAAAAGTGCTGACTCATCCCATATGTATAAATAACAAGGCACATAGCGCACAGACTAAATATGGCATGACATCTTTGCCAACAATTTTCCTACAAAACAAGTTCCTGCTAGATTCTCAGCCATTTTTGACTACCGAACTTTACTGCGTCTAAAAGGAAATCAAGGTACAGACGCCAGCACATCAAGCTACCCGACACTGTCAAATTTTCCCAATCAATCTTGAACCTAATGCTTTAGAGATAAAGTTGAAAATCTATTAAAGAAATTTGACAGATTGTAGTAGCTTGATGTGCTGGCGTCTGTACCTTCCATTACATATTATACTACTAGCTTCCACCGGCATGGTGTGTTGATAAAAAGTAGCCTATGTCCTTCCCCAGGCTTCAGACTATCCCGCTCTTCACGCCTCCGACTCATGGCAGGCAAAGCTTTAATGGCGCACCGCTCGTCTTTCTTTACGAGACAACTTTTAAACTATTCGTCCAAATTAATTAGTGTAAAAGACAAAGTTTGTCTACATTAAATACACAAAACGATAAAGGTATTAATTTCGATAAGAATTAACTAAATAATATACTAATGGAAAAACTCAATAGGTAACACTTTACCCGACCAGGGAATCGAACCCAGGACCCCCCACGCTCAGCAGTCGCGCTTACAACCACGAGGCCAACGGGGCAGTGAAAAAAGCATGTAAGAACACACATACACAATCCATTAAGGACATAATCAAAACCATAATTTTCTAAAAACATAGCCTACCTTTTCTTGTTCAAACAAGTTCGTTGTTACAAACGCTGTATCATCTCATACGCAGGGGATGACTGGTAACTATGGCAACCAGGCTTCGATAAAAAAGAGTGACGAGCGAAAGTAACAAACATCTGCGGCCTGTCCACGATATGGATGGATGTGGATGTGTGGCAGCTGATGCATTAGTTGGAGCAGGAAATGTGAGTCAGACAATAACGAAAAGCGTGGAGGAATTAGAGTTGTGTTTCTACACTTTTATTAATATTTGTGCTATGTTTAGGATGAGGACAGCAGTCGTACGAATTGTTTTGTATTTTTGGATATTTCACTGTGTGTCAAATTCAAATTCATTTATTTGCTAGAATGTAGGTTTACTACGTTAATATCTCCCTCGCCTTTTCTCGACTATGTTGAGGTCTGCTTGGACATGGACCGACTGTCTATCTGGCCTCCACAACCCAGTTACTGGGCAATACGATACTCCTTGTTAAGACTGGTTGTCATACTTTCAGGCTATTCACGACCCGTAGATAAAGACTGTCAAAGATCCACGAATGACAGTCGAGACCAACAGCTTAACGTACTTTCCGAGACATGGAGTCTTGGTATGTGAAGATGGTCATCCATCCACGGACCAACCGCGTCAAGCGTAGCTTAACCTGATCGATCGACCCGTGCGGCTGTTATTGCTTAGCCACAAGCCTCTCTAACATGTTTGAGTATTCACGTAATAGTTAAACAGAGGTTTACATTTTTCATTTAGTCCATTGTTGAATGTTACATATTCCTCCTAGGTAGATTTTATTTATTTTCTACCAGCATCAAAGCGTGTAGCGAGAACAACCAAAATAGAAAATTTTCAAGAGTAGGTACTACAACTATATTATTTTAAAGTACAAATCCATTTTAAAGTTTCGTCCCGATTCACCCCTTCGTCTCTATTCACCCCGTTTTACTGTACCTAGGAATTTCCACGAACAATTTAATTGAGCTCCAAACCAAAGCCGTCAAGCGTGACCGCCATTAGCAATCCCAATATTCAAATATGAGGACCTAACAAATAAAAAAGTTTTCCCCTTTTCATTATCGGATCTCGCTCCGCAAAGTTTGGAGAAGAAATTCTATAGGTAATTTTAATGGTATTTTTTTTTCATAAAAGTTGAAAGTCTCAATTGAGAGGTTCTCGGCACAGAATTAACTTAGAGTTGTGCTATATTCAACTGAAATAAGCTGGGAATGACCTTTCGTGGGACGCTGGGTCAGCGAGATGGGCACCGTATCCGCCGCTTTGATATCCAAGTTCGGATAAACGAAAATGATTTTGTGAAAATAAATATCAGTTGACTAGTGACTGTAACTCTCAGTAATTGGATTTACCAGACACAATTAAACAATCCGGGCCACTACTGATAATATCTAAATAGAAAAATCCATTAACTCTGTCACAAAGATTGCGACCATTAGAGTAATGTGTAAGAGTAATGATAAAATTATGGAATTTAATCTTGGTAAAAGCATTTATTTTTCGAACCTAACCTACACTTAATCTAGCAGACTGCTACACATTCTTCTAAAGATCACAGTCTCATTTAGAAGTAAATTGTGTAACAGAAGAACTTTAATTTAACTTTGCGGAGGGTCGAACAGTGCTCAAATTAGTTTCAAAATTCCCAAATTACAGGGTACCCTGACTATTTCCGTAACAATTTAATTAGGTCGATATACATATGCGTATGTACAAAAATCAAACTACGCCAAAATTATCACTAGCCTCGGTTCCGGATATCCGCGCAGCCGTATCCGAACCGACGGGACGCGGATACGGGAAGCCGCACTGTTATTTGAAACTCCGGCCGGCCGGATTGGCGGAGTGTTGCAAAATTTTAGCTATCAAAGTGTAAATTTTGAGCTCCGTCTCCTAATTTACTTAACCTAAGATTAGATGGAAAGCCGTTTTATAATAACGGTAATATTTTAGTATATTGTATAGTTTTATAACAGTTTCGGGCGCGGTAAAGTCCAAGCTTAAAGCGTACCTAACTACAGGAATTTTGCATCGACTTCACTTTTAGTTTTATGCAAACTGTTGTACGGTTAATAAATACATAAATATATATATAACTTTGTGTACAGTTTTAAATACTCGGCCCTAAGCTTTTAGCTTTGTGTCTATGAGGACCGCGCTTTAAATTTTAAGTGTATTTCTATATTGTTAACGCAAAAATTTCTCAGTGGAATAGAAACTTGGATTGTTTTTTTTTTAATTTTATGTAGACTAATTAATTTGCAGATAGCTCCTGATCAATAGTATTGTCGGAGTATATTCATAAACACTATTTATTTATTTAGGATCTCCAATACCTAAAAGATATACACATTTCATGATAATATCTAAACATGGTTACATTCTTCCAACGGCCGAACCCAATAACCTATTGACAGATCGCTACTGTTGGTAGCTATTACAAATTATAACTGCCAGTATAATATTATAATCATACAGATCGCTACTGACATAGATTTCTGGGACGTTAAAACCAGAGATAGATAGGTTTTTTACCTCCAGTATGCCAAAATTGGCGATAGATAGGTAATTTGGTACGGCCGTAAATATCTTATGAACCTTGGTAACAACTAAGTAGCTATTCTACCTTTAAAAACCCAGAACGACTTGGTTCACTGTTAGTAGCCCTGAGTACAAATCGCCTACTAGTCCTAAAACCCCCTCTCCTGTTTGAATACCTAATAGTACCAGGGGAAATACAAAAATACTTGTACAAATAAATTTACAAGATCAAAAAAATAAAAAACTAACAAACGTTCTCCAACAGAGCGAGTGCCATAATAACTTGAATGCAAAGAAACCCCAAACGAACGCGTTTCCGTCCATAAGTTAAGAAACCGGACGGACGGTACCCTTATGTCAAACCGGTTTTACGACGGTTTTTCCACCGGTGAGTGTCGCCTGAACTTCCAAGGCTACACATTACCATAAAGTCTGTGCTTTTGCGAATATTCTCTTTTTTCCGTGACTCGTAGACGCAAAGTTCTGACACTTTTTATAATGACATCTCAATTTCGTTTATGGCTCAATTTGGGTTGAGAGTTATGAATTTGAGTTGAATGTTGACTTAATTTGTTGTTCGTCATTTTTATGCGTGATCTTTTGGTTAGTGATTGCAATGTTTGGGTGCCAGACAAGTACCCGTATTCACAAACATTACTATGAAGTTCCGCAGTGAGCGTGGACGCACAGAGTTCCAAAAATTTACTCACAGACAATGCTTGAGTGGCGATCGGCTCTATGCGCCCCTATTTTTATGAATTGAAAGGCATGTCATATGAAACTCATTGAGAAATGCCTTCGCAGAGCATTGCTACTTTACTTTGGGCTGATTTTTCAACAGTCAGATAACTTTTATTTGAGGAACAAATATTGCGGTTTAACAGTTTTCGTTTATGTAGAAAATATATCAAACTGTCATAATTATTCTTTAGATAAAAGTTATCTGGCTATTGAAAAATCAGCCCTTAGACAAGTATTGTTTGTGAATACAGGTGTAATCTTGTCTTACCATTAATGATCGGCGATGAACTAATACCATCTCCACCTTGATTGGGCAAGGGCGAACGTATACAACTTGCATCAGAAAGGTGTGATCACATTTATGGAAAAGAAAGAAAAAGAAAGTTGACCATCAAACTGAACAACTTTCTCGAAGGGACCATCGTACTCGCGAATAAATCAATAAAAATATCAACTGCAAACACAGGGTCAAATTAAATTAACTAGCGAAACTCTGCAGACACTGTTTTTATTTTATCATGTTTACATACCGATATCTAAAATAAAAATAACAAATGATTTAATGTTTTTTTTTCTCGTCAACGACCGCTGGTAGTTTTTTTATTTGAAGTTTGAGTTGAGAATATCTGTATTCTTTTGTCTTATTGTGTTAAGATATCGGAAACCATCACGTCTGAGAAGTTTACACAAAATAAACCCCTTTTTTAAACTGTTTTTCAAGTGACTACACTAAGTGCAGTCGATAACCCCATGGAAAACATCATCATATTAATTTCTTTTTTATTTTATCATATTTATAAATATCGATACCCCCCGTCCGCGGAGTTTCGCTAACTAATTTAATTTGACCCTGTATAGCTACTTCACGTAACCATGATTAAACGTTGGTTAAAACAATTTGGTATGATAAAGGTAAGCCTCTACATACTCCAAAAACCTCATAATCCTTATAAAAATGGAAGAAAAACAATCGGAGTCTCGAACAAACTGGAATTAAATTTCGTAAAAAAAATCCTATTCCACGAAAGCCTATTGTACCCGCACAGAGTATTAATACCCTATCCAAATCTCTTGCGGACGTGTTACATGTCCAATTCTCTTTACTGAAATAACAATTGATACTGATGCCGTAAATGGTACTAATTTCCTTGTTCCGAGCTAAAATTACTGGTTGTCGAAATTGAGGAGTAACGAAATGAAAGCCGTCAATGACCAGGTCGCAAAATCAGCCTATAACGTTCCCACTGTTGGGACACAGGCAGTACCGGTTTTGGATGGGGCGACCGGGGCGGCTGCCCGGGGCGCCAGGTACTATAGGGCGCCGCGCGCGCCAGCTCAACTATACCACTTGATTTGAATACCTATTTTTATCGATCTAAAGGAAAACTAGACTCAACGTATTAACTTTTATAGACTTATTTCGTAGGAGTGAGTATCCAGTATTCTATGTCTAACAAATACGACCTGTCATTTTGTCCTTTGTGGTATCTCTCACTAAATAGTGTAGAACGAAATATAGGTACCGGGCATACCAGGCGTAGAAATTGCAACTCATATTAGGCCCACATTATACATACTTTTTTTCTTTGCTTTCTACATACCTACTCGTAAGTTCACAAGCATATCAAAAAAACCTTTTTATAGAACCTGTACGTTGGAAATAACTTACCTACGAATTATTTATTTATTATTGGCGTGGTATAGCTAAATTAAGATAATAGGTAGGTACCATTAGTACGCCCATTTAGTCTTGTTTAAAAATCTTTTTACATTTTGTAGTCGGGTAAGTCCCCGTAAGTAGAGAGCATGAGCGATTGTGCTGGTTGTAATCCACCATGCGGGCCCAGTTCGCGTTGGTGGATGTCACGTGTGTTCGAATTTTTGATCTTAAGACATACCGGTTTCCTCACGACGTTTTCCTTCACCGTTTTTGAGCGATTTACAACATGTAAATCGGGGCCGTTAGGACAACCTGCTCTTACTGAGAACCAGGTAAATAAGTACCCATTTTCTTCTTGTTTCGATTTCTTTTTGCTAAAATACACATCCTTGCAATGAAACTGTTTCAAAAGCCTAACATATACTGAAAACTCATGTTGAAAATCGATGGTTCCATGAAAATGCATAATTCCCGCAATTCCATAATATTGAAAATAATTTATGTGAGGGCCAATACCCGTAATTTTAAGAGCGTTCACAGTCTGCGGGGTAATTGCATAACACACTATTAGTAGGAATGGCTTTCATTTTGACAGTTCAACAACATTCATTGCGTTATTTACGTTGATTAGCAGACTCATTTTTCAAACATATGAAGCAATGGATTGGCAATATTCTTCAAAATAATTCAGATTGAGATGGATCGAATGTTACGTAATATGGTTCTGATCTCAGTCTCAAGCTGTCAAACATACATCTAAATTACGAGATAGATTTTGAACAAAACGTTCGTATGTAGTTTCCTAAAAAAATCAAATTAGTCCGTCAGTTAGATTATCAAAAAATATTGGAGCCGTATTTTTTCTTTTGTCAATTATATAAAAAATAATGAAGATATCGCCCGTTAAAGTTCCGCGTGACGTCACGCCTTGCTTCACTTTTTAGCATGGCGTAACGTCATCACGACCCCTCACTCCCAAATTTTGACGCGCTTTATCTTTGTCATTTTTTGTTTAATTGACAAAAGAAAAAATACGTGTCCATTATTTTTCGCTAATCTAACTGACGGACTAAATATAATAATATTTTTTTGCCCAAGAAACTACCCTATTATATGAGAAGTCTTCAGGTTTTACTCCTCAACTCGATGGCATGAAAACGTAACGTCTGAAGTTTTTGAAGGCGTATACTTAATCGAACCTCTAAAAATTCCCATTTTGCGCTCCTAAAAATATAATTGAACACTCTAATATAATAAATATTTGAGCTTCTTTTTGTGAACGTCAAATAAATTCAAAATCATCTTTATTTAGGGAGGTATCTCCCTGTTGGTTATCTTGACGGGGCGGGATGTCTCAGCACAGGGGCATTTGTGTATAGAATTAAGTTATGATGAGTGTTTTCTTTTGCAATTGTATTTAAGTACTAACAATAGTTTTTCTAAGTTTTTTTTTTTTACCTTTGGATCTAGTTGACCCAAAAATAAATATTTTTTTATTTTAAAGTTGAGCATCCGAAAAAATAACCGGTCTAACAGGTGAACCTTTATAGAATCAGAAGCGATCTGCTATTAAATGAAATTTGGTAACTAAACGCAAACTAAAACTTGTTTTTCGGCAACTTTCATCCAGCTGCTACGAGTACCAGCCATCCTGCGAAGATCTTCGCTCCACCTAGCCTGAGTTGAGTTCCAACCTTACGTTTACCGATTCGCGGTCTCCACTCAAGAACACCTCTACCCCAACGGTCATCGATTCTACGGTTAATACTTCAGCTGGCTTATTCTGTGAGCTATGTCTACAACTTTGGTTCTCTGTCGGATCACCTCGTTGCGGATTCCGGATGAAAGTTGTCGAAAATCGAGTTGAATGGCGTGCAATAGGGGAGCCTATTGCACGCCATTCAACTCGATTTTCGGCAATTTTGCGAATTTTGGGCAGCAGTCCACTGCTGGTCACAGGCAGAGGCCTACGTCCAGCAGTGGACTGCTATAGGACTATTTCTTGTACTAGTAACCTTAAAGCCAATTACGTAATTGACTTACTAATCACAATCGAAATAGATTAGGATTGAACTAATAATAAATTCTCCATGTACCTATCTACATTTTGTTTCAATTCAAATTCAACTTCAGATAAAACTTCTTATCTATCTTCTATACTAATAATAATGCTGAAGAGTTTGTTATTTTGTTTAATCTAATCTCTGGAACTACCGATCGGATTTGAAAAAATTCTAATTGCATTTGGTAGCCTAATTTTTGAGGAAGGCTATTTAACATCACGCTAGGACTCCGCAAAAAGAAGCCGAGCAAAAAGAAGAAAAGTCAGAAAGAAGGGAAAACGAAGTAATAGCGCGGGCAGGCGATGCGATGCAACGGCCTCCCCGTTGCATCGCTTCGCCAACAAGAAATTTCACGTGGACTAAATCGCGCGCCAACCGCAAGTCAGTAGTAAAACAGTTTAATTTTTTCCTTTAGAGAATAAAGTAATTCACCTGAGCAAAGGGAACGCTCGCGATTTTATAATCTTCTCTAACATTCTCTGCGGAAATAATTATAAAAGAACCGCATATAAAAATCACGTAAATTACAGAAAACATGTAATCTGAGAGAAGCATATCATTTATTTTCTCATTTAAAATCCAGATTCCGAGATAATTTCAATTGTAATTGGAATTGAATTTACAATCTGGATGCGAGTGCGCAAAAAGTTCAATCACTATTGAAGGCAGGAGTGCATGATTGGACTACTGATTAGTATCTGGGCTGAATGAACGATTGAACTATTACTATGCTCAGTCAGGTCCTTTGACGTACGATTGAGAGTACTTTACCAAAGACTCATTAGATTGACTGATGATTTAGGTTCACTTTGGGATTTAAGCATATGTTATTGCAAAAAAGCTGGCACTTTGGTAATTTATTAAAACACTAGCTTCAGTCCGCGACTTCGTCCGCGTGAAATTTCTTGTTCCCCCGCCCCACCACGTTGCATCGCATCGCCTACCCGCGCTATTACATCGTTTTCGCTTAAGTACGTGAGGTGTTCTAGGGGGGAGGAGGTCAAGCCGAATCTCGTCTAATCTTACTTTGGGGAGGGGGGGTCTCGGCGGGAATATCACGTAACTTCTTTGCTGCTTCTGTGCGCAAACGCCAACGACTCAGGGTGGCTAAATCAGAGCGAGGTTGAAGGAGCTGATGATTTTACTGAAAATAATATGGACATGTTCATTCTAATAGTCACTCTTGAGACCGTGCATGAGTCTCCGTGGACTGAATTGGAATAAATTTATTAATCTCAGTAGTTATGATTTAAGTATTGTTCAATTCTCACTGTGTCCAGCCTATTTTCTAAGTTAATCTTAAATACTAGTCTTAACTAGCTAATAAATAATATTGTAAGTATACATATAAATACCACACCATCGCATTAGGTTAATCCTGTTATGATAGTTGTAAAGGTTAATATAAATAAATAATAAATAAATGTATTAAGCAAATTATTGTTTTTTTTTTTTTTTGTTTAGAATAAATCCAACGTATTTACACTATAAATTCACATTTTGAAAAATCTCACGTGAGATTAGGGGGGGGGAGTGGAGAGCTAAATCTCACAACATCTCACCATTTCGGAAAATCGCCAGAAATGCCTCACGTAATTAATGGACGCCCACTTAGCATTATTTCTGTTTTTTTTTTCTTATTGCTGTGGAGCTATAAAAAGGAAAGGCTATTTAACATCGTAACAACCATTATTATGATGTTAAATTACCTATAGCCTTTCGCAAGAATTGGGCTATCAAATACTAATGAATATTAGTATTTAATAGATATTCTTAAAAGATTTTTTTGAAATCCGACTGGTTGTTTCAGAGATAAGCGGGTTCAAACAAACAAACAAACAATCTCTTCTTCTGCTTATTATTAGTAAGTATTAGTACCTATAGATGTTTTACAAAATTTCTTTCAAAATTCGAAGCACCAAACGAAAACTAATAGAGAAGTATGGAAGAAAAAGATAGAACAGCACCCTAATTGCGTAACATGCAATCAATAGTAATCTGAATCATTTTGAAGCAAATTGCTAATCCATTGCTTCATAAGTTCGAAAACTTTGTCTGCTCAACACGTAAATAACGCAATGAATGTTGTTGAACTGTCAAAATGAAACCGATTCCGATTGATTGTGTGTTACGCAATTAGGGTGTTGGATACTATTTATTGTACACCATACAAATTACAGAACATAAATATGTCGGAGTCATTCGTTTGACTATTCGGAACGCCAGCGCCATCTCGTGGCGCTGGTCAGAGTCTAGCCTGAGTTCGTGGGGGGACGAGAGCTACAAGAGCGGTGTGAGCAGAGCTCTCGGAATGATCGAAACATTGGACATCGTACGAACAACATGTGCTTAGAAACTGTCTGGCGTTCCGTATCGTTGAGTTGAGTACCTACAGTGTGCCGCTAGCGTGGCTAACTTGTGTGTGTGTGGTTGAGCGATCAACTGCTGCGCTGCGTGTCGCGGGTTCGATTCCCGCACGGAAACAATATTAATTTGTATTGCCTACAGGCAGTTGTTCCGGGTCTGGCTGTTTGTGTATGTGAGTTTAAATGTTTGTAGACGATATAGAAGTATTGTCAGATTTGATTGTGGTTGTCAGATTTTCGGTCTTCTGACGACCCGTATCGACTGTTAAAGAACCACACCTCGTCTTGTATGTAAAGATGGTCATCCATCCACGGACCCACCGCGGCAAGCGTTGCTTAACCTGATCGATTGACCCGTGCGGCTGTCATTACTTAGCCACGAGCCCCTCGGAGAATGATGATGATAATAAAACGAAAATATTGAATAAAAACACAAACAGCATCTAACTCATCGGAATAAACCAGAGTGTTTACACAGAACAAATCCGCACAATTCATGTGTGCGGACGTCGAAATCCAATCAACACAACTATTTCCAGTACGTCTGAGGTCCCGGGGTCAGAGTTCAGCAAAAAATATAGGACCCATAACATCCTAAATAAACTTGAAAGCGTTACTTTGCAAAATGTGGGCTCATTAATATTCGGACGTCAACGCTTGCTGTCGTCTCCTATCTATTGAATATTTGAACAGGACTTCTGATGAAGCGTTATGGTTTGGGTAAGACAGGTAAATCATGCGTAGTTTTGGTAATGTTTTAGAGGTTCACCTAACTTACATCTTCGTTAAATCAGCACAGCAAAATCACCTTTATTAATTAACGTTGCTTAAAGTTAATCAGCACAGCAAAATCACCTTTATTCACAAACGTTGCTTAAAGTTAATCAGCACTGCAAAATCACTTTTATTCATAAACTTTGCTTAAAGTTAATCAGCACAGCAAAATCACCTTTATTCATAAACTTTGCTTAAAAGTAGTGAACATTTTCGACGTTTAAACGTCACTTAACTTTAGTCATCGTCTATAAATAAACTCCAATGATTCCGCAGTCATTAATCTACGTTGAATAAACTAGTACGTTTTTTTCCATGGCATTGGGTTCCTATTAATTTTCTCTCAATTTAAAAAAAATAAAGTTCCCCTCATTCTATTTCCTTTAAAGGAAATGAAACAAAAGCCAATTCTAAGAACTTATCTTTACAATAATGGCCCTAACAATAATTATGCTAGCTCCGAAAGGGCAAAAAAAAAAACTGAAGCGCTGCTAAAGGAAATTACAACAGTGATACTTAAAGTTTGCAATCGATTGAAGGCAAAGAACTAGTTTGCTGGAAGCGTTCAAGGAGAAGAATTCCGGATTCTATTGGCCTCCTTCAAGGTCTAAGGCACGCTCCAAACGTTTCTAGTGCCTATTATCCGAGTTTTGAATGATCAATTTAACTTCGCCCGCTAAACGTAGTGGGACGTGGGAAGAATTGATGCGGTAACATGGATGACCTTTATTTTATTTTATAACTGTCCGTTGCACTGAATGGCTTAAAACGTTGATGAACACTGTTCTTTGATGAATTTTGCAAGACGAGATGGTAAAAAAAAAAAGTTTAATATGTGAACCGTAGAACTATGTCGTGCAGGCACTTTCCTTACAGCCTTTTTCCACCATTCGTGGTGACTGACAGACGACATTAGTGACATCAGCAACTTACTTGTTGTGAATGAGACAGTGTTTACATATCTCTTAAACACTACGGGGTTTATTTATAAACGTTGATTAAAGTTAAGAAAGATTTAAACGTCAAAAATGTTCACTACCTTTATTTAACCAACGTTTATGAATAAAGGTGATTTTGCTGTGCTTAACTTTAAGCAAAGTTAAGTACGTTAAACAGTCGCTAATTACTACTTGACTTTACAAACAAAGGTGTGAATGTACCTATTCAACTTGCACACTTGTAGATGTGGTGAGTTCTGTCTGGGGCCGAAGTGGTGCACCCATAAGCAACGCCGCTACCAACGCTGCTAGCTAGCACTCATCATCTGCCTAGCCTTTTCCCAACTATGTTGGGGTCGGCTTCCAGTCTAACCGGATGCAGCTGAATACCAGTATTTTACATGGAGCGACTGCCTATCTGACCTCCACAACCCAGTTACTGCGCTGCTAGCTAGCACTACGATCAATCAAAAGTAATTCAGCCTATCGCCGTCCACGGCTGCACGTAAACCTCTCCCAGGCTGCGCCACAACACCCTGTCCTCCAGCTTCCACATCCAGTCTGTCCAAGCCACTTAAGGGGGATGCGCTAAGGTAGACCCGGGCTACCCAGATGCTTTCGCCTTAAGGTCGTCGGGCTATCTAGCTAGGTGGCGTGCCACGCCCACCACGCCATGTGACACCATAGGCGCGGGCCTGTTGCGGAGAGTAATGGGTAGCTCTCCGTCCGATCAGGACCAGGCCCGTGCCGGACGGCGTGTATGTGTTCCACGCGCGCCTCAAAGAGATGTCAGCATAAGTGACGGGGCCCGATAGGGCCGAAGCCTGCCAGGGTAGCGGGATCGTCCGAAAGGGTTACCGCTGCCCTGGAACATAAAGGGCTAAGAAAGGAACACGGGTGGGTTTTAGTCAGTAAGAGTCTGACACTCCCTTCTGCTCTCCACCCAGAGCGGGAGGGGTCATATGACGATTTCCCATCCGCAAAAAAAAAAAAGGTCGTCGGTCTATCTAGCTAGGTGGCGTCCCACGCTCACCACGCCATGTGACATTCTTTTATTTCATGCCCCTACGAAATGAAAAATCCTAATCAACGCTTTCATGCATTATTCGAATCTGGGATAAATTATAATTTAATTAGTGTCAGCTAGATAGAATGTGCTACAAAAAATCCTTCAAAAAAAGTAATTTTCGTATCTAATATCTAATTTAGAAGCCCAGAAATACGAGCTTCACGCAAGTTTTTAATTACATGTTATATTAAAGTGGTAATGACTGGACGAAATTCTCAGAATATTTCAACACATTCACATTGACGAAATATTAATTAAAAGCCTGCGAACTATTTCGGAGACCACATTTTATTAATATTGAATATTTTAATACTATATTCTTACTTCTAGGAATGGCTTTTAACAGTGAATTTTAATTTATTTATTTATTAAAAATCTCCAATTACTATCATTACAGGTTGTACCTAATGCAATAGCGTGGTCTTAAAATTAACATATACAATTTAAAACTATGAAAAACGTAAAAACCTAGCATTACTTACTCATAATACATTTACAAATAATAACTACTTTACTAATTTCCCTTTATAAAAATAAAATAAAAAAACAAAATATAGCCTACTCTAATCTACACTATAACATATAAGAACATCAGTATTTTTGCGAATTAACTCAAATATTTAATGGTTGTCTAATACAAGGGCTTTAGGTACAATTGATTGACTTGTTAAAGGATTCTCCGTATCATAGGCTATGCAGTACCTATCACAGATTAAAGAGCTTTGGATTATGTTAATAATACTCGTCAAAAACTAGAATTATTTTTCGAAGTATTTATATCGATTTCGTTTTACCCTTCGAAATTGTTGTGATAAATAATTAGTGATGCAGTTGCAGCGTTTAGAGGATGCATTCTAAAAGTCATTTATTCATTTGTTTAACTGTCAAACATTTCACTGTTTTGATTAATTTGTCAACATTAGGTACTAAATGAAATGGCGCTTTGTATTGCGTTTAGTTCACAGCAGTACATTGATTTTGAATTCGGTTTTGGGGCTTTATGGCCCCTTGCCCGAGGTTTTTGTCTCTTGGCCCCCAGAATTGGGGACCCGTCGTTGGATTCTCCTCCTCCCCCTACCGAGGGAGGGGGAAAAGATTCTTGTACAGACGCCAGCACATCAAGCTACTACAATCTGTCAAATTTCTTTAATAGATTTTTAACTTTATCTCTAAAGCATTAAGGTTCAAGGCTGATTGGGAAAATTTGACAGTTTCGGGTAGGTTGACCTGCTGGCGTCTGTACAAGTGTATAGGGCATTTATAGGCAGTAGTCACCAGTTCCTACCAAGTGCGACCTCCAAATTGTTCACTCGTAGCTCATTGGCCCAATGCCGCTCTTGGCCACGTCAGAGTTGGTTCTAACGAACTCATTCATGCGCTCGCCGCCCGTATTGTGCCCATAAGATATGCTCTCTTAAATTGAATCAAACTTTGTAATTAAAAGTTGCACGCAGTACAAAGGTGATGGACGGGTGTACTAGGTCAGTCTTAGATGGGCATTGCTGGTAAAGAACGTCGTGATGGAACTGCTTCTGTGAATAGATCTAAGGTAGTATCGTAATCACCAGGCTTGGCAGATTGTTTAGGGATAAGGATGACCGATAAGTACAGACGCCAGCAGGTCAACCTACCCGAAATTGTCAAATTTTCCCAATGAACCTTGAACCTTAATGCTTTAGCGCTAAAGTTGAAAATCTATTAAAGAAATTTGACAGATTGTAGTAGCTTGATGTGCAGCTGCGTCTGTACATGTAGATATTTTGAAGCCAGTCTGAAGGCACCTACAGCTACATCATAATCAGTCTATAATGTGCCCACTGCTGGGACACAAGTCTCTTCTCTTCGAGAGGGAGTCAGTCTCACACGCAGGCCCAGTGCGAGTTGGTAGATGTCACATAATTAAAAATGTTTCTCTAAAATAAACCAATCCATTTTTACACAAGACAAAGATTTGAATTTTGGTTTAAAAAATATATAGAACACGGAATTATTTTCAGGGCATGATTCAACAACCAACAACTCCGTGGTTGCATTCTGTCCTAAAATTAATCTTAAATATGTGGATTGTCCTGTTAATTTGTTTGTTGTCGAGTTAACTGGGCTTGACGTCAATCAGGCTACCAAACAAAATTGTTTTGACATAATTCCGTGAGGGGCACGGTTTATTTAACGCGAAGTATTTATACCCGTGTTATAATTCAGGATAAGAGGAAAATTATACCAGAAATTACAACTCTAAAGAGTAGCCGGGTTATGTTGAGCCTTAATTTTTAATCAGCCTGTATATTTTATTGCTACGTTGAACGTAGTCCACAAAATAAATGCACTATTTAATTAGTTATTAAAAAATTTAAGCACAAGTAAAAAAATACCGACAAAGGCGGTCTTAATGCCGAAACATTTTCTACCAGTCAACCTTAGGGTGATGCAGAGAGAAAACATGACAGGTACAACATAAGGGATAGATAACACGAAACATAAGGGATAGATAATTATAAAATACAAGAATACATACAACTTACGAGTACACATAAGGAGAAATAACGATCAGTAGAGGAGCAAACGAATCCAGCAAATTAGCTCTGGGATGTTTATGCTTCAACCTAAAAGACTTCTTACGTAAATGTTCGCGTGCCTTTACTTTAAAAGACTGGTTGCCGTCCTGATGTTCAGAGGGAACGCATTCCATAGGAAGACTATAGATGATGAAAAAAGACTTTTTAATTAATACTTTAACTTACTTTAACTACTTTACTCGACGGCACGGTTGGCGCAAAGGTTAAGCGATTGACTGCTGCGCTGCATGTCGCGGGTTCGATTCCCGCACGGAACAAATATTTGTATGACCTACATGTATTTGTTCCGAGTCTGGGTGTTTTTCTATCTATAATAAGTATGCATTTACAAAAAAAAAAATGTATATAAGTAGTTTATCAGCCATCTTGTTACCATAACACAAGCATTAGGTTGCTTAGCTTGGGACTAGATGGCGCTGTGTGAAATGTCCAGGGATATTATTATTATTATTATTATATTATTTAAGCACACAAATGTACAGACGCCAGCACATCAAGTTACTACAATCTGTCAAATTTCTTTAATAGATTTTCATCTTTATTACTGACGTTTTAAGGTTCAAGTTTGATTGGGAAAATTTGACAGTTTCGGGTAGCTTGACCTGCTGGCGTCTGTACAGAGGCGGACTTAATGCCATAGGGATTTTCTGCCAGGCAACCTTTGGATGATGCAGAGATAAACAGTGGTAGGTGTTATTGTGAACAATCGAGGAATACATATTTTTAAATATAAAGGGACACAACAACCTATTAAAACCATAAATATAGTATATATACCTAATATTATATAGTTAGTTTATATATTATAGTATATTACAATATAAAAACATATAAATTCATAAACATAAAACGATAGTGTAAATTAAATAAATACACAGTCAAAGGTCACAAAACAACCCGCCCCTGATCGTTTCCGGCGCAAAGGTGCTCATAACACTCGCCGCATTGCCTCGTTGAATAGCGATGGCCAACCTTTGCACCAAGAACGACCCAGAGCGGGAGTCACCGGTTGCCTCCCTGAGCTTACGGCCCAATTCCGCCACAAAAACCTTCGTTGCCCTACTCCAACTACCTAGGGTCTCCACTAAGGCTGCTCCAAGGAAGCGTACTAGAGCCTTTTACTTTATACCTAATTATATATAATATATATAAATACACGAATATAGAAATAAGACAAACAATGAGAAAACATTACTGTTTATTATATTGGTAGGCTTTTCTAAATATGTATATTGTAATATGTTTTCCGCCTGTCTTTAAACCACATTAGCCAATCTATAACTTCTTCACTTCTATAAGGAGCTTAGAAACTTGAAAATAAATTGGACAGAATCCCATCGTACTTCCACATACTTAGCTCGACAGCAATTGATCGAAGCACCCTTTAAGAAACGTCCCGTATGCGATCTGAATTTGTTCAGCGAAAGCTTCTCAAGACTATTAAGCTAATGTACTTCGAGATTCACACAATAATTGGAAATGGTACAAATGTTAGGGTTTAAAATTTCACGCTGGAAAAGGTTTTATTTGTTCGAAGTTGGTAAAGTGAGCGGAATTCCAATATGTATGGACAAAGAGATAGAGATCCACTGTTTATGAACCTGATTCGTTTTAGAATTGTGCACGTTGGCGAAATTTCTTGTACAAATGGAAGTGAACCAGTTATTGTAGTGGAGTTTCGATTCAATCGGTATTGTCCAATTGAAGGGATATTTTCTATAGCTATTCATAATGAAAGCTATGATCAGCATGACTGCTAAGGACTGCCAGTAATAGATGCGGTACGTGCTGAAATACTCTAACCGCAAAATGTCACATGATGCAATTTTCTTCTGCTATATTGTCACAGTTTTTCAACTCGCTCGAATATTGGCTAAAAGCAATGGAGTTGTTGCACAAACAGAACATTCCCGGATTAGTATTCTTCACAGTCCCGCAGATGTTTCTCTATTTTAAGATGTGCAAGACATGAATTTCAATAAAACACTTTATTCTAACAACACAGAACTCGACAGAGTGGTAATATAAAACAAAAATTGCAGACATTTTGTTTGTTTGCTAACAATAGCGGGGATGTTTTAAAATACTTGGTTATTATATTTTTTACACAATGGTAGTGAAATGAAAAGAGCGTATCTGTTGCTTATACTTTCAGACAAATTGTATGAGTCACGAAGAGATTCTTCTGACTTATTCGTGCATTCATAACTGTCTACTGAGGACTTACAAAAGATTTTGGGGAATAGGAACAGTGACACCAGTCATGGTAGAGCAATCGTTAAGGGACTTGCGAATACACTTTTGAGATTAAAGTTAGTGTTCGCGGCTAAGTAATAGGTAATAGCCGCACGGGTCGATCGATCAGGGTAAGCTACGCTTGCCGCGGTCGGTCCGTTGATGGGTAAAAATTTTGACATACCGAGACCCCTCCGTGCCTATGTGACGGTACGGTGTGCGTAATTAATGGTTACAGTTTGCGCATTGGTTATTTTGTTTTCCTGTTTTTATACTATAAGTCCATTTACAATAGCATTAGAAAGAAGTTAAAAAAGGTTATTTTTAATGCACACTTTGTAACAAAAATACAATAAACATTGTTACATTATGATAGACGCCGAATTTATTATGATCTATTTTTACAGCAGCTGTCACACTTAATTGTAACCATTTTAACTATTTATCTTATGAAATTATGTTGCTTTCATTTATTTATATTATATAACTCCAATTTTAAATTACAGTGTCAATGCTAAAAACCTAAGAGAAGCAGGGATGAACAATACTTGGAACGTTATTCGTTTCACTATAATTCTACCGAATTTTATTTTAATTAAGGTGGATGCGCGGCAGTAGCCCGCGAAATCAGACGAATTCGGAGCAATTCTAATTTAAAGGGATGTATTGATGATTTTTAAGGTTAAAATTGTATTATTGCCTACATATTTCTTATTGTTGCGCATCATATTATTTTTATTAAGATACAACCTTACACTGACCTGCAAATTGCAAAAAACGCAAGAAAATTAGAATTTAAGCATCTCCCTTAAAATTGTTTTATCATAACTTTGAAATAAAATGTTTTGCATTCCTGCTTCTACGAGCCTCTTTTTTCTAATGCTATTATAAATGGAGTATAGGTAGGTATGTTTTTTGGAAAAAGTACATAGTATCGGTGTAGTGTTACACACCGTTTCGTTTGTTATTTTCCTGTACCTAACACTACAGGTAAAAAAAAAAAACTAAAATCTCGGTACCTATATTCCTTTTAGGAAATAAAATATTTTTTTAACTACATCGAACAAATAGGTCGGTCATTTTCCGGGTTTATTTCCCTCACACGAATAGGGTTCGGCGTAGCGTGAATCACGGCATATATTGCCAGCAATTAATATGTTAATTAGTGGAGACACGCGAGGGATGAGCCTGATAGTGTATTTGATAGGTCGCATTGTCATGACATACACATATTACGAACCTGTTATACATAATGTGTCTTGTGGCGCTTGAAATCAAAACAGATTGAAGGAGAACAGCAGCAGTGCGATTCTATAACCGAATATATATATATCAGCAGAATACGGCTATATGTGAGAAACAAAAGGAATAAAGTTTTGTGCTCATACACACAAGCGACTCGTCTCGACGACAGAGGCATCCGTGCGGTCGACGACCGCCGTCGACGCCTCGCCGGTTGCCGTTGAATAAGTGTCGCTCGTGTATTTGAGTACGATGCTCAAATACACCAGCGACATGTTACCGACGTTGTAGTTGCCTCTGTAGTCGACGCGTGTCGCTCGTGTGTGTCCACACTAAATATTATCAGGATAGCAGCTGGTGAGTTTGTTGCGCCACTTCTTCTTCCCATCTAAAGCACTAGCTAGTGGTGAAGGGCGGCCGTTTTTATGTAATTTGCTGATTCTTAGCATAATTTGAATTTATGACTTTTGATTTGCTTTGCAGAACGTAGTTTTCTGTGTTCTCTGTCCATGGTAATAATAGTACTATGTAGTGTAGATTCTGTCTGCACAAACAACTTGTAAGTATGGGGAATGTAATAAATAATTCTTGGTGTCAAATAAAACACAAATCTTAATAAATCACGAATAGTAACGTTAAAATGTTTCTTAAGACGGAAAGCCGTAAGTTTTACAGCAAAAAAAATCCTGTAGGTATTTTATACACAGACCAAAAAAAATAGTCACCAAATAAAATCTTAAAACAAAAGGAACCAAATAATTCACAAAATAAATATTTTTTCCCGACACAACTTTATAGTGTAGTGTTAGCGGACTTATTTAATATTCGCAACGATCTTACAAAGTTATCTCATTAGCCGGGCGACGGCACTCGGCTGGCGCTCAGCGGTGTCAAAGCGTGTCAACTAATAAATTGAAAGTTTAAATCATTTTCATAACTTATTTAATTTTTTTTTTTTTTCTTTGCTTCACACTAGGAATTTCTCCTGTATCGTGGGTGTGTTGACAAACATTTAAACTCACATACACAAACAGCCAGACCCGGAACAACTACTTGTAGGCCATACAAATATTTGTTCCGTGCGGGAATCGAACCCGCGACACGAAGCGTAGCAGTCAATCGCTTAACCACTGCGCCAACCGTGCCGTCAATTAAACAGCACATAACTTTCACGTTTATTTTCTTTTAAGACATGAACTTGTACCGCAGAATACAAACAAGTTCTCTGGCTTGTGTAAGATCATAGGGGTTGGGAAAGGGGAGACTACAGAGATAATAATAATAATAATATCCCTGGACATTTCACACAGCGCCATCTAGTCCCAAGCTAAGCAACCTAATGCTTGTGTTATGGTAACAAGATGGCTGATAAATTACTTACATACTTTTTTTTTTTTGTAAATACATACATATTATAGATAGAAAAACACCCAGACTCGGAACAAATACATGTAGGACTTACAAATATTTGTTCTGTGCAGGAATCGAACCTGCGACACGCAGATGACGATGACTAATAGAGAAGAAGTATGGGAGAAAAAGACATGTTGCGCCGACCACACATAAACTGGGATATGGGGAGGAAAATAATGATAATGATGAACCTTCCAAACGGTTCATGCCTACTCTGGAGTAGGTAAACCCTACCTTATTGCGTAACACACTAAGTATCAATCAGAATCGGAATCATTTTGAAGGATATTGCTAATCCATTGCTTCAATGTTAGAAAAATGTGTAAATAGCGCAATAAAAAATGTTGTTGAAGTGTCAAATTGAAAGCCATTCCTACTGTTAAGTAGTGTTATGCCCGCTGCTTTTATTTGGGTATTAGGTACCACAACAACAATAACAGTAGGTATAAAGTACTCAATGGGCATCAAATTATAGATCCTATTGCTGTTCACTTTTCCTACTAAAATCCTACTAATATTATAAACGCGAAGGTTTGTATGGATGGATGGATGTTGAAACTACTGAACGGATTGGGATGAAATTTGATACACAGATAGTTTATAACCAGGATTAACACATGAGATACCTTTTATCCCGCTATTCCCACGGGATCGAAACTAATGCGGGTGAAACCGCGGGGCGCAGCTAGTATTTTTCAAAAACAAACGTGTAAGCTAATAAATACCCATTCTAGGGAACAAAACAAGCTCGAGCCTATTCCACCCTATTTCACGTTAAAAACACTGAAGAACGATTCCGATATTTCAATTATTAACTAAATTCGAATGCGAAATTTATCGTGAACTATAAAGTGAAACGTGTATCTTTTTGACTGGAAACATTTTGATTTGAGCTCGTTTAATCGACTACCATGATAATTTTATTATATTATTTGCGTTGCTTTCATAGCCCCTTAAAATTGCTTACTGCTTTGCATCATAAAAATCTATAGGCAATTCATCTGTCATAAATATCGCAAAGGATTTATTGCGTACCTATTATAAATAAGTAGGTACTTAGAGAATAATCGGTATCATTTTGCGTTTTATTTAGAGGTTGCAAGAACTTGGAACTCTTATCGAAAAGTTGGTGACTTCTAACACTCATGACGCTCGCGTTCGTCCTAAGATAGTGGGTAGGTAGGATAGGAGGTAGGATTATATACACATCATCATCTGCCCAGCCTTTTTCCAACTACGTTGGGGTCGGCTTCCAGTCTAACCGGATGCAGCTGAATACCAGTATTTACATGGAGCGACTGCCTATCTAACCTCATACGATACCCCTTGGTAAGACTGGTTACCAGACTTTCGGGCTACTGACTAGCCGTAACGACTGTCAAAGATCCACGAATGACAGCCGGGACCAACGGCTTAACGTGCTTTCTGAGGCACGGAAGGGTCTTGGTATGTGAAGATACCCATCCACGGACCAACCGCGGCAAGCGTAGCTTAACGTGATCGATCCCCCCGACATCCGAATAAGAATCATTTATTTGCAGACAATATTGGTGTTAGCAGTTGTTCAAATTGATGGTTTAATGGACAGTATGTGCTCAGTTAGATATTAAGTAGCCGATGACAGAACGGACTGGCTGACATTCGGATCTAACTTGCTAGCACAACATAATACATTACTATTCAGGTTTCCAGCACAAACCCAAGCCTGTAACAGCAACCCAAAGTCACCTGTGTTAGAAGTCAAGTCATCAAGACGCACCGCGGCGGGTAATATACAGTCCTTTCACACTTATTACCTCTAACAGCAGCAACCCAACAGCAACCTTGTTTTTTTTCTTCTTTGGCAACTGTGCCGGTGTCGACTATTCTGCCAACGTCGCGCGTCGGAACCTTGTTGTAACGAGAATAAAGATCACTGAGATTTTGACAGACTTGTCAGTGGCAGCAAAGTCAAAGTATTAAAATTAATGTGATTTTTTTTTTGTGTTTTTTCCAATTCCTATAATTAAAAACGTTCAAAATCTGGTCGCAATCTCATCCCAGCGACAATCAATGTCAAAAACTTGTCAAAAATGTAGGGAAATTAGAGGTATTTTTGACAGATTGAGACTGAGATCAGGGCCCCAAGTCTGCTATTTTTATAAATTCGTCATTCCAACACGATCCCATTGTCATTTTGCTTAAAGTTCGTAATCTGCTAAGTTCTTAATGGCGATCATTGGTCGGTCAATGGTCTCGTAATAGAATTGTGTCTTAATGACATTGTCGTATTGCCATTATTATAAAACCCGTTAGTAGAAATGATTTTCGAATAACTACCACTACTTTATTTATGCCAGATTTCATTTATATTTACATATTATTTATTAGTGTTTTATACAAGTCAAGTGTTTTATGTAAGTCAGTCATTCATTTATCATTATTACGAGATTACCATTCTATGCCATTTCTTTCAATGGAGTGTCAGTGGTTGACCACTGGAAAGTCTAATGACGCCATTATGTTAGTAGATTAGGTACCAAACTTGTCAAAATTAACTGTTATGAAATTAATGATAGACCATTCTGTCACTAGTGTAATAGCAGACTTGGGGCCCAGACTGTGAACGTTATTAAAATTACGAGAATTGCCCCTTAGGTCTTACAAATATTTTATAGAAACTAAAAATATATCCTTTAATTAATAATACACTATTAATTTAACAATATTAGAAATTAAATAAAACATAATACGATAGGTACAATTCAAATAAAATATAAGTCTTCAGATAGGAATATTACATTATACCTAAAACATAAATTTAGGATCAGTCACAAGAAATTTAGTCAGCAAGAAATTCGTCAATGGTTTATGTAGTATTATTTTGTCTATTAAAAAATGATTTAGGGTGCGTTTAAATTGAGTCAAGTTTATTAAAGCCAAAATCAAAACCACTATGATTTTGACAGTGATGCTAAATAACTTGGAAAGGACTGTAGGTACCATCTTCGTCGAACCAAGTAGGTACGTAAGTACATACTGGTACATCATCAACGCCGAACAGAAATTTCGAAATACCCCAAAACATTTGCTGCTCCGCTTTCGAGCTACCAAACTTTTTCAGGGAACCAACTTAACCCAATTCTTCACTCCAAACTTTATGAACCATGGCAATATTTGTTTTTACGAATCCTTTAAAAGCAAAACAATGCTAAAAGTCCATCGTAAACCAAAAATAACGTCAAAATAAATATCCAGTAACTCTATTTAGAAGGAGTGGCACATGACTGTCGCGAAAAATGTACACTTTTTTAATTAAATTGCCGCGTCCGACCCTATCATTGCCGCCATTTTGGGGATGATCGGGTGCGTTCGTGCATCACGCGAGGCTTATATTAAACTATTACACGCAGAGTAATTAAAGCCTTAACGCAGGTGTGCCAAGCGCAGGTTTTGTTCCGCAATTTTAGATGAGATTTATTACATCTAGTTCAAAATATTGACGAACTATGCAGATGGGAATTACAATTAATTATAGTACTTTGTAACCCTAAAACTTGCACACTCACAGAGACAGAAACTGGAACCTTCAGTCCCAAAATGGGAGCTGAACCTTAGTCACTTAATGGTTGCAAGGGCTATATAATAAGTAAGTACACAGGCATCATCTGCCTGTATTGTTCCCACTGCAGGGTCATTGGCACAGGCCTCCTCTCAGTGAGAGAGAGTGGGCCGTAATCCACCACGCAAGCCCAGTGCGAGTTGCTAGATGTCACATGTCTTCGAAGTTTTGGTAGGGATGAAATAATTTACACAAAGTAAAGCGCCTGAGCAGTGGTGACCCAGTGGTAATGGCCGTGACTTACACGTTGTAGGTCTTAGGTTCGAACCCCTACAGGCGCTTTACTTTGTGTAAATTATTTCATTATAACTGCTCTCAAAACGGTGAAAGAAAACATCGTGAGGAAACCGGCATGTCCTAGAACCAAAAATTAGAAAAAAAATCATATATATCTATTTTTATATATCCACTAGGCATAGGTACATCCTGATTTAAACTTTATGGCGGCTCGGAACATGAGGCCAGTCGCTGCGCAGTAACAAATTCACATAACAGCAGGAGTGAGCGGCGAGGTACTGCGCAGCGAATAGCGCACTTCAACGGCGCCATAAAGTTTAAATTGGGCTGTATGTACTGTACGTGGTAATACACAATCATTTTGAATTTTAAAACACCTATTTGGCAACTTCAAAATTCGAAATGATCAAATAGGTATTATTAGTTTTTAAAAAAAGGCAAAGTGAGCACACAAATGTTAGGTCCTCCGATAGATTATATTTTCTTAGGTTTTCTCACATCCTACATAACTTGTTTGTATGTACAGTCTGCAAAGGAGTTAAGTAACCAGTTTTGTAGTGTTTTGTAGTGTGCGTGACACTACAAAACTATATCGCTACTGTACGTACTGCTCACAATGTCAGCCACGCACACATCGCATTCGTAGAGTGTGAGCTAACGTCTTATAAATGATAGTATAACATAATTTCGCATCTAAGTTTAAAGCGTTCGTAGCCCAGCGCAAAATCCATATACTTCTGAATCCAACGGCGTGAGTTCGAATCTCGGAAATGGTGAATCTTTTGTGATTTAAAATTTTAAGCTAATAATATTTTTTTTTGTTAAGGAATGGTTTTATTTATTTAAAATAGCTTAAATAAGTAAAACCATTTTCAATAAAAATCTTTATTTAAAAAATAAAAGAACATCACAAGTTCGGTCATAACTTTATTTCTTATTAAGACTCACTTACATCAGAACAATAAATCTTATTGCTAATTATATTATATCAGTGCGGGTAGAAGAAAACAAAAAAAAAAATAAAAAGTATGATCATTGTCAACAAAATTGGAAGCGAGTTTACCGCATTCCTAAGATAAGGCGGTGGCGCAAGTTAAAAGATGTTGCTGTTTTGGACAAAAATAAACACAACACAATTAATATAGTGTTTCGTCGTTGTAAATAAAAGTAAATATTTCTTTTTAAATATGTTGAGTGAAGTCAATTCTTTTGCATTCTTTGGAAGTTTATACAATTATATAATAAACAATGGGCGGACTGAATAAACATGTCACATAGATGAAAAATATAATCCTGATCCAGTAACAATAACATCACTCACACTCCAGTACCGCCGACTTATTTTACTATGGCTAAATATGCTGTGAAAGTATTGAAGATGTAATAGTATTAAGTATTTCGTTTATTCAGTTATCAACCATCCGGTATCGGGAACAGTATTACCAACACAGTTTCTAGGATAATTATAGATTTAAATATGTTAAAATGACTGAAATTTTAAGGTTATAAATGTTACGATAAGTCGGCGATGATTTTCAATATAACACTTTCTCAAGATGATCCGTAATTAATAATATTAGTGGATATTTTATATAGTAATAATTATTGTTATTATTACAATAATTATTCATTTTTGTCGTTATTTTAATAATGCCGGTCTGCAACATGCCAAACCGTCCGCTCGCAGGTGGTTCCGTACAGTTTGCTTAGTGATGTTGTATGCTGCTGCTGTTATACTGGTCTTAGCAAATGGATCAGATGTATGAGTGGCAACAATCTCACGGTGCCGAGGCGAAGCATTTGTGTAAGCTAATGGTTTCGGTCTAGACTGGCTACGGTTTATTTCACCTGTGTCAGCGTGACGATGCAACCACAGTCGAACGGTTTTTCTCTACAATAAAAACTTTTTTGCAAAAAAAAGGAACCGACTTCCAAAAACAACACTTCAAAGTGAAAAATAACTTTAATTTCGGAAGTCGGTGTCGTTGGGTTCGCATTTTCGTTGTTTGCCACCGACTTCCGAAATTAAAGTTATTTTTCACTTTGAAGTGTTGTTTTTGGAAGTCGGTTCCTTTTTTTTGCAAAAAAGTTTTTATTTTTCACTTTTTAGTTGTAATTTTTACCAGTAATTTTGGTTTAAAAACCAAACTACTAAACCGATTTTGATGAAATTTCTATGGGACCATTTGGAAAGTATACCCTTTCCAACAAAAAAAGAATTTTTCAAATCGGTTGGCAAACGACGGAGTTATGCGCGAACAAACATAAAAAAAAAAAAAAAAAAAAATACAAACATCCGAATTGAGAACCTCCTCCTTTTTTAGAAGTCGGTTAAAAAAGGGAAAATATTAGCATTAATAATTAAAAAATAAAAATGACACAATATAAATACAATGCGGAGAATATTTTTTTTATATATTATTTATATAAACACAATTCATATACTTATATACATATAGGTATATATAGTTTATACAAATTATGTAATACATATATAAAAAAATGTAATATTTATATAATATGATTATTATAACACTTATTATTTACTTTATTTGCACATATAATGTTTTTTACTTTTTTCTAATAAGTATTAATCAATATGTATACATGATGAGAGTTGTTATTTTATTATTATCTCCTAATCATTTACAAACATTATTCATTATATTTTTGAATATTTCATTTAAAAATACAGATAAAAAACTATTATCATAATACTGTGTAAAAGATAATGGTAATTATTAAATATCGATACCTATAGTGAGTGGCTTTGCAGTTAATAAATAAATACTCTGGTGTTATTTCATATTATTTTCAACTATTCATATCCACAGAAAATCTCATTGGAATTACTGGGTCACGGTGACATAATAAATTAATACATTATTATTAATAATAATTTTACTCACCGATATCATTATGCGCCTTGCGATTTCACTAACAGAAATATTCTGCTCAGACAAAACAATAATCTGAGCTTTTTGGAATATTGTCAAATGATGCATGGTTATTTCAAAGTCAAAGTCAAAGATCTTTATTGTGTATTTATATTCAATTTATCACAATAACAAACTTCGTAAAAGTGCAAAAGATGGAGTATTAGAGGTGTGTAGTTGCTAATGCAGACTGACTCATACACAAGTTCACAATTAAAGGCAGGAATATAGTTTTAAAGCAGGTAGTTAGCTTCTAAACCGGCAAATAATTTTAAGTAATCGAGAAACTTGTGGTAGTTTCTCAAACCGGTCAGAATATCACTTTATTCAGTTAGTATATTAACTCTAAATTACAAAATCTCAAAAATAATATTGTAGTAAACTCGCGACTCGAACTCAAATCATTTACCACTGCAGGTTGAATGCTTACCTGTTGCGCCACGAGAGCAATTATCCTATATTGCCAAATAATGTTGTACTATCATTTAGAAAACGTTAGCTCACTTACTCAACGAATGCGATGTGTGCGTGGCGTGGTTGTAAGCAGTACGTACAGTAGCGATATAGTTTTGTAGTGTGCGTGATTGGTTACTTAACTCCTTTGCTTTGTGTACAGACGCCAGCAGGTCAAGCTACCCGAAACTGTCAAATTTTCGCAATCAACCTTGAACATAGTAAAAGCAAACAAGTACGCCAACTCAAGCCCCGAGCGAGCGATAATAGCCTAAACTCGTTGGGCTGTCACTTATACTTTATTCAATCGTCAAAAATGCATAGTCAATCTCTATACAAAACAATGTTCCCCTGTAGGGTAAGCATCAGGGACCTTTAATACAAAGTTTTTTTAAATTATTTTTTCTACACACAGCTACACATCAAGCTATGCAAAACCAGTAGTATTAGCTGACCGTTCATTGTGAGAAAATATCATGCAAAGTGAGGCCAAGACAAACTGGTTTTGTATAGCTTGACGTGTAGCCGTGTGTAAGTACATAGACCAGCACCCTAATTGCGTAACACACGATCAATCGGAATCGGTTTCATTTTGTCAGTTCAACAAAATTCATTGCGTTATTTACGTGTTGAGCAGACAAATTTTTCGAACTTATGAAGCAATGGATTAGAAATTTGCTTCAAAATGATTCAGATTCCGATTGATCGTGTGTTACGCAATTAGGGTGCAGAGCCGACTACATTTTTTTCATTGCCTACGTCATGTTATCTGTTTAGTTATTTGAAAAATTACGATCGAAATATATGACTAATAAAAACGTGGTTTTACTGAATCATGTATTTATTCAAATAAAATTAAATGATTATGAAGTCTTTGTAGTTAAAGGAGGTAGGTAGGTACATGTACAAATTATTTATTACGAGCAACAGGGCAGCGGCGGGATATTACCGGCGTCACAGCCAGGACTGGCGCACCTTTAGCAGCGATAAATTTTGTCAGTGTGTGCGTGCGACGACGCATACGTACGAGCGCGCTCACATACAAACCGCGCGCGGTGCGAATGTATGAAGATGTCGTACTTGTTTGCTTTTACTATGCCTTGAACCTCAATACTTTAGCGATAAAGAAAATCTATTGAAGAAATTTGACAGATTGTAGTAGCTTGATGTGCTGGCGTCTGTACTAACATTAAAAATACCACGTGATTTTTTGGTTTTAGCACATAAATACTTTAACGTTGTATGGATATTCGACTCCGCTGCCTAGTTGACTGAAAAACTTGCAGCAACAACGTCGGAGTTACAAGTGGAGTTAGCAATTCACATTTTACAAAACTAGAAAAAAAATCGTCTCATAAACGGCCTCTGATGAACATAGTTCTGATTCTGAATAGGCAGCCAAAATAGATATTTCCATAATCACTGCCAAAGGATTGGTAAACGAAGTTTGTAGTTAATAACACACACAAAAGTGCTGCTATCTGCATCGTAGCTATATGTCGTACCTGTTTCCTTTAATAATTTTAGTTTATAAGAATTACACCTATGAATGTAAAAAACAGGAATTACATAATTAGGACTTTAATGCCAGAAATATATGAATATAAGGTTTACTATTCTTTACACCAGACCGTCTGCCTACCAAAGTTACGGAAAAAAATACACATTAGTCGAACAGCGCCACCTAATAGTTTGAAATTCAAACTACAATAGTCCTCGTTAGCGATGCTTCTGGTTCTTTGGTTTCAAGCCATCTTTCGGTACAATTTAGAACTACTTGTGCAATCACCACAGATAATAAAAATTAAACAAAACGTTTGGCTGTCATTGACAGCACTATTATGTATAGAAGCGTTGTTTTACTTTGGATTGGTTCTGAGGATTGATCTCAAAAAGAGAAATGTTAAAAAAATAAAACTTGTTCTGTTGGTGTATGTTGTATGTATGTAAACATTTAACATGAACACCAACAGAACAGGCAAAAAGACATACGTAAACAAAAAATAAAACGTTACCTATTTTTATCTTTACAAATGCTCTGTGTTACAAATGTTTATTAAGATGTAATTCAATCCACTCCATTTAATTACTTCGTAATCCGTAAAATTTCTATGTAAGTACCTACCTAGTATTGACGACCTACTCTATATTTATTGGCCTGCAGTTGTTAAAAGATATAAACTGAAATAATGAAATAATTTGATGCATCCTCTCAATTAATTTTTATTGGACTACTAAGTGCATGCGTCCGTATTTTCATATCAGTCACTCAGTTGATTCACACAAATACAGATACAGGTTCGCTATAAAATTATAAATAATAACGGAAAAAAATATTGCAAAACTTTAGCTAACAATGCAAGATTCCACAATAGTGCACCTAGCGTACAATGGAAAAAACTGAACTTTGTTCATAGAGTTGTGTAGTGATAAATAATTTAAATTTATTTATGGCAATACCGACACAGTGAGCCATCGCCCTGCTAACGGTGTCATGGCGGTTTGACTTGTTAAAGGTTTTTTTTGCAATAACTTACTAGTTAATGTGCTTTTTAGCAATTTGATCTTTGATTTAAGTTGATAATATCACGTGATAAAAAATAGTTAATAATGCGCGAATACAAAATAGTCGTGTTAGGCAGCGGAGGCGTGGGAAAGTCCGCCCTGACAGTACAGTTCGTACAAGGCATCTTTGTCGAGAAATACGACCCCACCATCGAGGACAGTTATCGAAAACAGGTGGAAGTTGACGGTCAACAATGCATGCTAGAAATACTAGACACTGCTGGTACGGAGCAATTTACAGCGATGAGAGATTTATACATGAAGAACGGGCAGGGATTCGTCTTAGTGTACTCTATCACCGCACAATCAACGTTCAACGACTTGCAAGACCTGCGGGAGCAAATCCTACGGGTGAAGGACAAAGACGACGTGCCCATGGTGTTGGTCGGCAACAAGACTGACCTGGAAGCAGAGCGCGTGGTGGGCAAGGAGCAGGGAAGCAATCTCGCACGCCATTTCAACTGCTCGTTCATGGAGACCTCGGCAAAAGCAAAAATACACGTGAACGATGTGTTCTTCGATCTAGTTCGTCAAATCAACAGGAGAACACCTATCAGCAGTGAGAAAATAAACAAAAAAAAATGTCACATTCTGTAAGAATGTCGCTGGAGCCTCCGAAGCGTCTAGGTATAAAATATTTAATAATTTGAAAGACTTCTGGTACCCGGATTTGGCTCTCGACTGTTCCCAAAGTTATCTAGGTCGGGTGTTGAGCACCATTGCTTGGTAATATACCTGTAGCATTTCAGGAATGTGCATTTGTTGAGATATGTGATGGTGTGCTGCAGCACTGGTGGAAAATCCACAGAGCGTTTTGGATTGTATCCATATACCTATCCATACAATGTGTCTCTCAAACCTTCTGATCTATATTTTGATAGTTATAATATTCAAGGATAGATTCAACGATTCTGTGTGTGTTTCACTCTAGAAATTCCAATTGTAATGTGTGGATGCTGTTAAGTTCAGAAGTTGTAAATGGTTATAAATTTAAAAACTACTTGATGTAAGTATAAACATATTCATTTATTTAGAGGCTATGAGGAGTATGTTCTAGAACACCCTGTGACAATACTGACTTCATTAATGTTCATTCCAGTTCTCTAAAACATGGCACTACTTCACTCAAAATGCTCTTCTACGTATGTACTTCTCATTGTTTCTCAATTATAATTTTCAAATATATGAAAAGCAACTAAAAATATTTTTGTTTTAATAATAATATTCACAATATTAGGTACAGACAGTCCTCTGAAATTTAATTGAACAGGAAAATGAGTGCATCTACTTATTTACCATGAAATTATCTTTCAAGGTCCCGTTGTGTCACCACTGTGTGTACTACTACTGTTCAAATGGGTAACATGTTAACGTGACTGCATTTATAGTTATTTATAAATAAAATAAATATATATTTATCTGTCTGGACCTAATATAGATATAGTTTACCATTTAGTAGTTATTATCTAATCATACTGATAAAGGAAGGGCCTGAAACTTCTGAACAGCTGTGTGAAAGTTGAAGCAGGCTCCGAAAAGACCTGGGTGATGTGCCCTGAAGGCCTGACCCAGTATGTAATGTTTAAATATGTGAATTAAGGATACATTAAATTTTTTCAGAATATATTATTGTCTTGTTATATAATTCAAATGTATCAAGTGAAAAGTTGATAATGTGAAGCCGTTTAGGACTCGGTAACTTTTGAACAAATATTAGAGAGCCTTAGGTGATTGCACCCTGCGACCTTAGAGTCTCCAGTGTAATAATGGTGGTGCCCTATGCCTTGTGTTATTAATGTACACCACAGGCCACCATACTATAACCCCTAACCTACGAAATTGAGAAATAAGAAATTTATCGTTATTGTAAATGGATTAAAGTTTTATGATTACTGGCTCATTTAAATATAAATTATCAACCTATGTTTTGCTGCTAGAACTTTGTTAAACGTAATAATATTATATAGGTGTTCAAATATTGTTACGGAATTAGATGTTTCCTCCATTCTCTTTTCTGTTAACATGTAAGATTTACTGCACAAGGATATTGGATATGACTTTGATCTGAGTTGAATTATATTTTTATATATATTGTGAAAATTTAGAACTTGTATATTTTATCTTTTCAATCAATAATGGACATGTACAATAATCTATTAATTTCTTTTTTTTTGCATCAATAAAACCAATTTTAAATATTATCGTTTTGGGGTATGTTTTGTCCCCCCCGCGGCCGGCGCTCCCGTGATGTCAATCGAGGTCGCGGCGTGATGAGTCACATCCCAGGCCTGCGACCGCTCCGCACGCTGCCGGTACCCCACCGACTATCAAATAAACGTCAATTGGCTCGGAATTTTAATGAAATTTAATTAATTGAAACAACCATATACCATCTACAACTATTTTATTGACTTGATGAGTGTAAAAAAGTTACATAAACGTGTCTATACTTAATTCTATAGGGACTAACTAAACAGTAGGTACAATCATGATAAAAAATTATGTATGGCAGTGTGACGTGGCGGGCGTATGTCGATATTCTAGTAACATAAGAATTGACACAGTCCAGTGGAAACGGAACTCAATACGCCTAACTTAATATCTACTTATAAACTCGATAACTAAGCAATCTAATCTATGATGCAAAAGAAGTGTTGGATTACAGTTGCGTTAGTTCTCTATTGACACACCCCATGGTGTGTAACAAGGTCTCATGCATAGATCGAGCCCACTATGGGGCGCGTGCGACGTACGAAATTATATCTTAATAGTAATTACTGTAAAGTCGTTAATTAGTCGGAAGTATTAAGCGTGTGGAAATGTGAATCTACATACAATAGAGTTGTCTATAGTGTCGTGCCGATAGCCGGCGAAATAGTGTAATGAAATGATGCTGAACCATTTTTATCGAGGCGCCCGAGCTCGTCTGCGGCGCTTATCTAGCGAGATGCAGTAGGGTCAAATGTTAGCGAGAAGCACTGTTACTGCCCTTTTTACTAACTTGTAATAATAACCCCATACTAAGTGCATATACACTTATCAGGACAATTTGCTTGTTGATAAATACTCATAAAATTACATTGATAACGTTATCCGTGTCATTTATTCATGCTTAATAAATAGTGATAGCTAAGCTGCCTCGCCCCCTTTACGATTAAGCGTGAAGTGAAACTTACACGTATTTTATAAACTTGTGTGTTTAATACAAAACATGTTATAATACAATGGACTTGTTACTCAGTACGGTTTGAATTGAAATGCTTGTGGGATTTTCGGGAAATCCGCTTTTTTTTCTTTTGTGATAATGTAACTTGTATATTGCAATAAATATTGTTATTACGAGACTACTTTAAACAATATTCATAAGTAGTTGAGGCGGAAAACGTGATAAGTACCTAGGTGTCGATACATTTGTTTATTACACATAGATTGTAATTTGAACACAGTCCCGGACGGAATTTGCCGTTAGCCTTAATTAATACTATCATGACTAGTACACAGTGGTTGTTACTTATATTTATCATAAAAATTTGCATAATCACACAATAGATATATTTTATCAAACTAAGAAATCTTCACATTATAATAATTATTATTATGTTTTTATGAACACGTGTGTTAATTTATACGAATGACGTATTCTAACAAAAACAATGATGTAATGGACATAGAGATGTAAATAACTACGTTTTAATATTTAATCTGGATACATGAGGAACATTAAATGACAATAATTAAATACATAGTATTTATATTTAGACTAGGTTGTGAAATACAAATGACTAGACAAGTTAACATAATGGAACAATGCTTCAGCAATTTACATTGAGGCCCGATAATGGTTTTACAGGTGATGTGATGCCTCGTTCTTCACAGTAAGACAATTCATGTAAAAATTCGGCTGAAGTCAGTTTCCTTGGCATAGTTTCCTTATTTTTTGTATCGGTATGCATTAATTAGATCATGGCTTTGTTAATTAAAATAAATACATATTCAATACATTGACTTTAGAATCACGACCTGTTTAAAGTTAATATGCTTATATCCAAGTAATCATATTGTTCCTTAACAAATAAAATCATCACAAAATTCGAATTGACTAGAAAAAATACTGTCCACACAATTTACAAATAATCCCACTACTAAACTAGATTTTACTGAGTCATTGGCGTTTTAAAAAAATCGCTTCCTCCATATTTCCGGTCTTTGAACTGACCTCGCTGTGAATCATCGTTCAAGACGCACTGACTCACGCGTGTTATCAAACAAATCATTGCTAAATGACAAATACACTTCTCCTAAATTACTCGTGAATTCGTGCATTACCCCTACCAAAACGAATCTTTAAAATTCGCTCGTTTGTACTACTTACCTAAAACATCCAACATTCCAAATAGATTCATCTCGACAACTGACATGTGGTGTAACTAACTCGAATAAAACTCACATGTCGAACAAATGAAATTAGTAAACATGCGTCCGATATGACACAGGCAGTGATGACGTCACAAGTCTACCGATAAGTACAATGGTATTCAGCAACACTTTTACTGATTAACGATTTCGTAACAACTTTCAACATTTTGGTCCATCATGATCATGAATGAGGCCTGTTTTTGACTCGAAGGCTACAGGTATTTGTCATAAATACTCGCCCTCGCGAGTCCGTACCATATTTGTATTGTCGTTGCTGTCCGATTTACATTTAGGAATTTTCGAACAAGTAACTAAAAATAGTCACCACGGTGACTTGAAAAACTGATAACAATTCGTTTGGAGGATATGAATAACATTGCTGTCATCTATTGTGTCGATTTATCTGCTAATTTAACACACCGGGCCGCAGTTTTCCTATAATAGAAACTTGAAACTGTACGGCTGGTTATAAATTACAACATCTGTATTCCTATTGTGTATTTTTTCCACAATGCTCGAGCGCCGGCAACTCGTTATTGGTAAATATCGCTTGTTGCCGCGCCGTTGTTTATTTGGAGGAGTCGTAGCTGTCGTTGAGCGGGGGCAGGCTGTGGGTGAGCGTGCTGTCCAACTTTCTGGCTTCGTGTTCCAAGGTGTACGAGTCCAGTGCTGGGTCCTGGGAACAAACAATATTAATGGTTAGATTAGAATATATCTACATAATGTGTATAAAACTTGGGTTCCTAATAGTGTACGTAGATAGCTTAGATATCTAACTACACCATTAGGTTTATTAGGAGCAAGATAGGTCTTGCTTCTGCGATCCTGGCTACCCATCCTGTGTTAACGCTTTTATCCTATTAGGTACAGCTGCAAATCATAAAAAAACAACATTTTTGCTCTGGGCTACAGCGGTGCTATTCTGTAAAAAACTCACCGTGAAAACTTAGGTGAAGTGAACTCTGTCAAGTGTCAATCCCTAGCATCAGCCGTGCTATTCTGCAAACATCTCACCGTGAAAACTTAGGTGAAGTGAACTCTGTCAAGTGTCAATCCCTAGCATCAGCCGTGCTATTCTGCAAACATCTCACCGTGAAAACTTAGGTGAAGTGAACTCTGTCAAGTGTCAATCCCTAGCATCAGCCGTGCTATTCTGCAAACATCTCACCGTGAAAACTTAGGTGAAGTGAACTCTGTCAAGTGTCAATCCCTAGCATCAGCCGTGCTATTCTGCAAACATCTCACCGTGAAAACTTAAGTGAAGTGAACTTGAAGTGAGATGTCAATAGTAGTAGTATTTCCTACCAATCCCATAGCATCAGCCGATCGATTCTGTAAAAATCTCACCTTGAAAAATTAGGTGAAGTGAGTTTAGAGTGAGCTGTCAATAGTGTCAATCCCTTAGCATTCGTTGGAATGACAGCTCACTTCACCTAAGTTTTCACGAATGGCACTGCTGGTGGAATGACAGCTCATTCTAAGCTCACTTCACCTAACTTTTCACGGTGAGATTTTCGCAGACTCGAACGGCAGGTATGTATCTATCAATATTTTTGCGTGTGTAAACCGATCCTATACTACTTATAGCAACAAGGTTTTAGGCTCCAACCATTCCGCTAATTACTGTTTGTAGTACCTACCTGCGTATCTCCTACTCGTTATAAGCACTTATTTTAATTACAAATACTTCAATAACTATTCGCTCATTCGCCGTTTTCCTCGCACGTAATCGAGCAAAAATGTCTGCATTGTCCGCGTCATCATCGAATGAGACATCATCATCTCGAGAATTAAAGCAATTAATTCCTTTTATTCAACTGATGAATCAATTAGCGGTGATTCGTTTAGCTAGATTTTATTGCCCGTACCCTGCAAAGCGTAAGTCCTAATCCTCACCTTAGCAAGACAAAATATGCGAATTTACCATAGGTGCCTATCAATCTATGCAATTCTGCTAATGGACGATTTGAACGTGACTAAATAACGCTAAATTGCAGCTAATTGAAATACTATGATGTACATTATAAGTAGCCTGGAGGGCCGGAAACTGGAACCCGAATACATAATGCATTCGGATGTTTTGCACTGATTACCATAGCCAACGATATTGCTAGACACTGTGTAAGAAGACTCCTTAATAGCAGTTTCATCTAAGGACCAGTCTTTTGGTCCATCCGTCGTTAAACTCAACCAATGGTTAAAAATAGTAACTAATGGTTAAATTTTTGCAAAATGTGTTTTTTGATAAATTTTTAGTTTAGGTATGTAATGATATAATATCATTGCAAATGGTCAAATAATTAACTGTTGGTTAAAAAAATAATCATTAGATAATGCTGCTTTCCATCAGGCGAGATCGCAGTCAAGCACTAGTTTAAATATCATAAAAAAAAAACTAACAATTGATCAAAAAAAAAAACCGGCCCTAAGTAATTTGACGCGGGGCCGTAGTAAAATATTGGGCTAGTACATACAGCCAAGAAATAAATAATTTTCCGATTACGTCATTACCAACTCCTTGACCGTACCTAAGTATAAAGTACTAATTAAATGCTAAGATTCTTAGAAACTTAGGCTATCAATGAATGACAAGGAAATTTTTGATCGCCTATAAATATTACTGACAAGCTTCAAAAGCCCTAAACAATGTAATATACTCGTACGACTGTGGGCGCTAAGAAATTGTTAGCAGCAAAAATATTCTACCCTGGGGCTGCAGTCTCGACATTCATAGCGATCGCTTTACGACCGAATTCGTTCGCAAAGTCCTGTCACTCGATACATTACACCTGTCAATCCGGGACTTTGCGACCGAATTCGATCGTAAAGCGATCGCTATGAATGTCGAGACCGCAGCCCATGGGAAAAACAAGGTAGGAACAGCCTAAATCCAACGATCAAGTTTAGTTAGTGTGTCTTGAGGAGGAAAAAAGACGATTTTAATTAGAGTTCCTGAAACTGGACGTAGATACAAATTCCTCAGTAACGTGTAACTGCCATACCTACAGTAAATAATGCGTAATTGTATTAACGTCATTAATTTATTCAGGGTCCATGGTCCAGTTATTTTCCCTGAAACTTATCTGAGCTTCTAATGAATTATAGTATTACAAATACCACGTACGTCTTTACATTCCTAGGGCGAGATTCACAGACCGAACTTTGCTTTACTTTGCAAGTAATTAAGTAAATTAGGCATTAGGTACATAAGAATATGAACCTTACTAGGTATGTGAATAATGTACATAATAGTATAAGCTAACTTTACAATAAATTATACGAATCATGATCATATCGAGAATAAGGGGCTTACTTAGCAATGCAAAGTCAAACTGCGATCTGTGAATCTTACCCTAAGAGGCGACAAATGCTTGTACCTAGGCAGGTAGGTACACGTTAATTTGCAGATGTAGAACAACCTGTAAATGACTAACCATTGCAGGCCTTACCAGCAAAATTGCTTTACCTATTTAGGTAGCCAGGTACTTATTGAAATATCAGTCAAAACCTGTAGGTTATGTCTATGATCAAGGATTAGGAGCCGAGTTCACGAATCAGACCCCAGTAACATAGACCACCGAACGTAGAACGTTGGAAAAGGTTGGATGCGTAAGGGACTAACCAGACTTGTTCAGCTCTGTTCAGCTTTTGTCCATAGAAAACAACGGCTGCAATGTAAAGCTGAACGGATGCGTACGCATTCCATACAAAATCGTTCTTTTCTATGGAGAAAAGCTGAACAGAGCTGAATAGTGTGGTTAGTCCCTAAGGCAAAGAATCGGATTGTGTGAGTGGTTGTGGCAACAACTTGGGTGAGGCCTCCAGCGATCCAGCAGTGGACTGCGCAGGCTAACTTTCAACATCTATGTGTATGGAATACAACTCTCTAAGCTCAAATTACCTACATTGCATGACTACCTACTTATTTCATGAAATCTTGACATTTGAGGCCAATTCTAACTTACAGAGTTTTATTGATGGTTTTAATTCAGTAAATACATATTTATTACCTACAAACTGCAAAAGGCGTATGGAAATTTGGAATGTCGTTTTATAATTCCTCATAAGTACCTACTCATAACCCTCGAATGGTTCGAACACTCAAACTTATATAACCATAGAGTATTTCTACTACAATAGGTACAGTCACGAGCATAAGTAGGTATGTATACACTTGGCTATAATCAAAATCGAATTAATGCTTTATTTTTTTATGTAATTAAATTTTATGTGGTTACGAACACAATATTTTCGAACCCATATGTTTTTGCAATGTGTCGTATTTATTGTTGTTTTCGTTATTTCACGCAAAAATCGCTATTGAAAGTTTCCAAGTGTTGAAGCACTAATATGCCAACTGTACAGTCACGAGCACCAATATGTCAACACTTGGCAACTTTCAAATGCGATTTTTTCGTGAAATAACGAATGCAACGTTGAAATACGACACATTACATAAACCTATGGGTTCGAAAATGCTATGTTCGTAACAGCATAATATTTCATTCAAAAACCAAGGAGTTAATCCTTTTTGAATAAAGCCGAGTGTATAAATACTTTTGCTCGTGACTGTACACGTTAGAGGGCCAGCATGGGACTTAGCGGCAACATAAAGCATTAGTTTGTTTTGAATATCAGTATTCGGTCGTAGGTACAGACGCCAGCAGGTCAAGCTACCCGAAACTGTCAAATTTTCCCAATCAACCTTGAACCTTAATGCTTTAGCGATAAAGGTGAAAATATATTAAAGAACTTTGACAGATTGTAGTAGCTTGATGTGCTGGCGTCAGTACCTAATCCCGACATAGATTGAATCACAACACTACAATACCCAAGCAAAAATAAATAGGTACATACTTGTTTGATACAACTACAGGAAAACATGTAGTTCTAAAACAGATAACATCCATTTATTCGAATATTATTGGCATCACCATACAAACCTATCTAGGTACATACTACCTATACATAGTTATTTTCCTGTTTTAAGAATTTCAATAGCAAGGTGGGTTTCATTCGTAGGTATACCATACCTTCCTCCAGTGCAGACAACCGCACCGGAAGTCCATTCCATGGTTTAAAAAAAAATACATTGATCGCACCTTTATTTTATTGCAGCTTTAGGTTTTCCCAGTTCAAGTGTAAGGTAATGCTGACTTGCACTTGACTGTACCTACCTGCCCAACTAGCAACACTATAATCATTATTATTATATTTAAGTGAGTAGGTAGTGTTGGTACAGTGAACCTCAAAAGTATACAGGGTGACAGGGACATCGACGCGCAAACTGTAACCATAAATTCAGCTGTTTCATATCCACAAATCGGCTGTTTCATAGAAAATGTATGGGACAGCAATTTTTTTTTTTTTTTAATTACCTGCGAATAATTTGAACGCAGGGGCTTTAAAAATCACGTACTGAATCCATAGTAACAGGTTGCGCGTCGATATCCCTGCCACCCTGTATACAACGCCAAGAAATCATTTCATGGTCTACAATTTGTGTTTCATAATACTGTAGCAATGTGTAGCTACAATTAAGTAGGTACCCAATGTGTAATGTTTTGTAGCTACAAAAAAAAGTTCATATATTATGTTCGGCCCAAAGTTGAGCCATGTGAACTCCGTTCGCTGATGCATTCATAAGATCCTCAAGTGTACAGATGACAGGATAATTAAGAGAATTCTTGTCGATATAATAGGTACATCTTTTTAAAAATACTGGTATTCAGCTGCATCCGGTTAGACTGGAAGCCGACCTCAACATAGTTGGGAAAAAGCTAGGCAGGTGATGTTATAGGTACATTTTTTTGAGGCTAACTGTACCTACATTATAGAAATAGAAAATATTTACTATCCAGGTAATACACTAAGCAGGTTCACTGGTTAACAGCAAGTTGAGACGACATGAGTAGCTTTAAATATTACCTACAGCTAGGTTACAATATATTATTTGCTGGTGAGCCCCAAACTAAACAGTTAGTCTGTATCGGAAGCTCGGGGTACGAATTCCAGAGTGGAGACTAGAGAGGTGATTTCATCGTATGATTAATAAAGTTTCTACAATTTTTGAGATAATTAAGTACGATTCCCGTAACTAATGCAACTGCGCAGAATCATACGCAGCTAGCATTTATTTTCCTTTTATTTTGAGGTCACTAGGTCACATTAGTACCGATGTCATTATCTTTTATAAGCATGTTATTTAGTGGTAAATACATACATGGCAACTGGGGTTTTACTCAACATAGGCTAAGTCACTGACTAATTGGGTTTTTTATGAAGAATGTGTTATTCAACGCCCTTATATACATTCATAGATAAACTCAAACCTTCCACCCATGGGGGTAGGCAGAAACTAAAGAACGCCACCGGCTACGATCCTTACATACTCCTTTGCCTCGTTTACGTTCATACATCTGGTCATACACGCACGCCTGTCGCGAGTACTACGCACCTGACCTTTCTGAAGAATAATGCCCTTACCTAGAAATTACAATTCAAAGAAACAAAAGAACGTATGAGAGAGATACAAAGAAGACGTCTGCTCTCAAATCTCACATTGGCGCCGATTCCCTTGTTCACAAACTAAACTAAATTTAATTTCAGTGCATGTTATTCTTTTTTTTTTCATTTAGAAAAGGGCAGAAGATAAATTAATTTAATCGCGCCTGTCAAATGAAGACAATCCATAGACAAGTTTAGACGTGATTAAAAACATGGCTACTACAAATACGTCAATTTACGTCAGGAGCTGGCTAATTTGACAGGACTAAACTAATATTTATCTTCTGTCCTTTTCTTAATGAAATAGAAAGAAAAAGATGCACAGAACTTAAATTTAGTTAAGTTTGTGAACAAAGGAATCGGCGCCATTATCAGTTAATTTGTTTCACCAAAATTGGTTATACTTATACATAATATTGGTTATACTTATACATATTATATTGCATAGTGCAAAACATAGCTATTTTTATAAAACCTTCACCACTTTAAAGATAACTTAACTACTTATCTTTTTGAATACGTGTTTTAAGTAACTAGGCTATTATGGTTAAGCATTCGTATTTAATAATAATAGTACCTATGTTAAAAACAACTGTACGCGTTTATTGCTAAATGTAACTTGTTTGTAGACGCCTTGGGTCGACCTGTTAAGTCTACAAAATAAATCTAATAAATAAAAAAATAAATAAAACTGTCTAAATGTGGGTGTGCTATAGGTATAACTTACCTACAATAACTATTACAACTTTCCGCTGCCAAACCCTTTAGGGATTACAAGAATGATGTTATGTTACTTCATCAAATTAATGTTAAAATGAAATTTTAACAACAGTTACAAATGAAAATGTTTTTCAGAAACAGGAAAAACATTTTTTGTTTTTAAATACTGCAATTGTTTTAAAACCCGTTCATGAAATAATACTTGGAACTTGTAAACTATTTATCTACTTATCGTGTTCACGATGAGATGTTTCCGATTCGTGCCCTATCTAGTATTTTTATGGTTGATAACAGCAATATTGTTCTACAGTAAATGAAAGAATTTGTTGCCCAATTCGAAACAAAACTATTTCTTTAAACAGAACATATTTTCATGTTTATTATTAATTAGCTGTGCATGTCGGGAAAACAAATTGGATTTCTTGAGTTTTTTTTGCGCGGATCCCTTATCCTTTTAAAATAAAAGTAAGCCGAAGTTAGTCCTTATAACATCCGCTATCTGCCAGTGAAAGTCCCATCAAAATGGGTCCAGCCGTTTCAAAGATTAATCGGAACAAACAGACTGAGTTAGAGTAGTTTTTATTTTAGAAAAATAATTAGTAAGGAGACACATTATTGTTTTCCGACATCCACGCGAACGAAGTCGCAGGCACCGCTAGTTTTCTATAAAGTTAGTGTGAGTTGTCGGATTTCTTGCCCCTTTTTTATATTAGAGCAGTGTTTTTCAACGTGTGGGTCGCGACCAACCTAGGGGGTCGCCAAGCCTCTTCTTTAAAGTTATAGGAGGTTCCAAAATCAAACACTTCAAAGCTTCAGTGGTTGAGTGTGGGAATTCTATTTTTCTGTTTAACCAAAAGGTACCCAAACTGACAGACTTGAATTACAAGTTAGAAGCAGCGGAGGGAAGGGGGTCGCGAAATATTTCCCGTACTAAGGGGGCCACAACATGAAAAAGGTTGAAAAACACTGTATGAGAGTGCCTATAACAAATATTTTTAACATAATTGTCGAGATAACCCACTTCATCAAGTTATTTATTATGTCGGTATGAAGTTCAACAGATAAGATAATTTTGTTATCTTTATCATTGTTTGATTTTGACCGATTGTATTGCGGTAAGTCTGATTTTAACGAGTTTTTTCAGCAGATAAAGAAATGGGAGAATCTAACACTGTTCGAAACGCCTTTCTTGTCCAATGGTCGGAAGAGCGAATGTCGTGTCTGTAGCTTTAATTAGTTAGGAAAGGTCGGAAGATGCAAGAGAATCACTACTTACGTTTTTTCCGCTTTAGGCATAATTCAAGCATGGTAGAACGAGATCGCTGTCTTTGGAAAAGTGTTTTGTGTCCTCAGTGTGCCAGAGATCGCCGCAGGAGCTTGACTAAGCCACCGTTAGTGGATTTCCTAGAGCCATTAGTAGCAGTTCTACTGGCCCTCCTATAAAATCTGATGTAGGCACAGCGAACAAAGTTCTTATTGGGTGCGATTACTTCGCTACTCCATTTCTCCGTAAGTTGATGTGATATAACTGTGTATGTGAAGTACTTGCAACCGGCGTGCGTTTATAACCAGATGTATAAACGTAAACGAACCAAAAAGAGTATGAAAGGAACGACCCACTCCCATCAAAAAGGCGTAAGTTTAAGGATGTATGTGATTTAATATGAGCATAGGCATTTTACGGGAAGGGTAGTACGCCATGATTACCTGCGCCACAGTCCTCAGCGAGTCTCCCAGCGCCGAGCGCAGGCGCTGCACGTCCCTGGCGGCGCGGCCGCTGCGCGCGATGTACGCCTGGCGACGACGGATCTCGGCTGTCAGCTGCGAGCGGAGCTGAGATGCCTAGGGGATGGAAAAGGGTAGTTTTAAAGGTTTAGATATCATATTTTAGGGCTGGTTGTTGTAACTTTACAGGTAATGTCAGAGTGTCATTCTATATTTCGCAAAAGATATTTGACAATAATATAGATTTAACACACATTTAGTGCATTCACATAAGTGCGGTATTTTGCACTAATTAATTAATAAGGTAAGTATAATTATTTTGTAGATCTAGTTTATTTTTCAACTTCAGGTTGACTTTGCGGCTAGTCAAGGGTCCTCATTTTTTTCTTTCCATCTAACACGATTCTGCACTATTTCATGTCAATTCATCAGGAAGAAAGTCAAATCGTCCCGTCGTGTCTTCCCGGTCATTCCGGATACAACAGACATGTTTAATCCAGTCCTAGTTAAACTGGCCACCCATTTTAAGTATAAAAAGCCTGTATACCTGAGTCTCAAGTCTCATGATCTGCTGCCTATACGTGGCCTCCTTGCTCTCCAGTAGTCTCTCGGCCTGGATGGCGGCCTGGCGGTAGTGGTCCACGTCTCCGCGACGAGATGGTGACACGCTCGATAAGTCTGACAGGTAGCGCGAGCGAGCCATTGCTAGTTCTGCCTCCTGAAGTGGAGGAAAGAAAAGTATTAGAAACTTGTTTATTATATTATTTAACATTATTTTTTATTTTATTAATTTTGTATTTTGTGTTTCACGAACTGTGTCCAAATAAGATTTTTTCTTTCTTTCTTTCTTTGTAACCTAATTAGAAGATTTCACTTGCTCCTAAAATGCAGATAATCTATACACTGTCCACTGGGTTAACCGTTTTTTGACAGCTGTCTTAGAACGTACATATTCCAAATTACGTAAACATTAACTTTAAAATGCGTAATAATAGTAGATTATTAACCAAGGGGATAAAGCAGTGTCTTCTGTCGCGGGTGACGATTTAAATCGCGAGCGTAACGAAGGACTCGAGGTTTACTCCCGAGCGTAGCGAGGGTGTTAAAAGCTTAAATCACGAGCGAAGCGAGGGATTTAAGACGAGTCCTGAGTGTAGCAAGGGATTTAAGGTCACCCAAGACTAAGACAGCTTTATCACCGAGGAAAATACTCTACTTTTCGTACCATTTGCGAAAAAATAAACTTAACGTTTATGTATTTGATGAAAACAAAAACGCGGTAAATTCCTAGACTAATATTTTTTTGTCGGAAAAGCAAAGGCATCAAGCTCATACGGCCTCGTCGGTTTTCGTAACTTTATTTAATAATCATAACTGCATAATAAATGCGTATTCCTTTTTCAAAAAGATGTATAATGCTTTATATACAAACTCAATGGTGTAAACATAGATGTAGTTCAGTATAAATTTCAGTAAGTATTCCAAATTTAAATCACATTCTCCCCCTAGAGGATGAATGAAATTCAGTACAATTTTCTTTCCCTGTTTTTAACAGATTAAAAATGACTATTGTTATGTTCGCTTTTTGTGGCATAGAATGTCACTTTTTTGAGCAAGTGGTATGAAAAATAAATATATAAACTGCCTTATCTTATTGAATTATCTTATTTATGGCTTCTTACAGACATTATAATACCGTACGTGTATCAATCAATGTATTGTGTGTGGCTGCAATCACTAGTTCTATTAGTCAAAAACGATTTACCTAATAGACAGGGTATAACCTAGCGCTGGAGCCAGTCTCACAGTTTTCTGTAACCTGTTTTTAATGGCAATAAAGAAATTATTTATTTGTTATAGTTAAGAGCCTTCTTCGTCTGAAAATCTGACAACCAGTCTAACCAAGGGGTATTGTATTACCCAGTAACTGTGTTCTGAAGGTCAGATATGCAGTCGCTCCATATAAAATACTGGTATTCAGCCGCATCCAGTTAGACTGGAAGCTTACCCCAATATATGCTGGCCGCGCTCGCGGTAAGGCTTGATTGCTACATCATCTCCCACTGTTGATGCGACTAACAAGCCTCATTTTTTATGTACTTAAATTGTTAATTTAATTATGTTTTTTTTTTTAATTGTTTTATTGTGGATGACTTATTGTAATTACATTGAATTAAATAAGTACATTAAATCGTTATGAATTGAATTGAATTAGTAGTATTGTGTATGTACACAACACTACTAATTCAATTCAATTCATAACAATAATAGTCACATTACATAATGTGACTATGAGTGTATTACTTATATTATGAGTCAGTGATACTCGAATTAAAATTATTTTATTTTTTTTAGTTGAGAAATGGCTGGGCAGATGAATGGAGTTAAGAGCCTAACATTATTATGTGTTAGGTAGTACAGTAGCACCCAAAGGTGAGGTCGTCACGATCGACTGAGCAACACCTCTTTTTTGCATGATACCAGTATGGTATTAGGTCAAATGACATTGCAAAGTTAATTAAAATGCCTACAAAACTGCTCAACTTTTAACGGCCTTTAGGTATATTGTTGATAATGATGATTAGCCGGACCATATTTGGCACGAGGATATAGTTTGGGAAACACAGTGAAGCATACAAATCTGATTCATACATTTTTATATGCTTTTTATTAAAATAAGGAAGAATAAATAAATAAAATACAGTACTTACCCACAACTAACAGTTTTGCGTCATTGTAAAATGGCACAGTGTTACTATGCCTAAAAAAGTTCTATTCCATAACCAGAAAGACAAAATATCTTACTTTGTCAGCCAGTTCCTTCTCCAGGCGCCTGATCTTCATCCTTAGCTCTCTGTTCTCCAGCTCGATCAGACTTAGGTCTGTGGTGAAGCCCTTGTCCTTGCACGGAATGTGCACAGAGTCCTTGTATCCGCGATTCGACGAGTCTTTTGTTGAATCTGGTCCTGAGATACGATGTGTACATATAATAAAATAGTAACGTACGTAACGTAGTCAAAATTATGTTAATGTAAATTGAATATTTTTGAAAAACAAAGTATTGCGACGAATCCGGTGCCGAAAATATATTTTGTAGAATTTTTGTCCGTTTGTCTAGATGTATGGATGATCCGGATTGGGACAAAAACGGCTGAACGGATACGGATGAAATTTGGCACGCAGATAGTTTATAACCTGGATTAACACATAGGGCACGTTCCCGTGGGATAATTTCCGACATCGAAGCTGATGAAGCCAAAAGCAAAAGCTAGTTTTACTTATAACACGCCCCTGCAACTCATGGTTTTTACGACTCGACAAAACATCATTATTTCTTTATTAAATGTAGGTAAGTTGTAAATATTTATTGTAGACATAAACCTTCCGGAATAAATTGCTTAAATGCTGGTAATAAACTGTATGACAATTCGTTGCGTAGTTTAGAAGAACAACGCGATCACAGAGACAGACACGAAAAACGACTTTAACTACTTATATAAATAAAAATTAAATGCTTTTGGTTGATAAGCGCATGTATCAATTATTTTAAAAAATGTTCGTAAGTAATGAAAGCGGCGTTCAGTTTTTCTATGGAATTATCGTATGAGTGATTGATAATTGCAATAGGCAATAGACTCGCCCCCAATTACATAGACTTAAACATAACTGGCAAAATGCGAGTGTACAGTCACGAGCACCAATATGTCAACACTTGGTAACTTTCAATTGCAGTTTTTTCGTGAAATAACGAATGCAATGTTAAAATACGACACATTACATAAACCTCTGGGTTCAAAAATGCTATGTTCGTAACGACACAAAGTTTCATTAAAAAAAAAAAGGAGTAAATCGTTTTTGAATAAAGCCGAGTGTATACATACTTTTGCTCGTGACTGTACTATAGGAACAGTCACGAGCATAAGTATGTATACTATAATATAAATAAGTATAAAATTTCGGGCCCCGACCCACCTCATCGCATCGCATCGCCTGCCCGCGGTATTACTTCGTTTTCACTTAGCGTTCTTTCTGACTTTTTTTTCCTTCTGCTCGGCTCCGATCCGAGTCGTAGCGTGATGTTAAATAGTCATAGCCTTCCTCAAGAATTGGGCTATCAAATGCAAAAAGAATTTTTCAAATCCGACTGGTAGTTCCAGAGATTAGCAACTTCAAACAAATAAACAAACTCTTCAGCTTTATTATTTAAATACTAGCTGCGCCCCGCGGTTTCACCCGCATAAGTTTCGATCCCGTGGGAATATCTGGATAAAAAGTATCCTATGTGTTAATCCTACGTATAAACTATTTGAGTGCCATATTTCATCCAAATCCGTTCAGTAGTTTTGAGTGAAAGAGTAACAAACATCCATACAAACTTTCGCGTAATATTAGTAGGATAGGTATAATTTAGTATGACCAAGCTTATCTATCAGCGAATGGTTTTTTGCTTAGGATATTATAATTCCCAACGTGGTTCAGGACTAATTAACGGTTGATTTATTTTCCCTCAGGGTGACGTTATAGGAAAGTCACTAATTTAATTAATGACTAACTATTCAATTGTTCCGACGCCCTTCGTTAGTTTGCGCCATCGCGCATACTTATTATAACAAAATACAAAAACTAAACAATTGAGTTAATAGATAAAACATAAATGCAATGAAGTGCAGGTTCTATAGTGAAATCAATAACAATGACATCATAAGTACTATGTATTACGATCTGCATCATATGTGTCGCTTTTCGTCATGGTGTGTGTGGCAGTGGCCTTCAAGAGTTAGTTGACATTTTTCCACTTCAGCTGTGATGCTTAGAATAAAACTCCTAAGGGACGGAAGGTACTCCTAAGGTATTACTTGATTATTTGAATGTAAGTCAAAGGGTATAAATTCATCAATTACAACGTTATAGCAGCTCAAACATTTAGATCAGTAGAATTTTCTAAATCCTCACCCGAGTCTAGATCGGAGTAGTACACGGCCTTGTCCGCGCGCTCGCTGCTGCGGCTGCGCAGCGCGGGCCGCGCCAGCCGCCGCTCGGCCTCCAGCTTGCGCACGCTGTCCTGCAGCACGTCGCACTTGGACTTCAGTTCGGAGCGCTCGCGCTGCAGCTGATGCAGTTCGCGTTCTAGTTCGCTGTCACTGTTGCTTTCCTTGCCGTCCCACGTCGTCATGCGGAGCTGGGATTCGAAGGCGGATCTGAAAAGAAACCAATAAAAAACATGTCCAACCCCAGGGTTGGGCAAGCATCATCATTAGCCTGTAGCAGACCATTGATGCACATAGTCCTCTCTACTTGCAACCCTCTGGGCTTGATCATCGAGAACTCCCATCCATATCCGCAAAGACCGCCGCTCGACCTAGCCTGAGAGCGTGCTACCCTGCGTACTGGCGGACTCCAATCAAGAACGCTTTTGCCCTAACACTCAGTCATCGGTTGGACGGATGGACGGCAAGACTGTACCCCTACCATGAGTTGTTGTCAAAAACTTACTCGCTAGCGTTAAACTCGCCACTGTATTATACTAGGGATTGCAATCGAATATTCGAATTATTCGAATATATATTTGAAATTCATATTCGAATAGTAAATTACAAAATATTCGAGCATTCGAATATTATCACAGTAATTTTATTAAAGTTACAACATTATATTGTTGATTACGAACGCGACATCTAACACGTGTTCGTCAAATCTCTGAATAGATCGGCACTGCTCGGATTGACGGCCATCCGACCAACCGATGACTGATCAACGGCCTCCATTCCTCTGCTGACTGCAACTCGCCGGACTCTAGCCGCCATTTTGAGTTTACTTTACAATCACAAGTACAGCACAACAGTCGCGTAGTTTCTTACAACAGAGCGGTGCATTTTGTTATTTTGTAAAGAGATTTTGGGCTGACGGTTTATACATAAGTGTATACGGATTACCCAATTCAATGTAAGTATAATTTTTGATAACTTAAGCTGTGCAATTTAACACTAAATGAAATTGAGTTTATGTTTTAACCTAAAATAATCCTATTTTATTTAATATTTTTTCATTCCAAATCAGACTCAATAAGACTAGAATGCTAATTGTTTATAGCAATTTGGTGGGAGGTTGTTAGTAAATAGTAGGTATGGATAATACGCGCGAAATTAACTTATAACTTAACTTCCAGAACGATATCGAACGTACACAAATAGAAGTCTGTTACGTTTCGTAAATAAATTCGGGATTGACTTATTTACCCAAGATGTGGAAGCGTATCACTTCACTATGCACTGACTGATCACCAAATGCGTGTTTTTACAGGTATGCAATTTAGTTGCAGACTGCCTTTCAATTAACCATGGATAAAAACAAATTAGTTTTCAAAGAGTACACAAAACGTACGCTTGACAATTCTTCGGTTTGGAACTCGTTCTTACGGACTGAGGATGGAAGTCGTGCAAAATGCAAATTGTGCAAAAGAATTCTCCAATGTTTAAACACCACTACGTGTTTGCACAATCACTTGAAAAAACAACATCCAAGTGCAGGTTAGTTACCTGACTGACACTTCACTTTTACTTTAATTATACCTATATACGTTATATACGTAGTACTTACTATAGTCACTTACCTTCATTATTTAACAATAATACAATGTATTTTAAAATTATTGAGATCCACATTGGTTTGTAATGTAAATGTAACAGACAGAACATAAAAAATAAAACTGAACTTGCTTTATGTGTTTGTGTGTGAACTGCCTGTTGGCTATCATTTTTGGTGTTCAAAAGAGCTTTTTATGTGCCTATTTGAAATAAATGCTTTGACTTTGACATTCCTGGAAAGTCGGGAAAAATCATTTACTGCACGTACGCTTTTACTAATATAATTTATTTGATCTAGATCTAAGAAGAAATACACTACTAACATCAGCTTCGACTACAATGACTACTACTTCCACAATTCCAACGCCAACTAATACCGTACAAGAACAAGTACAGCAGCCCAAGCCAAAAAGAAGGAGAATTGATGATTATTATCACACTAAAGAAGACATATATTATATATTTAAATTATATTTTGCTTACAAACACATATGAAATATACAATTATACAATAATAATAAAATAATATGAATTCAACTCAAATAATAAACAATAATATTAATGATACCTAATGAAATGTGTAGTAAGTATAAAATGTGATAGGATAAAATAATTACTATACTTGTTATTTAATTATAAAATTGTTCTATGTACTTATGGTAGAATAAAGGCTTTTTTATTTTTTTTATAAAGAAGACAGTATGGAAACTGTGATTGCCAAAATGACTGCGTGTGATGGTCTCCCATTTAATGTGTTTTGCAAGTCTAAATCTATACGTCAACTTTTTACAAAAAGTGGATTCGAAATTTTGCCGAAATCTCCAAACACAATCAGGAAGATGGTTGTAGAAAAAAGTGATCAGCTGAAAACTGAACTAAGAAAAGAGTTGTCATTTTTAAAACATGTTATTTGATTTTGCTAGTGAGATTTTAATTGTGTTTCCTACTAAGTGGTTTTTCTATAATTGTTTAATAATTAATATTTTTTATTTCATATTTTCATAGTCGAAGTTCATATTACGAGTACATCTAACTTTATTAAAAAGGAGATTGCCCACGGCACTATGGACAAATGTACTCAATTTAACATTGTTGTGTCTTCATCAAATCATCTTTAAAATACTCGATGATATGTCTAAATACATCCTCAAAAAGTTCAACACAAACTACAATGGCATTACCGAGATATTTCGAAAAACTAAAATATTATTTTGAGGTTATGTTCGACCACAAAATTAATTGAAAAAAGCTATTTGAAGGGATCGGAATGGGTTTACGAGTGAGCTCTGTGCCTTTGAATTACATTTGTGTAAAATATGTAGCGGTTTAGCTATTTCAGGTGGCCAGTTACTGGCCACCTGTGACCACCTCACCAAGTCTTGATTTAGATTTGGAGCATCTTCGTGCTTCAAAATCTTATTCCCGCGTTTCATTCAAAATAATGCAAAGTATGGAAGTAGTCATTACTTGATAGTCAATCGTTAAATGTTATATCTAGATCCTACTCAAATCATAGTTTGTAGTAGGTCTCATGAAATGGTCTATGTGCGTAGGAAGAAATGGAAAACAGCGACACTAGGTACAATAAATGAAAGAATGATTATTCCATAAACCTTTATTTTAATCTTCCAAAAATATACTATTCAAAAATGGAGTTGGAACACTAACATTGTTATAACGTGTCCAGCTCAAATACCACATTATGTACATTACAAGCACACAGCAACCTACGGTTCTTTTTCCTACAAGGCAAGATCAATAATATCCTACTATAGCGCCTAATGTATCTAACATTTTCGTCTTCATTTATTAAAATATAAGCGTAGTAAGTTCTACTACACAAATGCCTCGTTATTAGTTCTCAATATTAAAGGTAATTCCTCTTCAAACGCTTCCGATACTTCTATATGGTATATACCAATTTGTCTTATATGCTCGCCATAGTAGGATCTGGCTTATTTCAATTGGTATGAACCTAAAGCAAATCTTTTAAGCACCACTAGCCCAAGTTTTGGGAAGCCTCTTAATTGTGGTACATTACCATCTATAGCTGTAAATACAGCACGTCTTCTGACATAATACATGGACATAACACAGTAATATACAAAACACACGGTGCTGCGGGTTGGAAGTATGTTTATTTTCAATGGGTTAACAGGAGTAACGAAGGAACTAAAAGGCTCAAACTCGACGCACAACGTACCAAAACCAGCAGAAAAAACATACTGATTAACTTGACAATGTCTAGGACAGACGGGCAATAAATGTCAATCAAGGTTGTACCCGTGCTGGTAAATGATTCTAATACATTCGACTTTTAATCGATTTCCACAAACCACCCAGTGGTATTTCACGAATACAACTAGGCGCCTTTGCCGCGGTTGACAACTACCGGCACTCACAAATACCAGCAAGTTACATGTGTTGCGTATTTTGTATTTAAGCTTCTTTATAGCTTATTATAGGAAGAAAAGCAAACATATCGATTAGCAACATTACAAAAAATAAAAATCATAATGCGTTTTACAGATTAAAATCTTTATTGTTTTTAATCAACATGGGTGTATTAGTATGATTAGACGTTTGAAACTATTCCGATTTCAATATCAACAATAAATAAAACCAAAGCTAATAACCATACCAACCAAATATTTACCTCACCGCACACTATTGTCTCGTCTCATTTTAAATGAAAAGATAGATAAATGTACCTAGTACCTAATGTCTAATTCTGTGGGGATATAGAAACTGATTTATTTATTTTACCTTGCGCTTGCAGCTTTTTTATTAAATAAATAGTTATTTAACTTGATACGCATTAATAAATCGAACAATCAATACAGAATCGATATTATTATATATTTTTGTAGGCGGGTAGTTAGGCACATTACACGAAATAGAAAAAATCACCCCCCAAAATACACCCCTAGTATTGACAGGCTATAGTAAAAAATGGCGTACCTTATAGTAAACCTTATAGTAGTCGGAAACTTAAAAGTACTAATTATTGTTCAAAACACTATCCCATTATAAATATTAATTAAGTCTTATTTAAAAAATATATTTTTATTTTAGATAGTTGATGCTGTTCAACTTTTTGAGACACGAGACAGTTCTCAAGAGTACTGTGCCTGCGGGCATTCTCCTTTGTTAATTATTTTATTTGATTAAAAGTTTTGTTTAAATATTGGTTGTCTGATTGGGATGTTGACCTACTAAATAACAAACATGTTACTAGTTTCTAAGGCAATAAAACGTGAGAAATTATATAAATACTTTTTTTTCTGAAATATTCGAATAATTCGAATAAGGCTGAAAAGTATTCGAATATTCGAATACCAAAAATATCGAATATTTGCAATCCCTAGTATTAACGTGGATCGAATAGATTTCGATAATGCTTGCACTATGAGTTTTACGGAGTCTTACGCAGGCGCTAATGTAAACTCGATAGATCGTGTCATCTTTTGTTTCTTTCTTTCTCAGTGATAAAAAAAGAGATCACCTATGCTAAATGTTATGACAGTCAATAATCCGTCTAAATAGAAAGGTTGGCGTTTAGTGAACTACTTAAGGTAATTTAGTGGTTGTTGAATTGTTATTCCTTATATGTCACTGTTGTGTCATCGAGTAATTTTAGTGACATATTACGTTAGGTTTCTTACCTATCGAAATCTATAGTGCTCATGGTACGAATTTGAATTCTTTCTGTGAGCGCTAGGGGCGTGTCATATACACTGGTGGACAGTAAAATTAGGCCACCTACCAAACCGGTAGTTGTGACTGTGTTTCGTAGTAAAAACTTATTTAATATTTTTTTTAGCTCGTCCCATAAATGTTCTATGAGATTAAGCTCTGGACTTCGTGCTGGCCAGTCCAGAATCTGTATCCCCGCTTTTCGCAAGCAATCTCTAACGCACATAGCAGTGTGCGGACGCGCATCATCGTGCATTAATTTAATTCTTGACCGATAAATCCCGAGTATGGCACTACATGCTCTTCAATAATGTCGGTGATGTACGAATCAGCAGTCCCAGTTCCTCTATGTACGATAACCAGCTCTGCACGGACTTATAAGCTTATACCTCTCCAGAACAAAACGGAACCATCTCCAAAGCTTACCTTTCAGATATGATACATTGTGCATATCATTCTCCCGGTCTACGATATACTCTTTTGGGACCATTAGCTTAAATCAGTAATACGAATTTATCGATAGTTTTAAATAGCGTCCTAGCGACAGGACATTAAACATGAAAGAATAAAAGTGTGGGTACCTAAAAAAACTGATTGAATGACATTTGACACATTTACATTTAATAGTTTTATCAATATGGGGTATATTGATAAAATTATCAAATGTAAATGTGAAAACTAAGATTGCAAATGAACAAATGTATTATTTAATTAAATTTTTAAACAGACCATAATTAAGGAATAAATCATAAAAATAGGAGTGGCCTAATTTTATTGTCCACCGGTGTATAGTATTTACGGAGACGCTAGCGAGTTTTGGCTGTGCAAACTCATGATAGAGCTACTGTCCGTTGCCACTTTACCTTGACGATCGTATACATAGGTATACCAGACAGCCCAATATAGTCCTCTGGGCATTCAACATTCATTTGTTTGGAGAGGCCAAAGCAAAGATTACCGATAGACTAAGCTAGATTATGGCTTTGTAGGTAGGTATTAATATACATATTTTTAAGTATAAGTTAGTTAAATCTCCACAATATTTCACATACCTCTGCACCTCCACATTGGCCAGCTGGTTGGTGAGTCTGTGCACCTGGTCTTCAAGTGAAGAGTTCAGTCTCTTCATCTCACCGAGCGCAGACTTGGCACTCTCTAGCTTTTCTGTTAGTACCCGCCTTTCATTCTCACAGCTCGCTGGAAGAAAACCATGTCTTTATTAAAGATTTGTAACAGTGGGTTGACTATTAGACTGGTTGATTTAAAAGTGCTATAAGCAATTGGTATAACCAATAGATCAAAAGCGTCTGTCCTTAGCGTGATCACTTCATGCGCAGACGCACCCATTGTAGTTTACAGTTGCTAATGGCCGGCCGAATTTAAAAAAATGTGAGTAGATGCTTAGTTAAGTGTTCTAAAAATTGCTAAAACTATGATAAATGATTTTATTTTTGTAAGTAGGTTTGTACAAACACTTTTACACGTCAATCATATTTTAAAACTAGATGCGGTCGGCGTTTCCTATCTGACTAGTCTGAGAAGACAGGCCGAAACAAACTCAGAGGTCACAGTCTCTTTTAAAGTCCAGACATAATCTTGGTCAGATCATGTGAAGACCATGTTGATTAATGTCTGAGATGGTTTTTTGAGGAAAGAATCAAACAGCAAGCAATTGCCTCTTGTGTCCATTTAATAGGGGTATACCAGGCACTTCAACCAAGATCAGTGTCTATGTTTGCGCAGTACCTTATCTGCATCTCCACAACTGTAGCACACTCTGGCCGCTAACTCGCTAACTGGTTAATATTTTGACTACGACGTGACTTTTGCGTAGCTTGCCAATATCGAAGAACAAGAATAGATCAAAAACTCAACTCACAAACACTCTTCTGAATCTGCCTCAGCTTATCCAGAGCATTATGCTCATTGTTCTTCGCCTCGTTGAACTGCCGGGTCACCTTGCCGACCTCAGCTCTCAGCTCGCTCTCGGCCGCTGCGGCTTTCTGTAGAGCTGTGGATAGCTGTTCCACCGTGCCCTTGAGCGAGGTACAGCGGTCTTCTAGCTGGGCTATCGTGCGGGTGTAGCCTTCGCAACGCTCTTGGAGTTTCTGAAGGTTTAGAATAATGAATTGGTAACGGAAACAAGTAGTACTAGAATAGTGTATTGCTAGAATACAGTTATACACAGTTTAGGTGTATTCTGCCTGGTCATACTGTAAATTAAGGTGAATGCTCCAAGGTAGCCCGCGAAATTCAAATTTTCTTACATATTTGTTACGGCCGGGAATCATATTTTAATCAACGTACAACTTAGTACTCACCAGCAAATTGCAAAAAACGTAAGAAAATTTGAATTTCGCGGGCTACCTTGGAGCCTCCACCTTAAAATGAAAGGTTCGCCAAACCCTGGGTGATTTTCGTTGTGTGGCCAAAAGCAAATTTTAGAAAGTGTTTTGAAAAAAATAATCTTTCTCTATGAAACTCATATACAAATCGGGAAAAAAAGACTTATGACATAAAAGTAGGCAGACCAATGTTTGCATGTATGAAACATTGCTTTTTCCCCATGCATCGGTTTCATAGGAAGAGGTACAACTCTTCCTATGAATTATGATGTCTACATGTGTCATACTGTACACAGTATGACAAATATAGACGACTTATTTAACTCCCTAGTTATTTATCTTATATCGAATATAGGAAAGTCACATGAAGAAAGTCAGACCGAAAACCATTATTACTTTGATTTAATTTTGCACTACCAAGGACCGGACAAATGGTCCCCACGACCACACATATGTCATTAGATAGGTATTTAGTATATTACTGTATGTTGTTACTACATACCTACTTCATGTATTAAGTATTTGCATGCCATCATTACACGGCGGAATGTGGCTTTTCACTACAATTTTATATATCATCTTTTGTACAGACAGACGCCAGCACATCAAGCTACTACAATTTGTCAAATTTCTTTAATAGATTTTCAATTTTATCGCTAAAGCATTAAGGTTCAAGGTTGATTGGGAAAATTTGACAGTTTCGGGTAGCTTGACCTGCTGGAGTCTGTACATACCACATTTTATGCAAGTAAACGATTTTGATTGATTGATATGATTTATCGAGCAATAACTACTATGGCGGTTTATTTCAAATCGTTGCGTGAAAAAAGATATGGCGATGTTTCGCAAGACGTACCTGGACGGTAGGTAACGGAATAATTGCATAGTTAATTACTTCTAGTACTACATTTGCGAATAATCAAACTAAGACCTGTGATTATTCGCAAATGTATGCATTCTGATGATAATAAAATAATATGATACTCTTCGAGCTGGTCAGATGATCGACCTGGACGCTAGATAACCGAACTCTTGAATAGCTATTAGTAAACCCATCGTGTGTGAACCCAAACTCGAGGGCACATTAGATTTACTACTAGCAATCTCGGGTCCAGGTCCATAACTCGAAGGTATCATGTTATTGCGTGTTATCTGAATGCATACTTGATACACGTACAGTATTATAATGTCTGGAAGAAGCCATAAATTAGATAATTCAATAAGATAAGGCAGTTTATATATTTATTTTATTACGCATTTTACAGTTAGGTTTTACGTAATCTGGAATAGTTACGTTCTAAGACAGCTATCAAAAAACGGTTAACCTAATGGACAGGGTATATCTGATGACCAGTGATCGGAGTAGGTAGATTGATTTTTGGTACTTGTATCATAGATGTTCACAGAAAGAATAACATGGATAAGTCATTTTCCCGGAAAGTAATTCCGGTGTTTCCGGATCCAGTTAAATATTGTTAATGTTGGTAGTGATACTATTACTACTCAATTCATTTAAAGGAACGAGTGAGCTACTTGGTATCGTCGCCGGGCGTACGCATTGTTTTGATAACCGGTTAGTGCACCACCCATGATCCTTCGCTCTGATTGGTCGTTGGGTTGTGTCAAATCGTGACTGGATAACGTTTAAATAAATTATGAACAATATAATATTGCTCATTTTAATACAATTCCTACCTAAGTTCCGTTTTTTTTTTTTAATAATCAAACAATTCCGAAAATCCGGAGGAATGTCCATATTAATATATACGTTTCGGATCAATGACCCCAATTCAATCTACCTACTCCGATCTCTGCTGATGACATATATGTGGTTGTTACTGGTGCTAGGACCAGCTTCCTTACATCTTTTCCGATACTCCTTAGTACAAATTAAATTGAATCTACTTAATAAAAATCTTAAATTCACTGACAGACAACGCACAGCCATAACTGCTGGGTCTAGAAGCATGAAATTTTGGAGAAAGGGTTCCTTATACAACACAAGTGAACACCTGGGAAGGATTTTTGAAAATTCACCCCTTAAAGGGATTAAACAGGGGACGAAAGTTGATCTCGAAGTACTGTCACGAGCACCAATATGCCAGCACTTGGAAACTTTCAATAGCGATTTTTGCGTGAAATAACGAAAACAACAATGAAATACGACACATTGCTAAAACATATGGGTTCGAAAATACTATGTTCGTAACCACATAAAATTTAATTAAAAAATAAAGGAATAAATCGCTTTTGAATAAAGCCAAGTGTATACATACTTATGCTTGTGACTGTACGTAATTTTTGCCGATGCCGAATATATACAGGGTGGCAGGGACATCGACGCGCAAACTGTAACCATGAATTCAGCACATGAGTTTAGACCCCATAGAGTCGAAATCTTTCGTCGGTTATTAAAAAAAAAAATTGCTATTCCATACATTTTGACCGCGTAGGTATTGCACTTTTCTATGAAACAGAAGATTTTTTTTTTTGATAACCGACGAAAATTTTCGACGCTATGGGGTCTAGTATCACGTGCTGAATCCATGGTTACAGTTTGCGCGTCGATGTCCCTGCCACCCTGTATTTTACAAAGGAACTATCTACAAAATGTAGATTGAACACATACCTTCAAAGCCTGGTCTCTATCCCTGGCGGCGACGGCAGCTCTCTGCACGTCGCCTTCCAACTGAGCACGCCGTACATCCAGGCGGGCCGCGCGACCTGGTATAGGAGATACATGAAGTGGTATGCCGCTTGATGTCTGACAACTTTAAAGGCTAGAGAACAGATAGTAGTACGGTAGAGTATAATAATAATAATAATATCCCTGGACATTTCACACAGCGCCATCTAGTCCCAAGCTAAGCAACCTAATGCTTGTGTTATGGTAACAAGATGGCTGATAAACTACTTATATACATTTTTTTTTGTAAATACATACATATTATAGATAGAAAAACACCCAGACTCGGAACAAATACATGTAGGTCATACAAATATTTGTTCCGTGCGGGAATCGAACCCGCGACACGCAGCGCAGCAGTCAATCGGTTAACCACTGCGCCAACCGTGCCGTCAGTATCAGAAGACCAATTCTCGTAGGTACTTAAAAAACACGTTTAAATTCAAGTCGTTATCTCATCAATAAACGACTGTGTTAGACCGAGACTATTGTGATCTATAGTACTTAAGATATATTATACATAGAAGCTGTTGGTGTACCTTATTAAATATATAAATACAATGTCAAAACTTATGTTAAACATTTAGGTAAACTAAAGGTATTTTTAACCCTGATGGCCTGAAACACAGGTTTTTACTATCCTAGCTCAGGCAGGTCGCCACAAGTTATAATGTCAGTACCAACGCACCTTTCATAGGTAATTAGAAACGTATTAATTAAACTAGCTTTATATTAGTATTTAAGCCAATCTGCTAAGAACTTGGTACTACTAAGTATTTATAAGTTTGTAAATGTATTACTTTGTAAAAGGACCTAAATAAATATTATTATTATTTTATATTTTTGATAGATTTTGACTTAGAATGCGACCGTTCTTATAAATAGGGGAATTGTCACTCAGTTTGGATTCGAGTATTACATCATAGAAAAAGGTCAATAAGAGCTGATTGCATTTGCAACCAATCCCAGTGAATATATATCACTGAAATTTTTGCTTTTATAAATAAAAAAAAAGTTTTTTTTTTACAAATCATAATGAACTTTATGTCAATAGTGTAACGCACAAATTAGATACATACATACGCACAGGTCGCGCGTCTTCTGGAGAATTATCGCGCATTCTCAGGAATTCCCGCAGTAACAAGCTCGTATCTAGTTTGTACGTTAAACAATTGACTTAAAGTTCATTTTGCTATGTACAATATCGTTACGAAAACTCGCTTCCACTCCGTTCCGCAGCAATGTAAATTGAGCCTTGGATTGTCAACGATATCACGTCGCGATATCTCACAGCCTACATCTTTATATTTATCCACCTATTCACTGTCACACAACTTCCAAATTAAGTAGATCCAGCGGTGACAATTTACGGGTGAATATAATTTGGACAGAACTGACTTCATCAGATGTGTAGTATGTACCTTCAGCCGCTGCCAGCGCTTCACGCAGCTGTCCCACTTCTTGTACCCGCTCCGCTAACTGAACTCGAAGATTATCTCCTTTGTTCTAGACATAGAAAATGATATGTATTTGAAGGAAATCTTATACACAACACACAACTGAAGACCTAGCTCACTGTCCTCAGCTATTTAAAATACTAAGGGCCTGTTTCTCCACCTATCATTACCTTAATGAGACCTATGTGGTGACCTTTTTAATCGACTTCAAAAAAGGAGGAGGTTCTCAATTCGAATGTATTTTTTTTTATTTATTTATTTATTTATTCCATGGAAAACCAACAGCTTTACATAAATACAATAGATATACTGGGATAAGAAACATGAAGCCAATTATAGGTTTTCACGGCTAGCTATACAATAATATAGTATGTTTGTTACCTCAGAACTCCGTTATTTATAAGCCGATTTGCTTACTTTTTTAAGGATATACTTTCAGATTGGCCCCATAGAAATTTCATCAAAAACGGTTCAGTGGTTTGGTTTTCAAACCAAAATTACTGGTAAAAATTACAACTTAAGTGAAAAATAAAAACTTTTAAAAATAACTTTAATTTCGGAAGTCGGTGTCGTTGGGTTCGCATTTTCGTTGTTTACCACCGACTTCAGAAATTAAAGTTATTGTTCACTTTGTAGTGTCTTTTTTGGGAGTCGGTTGTTTTTTTTTTTTTTTTTGCAAAACAGTTTTTATTTTCTCTGTTAGAGTTAATGTTGGTCTGGCAGTTTTGAGTACTTCATGCAGCCTACCCAAATGTCCTTTCTTTGGTATTGTTCGTCGAGTCGTTGAGCTCCTTATGTTTTGAGTTGAGCTACACGATTTCTGACAAATGCTTTCACTGACTGGACTGGTCCACTCAAATATGTGTGGTACTTCCTCTAAAGACCATTTCAGACACCAATCTACATGTCCTCACATGATCTGACCAAGATTATCTCTGGACTTTAAAAGAGACTGTGACCTCTGAGTTTGTTTCGGCCTTTCTTCTAAGAGTATTCAGATAGGGAACGCCGACCTCATCTAGCTTATTTTTTTTATAATATGACGCGTAAAGTGATTCCGATATCCTATTTACAGAATAAACGTTTTCATTTCATTTCTTAGGTACTTTTTTTTTGGTGGGAAATCATTAAGTGACTTCTCCCGCTCTGGGCTGAGCGGAAGGGCGTGTCAGACTTTTACTGACTAAAACCCACCCGTGTACCTTCAGTTGCCTGTGCCAGCCAGGGGCCACGGTACCTCTTTCGAACAACCCGCGGCCCTGGCAGGCATCGGCCGTAGCGGACCCCGTCAGTTCGTGCTGACATCTCTTTGAGGCGCGCGTGGAACACAACGCGCCGTCGACGTTAGGGACTTGACAGATAATTTCTGTCAAATGTATAACAGGCGAAATGTGGGGGTTTTATAGTGTTCGGGGTTATGTTATGTATTAAATTATTTTCCATTTTTTAATTTATTCTGGGAGTAGGTGCTATTCGTAAATCGTGAAACAGGCCCATAGTAATACTTTTACAACATAAGCAAGGAATATGACATTCTTTTGAAAACAATTAGCATTGTTACCTCATTCTGAACCTTTTCTTCCGTGATAGATGTTAACGCAGCCTCCAAGCTGGTGATCTTGTCGCGCAAGTTGCTGATCTCCAGGGTCTTACTTTGTACCGACTCGTTCTGAAATAAATCAGTTGTTACATACAGCATGGACAAAGAGCTCGATTGACTACGGCTCTAGATAATGATAGCAAATGAGCGACTTCCGTAACAGACGGAAGCAGACGAGGCAACTCAACGGTCATGTTTATAAAATACTAGCAACCCGCTCCTCCTACGCACGGTTTTTATGGCACGATAAAACATCGAGATTCCTGTGTTTATATTATGTTTGTTTAATATTTATGTATTATACACATAAATAGAATACAATGAAGAACAATGGTAGCCAAAGAGCAGCGGTGGTTCAGTGGCAACGGCCCCGACTTACGAGTTGTAGGTCGTGGGTTCGAACCCAGGCTGGCGCTTTACTTTGTGTAAATAATTTCATCACCACTGCTCTCAAAACGGTGAAGGAAAACATCGTGAAGAAACCAGATGTTCTAGAACCAAAAATTCGAAGACATGTGACTTCTACCAACCCGCACTGTGCCCGCGTGTTGGATTACGGCCCACTCCCTCTCGAAGAGGGGAGGCCTGAGTATCAGCATTGGGAACATTGTAGGCTGATTATGCTATGCTATGCTACACACATAAACCTTCCGGACAAAAAAATTATTTTAAATAATGGTGAAAGCCGCATCAAAATCCGTAGCATAGTTAAGAAGAACGTCGAGATCATAAAGACAGCCACGAAAAGAAAGCGGCTTTAATTTATAACAGACTAGCTGCGCCCCGCGGTTTCTCCCGCATACGTTTCGATCCCGTGGGAATATCGGGATAAAAAGTATCCTATGTGTTAATCCTGGTTATAAACTATCTGTGTACCCATTCAAATCCGTTCAGTAGTTTTAGCGTGAAAGAGTAACAAACAAACAAACATACATCCATACAAACTTTCACGTTTATAATATTAGTAGGATTTAGAAGATAGATCATTTTAATTTATGGCTAAATCAACAGTAACTTACCAGCGCATTAAGCTGTGCCTCCTTCTGCCCGAACGCAGACTGTAACCTTGCCTTGTCCTCCTGCAATGTCCGCAGGTTGGAGGTGACAGACTGTAGCTTATTGTCTCCCTTCCCTGCCTGTTCACTCGCGTCTTTTAGCTGTTTCTTTAACATGCTCACTTGAGATTTGTAGTCGTCCTGTAAAAAAATTTAAAGGAAAAAATCATGAATTCATTCACTGACACAGCTTAACAACTGACAGCCTTAAGTTAAATTCTTAAATTCTTACACAAAATTTCATACACAAAAGGTGTGCATGTGCCTAAAGATGGATTTTGGAATTGCTAAGTTACAAGTTCGCGCTAGGGCATAAGTATAAAGAATTAAAGACCGTTGTTACTCCTACCTTCTCGCGTTCAATCTGGCACACATCGTGCATCAAGTTGCGCATGCCTTTCTTGACAAGCTCGGGATCCACGTCTATGATCTCATTGCGGTCCTCGGAATGGTCACGCCCTGAAATGCCGTATAGCCGCGTAAACATGGAGAATTTTTGAACACAACATTAACCTTATTTTGCCTATTTGGAGATACATGTACGTAATTACGTCTAGCCCTTCCTTACCCGTATCCTAGAACCTATGGCTTTGCAGAGCAGTCATCATTTAGTACATTTTAAATAAGTTCGGTTTTGATTTTGAGCTTCAAACATACATTATTATGCTTCTTCCGTAAAATAGGAACTGAGGAAAATTTAGTAACAATAACAACACAGATACAGACAGACGTATCAAATTCAATAAACTGTATTGACACAACGCTACGATTTAAAATTGTTTATTTTACCAGAGGACTTTTATATAAATCTTAGATTTTTACTCATCTGGTGAGGGTATTATCAACAATTATGTGGGCCGATCCCGGCGGCACTGCAATGCCGGGCCGACCCGCGACGGGAGTGGAGCGAGCCCCGAACATCCCGTCAGCTTACAAAAATCAGATTAATATACTGGTCCCTCAGTGAGGGAACTTTCAGATATTAAGCTGAAAAGAACAGATACTACACTTTGATCTTAGCCAAAAGGCCGAGAAGCGATACCGAGTAAACTGGAACCGGGGACCCCAATTCAGTCACGGAGAATCTTGACACCGCGATTCAGAAACGTGCGTGAAATGATCAGCGCCATCTATCGAGCACGGTGGTAAACTATTTCCTCACATGTGGAAACTTTTACATCGTGTAAAGTAAGCCAAATTCGTTTACAGTATTTAATTCTGAGTGTATATTAAATTTGCATTCATACATACAAGTAATAATGACTGAGAACGTAAACGGAAACGTATCTATACACCAGAAACGTGGTTAATTTGCGAGTTGCACTAAAATTGCGAAGCTAGTCAGCCAAAACTAACATGCATGGAATAAAACGGTAATCAAATAACATTAATTGATGAAATAACTTTCATAATTATTGTTTCATACAGAAAATTGTGTCTTGTTTACAACAAAAAAAAAAAATATTTGAACAAAGGAAAGATAAACGAGACGCATTATACAGACTTTTTTATAACAATACCTAATATGTAAGTCTATGATCTACAAAAGGATTTTTTTCCAATATGTCGGTCCATTTCTATGTATGTACCAAAATAAAGATATTATTATGTTCTATTCTGTTCAAAACTAACACGTTTCTTTTACTTACCTCTATGTGGACTATATCTCCTAGCGGGACTGGCGAGTCGTTTCCTAGTGGCTGCATGTACTGTACCGTCGGGCTGCACACCACAGACTCTTCGCAAGGCATGTGCGATGGACGACAGCTTCGCCTCTGCCTCCCGCTTGGCGCTCTCGCATTGTGAGAGTGAGGCTTCTAGCGCGCGGCAACGACCCTCGCTGCCGCCGAGACGAGCCTGAAAGAAGTATATCATTAGCCTAGGAAAATAAGATAAATTAAAGGCAAATCTGCGAAATAAATTCTAGATAAGATTTATCATCGGAATTATTTGTAATTCTGTATCATTAGAAATACTGTGTGAAAGTGATAAATTTCGACCGTCAAAGAAACTGACTCAGAAACTATCTCGGTAAAAAAAAGTGTATTCGCCACTAGGATATTTTTCGCAGCAAAATGTCTTATTTTTCTGGACTATTATAAGTACGTCTGTAAAACTGATTGAAGAGTGTTTTTTTTTTATTACTCAGTCCAGATTTACAAGGCTTTTGACATGTATTTGGGCCACGGCGCTAAATAAAAATTCATACTGATTTGTAAACTATGGATCGAGTTACGAAAAGCAAAAAAAAAATGTTTTGTATTACTAATTGCACTTTCAATTTTCCAAGTTTTGTCAATTTTACTTTTTTGCTATGATAAAATTCAAGCGCAATTGAAAATATGTTAAGTGCATCAAACAGACCTTGAGTTCTTGTATCTGCTGCGTGGCATCCGCGAGGCATACTTCCAAGTTATGTTTGAGTTCTTCAAGACGACGCTCCTTCGACCGACAATCTTCCAGGCGAAGTACCAGCTCCTGAACACGATGATAACATTTAAGAACATTTTTTTGGGACGAAACAGACAAATTAGTCTATGGGGATGTTTTATTACGTAAAACCTTCGATCAAGACATGTAACAACAATTTTATCAATGCCTATTATAATTTCAATATTGAATATAACAATGATTGTGAAAACTATGAGTTGCTCGCTTTGTACGAGTGGCAGTGTTCCAATTGAAAACTTGACATTCTCCCTAACCCCCAAAAACATTGTGCATGAAACAGTACAGGAGTCGTGGGAGTATTTAATCAAAACTTGTTTTCGTTGGACCTTCAACTTTTAATATCTCCGTTACCAGAAGGTTCCCAAATATAGTCCAGTACAAAAAAAAAAATATCACAATAGCGGGAAGAATAAGTAATTCCCGGCTTTGTTAAGCGTCTTCTTACACCCGTTGTAGACGAGGTTATAATACGGTTAAAGTGAATGCTCAAAGGTAGCCCGCGAAATTCGAATTTTCTTACGTTTATTGCAATTTGCTGGTTAGTACTAAGTTGTACGTTGATTAAAATATGATTCGCGGCCGTAACAAATATGTATTTACAGAATTATAATTATTAGAATCAGTAATACAACTTGTTAAGAAATATAATAATAAAATAATAATAATAATAAATGAATAAATTTCATGAAATAGTTATTCAGTAGGATTACTTGATCTTAGAGAGTTGTGTTGGTGACTTTAATGATTATAATTCTGTAAATACATATTTGTTACGGCTGCGAATCATATCTTAATCAACGTACAACTTAGTACTGACCAGCAAATTGCAAAACACGTAAGAAAACTAGAATTTCGCGGGCTACCTTGGAGCATTCGCCTTAAGGTTTTGTGAAGTGAGTGGCACCTGGTCCCTGGCGCGACACGCCTCGTCCAGCTCGGCGGCGCGCGCGCGGCAGACGGCCAGCTCGGCGCGCGCGGCGCCCAGCAGCGCGTCCCGCTCGGCGCCCAGCCGCCGCGCGCCCGCCGCCTCGCCCGCGCAGCGCTCGCGCTCCTCGCACTCGTTCTGTAACCTGGGAAACGGATTTTATGTATAATGTATTGACAGCGGGATTCCCATCAATTAAAAAAGAATCAGTAGAGCGAGAAGGAAGTGTTCACGGAATCGGCCCGCGAGCCGCTACCACAGAGCGCAGGCATTTGGCAATCGGCAATTTTCGGCTGAAATATACATTTTCGGCCATGATCGTTTCCGAAAAAATTAAGTGCCCAGAAATCAATACTTTTATAAGATAAGATATGAATTCTTTATTTGTTTAAAAATTGTATACATACAAGAGCATGTAAGATATTACAACGTTTGAGTCCAATCATGTTTAGCCATAAGTATCGGCCTACAAATATTTCCATAATAATGAAAAGAATTAACAATAAGAAAATTCGAAAATGTACTTTTTAATTAATTTAGAAAGGACAGTGACGCATGAGACTTTGTCTCATACATCAAGATCAAAATATTATAGTAATTATATTTTTTTACTACATTACACTTCGAGGATTACATTTTTAAACAGGGAATTTAATTTAAAATAAAAAAATGTTGACATTGTTTTATTCTCTTTACATGAAGTTCCGTTTCAAATGATATGATTAATAGAAACTTGAGTTTTGAAAGTGTCATAATCCACGTCATTCAAAAAACATGTAAAAAAATATACTTTGCCGATTCTACAGTAATTAAAAAGAACTATAGTCCATTTACAATAGCATTAGAAAGAAGTTAAAATGGTTATTTTCAATGCACATTTTGTAACAAAAATACAATAAACATTGTTACATTATGATAGACGCCGAATTTATTATGTATGATCTATTTTTACAGCAGCTGTCACACTTAATTGTAACCATTTTAACTATTTATCTTATGAAATTATGTGGCTTTCATTTATTTATATTATATAACTCCAATTTTAAATTACAGTGTCAATGCTAAAAACCTAAAAGAAGCAGGGATGAACAATACTTGGAACGTTATTCGTTTCACTATAATTCTACCGAATTTTATTTTAATTAAGGTGGATGCGCTGCAGTAGCCCGCGAAATCAGACGAATTCGGAGCAATTCTAATTTAAAGGGATGTATTGATGATTTTTAAGGTTAAAATTGTATTATTGCCTACATATTTCTTATTGTTGCGCATCATATTATTTTTATTAAGATACAACCTTACACACTGACCTGCAAATTGCAAAAAACGCAAGAAAATTAGAATTTAAGCATCTCCCTTAAAGTTGTTTTATCATAACTTTGAAATAAAATGTTTTGCATTCCTGCTTCTACGAGCCTCTTTTTTCTAATGCTATTATAAATGGAGTATAGAATAAAATAGAATAGAATTCTTATTTAAACGATTACCATTTTTTAGAGCAATAATGGCCGTTCGGGTATGACATGTCAAATAAAATAACATATAGGTTATTTCGTTTTTTTTTTTTTAAATCTCCGAAACCCGGATTTTGTTTACAAAAATAACTTTTGTAGGATAAGTGTAGTCTATAAAAACAAAGTTTGACTTTGATGCAGCATGGTACGGGATTCCATACATCCTGAGCATTGTCCTTTACTAATTAGAAATTATTTTTAAGTTACAATGTCAAAATTCAAAATAAGGCAACAACTTTAATGTCAATCAAATACAAGAATAATGTCAAAGTTACTACTTGTATGTCAAAATTAAAAGATTTATGTCAAATTATAAGATTGATCTCAAAATTACAAAATTAATATAAAAAATACACGTAAATCATATAAATATTAGTGTCAGGAAAAAGACAAAATTATTCATTCAATCAAAAACTTTTCGGCTAGAAATTCGGAGACACTATATCATGCTTTTTGCGAAAGAAACATTTTTAATTGACGCTTGAATGCATTGCTATTTAGCTCCTTCCAACGAACGTTTTGGCAATATGTTAAATATAGTAGGCGCCACACACACGATACTTTTGCGCACGAGTGCCGATTTTGCTGGGTAGACGCGAAGAATGGTCATATCCCGTCTGTTACGCGGTACGACGTACTGTAGACGTGGGAACAAATTGATGTTTGTTTAAACAATCCCCAATCTGTTCCCCAAGTTTTAATTCATTTACTCAGAGAAAATCGATAGTTACAATTCAACTAAACGCACAAAAATGCTTATTCTCGCTTACAGCGTCATATTGTTTGATTATTATCAATAATGATGTATTTGAGAAAAACGTAAAGTTTCGTGTGATTTCATTTAAATATAATTATTAAAATATGGTTACTGCATTTCATTCACTTTTATTTTTTTTAATAGTTTTCGCCTGCGTGGTATGTTGCTACAACTTAAATTTCGATAAAATCGGTCCAGCCGTTGCGGAGATTAGACGGAACAAACAGACGTACAAACATTTTTATTTATTTTTTTGTTTTATGTTCCGTATTCTTATACCATATGCATTTAGTAAAAAGCTGTTATTTTAACATAACAAACAGACACTTCAATTTTATTTTGTATAAAGATATAGATTACATTTTGGCGCGGACTCTAGCGGGCTCAAAGCCCTAATGCAGCCAGGATAGTATCCGCCACCACAAAGATTTGACTACTAACCTGGACTGCAACTCCTTGATGTCATGGTTAGCCTGCTCCAAGGCAGCTCGTTCCCTCTTCAGTTGCCCCTCCGTGGCCTTTAACTCTCGGTTCACATGCTCGCCTCCCGTCTCACTCTCCTTCAACATTGTCTGAACGCGTGATAGTTCTAAGTCGAGAGTTGTGCGGTTTTCTTCCAGACCTGGAAAAGGGAAATAGTCAAGTGATTTCACATATAGAAGTCCGATGTCAAAATAAGGTGTGGATCCGTCTTTCTTTAAATCTTGGATGTTAAATGAAAGGATAACGAATTGGGCCAGCCACATCTGCCGGATTTGGCAGCTTACCTGTAGGCCAAAATTCCCACAAAGTAGAACTGTCGCCGAGAGAGATCGTGAAAATTATGGTGTGCAGTCCTACCGCTGAGGTGCGATGTGTGACGGGAATGTGTAATATGGAAGGAAACACCGACATGTGTATTCACCAAGCAGCTTTATTGAACTGACATTACATGCGCATTACTGTAAATGCGCATGTAATAATGTATAAATGTAAGTTCATGTGATCGCGGGTGTCAGCATAAAATTGTCGAGCGTGCTCGTACATACATGGTTTGACACGAGTTGGACATAATCAATACGGAAATCTACGGGAGTGGCCTTATCCCAGTATCGAAACTTCAAACATATGCAGGCAAAAATATTTGGAGGTATGATGAACAGGGTGTAAAGTTCACTCAACCTCCATAGAAAAGGGAGGATCCTCCGACCAGACGGGTGTTGTGTCTGGCGGGCAATTGCCCAACGATTGATGTTGGGAAATTGTATCTATGCTAAGTGCGCGGTAAACTCTGCTTGCGAGATGCAGGATTTGCGTGACGTCAGTATGACGCGTTGTTCGCATGTGGCGTTGCAGATACCGCTACACAATAAATCTGGTTAAAAATGTTTTGGTTACAAGTTCACCTGCTATCTTATGATAAGCCTCGTCCCTCGCACGCGCGGCCTCTCTCCTCTCGTGTTCGGCCCTCTTCACGTGGTCTCGCAGTTCTCGACAGCTACTGTTGTACTTGTCTCGTTCGGCGATACAGTTGGTTAGTTGACGACGAACGTCTGTGAGCTCTTTGCGAAGACTGTCGGCTTCGTTCTCCACTGGAGAAATAAAATAGAACGAGAATTAAATTCCACAATAGTAAGCACTACCAGTAAGGATATGGACTAAAGATAATGACATTGTTGAAGGCCCAAAAAAATTTCATAGTGCACTTTTTTCATGTCAAAGTGAACTTCATACCACATCAAAAGTCTCACCAAAATGTATGGCGCTGAGGTGCTTTTTTTTTCGAGGCGACAATTAATGGAGCTTTAAAAGTTTGATATATGACTAAATATGGTACAACCATAAATCATAAAAATCAGTACGAACTCAATTTTGAATTTCACCCTGAAGTCCCAAAATCACCATAAATACACAATAAACTGATATCACGCAGCTCAGACGGATTTTTGGTCTTTGTCGCTATATAAAATTTCGATTGTTTTGTTATCTACTAAAATAATGTAAGTTTCTTTCCTGGCCACCGAAAAATAAAAAGACCCCAAATTTTGGTCACCGGCTTTTCGCCTTACAGACTTTTTGAGTCCATATACAGTCTAAATTTATAATAACACTGGTTCGTAAATTATATCTTACTAGCGGCCTGTCCCGGCTTCGCACGGGTGGTTAAGTATTAGTAAGGATCCCTAATCTTTTCTAGCAATAAATATAGCCTATGTCACTCAGGGTGAATGTAGCTTTCCAATAGTGAAAGAATTTTTGATATTGGCACAGTAGTTTTTGAGTTTATTCATTACAAACATACACACAAAAATACAAATCTTTCATCTTTATAATATTAGTATAGATACTCGTAAGTAATTGTGATGTTAGCCTATTATAACATCTTTTGACATAAAAGAGTTCTAATGATTCTTCTGGAGTTAGAAACAGAATCGGAAAGCACGTTAAGCCGTTGGTCCCGGCTCTCATTCGTGGATCTTTGGCATTCGTTACGGGTCGTCAGAAGCCCGAAAGTCTGACAACCAGTCTTACCAAGGAGTATCGTATTACTCAGAGTTGTGGAGGTCAGATAGGCAGTACCTTCATGTAAAATACTGGTATTCAGCTGCATCCGGTTAGACTGGAAGCTGACCCCAACAAAGTTGGCAGATGATGAGTTAAATATTATAAACAGTAATCTAATTCAACTCACACTCCTTCAACTTCCGCATTGTCTCCTGCAGCTGCGCGTACGCGTTGTCATACTTGTCTTCAGCCAATGACAGTTGAGCGCGGATCTCGGTACATTCTCTCATGACAGCCTCCTTCTCTAAGTGAAGCTCCTTGATTCGGTTCTCGAAGCGAGCGCATTCGTCTTCGGCTGTTGCTCTGGAATATAAAGATGTTTTGGATTTGTTTGAGGTTGTAGAAAAAAAGTCTGAACAAACAAATTGCCTTTTTTTTTAATGATATAAACTAGTGCTTGACTGCGATCCCGCCTGATGGAAAACAGAGATGCAATCGTTGATGGTAAAGCGCATTAATTTATTATGAGCCTATTCACTCTAGCCTTGAAAACACCCAAATTATAATCGGACGGGAAGCCCGCTGCAGGCAAATTGTTTATTCTGAATGCAATATCAATCTGTTGCCAATATGATTTATGGACCGACTTTTATAGTCAAATACTTTTACTATTTGTTCAAGACATTTAACAATAGGACGAACACATCGCGTAAAAAAAAATACAAATAGCAGTCTAGAAGTGTCGGTTTTTTTTTGTTTTGTTAGCCAATACCTAGAGCAGGGAAGCTTTTAAAAAAGGCTAATAAAAAAATACTGTCTCATTGCTGGACAAAAGCTTCCCCAAAATCCTTCAGGAACTCTTTTCCCTCGCCACTTCGAACAAGCCCTCGCGGTACGAGTCCAGGTCCACTCGCCATCTCTTTTTAGGCCGGCCTAAGTCGTAGTTACCGACGGAATCTAAAGGTATTTTTCAATCAGAAAAGCTGAGCTTACCAGTACTTACACCGAGCCAGAAGGCAGTTTCACGTCAAAAACAAGCACAAATAGGTACGCCAAGTGAGTGGCGTGCAACCGTCAGTAAAACTTTCACGTATAGACATAATAAGTATAACAAAAAGGAGAATAATTAAGTAAAATACTTTACTTAAGTATTCTCAAAGATTTACCAACAGAACACCCAGTCAAAAGGTATTTTCACGGCAAAAACAGGCACAAATAGGTACGCCAAGTGAGTGGCGTGCAACCGTAAGTAAAATGTTCGCCTATAGATATAAGTATCATGGATGTTGCAACATATTTGACAAATACTTTACTTAAGTATTCTCAAATATTGGGACTTCGAGGGACTGCCAGGTCACCAAATCATAAAACCTGAAAATAAGTCTGACAAATACCATCTATACAATAACCAAAACTAACTTAGCCTCATCAAGCCTAGTCTTCAAGGCGGCCATCTCATCTTTCAGCTGGTTGACATATGTACGGTCCTGTTCGGACCGCGCATGCGCGTCGCGTCGCACTCGCTCCAACTTGTTCTGCTCCATGTCGAACGCGCGCTTTAATTCTTCTAGACGTTCTAGAAGGGCTTGCTGTTCCTGGTGAGCTGAGATCAGATTTATAAAAGTCATTATTACATGTTTTTTTTTAATATGATACAAGGTGTTTTTTTCTATCCTATAACTCTAGGAGTCTAGGGTATGAATGAGATCATATCAAAGACTCAATGGCATATGAATTATTTTTTAATTATATTTTTCTTTGTTTTCATTGTTCATACAAATTAATTTGACAAAGTCACGGTTATTTAATGTAAAACGCCCTTCCGTAAAATATGACAACGTCGCATTTTCTTAGTTTTAAATATGAGTGATTAGTGTGAATAATAATAATAATATAATAATAATAATAATATAATAATAATAATAATATCCCTGGACATTTCACACAGCGCCATCTAGTCCCAAGCTAAGCAACCTAATGCTTGTGTTATGGTAACAAAATGGCTGATAAACTACTTATATACATTTTTTTTTTTTTTGTAAATACATACATATTATAGATAGAAAAACACCCAGACTCGGAACAAATACATGTAGGTCATACAAATATTTGTTCCGTGCGGGAATGAAAATTAATTACTCGTATTTATCAATGAAACTTAGATACCTACACATATATCTTATATCTTCGAAGCTATGCATTTTTGGACCACATATTCTAGGCCTTTTTGTATTATTTTTAACCGACTTCAAAAAAGGAGGAGGTTCTCAATTCGACTGTAATTTTTTTTATGTTTGTTCCCTCAGAACTCCGTTATTTATAAGTCGATTTGCAAAATTCTTTTTTTATTTGTAAGGATGTACTTTCAGATTGGTCGCATAGAAATTTCATCAAAATTACTGGTAAAAATTACAACTTAAAAGTGAAAAATAAAAACATTTTTGCAAAAAAAAAAACAACCGAGTTTTAAAGACACTACAAAGTGAAAAATAATTTTAATTTCGGAAGTTGGTGGCAAACAACGAAAATGCGAACCCAACGACACCGACTTCCGAAATAAAAGGTATTTTTCACTTTATAATATCTTTTTTGGAAGTCGGTTGTTTTTTTACTTACAGGATTATAACCCTTGAGTTATGGGATATAAAAAAAACACGTTGTATAATATTACTACCTACCCATTGTTTTCGAACAACCTTCATTACAATACTAGTGTTGATATTTCGAAATAACCCCCCCCCCCTCCCCTCCCCATTTACACAGACAAATGCGTTGAGCGGCCTATAATGGGTAAATGTGTCGCTCAACGCTTTTGTGAACGAATTCTGCAATAACATATCACCAGACGTTCTTATATGAACTTACCCATAAGCAACGCCTGCTGCTTATCGTTTTCAGCTCTTAACATAGCTTCATCATGCTGCAGTATTAGTTGATCTCTCGCTATAAGTAGCTTCTTCTCTCTCTCACGCGCGCTCGCCTCGCATGATTCCTTCTCGCTCGTTAGAGATGCTATGGTTTGGCTTAGTTTGTGCTCTAAGGCTTGGCGGAGTTGTTCCTACAACGGACAATGATATAATCAATGAATATATATATATATACTTTATTGTACACCACAAAAATACATAGCATAAAAAATACATAAAACACTACAAAATATACAATGGGCGGCCTTATCGCATCACTGCGATCTCTTCCAGGCAACCTTAGAATGGACAGTGATTTTCTTTGACATAAAATGGGACTGTCGTTGGTGCAAACATAATGTATACAATTTACTAAAATAGAATGAATGGACTGTTGTCAAAGTATTCGGTTTTAAAATGAACATGAAATTAAAAAGTATATTCGGAATAAAGTAAAGCCCAACGGAATTACCCGTGTTTATGTTTTGTGGGGATGTAATGCCTTTTTCCTTTTTTCGAAAAAGTATTTTTGGACGTTTAAACTACAGTCACGTATGAAAAGAAGATTGTATAATATTAATGATCATCGTCATTACTCGTGCTCTTGTTTAGAAGAAAATCTACATGGCTATCACATTTTTTAATATGCTGGAGTTGGTAATAAAAAAAGACTTATTTGGCACTTTTAAAGTACAGTGTGACAAGGAAAAAATATGTACCAATGAGAGCGGTCACGAGTTTCAGTTCTGCATCTAATTTTTATCCCTACAAAAGATCTGTACGCACGACGACCAAGCTATACATTTCCGGTACAAGCTGACTTCTCATTGAACGAAAAGCATATACAATGCGAGGCCAGCTAAAACTGGAAATATAGCTACATATTCTAGAGCATAGCTATATAAATTATTTTGCCGTCGTGTGTACATTTGTGTTTTTGAAGTATTAAGTAAATAACACATACCTTCTCCTCCTTCAGCTTGGTAATATTCTCAGTAGTAGTCCTGTTAATATTGGTGATGATCTGCTGGTACTCCGCCTCCTTCTTACCGGACGCTTGTGACATAGAGTTGCGAGTGTCACGCAGTTTGCGCTCGCTGTTCTCGAGGTCTTTTGATAGACGGGCAATTTGACCTAGAGGAATTGAGACAGTTTTCATTTAGAATTCTTAAGTTTAAAGTCAGTCAGTAAGAAATGCTCGACAAAATAAATGTTTGTCATGCATACGGTCTTCACTAAAATTGCAATGCAAAGACCGTACATGTTTATAGTCTCACGATATGAGATGATGATGATCTCAAAGTCTGAAGGAACAGACAAAACGAGTGACAATAATAATATAGGGAAGTTAGATGTAAGAAAGATTCCACAAGAACTGGGAAGAACTGGGTTGTGGAGGTCAGATAGGCAGTCGCTCCATGTAAAATACTGGTATTTAGCTGCATCCGGTTACACTGGATGCCGACCCCAACATACTTGGGAAAAGACTACGCTGGTGATGAGACGTAATAAAGACTAGTCAGATATAAATACTGGTTGTGAAAATGGGCGAAGACTTCCTTGGTTCAAGCACATCAAAAGGGAAAAAGATCGGTGTAGTATTAAAACTTTAGCTAGTGCACTAATCCATTTGAACGCTAAAAAGAGCCACTGATAGGACCAGGATCCGGTAGAACTGGAATCCGATCCGATAATTTAAAACGTTCAAAATCTAGTCGCAGTCTCATCTCAGCGACAAACAAATGTCAAAAACTTGTCAAAATGTAGGGAAATTAGAAGTATTTTTTGACAGATTGAGACTGAGATCAGACTGTGAAAGGTCTTAAAATTACGAGAATTGCTCCTCTGGTTGCAAACATCTTTGCTGACTGGGCTTACTGACTGAGGTATTCTCGTAACTTACCCTTATAATTCTCCTGTTGCACCAACGTCTCCTGCAACTCATGTTCAAGTTTGGCTCTCTTGTTGTCCGTGTCCTCCAACATGTTGGCCGTGTCGAACAACACAGCTTCCAACGCGTCCTTCTCAGATCTGACTCCGGCTAATTGTTCTTGTAAGTGATGTTTGTCTTTTTCTAGGGAGTCTATTAGGATCTGTGGGGAAATTAAAAAGAGATTAAGGTAGAAATTTGTCATTTACACCATGAGCAAAAATGTAAAGGTGTGTTGGCATCTACATCGTCACATGCGAACTACGCATCAGACTGACGTCACGCAAAATCTTGCATCGCGCAAGCAGTTTACCGCACAACTAGCATAAACATAATCATTCAACGTCCCGATATAAATCGTCGGGCAGTTGTCTGCAAAACACGGCACCCGATAATTCGGATGCTCATCCCTTTTCTATGAAGGATGAGTAAACTTTACACTCTGTTCCTCATCCCTCTAAAAGGCATCGTTTTTATACAAAATATATCAAACAGTCAAATTTATTCTTCAGATAAAAGTATTATCTGACTAATGAAAAACCAGCCCTTAAATACTTACATAAAACAATTCTCTTATCTTTAAGATTTATCTGCAACATGCTAAAATATTTCATTGTTTTTTAAGAATTCACTGTAAAAGCATTTGAAAACCGACTAGAAATGTATTGGGGATAACTTAGGAATCGATAAATCACTATACCACAAGTGTGAAGCAAATTAATATTCGTTATTTTTTTGCAACTTGCTATGTGACCTTCCTGTCATAATCTATTTCGTTTTAATACCTGTTTCTCTTCTCCATCCTTAACGTGATCTTCCAGCGCCCTGTTAATTCTACCGATAGTCTCATTGGCTTGTTCCAGTCGTTGTTGTAGACGTATTATTTCTTCGTTTAGAGTGTCCTTCTTACGGACCATTGCAGTGAGTTGAGAGCTAAGTTCGCCTCGTTCCCTGAATAAAAAAGGTAATTAGGCACACTATTGGTTAAGATCACAAGGCATAGCTCGCGATAGGAAAGAGATCCTGAGAATTAAAGTGCAAAACACTCCTATGACTACGGTGTGTTTAAATATTTGTTACATTGGCGTTATAACTGTTAGCCAGAATAAAAATAGAATAGAAATAAAAAGTATTTCTTTATTATGTACACCATATGGACAAGCCTCTTGACATGATTAGGCATGCGACTTTTTTAATCCCGCTGACCCTTCTAAACTTATTTTTTATGGACTACAAAAGCAGGCGTTTCTATGAAGAAACGCTTACTTTCATCTGGTTTATTTTTCAATTCTCTAACAAAGAACAGCCTTAGTGTACAGTCACGAGCACCAATATGTCAACACTTGGCAACTTTCAATTGCGATTTATTCGTGAAATAACGAATGCAACGCTGAAATACGACACATTACATAAACCTATGGATTCAAAAATGCTATGTTCGTACCAACATAAAATTTCATTCATGAAATGAAGGAGTTAATCGCTTTTTAATAAAGCCGACTGTATACATACTTTTGCTCGTGACTGTACAGCGCCCTCATAGTTTTTAGCTGCTCAGCTGCACCCACTGCTACCTTAAACTATCTTAAACACGATTCCTTACCTCATAACCTGTCGCAACTCCAACTCCACCTTATCTCTCTCACCCTCTAGGAACTTGATCTTCTCACAAAGAGATGCTTTGTCTCCTTCTAACTCCATTCTAGTTTGTTCAGCGGCCAGAAGTTCTTTACGCAAGGAATTGAGGTCGCCCTGCTGTTCTGATGATTGACTTGACAGATTTGATTTTTCGTCTTCGAGCTGGTGATATAAATAATGTTGTTATAGTTAGTTAGACAAAGTTGCAAGATGGCGGGACGAGTTTGATACCTACAGGCCGGGTAGGTTCACACTAGCTCAAGACAGAGAGGAGTGGAAAGCAGAAAGGGAGGCGTTTGCCCAGCAGTGCAACAACAGGCTAAAAATAAATAATAATAAATAAATAAATAGTTCGTTCATAAATGGATCGGTCCCACGACAGATACCAATAAAATTGCTCGCATGACAACTCAAAAGTTAGTAATTCGAAAGTTGGTAATCGACTGTTTACCACAACTTCTAACTTTTATATCTATTCAAAGAAGCGCAAAACGACATTTTGAGAGGTATCGCCGTGTTACGAAAACTATTATAAAGTGCCAGTGATTTTCGGGATTTGTAATGCAATTAGAACTTAGTAAAATACTGAAAAGGCTTGTAACATCTGAAGCAAAATTTATATTTATTAAACGAATATGTTTAACATTTCATGACTGACAGTTCCAAGTATTACCGTGCCCGATATGATAACTTACACATTTGACGTCTTCATGCAGTTTCTTCTTGTCACCTTCAAGGTTCCTCACAGCTGCTTCCAACTTCTCTACGAGGTCTTGGAGATCACTTCTCTCCATTAGAGTCCTTTCCAACTCTATTTCTAGGTCACCTAAACAATACAAAACCAACATAAGATCTGTATGAAGACTGGAAAGACGAAGTGGATCGAGGGTTACAAAAGTAATTCGTGTATTGTGGCTGAGTTTGTTTTTAATGTTTAATTTAAAAAAAAAACATGAATATCCCTTAGTGACTAACAATAACTGCATCATCTCTTTCCTTAATCTATCTTTCTGACTGTTTGTTCTGGCTAATCTCCGAAAGAAAGAAAATGCACTTATTTGCGGCAAACATAACGCATAAAAAGAGGACATAAACACACAAAAACAAAACAATTTGGGGGTAAACATGCGTCACATTCACGCAAAACTGCCATCGCTCAGCATAAAGCTAAGACCCTATACGAGACAGAACCCCAGCGCTGGTTTTCAGCGGCAGCCGGCGTTGACGTGATGACGTCAGCCAGTGCAGCGTGCAATTATACATAAATTAATAAAAACAACAATCAAAACAAGAAATAAAATAAACCATTGCAACGTATGATTCGATTGATTTTGATGCTGGGCCGATTTCGGCGGGACTTTCATTGGCAGATAGCTGATGTTATAAGGAGTAAAATAGGCTACTTTTATTTTCGAAAAAGAATTAGGGTTCCGTGCAAAAAAATTAAAGAAAGAAAAAAGAAGTATTTATTGCGACTCATACAGGAACTAAACTAAGCACAGTTAAAAATAAAAATAAAACAAATTATATAAAAAAGTAACAAAAGGAAAAATGAAACAGAAAGTCATATACGAGGCCAAAAGGCTCCTATCTCAGCATGATTAAAACCCATCCGACATGCTAGCTTAAAGCTAGTCTTAAAGTAAGATTGTAACTAAAACGTCTTTAGGCAAAGCTTCTACGCTAAGCGGAGAAACTTTACACCCAGCAGTCTCGCGGCGTTCTTCCTCAAAATTACAGAAGTACTTACTTCTATGCTTCTCCATTTGCGACAGTATGGAGTCTGCCTCTAACTTCTGCTGGTCTAACAGATCTCTTGCTAGGGCAGTCTTGTTGAGCTCTTCTCTGGTCGTTACCAGTTCCGAGCGTAGGCGCGAAGAACGTTCTTCTTCGGCCCTGTATGAATGAAAATGTATGGGATATTTATTTATACACTACAAAAGGACAAACATATTTTTCAAATCAAAATCACATGTTGTATTTAGACATAAAAGCTCTGAAAATGTGAGTTATTAATAGAACATGGGTCTTGACAGAATCTGCAAAGAAAGGTCACGGAGACATTATGAAAACTAATTTTAAACCTCACGCAGCTAGACATAAATGTTAAAATCGAGTGATGTAACACATTTTTCATATCGTTTTAATCTCAAGATATTTTATACCCTATTCCCTTTAGCATAAGACTGTAAATCGAATGTTACCTCAACACTGCCTCTCTACTCGACGCCTCTCGGTGCAGATGATCCACCTCATCATTCAAGTTCCCCTTCTCACTTTCCAACGATTCTATAACTTTCTCTAGTCGAGAGTTTATCTTCTGAAGTTTCTCGTAGTCCGATGTTAGAGATTCCACCTAAGACAAGGTAAAAATTAGTTTACGTTCGTACGTGAAACGTACAGGCGCTGAACATTTCGCAATTTCGACTGTGTTACTGTCGAATTCTCAAACGACAGTCTTTCTGTCACTACAATACACCTTGAAGTGACAGAGACAGCAACATATTTAACGGTGACCATCTTTACATACCGAGACCCCTCCGTGCCTCGGAAAGCACGTTAAGCCGTTGGTCCCGGCTGTCATTCGTGGATCTTTGACAGTCGTTACGGGTAGTCAGAAGCCCGAAAGTCTGACAACCAGTCGTATGGCGTTCCAGTGTGAGAATAAATAAATAAAATAAATAAACGGCGCCTTCAAATTGAGTTGCATTTGAGAAATCGGCCGTTAGTGTAAGTATTAATATGCTTGTTTTTTTTTTAATATGACTGGGATTTATATTGGAAGGAGTCAACATATAAAATCATTTATGTAGTAAAAAATTATCAATTACCTAAAGAAACACAGGAGAAAGTATTTTTGATGTGAAAACGCTCCTCCAACGGCCTGTTTGACGCCCCGCGCTCGAAACTTTACGCCTCTGTTTCCACTCGGCTCGGCGATATCTCACCGCGCTGAGCTCTTGTACAAAATTGTTTCGATGTTTTACATCTGCCAGGCGCCCGGCGACTGCTAAATTTTTCTTCTATCTATTACAGTTTGTCTATAAAACTCACCATAGCGTTAATCTCGACTCTGTTCCTCTCCAGGTTATTCTTATCGATCCGTAGAGCCTCCAGCGACTTCTGCATTGACTCTTTTTCTTGCAAAAGTTGATGCAGATCTGTGTTGGCTTGATCTAGCTTACCTGTTTACAATAGTTAATAATTAGTAGAATTCACCGGTGAAGCTCGACCTGAACCTGGCGGCGAAGTCGTTAAAGATGCCCATCCATAGATAAAAATCACCCATCTCTCCTCTAGTCTATTGCCTACTCTAGTAGGCATATCCGGTATGGCTTATAAATTCAATACAATAGTTAATAATTAGTAGGATCAACTAATATGTCCAACAACGAATCTAAAGCGAGAAAACGGGTGTTGTGGCACAACTTGGAAGAGGTTTAAATTCAGCAAGACTGTTAAAAAAATGAAATGTTACTATACTGTTGACGAATTTCTAAACGACTTAACAATTTGATGTGACTTTTTAAATTTATTGTGATTTTTTATGTAAGTACCCACTTATTTTACTTTTTATGACATTTCATATTTTTTTTATAATCTTTCAAAACCTAATTTACTAATTGTGTTGTAATTAAATTGAGTATGATTGTTATTTTAAACAATCGTTATGTTAAAATATTTGTATGCTGTAATGGCAAAACATGGCGACCTATGTAAATATGTAATGCAAGAACCCAATGTACCTATGTTTGACAAATAAAATTCTGATTCTGATTCTGACTGCGATAAGCTGAGTTTTACAGCGATGATTGACTCTTATTGCTTGCATGCATAAACAGCGTATGAAATGCCTGCTTGCATAATCAGTCAATGATGTTCCCACTAGCTGGGAACCAGGCCTTCCCTCTGCAAGAATGCGATGTTCAAAGTTAGATTTTCTGACATATGCGTGCACTGACTGGACAGGTCCTCTCAATCTGTGTGGTTCTTTCCTCAAAAGACCATCTCGGACATCGACCTACATGGTCTTCATATGATCTGACCAAGATTATGTCTGGACTTTAAAAGAGACTGTGACGTCTGAGTTTGTTTCGGCCTTTCTTCTCAGACTAGTCAGATAGGAAACGCCGGCCTCATCTAGTTTTAAAATATGATTGACCTGTAAAAGTGTTTGTACAAACCTACTTACAAAATAAAATCATTTATCATTTATCAGATGAGCAAAGCATACCCACATTTTACTCATTATGAGGTCTCTTGTATTAAGGGGATGTGCTAAAAGTCTTTTTCCGGGAACAATTTTAAGCAAGCGGATATGTTTCAAACTAGGGACTTGATACTCGGAAGAGAGCTTGCGACTATGCTGAAAAGCTTGAATGAGATTCCTCCAATACCTTGTAGATCCTGGACCTTGTTCTCCAAAGAGGCGACGGTGAGGTCGGCCGTCTCGCCGTGCTTCCTACAAGTTATTAACTGCTCTCTTGTGTTCTGCAGTTTGACCTAGAAGATATCGATTTTTAATAACAATGCTGAAGCCAATAAACAAAAACAGGCTATGTTTTTTGAAGCTCACTGTAATGCCTTCAAATGACAAGCAACTATTGCATGTCCGACTTGGGTAGACTGTTGGAACTAAAATGTAATGTTTATCAATAACAACTTAATTTACACAGTTATGCAATAAATATATCTTTATATTTATCTTTATAATTACAACGACACTTTTTAAAGAAAAATTTGGTACCTCCATAGACAGAAGAGTGAGAAAAAAATCCAAAAATTAGTTTTTGTTCTTTTCTTATGAAAAAGTTACGAGTATCATATATAAATCAAGCTTCAAGCTTTAGCTATAGGGCTTTTTATCTATAAGTTAAGTTTCTGAAAAAAATATTAAACCTAAAAATACAAAACGCTGATATCTTACTTGTAACTCGTGTATCTGTATTTGATACTTATGTAGCGCAGCTTGCACAGCTGATATTGTGCTCTCGGCGAAAGCAGTTGCGTTGGCTGATGAAGACACGTTGCGTTTTGGTGACCTGAAACAAATTCGAGCAGTTTAACATTTTTAAATGGCTAATGCATTAATATATTCCTTTGTTCTAGCTTACGTTGAGGAAACTAGCAATGTTTGTATGCTATTCAATCTAATGTTAAATTCCCCTACAGTAAACAACACTCCACTCCACACACTTGGGGTGAAATAAGTACTAAATGTAATAAACGCTTGGGTAGGGTAGCTGCAATAGCAAAATTGCAGTCTAACATTAACTTGAGTACTAAGATGTAGTCGCGGATTGTTCGAAAGAGATACCGTGGCCCCTGACACACGCAACTGAAGGAACACGGGTGGGTTTTAGTGAGTAAAAGTCTGACACGCCCTCCCACTCCGCCCAGAGCGGGAGAAGTCATCAGATGATTTCCCACCCAAAAAAATTAAATAAAGTGTAAGATGTAGAGACGAAACATGTTTGCGCTTCGATCTGTTAAAGTCAGAGCATTTTTCATTATGGCCAGATCGAACATCTATGTTACTTACCCTAAAACTAGGGCTTTATATGCACGTAACAAAGGCATATTATGCGTTCACGTAAGCATGGTCTAGAAAGGCTTATGATACTAGGCCGGGTGGAAGGAGATCGCGCTCAAGGCAGAGCACCGACGAGGTCAGAAGCGATCAAGAAGGCTGTTGGAGGCAATCATCTACCGAGCGGTCCACACTGCAGACCATAACTTGGAGACGCGTTGTACGTGGTCGCGATCCTCAGCATTGAGGAAACAACGAAGAAGAAGAACAAAGCCCGTCATTTGGTTTGAGATTTTATTTATTTACTTGGAGTAGATGACGTACCTATCGTGCAGATGTACGTGCGTGGCGTGCGCGGGCGGCGCGTCGCTGTCGGAGTCGTGTATGAGCGCGCGCGCCACCTCCTCCAGCGCGGCGCGCATGACGCCCGCCTCGCCACACGCCGCCTCCGCGGACTCACAACGCTCCTCCTGTGAATTTGTGGCTTCTTTTTCTTAAAGTTTCCTAAGTTAAGATCTATATACACGGCTTTCATACAACAGTAAATAAGATAAGAGCGTTTAATCAAAACAGGACATTAAAAGACTCTTAAAATTTTCTTGAATTGAGTGCTTCGTGTCTCAACTTCACGCGGTTTCGATTCCAAGTAACTATCAACAGGATTCTACCTACTAATTCGAATTAAGCAATCGATGTTAGACACGCAACCAAATATCACTTAGCCTAACACCGAATGACATTCTACAAACACTAATACTAGAGTTCAGCGACACTGTCGTTAAGTGACGTAGTCTTTACGTCACGTTCACGCCAGTCTTAGCACCGAGCTTAAACTCGGATAGACATGGCATTAATACCTATTTTGCATGCTATACCGTGTCAAGTGTGCCGGCTATAATTATTCCTAAGCACATCGTTGTGCCTAGGATCGATTAAGACCCAGGATTATTGAGTGGCTCATAATTTAACCACAGCCTGAGCAATTCGCATAAAAGTCGTGTCGTTTAGGAGCCGAGGTCGCAAAATGAGAAGATGAGAAGATGAATTGAAACTGACCCTAGGTCCCCTTTGACTAAGAGTGGCAGCGGATAGGAAGGTTGGAGGAGACCTATGCGGTAAGGAACACCGAGCTTAGAGACATACTCTGATTGGTGAATTAGTTTAAGATAAAAAAACTTTAACAATAGGCTATTTTCCTAAAAAAAATCTAATTAGTGCGTCAGTTAGATTATCAAAAAATATTGGACCCGTATTTATTCTTTTGTCAATTATATAAAAAATGATGAAGATATCGCCCGTTAAAGTTCCGCGTGACGTCACGCCTTGCTTCACTTTTTAGCATGGCGTAACGTCACGACCCCTCACTCCCAAATTTTGACGCGCTTTATCTTTGTCATTTTTTGTTTGATTGACAAAAGAAAAAATACGTGTCCATTATTTTTCGATAATCTAACTGACGGACTAAATATATATTTTTTTTATTACCCAGACAACTACCATATCTCGAAATAAAAAGGCTTTATTATTCTTTTTATTCGTCTTTGACATATCTCGGGACCCTGGGGTCCCGGACCTTTGGAAGGCGTACGAAGGGCCGAAGCCAACTCGCAGTAGCCCGTAAACGTTTTCAATGAAATGACGCACCAACCGACGATTATCCCTGTTCGCACTATGCGAGTGCACCCAAGAACAACAACCCCCGGTTGGTGTAGGACTATTGCAAGATATGGAAACAAAGATATTGGGTTAGGGGTTTGGGTGGCTAAAGTGAACTGGTTATCTAGGACTTTGGAAAAGCTATAGCCCCTGCCTGATCAATGTTCTATATAAAGTACACAGATAAAATGGCAGGGGGTGACTTGCACACTCAATAATGGGCCCCCGAAAATTACTTACCTTTCTTAAATACCTTCAAAACTGTTTATTTTAAAATTATACATAAATATATTTGAGACCCTCACAAGTAGTTATTTGATTGGATATGTCACACGGTACAGTTTGTAACTCTTTTGTTTTAATTTTCTAGTTTGCCCCCCAAAAGAAACCCCATATTCAAAATTCATTTATTTACATTACACATCTGTGTTTGGGCCACAGAAATTCATATGTGTGCCCAATTTTAAGTTAATCAATACAGTAGATTCGGAGCAAATTAGCTGTGACTGACGGACAGACAGACACATGAGTGATTTTTTCATTAAGACGTAAGGTACCCTATAAATAAGAAGAATCTCTATTACACACTCACCAATCCCTGCAGTTCCCCAAGCAGGCGTTGTATCCTCGCATCACGTTCACGTAACTCAGTTATTGCAGAGTCACGCTGCGCCGTCATATCGCGCAGATCAACGCGCATTCCTTCCACACTATACGGTCCTGCTGATATTCCACCGGATTTTTGGAGACCCTGAGGTCCTTGGAGACATGATGGATGGGAGCCAGGGTAACCAGGCTGTTGTTGGGCTTGGTAACCAGTTTGTTGTTGGGCATGGTAACCAGGTTGTTGTTGGGTCTGGTAACTACCCTGTTGTGGGGTTTGGAAAGCACCTCCGTGAGAAGTCTGGTGGGACAAGGGTTGGTATTCCGGCTGTGTATAAAGAAAAATGCTTGTGATTCATAGTATGTCTAAGCTACTATACTAAAGAAAAAACCAAATTTCAGGGTAAAACTCAAACTCGAACTCAAAGTATTTATTTAAAGTAAACGTAAAAAGAAAATTTTGGTCTGATCCATTTAATAAAAACTTTTGACATTCCATAACTGGACAAGGAATTAATTAAAAGCAATGTTCCAAAAAAAAAGTATAAGACTGTGAATTTTAGATAATAATAATTCAGTTTCATCATAGAAATCAATGACAAACACTTATCAAGTACAATCAAACATAATTTTCCTCACTCACCTTAATACTTGAAGCAGCAAACGCATTGATGGAGTATCCACTGAGCATTCCAACCAGTTCTCTAGCGTTGGAATCAAACTCATTTTTCACGCGGTACAGGTCTCGCTCCGTATTGGTCTGCAGCTCAGAGAAGTGGCGCTTCACGGATACTACCTCACGCCACAAGCTGAGTAGACGATGGTGTTCATTGGAGTAGTAATCGTTGAATGCCTGAGTAGTGGTTAACAAAATATATTTTGGTAAATATGCTAAAGTGAAAGCTAAATTACTTGTAAGTTGAAACCCAAATATATTGAATGTTAGTAGTTTCACATTATCTAAATAAAAACAATTTATGGCTATGACTTATGACTATACAGATCTGTATTGCATAACTCGCATAATAATAACTAGTAAAATAAGAAATAGGAAAGGCATGATTTTTAAATAACAGTACAGATCCTAATATCTAATTCTGGTTCACCCTTATCAACACAACAATTGTAAATAAGTGACCTGTTCCTCATCCTTCCACTCATCCTCCTTGATGGCCATCTCATCCCGCAGAGCCTCCCAGTCATTGGTGAGTTTCTGCAGGTCATTGGTGAGAGCCTCATTCAGATGGTGAGACTCCTCCAGCTGGTCACGGAGTAGGTTGTTCTGCTGCACCACTTTCTCACACCTGGTGAGCAATAATATGGAATAGTAGTGGTGTTATGTGGACGGTGGACAATTTTATGTATCGCTCATTAGCAAAAAGGGTGACTTAGCAAAAAAATATGCAATTTTGAGGAAAATTTGATTAGATAGGTCTCAAATCAACCTTTGTCTCTGTAAACCAAATACTTGCCTTGTGCACAAATTTCTTATTAATTTAGTTTACCAGTTTCCTTCGCAAAAGACAGAATTGTGTGGCTTTCCACAAAATCCTGTCATTTGGGAAAGGGAGGCATTTGCCCTGCAGAGGGACAATACAGGCTAGTTGGTTAGTTTCTCTCCAAGAGCGCTTTCAACTACAAATCGGCACTTACTTGCGTTTCTCCTCATCCAAACGCCTCAACGCAGTCTCCAGATCGGTGATCCTGGCGTCTGCAGCTGATACGGCGGCCGAGGCGCACGTGGTGGCGGCGGGCGGCGGCGGCAGCGAGATACCGTGGGTCTTCACCACCGGAGCGCGGAAGGTCGACGGCTCCCGGTAAGAAGTCGGCTCGCGATAAGTCGTTGGCTCACTGCGTGGTGTTGTCTCCAGCATTTGGGTCTCGAGTTCCGAACATCGCTGCTTGTATTGCAATACCTTTGTGAAGAGGAATTTGTGTGAAAAGACTTGTAGAAGTACATAGTATACGGTCGACGATATTAAATGTATAGTTATTTTCATTCAAGAGTGGGAATTCATTGAATTTTCTAAAGTTTTCGGCTGTTTGTAAATAAACTGACACTGGCATTTCAATATTTGATTGACATTGACAAATGGTATGTCATGTATTGATTGACATTTTATCTTACGTTCAGAATTTTTAGAAAAATAAAGAAGACGAGTTTCGAAAAAGTGTAGGGACACACTTCAAGTCAGATAAAATTGTCAGAAAATAATGAAAATAACATAATTACCTAACAGATTCTAAGGTCAGTGCCAGAAGGTAATACTTACTTCGTGGTCAGCGTCTTCAATGTGGTTTATTTACACATTACTCATTGAAAACATTTAATGAAGAACTATCTTATAATACCTTGGACTGAAGCCTGGACACCAACGCAGCTTGGCCTTGCTGAGCCTTGCGATAAGCATCAAGTCTACGCTTATGGTCAGCAGCTTCGCCGGCGAGACGAGCGCGTAGCTCCTCGTTCTGCCGCCGGAGGTCGCTGGAGCCCACGCTCCCTCCCGGAGAGTCCATCTCTGGAGGGCTGTCCAGGGACTTCTAAACAGCGAGGTTAGAATGAAAGTGGGAATGTTGACACCAGATTTTTAATTGCCTTAAATGCTTTTCTACCACCTAAACTTTGGGTAAACATTTTTGAGTCAGATTACACTGTTAGGCGATCGGTCGGTGAATATTTGCTAAGACCTATCCCACAACTGTGTGGGTTTAATAAAACTGTGTATTCTTACTTCCTTCTTGACCCGTTGATGAGGAAGCGTGCTCGGAGGTCGCCGGCCGATAGGAGCCCGAGCGCTCCGCGGCGTAGTCAGACCTTCCCTGCTCGGCAACTAGGAAACAAAGGGTTAATTTACTACCAAAACTTACAAAACGTTTTAATCACACAGGAAAATAGGTGGATACCTAAGTATTTCTCATAGGTATCTATGTATTTTAAACGAAAATATCAGTAGGTAGGTACAAAATATCTAAAGCAAAAAATAAAAAGGAGACAATTTGCTCCAAAAAACCCCCGACTACGAAAAATCCTATAAAAAGAAAAAAATAACCTTGAAATGATGACCCTACGTAAGTACGTATGAAATTTTTTGATTAAATGTTGTCCTGTCGGGGGACCGCTCTAATTATTAGCCTAACTTTCTGTTAAAGTTTAAAATAGTAGCGGTCCCCCGACAGGACAATATTTAATCAAAAAATTTCATACGTACTTACGTAGGGTCATAATTTCAAGGTTATTTTTTTCTTTTTATAGGATTTTTCGTAGTCGGGGGTTTTTTAAATTTTTAATTTAATTTTTTATTTCATGCTTTTTGTAGGGACTCCTTATTATTTCTTTTCTTTTATTTTCTTGCGTTTTAAGATTCAGGAAATCTGGTATTTAATCAGGTTTTTTGTAATTCGCCATTTTGTGGTGGTGGCCACCTTGGATTTGAAATTTGTCATAGTGTATATAGTATTCTACTAGTCAAGCCCTTTCATTTGATACCCATATTGAGGGAGTTGTGAAAAAAAAAATGTAATTTGCCATTTTGTGGTGGCGGCCATCTTGGATTTGAAATTTGTCATATTGTATAGTATTCTACTAGTCAAGCCCTTTCATTTGATACCCATATTGAGGGAGTTGTGAATAAAAAAATGTAATTTGCCATTTTGTGGTGGCGGCCATCTTGGATTTGAAATTTGTCATAGTGTATAGTATTCTACTAGTCAAGCCCTTTCATTTGATACCCATATTGAGGGAGTTGTGAATAAAAAAATGTAATTCTCCATTTTGTGGTGGCGGCCATCTTGGATTTGAAATTTATCATAGTGTATAGTATTCTACTAGTCAAGCCCTTTCATTTGATACCCATATTGAGGGAGTTGTGAAAAAATATGTAATCCGCCATTTTGTAGCGGCGGCCATCTTGGACCGATTTTCATCAAACATAGCTAAGAACACTCCCGACAAATTCACCTTTCAAACAAAAAAAACAAAATTAAAATCGGTTGATCCGTTCGGGAGCTACGATGCCACAGACAGACATACACACACACACACACACACACACCCCTGTTTGTACAGACACCCTTACGAGGACCTTGTTAGTCCTAGAACGTACCGAGGACCCTCCAAAAAACTGGTTTAAATACCTCGTTGGCTTTTTAGAATAAGATAGAAAGAGACAGGTGAATAAATCTATAGTGATGAGCTTATTGGGATAATGCTATCTCAACATTTTTCTGTATGAATTTCGGCTATCATACTGAGGACCTGAAATACACAGCAAAATGTGACCAGCGATGCATATACGAGGACTTTGTGTAAGCCAACCGAGGACCTCTTACGTAAGCCCTGCGACGTCCTTCCGAGGACGTATTTTTACACAAAATTTCTTATAGCTTGTACAAAGTGCGGACGTTGTGTTAGACTTTATATCACTAAACCGAGGACAGTTTTTCGCGTAGAATTTGTACAAACCGAGGACCTGGAAAATCTACCTACCTAAAATATTTTACGTGTAAGATAATAATTATATCAATGTAAGTAAAATGTTCCGACTTCTTTCTTACACACTTTTTCTAAAATGAAGTACCAAGCGAGGACGAGTCGATGTTTTTACGTTTGCCGTTGATGTGGACCGCGAATAAGAAGGGTGTAATCACTGTGGAGGAAAGGTAATTTAATTTTATATAAACAACTTTAAAATGAGTTTATTATTATAGTATCAGAGGGGCAATTCACGTAATTTTAAGAACGTTCACAGTCTGATCTTAGTCTCCATCTGTCAAAAATACCTCTAATTTCCCTACATTTTGACAAGTTTTTGACATTTGTTTGTCGCTGAAGTGAGACTGCGACTACATTTTGAACGTTTTAAATTACGAGAATTGGCCTTCTGATGTTGCAGCCAGGGTCGTCTCTTCATGACGGTACTCCTTAGCACTTGATAGCATCGTCTTCAAAATTGGCATACGCATTAGGTTTATCTAGTAACACTAAAATGATTACCAGTTTGTGCTGATGCTGCAGTCAGGGTCGTCTCTTCATGACGGTACTCCTTAGCACTTGATAGCATCGTCTTCAAAATTGGCATACGCATTAGGTTTATCTAGTAACACTAAAATGATTACCAGTTTGTGCTGATGCTGCAGCCAGGGTCGTCTCTTCATGACGGTACTCCTTAGCACTTGATAGCATCGTCTTCAAAATTGGCATACGCATTAGGTTTATCTAGTAACACTAAAATGATTACCAGTTTGTGCTGATGCTGCAGCCAGGGTCGTCTCTTCATGACGGTACTCCTTAGCACTTGATAGCATCGTCTTCAAAATTGGCATACGCATTAGGTTTATCTAGTAACACTAAAATGATTACCAGTTTGTGCTGATGCTGCAGCCAGGGTCGTCTCTTCATGACGGTACTCCTTAGCACTTGATAGCATCGTTTTCAAAATTGGCATACGCATTAGGTTTATCTAGTAACACTAAAATGATTACCAGTTTGTGCTGATGCTGCAGCCAGGGTCGTCTCTTCATGACGGTACTCCTTAGCACTTGATAGCATCGTCTTCAAAATTGGCATACGCATTAGGTTTATCTAGTAACACTAAAATTATTACCAGTTTGTGCTGATGCTGCAGTCAGGGTCGTCTCTTCATGACGGTACTCCTTAGCACTTTATAGCATCGTCTTCAAAATTGGCATACGCATTAGGTTTATCTAGTAACACTAAAATAATTACCAGTTTGTGCTGATGCTGCAGCCAGGGTTGTTTCTTCATAAGAGCTCCTCAATAATTGATAGCATCATCTTCAAATTTGGCATACGCATTATGTTTATCTAGTAATATCAAAACAATTACCAGTTTGTGCTGATGCTGCAGCCAGGGTCATTTCTTCATGAGAGAACTCCTCAACAGTTGATAGCATCGTCTTGAAATTTAGCATACGCGTTAGGTTTAAGTCGTAAAACTAAAATAATTACCAGTTTGTGCTGATGCTGCAGCCAGGGTCGTTTCTTTATGGGGGAATTCCTCAATAGTTGGTAGCATCGTCTTCAAATTTAGCTTACGAAAATAAAGTAAAACTAGAATTCAGGTTTAAAATGAGTAGATAAATCAGAATTCAGAAACTTCAGTTTCATGATATTCAATACAATATCAAGTTATTATTTCGTTTCTTTCAGATAAGCCGGGATAAAGAAGAGAAAACTGAAGTCTAAATTCTAGATCACAAAGATGCTGGTATTGATTATAGGCTTATTCTGCAGTATGTGCTAAGTACCTAGGCCTGCTTAGATTATACAACATTATGATTTGCACCATAAAATATTGTATTGGCATGAGCTGAATACGTGTGCTCTTCATAAAGAACCTAATAGAGTAAGATCCCAGGGCCACCAGACGTCACGTATTTTCTGACGAACGAAATGTGGACGATTGAGTAGTGTTAGTATGTACATACTAAGAACGCATGCCTACCTGCTAGCTTGCTAAGACGGTCAATTCTCAGGTATCAGGTAATCAAGGTACATAAAAACATTACTTACCTCACGTAAATTCTCCAAGCTGATTTTCACGTATATTTTAGGCAATATCCTTAAAAATAAGTCGCCAATACTCCCAGACACTTTCCGTCGGCCGTATTGCTTTGCAGACGCTTTAAAGCTCCCAAAATAATTGTGTACTTAACTTCACGTAAATTCTGATGCTCCATTTTTATATATGTCCACCAGACAACTATTTTAAAACCCTTTACAAGAAGCCAGACCGATCCAAAGGGCCAATCATCCCCTAAACTCAATTTTAATGCCTCTGTGGGTAGGAGCGCGAGGGCATATCAATTTCAAAAATGATAATGAAGATTAGAGGCACTACTCAGAAATGTTGAGAGATTAATATTTTTCTACTTTGTTTTTTATGATTAATTCCCAATAAATAAATAATTTAAAAAAAAATTGAAGTTTATTCGAATTTATCAAAACAGCTTGCAGGATAAAATTCTAGAATTATTGTGGTCAAATGAGCATTTTTAACAAGTTAATCTTTAATTATTTACCTGATTTTTTAATTTTTGGCAGATTTTTTAAAAATATTAATAATTATTTGATATGAGTAAACTGTAAGAGCGTGTGAGAGAGAGAGAAGTCAATATATCCTGATACACATGTCTCACTCAGTCTCATGCGCGTGGATAATGCCAACGCGCTCCTACCCACAGAGGTATTAAAATTGAGTTTAGGGGATGATTGGCCCTTGGATCGGTCTGTCTTCTTGTAAAAGGTTTTAAAATAGTTGTCTGGTGGACATATATAAAAATGGAGCATCAGAATTTACGTGAAGTACCTACCTAATTATTTTGGGAGCTTTAAAGCGTCTGCAAAGCAATACGGCCGACGGAAAGTGTCTGGCAGCAATATTGGCGACTTATTTTTAAGGATATTGCCTAAAATATACGTGATAATCAGCTTGGAGAATTTACGTGAGATAAGTAATGTTTTTTGTACCTTGATTACCTGATACCTGAGAATTGGTCGTCTCAGCAAGCTAGCAGGTAGGCATGCGCTCTTAGTACAGACGCCAGCAGGTCAACCTACCCGAAACTGTCAAATTTTCCCAATGAACCTTGAACCATAATAGTCTAGCGATAAAGTTGAAAATCTATTAAAGAAATTTGACAGATTGTAGTAGCTTGATGTGCTGGCGTCTGTACATACTAACACTACTCAATCATCCACATTTCGTTCGTCAGAAAATATGTGACGTCTGGTGGCCCTGGGATCTTACTCTATTAGGTTCTTTACGAAGAGCACACGTATTCAGCTCATGCCAATACAATATTGTATGGTGCAAATCATAATGTTGCATAATCTAAGCAGGCCTTGGTACTTAGTACACAATGCAGAAGAAGCCTGATTATTCCTCGTGCACCTATTAGCTACTAACGATTTGTTTAAGGATTCAGTCTACCTTCGCTTTTCTCCTTCATAATTTTATTTAAATTTTAGCACATAAATCGTCTTCTACACACGAGGAAAACTGTTAAAACGAGGACTAGAATACACACTGTTCGGAAAATCTAGCAAACCGAGGTCTTAAATACACATTGTCTGGAAAAGCTACCTAACCGAGGTCTTTTGTGTTAAAGTTAACACATAGGTCCTCGGATAATACAACAAACGTGAAATGAGTGTAAAGAGCCTGTGTATGAGGCGAGAGTGGCACCATCTGGTGGATACACAATAATTGTGTAAGATTATGAATTTTCTTGATCAAACCGAGGTTCAGACAACTTTTTCGTAATAAGTATATAGAAAGACTCAAAATCGCTTGCAGAATACGAATCTTTGGTCAAGTCAAACCGAGGACCCTCGAAAAGGTCCTCGCTTTGAAAAGGTCCTCGGTCGTGCCTTGTGTATTCATACGCACGTCCTCGGATGGTACTTAAAACAAACACACACACACACACACACACACACACACACAGACACGTCAAACTTATAACACCCCGTCGTTTTTGCGTCGGGGGTTAAAAATAAATCAATCGAGCCTTAATTATTATGAAACAGTAGCGACCTGAAAAGTAACTTTCTTCTTAACCTTCTTTTGTTTCATTTCTAAATAAAAATGACGTGCCGACTTAAATTCGAAAGACATTTTGCACGAAAGCTTAACTCATTCACTTATCTGCGATTTTCACAAAATAAAACGTCCACTAGCTCGAAGAAATAGAAAGGAGGTCGTAATAAAAAGTAAAAAGACAACATTCTGAGGTGTGGCAACAGTGAAATTGCGGTTTGTACTGCAGAAATAGCGTCTGTGGGGCGGCAAGAAACACTGGCTATCGGACTAGGCATCTAATTATCACCGCCCACAATGCAGTTACTCAGCGAGACCCCTTGCCGAGGTGAATAAACCTGTCCCCTTTAGCACTAAATATATGATGTAGGTAGGTATAAAGTTTGTGTAATTGTTGCAATCAACCCTTATGAAACTGCCGTCAGTAAAATAATGATTTTTCATTTCGATTAATACGTACTTACCTACCTATAGGAAGCAATAGCTCCCCCTAAGCGGAAATAGGTAGAAGGTACACGGACAGTAGTAAGATACTTAATTATTAGATTGCTATCATTATGTCGAACCTGATACCCGATATTACCGTAAGGTACCTACACACGGCTACACGTCAAGCTATACAAAACCAGTTTGTCTTGGCCTCACTTTGTATGATATTTTCTCACAATGAACGGTCAGCCAATACTGGTTTTGCATAGCTTGATGTGTAGCCGTGTGTACCAGTCTTCATCAATGTACCCACTTAGAACGGTAAGCACCATAGGGGCACCAGGCCTTTTTTTTTTTTTTTTTGTTTCCGTGGTGAAACGTCCTCATGGATGACCGCCGCCCTGGGGCGGGCGACGGGGTCTGTCAGACTCTTACTGACTAAAAACCACCCCGATGTTCCATGTCACACCTACGCCGGGGGTCACGGGTACGTACGATCCTTCCGCAAAGGGGCATCAGGCCTACGTCAACCTATCTTTTCAAGTGTACCTAGGTAGGTTAAAACTAATCCACAGATCTTACAAGTGCTTAAAGTATTTTCAGATTTTTAGTACCTAGTTTAGTCTTCCGTTTCACCAAAATAGGTCGGAAAATTGGAATAATTCTACATAATCAGCCTTTAACATTCCTACTGCTGGGACACAAGCCTCCTCTCTATGAGAGAGTGAGTCGTAATCGACTACGCGGGCTCAGTGCGGGTGGTTCTAGGACATGCTGGTTTCTTCACGATATTTTCCTTTAACGTTTTTGAAAGTGAATTATTCAGCACTAAATTCAAAATAGTGTTAACTACCTACTAAAAATATTGACTCGTAAATTATACGTAGGCAACTAGGCACTAAGGTTCATATAAACGTTTTAGAAATAAAAATATTTTTATGTTTCGGAACATGAAAAGTATTTTTACCTTGGTTCATATGCAAAGTACAGCATTGTTCTTTGGTACACTAGTAAAGTTTGAAGCTCAATGTAGGTCAGGTAATAGGTCAATTACCTTACCACTATCGTATGCCATTCACCACTAGTAAGTTTAACCTTGCAGAACAAAACATGTAAACAAACCATCTTTTACCATTATAGTATATCTTTTTCCGATAAAACTAGTGTAAGAAAATCTGTTAAAACTCACCTATTTGGACGAAAGTGTGACGGCGTCCATGATTCGTCGAGTTATTTGATCAAAACTTTGTGAAAAATTGATAATACGCACGTATCCTAGCAACGTAATCAAGGCGTGCGGTAAGTTATGTCAATTAATTAGTCTTAACAACGAATTTTAGTAGACGCACTTTTAAAAACATTTTTAGTAGGGAAATTGCACTTTTTATGAAACAGAGTTTTTAAACAAAAGAGAATCGATTGAATTTGTTGATAACTGCGTTGTTGATAGCCACGAGTTCCATTTTGAAATTGGTTTCGCGCCCACTTTTACGCCTTCTGCAATAACGATATTGACAGCAAGTATTATTTGCACGGATGTGCAGCTTACATACCTAAACTAAATCATTTTCCAAGTTTCCGTGTAATACTTTACACAGTCGTCACACGTGTGTTCAGCAAAAGCTGATGGGGTGGACTGTTTAAAAATGTACGAAAGTTGATATTTCGAGGGGCGAGCGATTCGCTTGACTGATCGCCGCCCCCTAATAGTTGGTACAGGTGTACCTACCTCAACGATATGATAATGATAACACTTTTTTATTTGGGTTCCACACTTCAAAAAACTATGATAACACCATTATATTGCGCAACAAAGGTTGCCCTAGACCCCTGGCGTAGCTAAGGATACTCAACTTTCATAAATCAAAGATTTTAGGAAAAGATTGTCTAAGAAGCTGCCAATTTATGGAGACTTTTTGTTGACTTTTACGGAGAATAAAACAAGGAGGTCCTACGGAACTCTTAGCGTAAACTGGGACTCCAGCCTGACCCCATTTTAATTATCGATTCCACTATGACTGTCCCCGAAATACAGTCTGATTCAAGGAACTAGTTACGCCGCCGTTGGCACTTGGTTAAAAAACGATTTAGCACTCTATTCACTTTTTATCGATTAGCGTAGGTTAGGTTGGACATTTTATACTCTATGTCTCTCTATGTAAAGGCGATATTATTCTAGATACTTATGCATTTTTCTCCTAAAGAAGTTATCATATGGACTATGTCGGCAACTTCTCAAATATTCTGGTTTGATTCGAGCATTCAGATTTCAAAAAAACTATCTAGTACTATCTGCCTAATGGCCCGGATTAGGCAGACAGAACTTGCGGCGATCTCTCGCGTCCGGCCCTGGTCCAGGCCATGGTACGGAGCGAGAGTGCATGGGAGGCCGTTCTGCGAAGCAGTAATGCTCGCGAAGGAGGAGGCGGAGCGCGTGTGGGAGAGGCAATCTCTGCGCCCTCATGCCCCTAGTCGCCGCAGGAGACGCCCTGAACGGGAGTCAATAGCCGACTCCCGGCCATCGTAGGCGCGGGCTTGCGGGCGGCGAGCAATGGACAGCTCGCCGCCCGGTAAGGACCAGGCCCGGGTCGACGGCGCGTTGTGTTCCACGCGCGCCTCAACGAGATGTCAGCACGAACTGACGGGGTCCGCTACGGCCGATGCCGCCAGGGCCGCGGGTTGTTCGAAAGAGATACCGTGGCCCCTGGCATAGGCAACTGAAGGAACACGGGTGGGTTTTAGTCAGTAAAAGTCTGACACGCCCTTCCGCTCAGCCCAGAGCGGGAGAGGTCATTTGATGATTTCCCACCAAAAAAAAAGGCAGACAGAACTTAATAGTTTTTAATAGCCATTTCCATAAATCGTTTTGACTATAGTCCGGTCGTCGAGAGTACGCGTTCCTGACACCTGTGCGACAATTCTAGTAGCTAATAATGATCAAATTTGCAAAACACGTAGGTATTCGTTTGTATGAAACTGACAGGTGTCAAGAACTTATTCTCTCGTCGGCCGAACTTTAACAGCTGCACCCTTAATGGTGTAACATTAATAACGTTCAGAAACCGCTAAACGTTGTGCCTGTGTCTTAATAATCAACATACAGCACCTGATTAATAGGTTTCTAATAATAGCTTAATTAGCACATATGACAGCTTATCATGTCGTAAATACTCAGACAGGCCACACAGACAGAGGAATACCACAAACATCACAGCATACATGACTATAGAGCAGTGGAGTGGTGGCCCAGTGGTAACGACCCTGACTTTACTTTATGTAAATTACTTCATCACCACTGCTCTCAAAACGGTGAAGGATAACATCGTGAAAAAAACCGGCAAGCCCTAAAACCAAAAATTCGAAAACATATAACATCACCAACCCGCACTGGACCCGCGTGGTAGATTACAGCCCACTCCCTCGTATAGAGAGGAGGCCTGTGTCCCAGCAGTGGGAACATTACAGGCTGATTATGTTATGCTTATGCATGACTATAGGTAATAATGGTGGTCTAGAGTCGCCAGACTTGTCTGGGTTGTGCTACAGTGCCTGTTTTCTTCGTCAGATTTTAGTAGCTGTTATTGCAGATTACTACCCTGAAACTGAAGATTCTGTGCTGGCAAAAATAAGTTGAATAAATAAATAATTAGAAGTGTGGTTACAAGTCGTAACTGAAATATTAAAAAACCGGCCAAGTGCGAGTCGGACTCGCCCATGAAGGGTTCCGTTACGTTACGATTTATGACGTATTAAAAAAAAACTACTCACTAGATCTCGTTCAAACCAATTTTCGGTGGAAGTTTATATGGTAATGTACATCATATATTTTTTTTAGTTTTATCATTCTTTTATTTTAGAAGTTACAGGGGGGGGGGACACACATTTTACCACTTTGGAAGTGTCTCTCGCGCAAACTATTCAGTTTAGAAAAAAATGATATTAGAAACCTCAATATCATTTTTGAAGATCTATCCATAGATACCCCACACGTATGGGTTTGATGAAAAAAAAAATTTTGAGTTTCAGTTCTAAGTATGGGGACCCCCAAAATTTATTGTTTTTTTTCTATTTTTGTGTGAAAATCTTAATGCGGTTCACAGAATACATCTACTTACCAAGTTTCAACAGTATAGCTCTTATAGTTTCGGAAAAAAGCGGCTGTGACATACGGACGGACAGACAGACAGACAGACATGACGAATCCATAAGGGTTCCGTTGCCATTTGGCTACGGAACCCTAAAAACCGAATAATTATAAGACATTAAAATTTCGTAAAACATCGTGAGGAAACCAGCATTCGAAGATATGAGACATCTACCAACCCGCACTGGCCCACGTGGTGGATTACGGCCCAATCCCTCTTATCGAGAGGAGGCCTGTGTCCCGGTTCCCTATCTATTTGCATAAAATTGTAAGACTTATAACTTGGTATACTTTTGTTTCTCCTAATTATATTTTCGCCTAACATAATTTACACATAACAGCTTACGCATATTTTTTTAAGCATAATTTCTCTAATCATAATAATGATTAAGCATTACATTCTAAAGCATAAAATATTTATTTACGCATTTATAATGATACTAAAACATTTTTTATAGGCATAACAAATAAGCATAATAATGAACTCCTAAAATGTTAGACACATTTTTATACAATATTGCTTTAATGAAATTTGTAGGCACTTTACATTGTAGGTAGAATAAAACTTTTTTTATTTTTCTAAGTGGACGGTGGTGTCATAAAACTATTGTGTCACTAAAATAGTCCGGTCAAATTAGACCAAAAAACAGGGGTGAGGTTACAATAATTCACACTAGGCTGAAAATTGGTAGGATCGTTCAAAACACTATTATAAATGAAACGTGAAAAGTCCTCATCGATCCGACAACTGGAAAAAAATTTACTAGGGGTCAAAGGTCACAAAAACGGGTTTTTGGCGATTTTGTGCACTAGTACGAGGAGGACCAGTACATCTATTAAAAGTCCTCCTCGTACTAGAGCACGTGTAAGTGAATCACCTTTTTGTTTTAAAAAACAATGCATATTTTGCGGCAACGAATTGAATGAAGAGCGTGAAAAAAGAAAGTCCTTGGATGCTCGCCGTAAAATTCAACAAGTAAGTATAACTACATTCAAAGAATTGGTTCTGGAAACAGCTCAGGCTCGTTCTGATGCTATAGCTATAAAGCTGTTCTTGCTCGAGTAGAATACGAATACGATTTAGTTGCTGCTGAGGCTATGTTGCTATTCAATTCAAATATTTTATTTCAGAATTACATCCATATATCGTTAGTAGTAGTTTAACTTAGCCTAATGTTAGTATTAAATTAAATTTACAATAATAAACAAGTAAGTAGTACCCCTTATTTGGACAAGTGTGTATGAACACTTACCCACCTTCGTAAGAGGGGTGTGTGTATCATCATGACTTCATTTCCTTCTTGAAACCGAACACTGGGGTTAAAATCGGTCGACCTCAAGATGAATCTACGAATCTGGCAATGAAGGAAATATTCACTTACATCGAAAATAGCGATGACTGTCAGTTCACTTTGAACGAATTGAGAAAAAACTACAAACGTAGATAACAGGACGCTAAAGGTTCGATTAAAACTATGGTATGGTGATAAAATTATTATCACTGAAAAACCGAGGAAACCACATTAAAAAAAAACGCGCTAAGAACACTATCTCAAAGGTAGCGTGGAAACGACTCTTTTAACTTTTTGATTTGTTATATTTCAAAAACGGTGACTCTTAGGAAAAAAGTATTTAGACAGTTTTTATAGATAATTATCTGATCTACAATTTTTGGCTGAGCCAATTTTATGATAAAACTTACCGTTTTGCTGAAAATCGTGAAAAACCCGTTTTTGTGACCTTTGGCGCCGAGTAATTTTTTTTTTCCAGGTGTCGGATGATGAGGACTTTTCACATTAAATTTCATTTATAATAGTGTTTTGAACAATCCCCAATTTTCAGCCTAGTGTGAATTTTTGTAACCTTGGATGTCTAAATTGACCGGACTGTAAGTGTATTATTGCAAAGTTGTAATTTAATCCTTTAAACTGTTCTAACCTAACCTAACCCATATGATTCAATAACAGTAGTTAATATCAGGAGACATCATACCTATTAATTGTAAGTATGCCTAAATACTATTGTGCTGATAGTCATTAGGCCTAATAACTTTATGCGAATTAAATTTATGCCAATTTAGCCTTCAAGATAATTATGCCAACATAACATGTATGCCAAAAAAAAAATATGGCAAAGTATTATTATGGCAAAAAAAATTATACCAAAATCGTTATGCCAAAGTATATTGTATGTGTGACAACATTGATTTGGAGAGGGAACGCAGAGCGCTGTCTGTGCGCTGTAACATGCTGGCCCGCAGGTTTGCACAGTGTACCGAGCTAGTCAAAGTGACATTATTTAGGGCCTTCTGTCAATCTTTCTACACCTGCAGCCTGTGGACTAAGTACACGCATCGTACATACACTGCTTTGCGAGTACAGTATAATAACGCGTTCAGGGTGCTGTTCGGACTGCCGCGCCACTGCAGCGCTTCAGCAATGTTTGCGGTGAAAAGCGTGGATGGTTCTCATGCCATCATGCGGAAGCGTTGTGCTTCTCTTATGAGGCGCATGCGGGCCAGCTCGAACAGCCTTCTGAGCGTGTTTGTGGGCCGCTGGGACTCGCCGATGTGGAGGCACTGGATGCGACTACACACTGTAGGTGGTCGCATCCAGAGTTTGCCATAAACTGGCACTCCTGAGCGGGGCCACTTTGTGATGTTTTTTTTTTTTTTTTTTTTTTTTTTTCTGTGGATTTCTTTTTGTATGTGCTAACAATAGTTTTTTCATCCCACCATCTCGGAAAGAGTATTTTTAATCTTCAATATCTGAGTGGAAAAGCCGTTTTTATTCCATAGAGGATAAAGTAAATTGAATTTAGAACATCGTGTGCACTAAGCTTGTGAATTAAAAAAAAACATTAAACCTATTTACTGCTACCTCTATGGTGCCGAATATATCATACAACTTTTTTTTAATTTGTTAAAAACTCAGACTCGGAACCTTCTTGGTGTTCTTTTTTCAATTTGCTTTGTACGCGGTTCTTTACGCGGAATTTTTTCACGTCATTGTTAAACCTTATATTAAAAACAAGAAACTTGAAAACAAGTGAAAAAACTAAAATGAGTGATTCTAGCGACGAGGAAGTTTGCTTGACGCCTTTGCATTTAGTCATTTCCCCGCTGAGGTGGAATGAAAAGTTACGTGTTGCACTCGAGTGCAAAGATTTTTCACCTCGTGCTCTTTTGATTCCCTCGCTAACGCTCAGGATTCTAATTTTGAATCACTCGCTGCGCTTGTGATTCAATTTTAGAATCCTTCGCTTGCTCGGTCATCAAAATTGAACACGCGGTTAAAAAGCAACTTTGCACTCTTGTATAACAAATAACTATTTAAGGTTTTTTTGTGTTACTAACAGTATATGGATTTCGTCTGAAATAAATTTCTTATTATTATTATATTAGGAAAAATAATATTATGCAAAAAGAAAGGATCCCCTGTGTCCCAGCAGTGGGAACATTATAGGTCGAGTAGGTGATGATGAACATTTCGTAATCCACAAGTAGGTACCCGCTTTCGTAAATGTTAATGTTGGATTCATAACTGCGTTCTTAGGTAATACAAATCCTTCCAATCGTACAATGGACTTTGCTACCGAAAGGAATTTTCCTAATGAATTATTTTATATTACGAAAGTAAAAATAACATAATGATTTGCAAATTGTTCATAAAACCTTTTTCATACAGTAGCGATTTTATTACGCAGAACGCATATGGGACACAGGACACAGGCCTCCTCTGTTCGAGAGGGAGGGGCTGTAACCTACCACGCGGGCCCAGTGTACCCTCACTGGGCTCGCAGTAGGTACAGACGGCAGCAGGTCAAGCTACCCGAAACTGTCAAATTTTCCTAATCAACCTCGAACCTTAATACTTTAGAGATAAAGGGCATTGCTCGGCTTCCATACATTATTTGCCTAAGAACCGTTGATGCCGTGAAATTATTTTTTGTGTTCTAAATAATGCATATTTTCGATTGAAACTTAATTTAAGTCACGGACACTTCAGCGAAATGTGAAAAATCTAAAATTCTTTCTGATTTTGAGGTTATAACGGGCCAACATAAATAAACACGGCACGGCACGGCACGGCTTACTCTAACTTATATAAAAGCTTGTAAAAAGGGAAGTTGTTGTGGTTTTACTTACCAAACGAGGAGCAGTCCATTGTTGTATACAATGAAGAATTTGCTCATCTTCCAATACCATGGAACCAGAGGCTGACCCGCAGTTAACACAAAATACATTATCGTTTTCCAATTCCATGTTACAATAAAAGTCCGTTGAGTAAATGCCGAGTAGTCGTTCTTAGTAGGTCCGTACGAAATCACAGTCCTTTGTTCACGCCAAGTTGTTAGATTAAATCAGAATACAAAAATAACACAAACGAAAACACAACCAACAATCCGTATGCGAACACAGGATGCGCGCGAGGGTAGATATCAACGTACGTAGTGTCAACTAAATGTCATCCGTCAATTCATCAACTGTCAGTCATAGACTTTAGTCTATGGTGTCAATACTGCTCGATAAACATAAAATCGTAATCAATAATCTGTTTGTAAAAATAATAACCTTATTTTATAGATGAAACGCTGAGGGTAATTATAATTAATTGCTTTGTATAATTACGATACACACTGTTAATGGATCAATAATTTCACAAAGTGTTTATTTAAACTACTCTGTAGATGTGGCTGTATGAGCTTAATACCTTTGCATAATCAAAACCCAAAGTGAAACAGAAAAAACATAGGAACATATATTGAATTACTATTTAAAATGTTTTTAAAATCAAAGAGTGTCCGTGTTATTCTAATAACTGTAAAGTAATTAAAAAAATAAAATATAAATTATTGTAAAATTTAAATACGTGACGATTCTTAGGCCATTGCTATACATCTCCTTTGAAAATCTATTAAAGAAATTTGACAGATTGTAGTAGCTTGATGTGCTGGCGTCTGTACATAATTTTTTTAATTTTTTTTTATTAAAAATTTTTACAGTCTGTGATACTTTATTCACATTACAATCTAGCCTATTAGCTAATAAGTAATTTAAATATAACGTACACTGCTAAGTAGCTATAGTTGGGTTGGTAGATGTCACATGTCTTCGATTTTATGCTTCTAGGACATGCTGGTTTCCTTCACCGTTTTGAGAGCAGTGGTGATGAAATTATTCACACAAAGTAAAGCGCCAGCCTGGGTTCGAACCTAAGACCTACAACTCGTAAGCTTGGGCCGTTACCACTTGACCACCTCTGGTGTGATTTTATTTTAATAAAATACTTACCAAAGAAAAATAATCGTAATAAAAAATTAAATGTGAATATCCTACTAATATTATAAACATGAAAGTTTGTATGGATGGATGGATGTTTGTTACTCTTTCACGCAAAAACTACTGAACGGATTTGGATGAAATTTGGCACGCAGATGGTTTATAACCAGGATTAACATATAGGATACTTTTATCTCGATATTTCCACGGGATCGAAACTTATGCGGGTGAAACCACGGGGCGCAGCTAGTATAAAATAAGTATTTCTTATTAGAATACTAAAGGGAGTCAAGAGACAGAGAAATTAAGAAGACCACAACACACCAACACGGTTGCATGTAGGTATGTCTATTCCACAGTCTGTCAAATTAAATTCTGTCTGTAAATAGTAGACCTTAGCGAAGTGCACACATGTGATTGTATGAACAGTGCTTATTAGGATGTTCTACTAGTTTCTAGAAAATCCTATCTACATTAGGTACAAACCGAACATAAACAACTATGCACAAATCCTTAGTGTGATATATTATGTGCGTCACAGATGTGCGTGCGATGCGTGGGTTCGACGACCGATACCACAATCCCTGATAAGCTTCAGTCACAATTTAAGATAGTAACCGATGCTAATTATTGTAAGAATGTATGAATTATTAAAGACGTTATGTAAGAGTTGTTTAAGTTGTGTGGGTTTATTTAAACATCTAACGGTCTAGTGTGTAAATATCCAATCCAATTCCTAATAATGCTTTTGTAAATTAGTAAATAAGTAAACATAACATAAGAAGTCTAATGGTGTATTCCTGCACTTTATCTAAGCATAAGTTGTGGAATCACTAACTCCCAAGTCACAGGCTATAAACCTAGTTTGGGAGCCAGGAGATAAATTAGTCTCACATCTCTGTACTTACCAAATTATTGTGATTTTTTTTGTCACCAAGTTATTTTATTTTATTTTTTTTTTATTTTTTTTTATTTGGAACAACAAACAATTACATAATCTAGAATACAAATAAACAAACTTAAGAGCTACTTAACAATTATGCAATCAACAGCGTTGTCCACAGCATATATAAGTAATAATAAATACGCGTTAGGAAAGAAAACGATACAATAATAAAAGCTTTGCGATGATCGTAGAAGCGCTTACATTTTTACAAACATAGAAACGTCTAACTAAGGATACAGCAGTTCAACTATAAGCTTATTATACTGAAGAGGACAAGACTACAGTGTCTGATTTCATGATCGCCTTGAGGACGGAGTTTCGAAATTTTCCGCGGGATTCACAGAACAAATCAATGTCTTGAAAATATTTATTATAATTGTCGGCAAGCCGTCGTAATGGTGCTCGTACTCCCGAATTTGTTCGACATGCTCGTACTGCAAAAAGTGGTTGCTTACGTACTGCGCGTGTATGTGCAGCTCTTGGGACGAGATAACATATCTTGTTACAGATATCCGGACAGTCATAGACATTTTTACAGAGATCGTAAAGAAAAGTGACCTCGAGGCATGTACGCCGGCTAGTGAGGCTTATAAGATTGTATTTCCTTAATAAATCAACGTACGACGCAGAAGAACGAAAACACTTGTAATTCATGCATCTCAAGAATTTATTTTGTACCTTCTCTATGCTATCAGAATATTTAGTATAGAGGGGATTCCACACCGCAACTGCATATTCTAACTGTGATCGAATTAGAGCTTTGTATAGATGTAAGTAGGTCTGTGGGCGTACAAAATTAGTACCTGTTCGCATAACAAAACCATACATACGCCAGGCTTTGTTGACAATTGCGTCTATATGTATGTCAAGATGGAGCTTAGCATCAATGACTACGCCAAGATCACGTACCATGCTAACTCTATTTAGAGGTGTACCGTTTAAGCAGTAATTATATTGGTTAATATTTTTGTTCTTTGTTATACTTATACAACAACATTTAGAGACGCTTAGTTTAAGTTTGTTGCAAATGCAATATTCAGTAAATCTATCTAAGTCAGATTGTAGAGCAAGACAATCATTGATGTTCTTAATCGGTCTAAATATTTTTAAATCATCTGCATATAGCAGAAATTTTGAATTTTTAAAGCAGATACCTACGTCGTTAATAAATAATATAAATAAAAGGGGTCCCAAAATTGATCCCTGAGGAACACCTGATGTAACGACGATGCTAGCTGAATGGTAGCCATTGATCACTACACGCTGGGTTCTTTTAGAAACATATGATGAAAACCATCGCAACAGATTCCCGCGTATGCCGTTAAACGCGATTTTACTGAGTAGCAGCTCGTGGTCGACTTTGTCAAATGCCTTCTGGAAATCAGTGTAGATTGAGTCTACTTGAGTACCCACATCCATTTGGTTAAAAATATAGTCCAAGTATGTAACTAGGTTAGTTGTAGTGGATCTTTTTTTAACAAAACCGTGTTGTTGTGGGACAATAGCAGTATGAAGTAGAGGATAAAGTTCATTATGTACAAGTCGTTCAAACAGTTTTGACAGGGCCGATAGTATGGAAATTGGACGGTAGTTTTCAACGTCGTCTTTTGAGCCAGACTTATGAACTGGAGTAATGTTGGCTTGCTTCCAGGCTTCTGGGAAGATCCCTTCTGACAAAGATCTATTGAATATAATTTGTAGAGGAAAACATATGTTTTTAGCAGTATTTTTAAGAAATATTACGGGAAGTTTATCAGGGCCTGGGCCTTTAGAAATATCTAGGGAGTCGAGGTTCTTTGATACCTGCTCAACTGTCAATTGAATATTATCCACAACCACACAATTTTCAGAATAAGATAAGTTAGTGCACAAATCATTGGATATAGTGCCAGGTTCATAAACGGATTTAAAAAAATCAGAGAAAAGACTGCAGATTTCAGTAGGATTAGTGGAAAAAATATTTTTATAGTGCACTGTAGAGGGAATGCCATTAGATGATTGACGATTAGAGATAAATTTCCAGAAATAGTTGACATTGACCTTTATACTATCCTCAACACTGGTCATGTACCTTGTATAGCATATTTTGCACTCAACTTGGAATCGGGCCCTAAAGATCGAAAATTGCTCATAATCTGACAGATTTTTATATTTTTTCCATTTAGTCCAAGCTTTACATTTATTCTTATATATATGTATGAGTGCCGGTGAGAACCAGATTGGAAACTTGGACGTTTTTATGGTTGTTAGAGGCACGTGTGTTTTTATTATACGAAAAACTAAATTGTAGAAAAGGTTTAATGACTCATCCACGGGACAGCCACGTAATGTAGCATTCCAGTCTATTTTAGATAACTCTTGATTAATATTGTCATAGTTAGCTTTGTAATAGTTGTATCTTTTAACTAGATTACGCGTCATATTGTTGTTCCTAGTCTGGTAAGGGGTTAAAATATAAAATGGTGAATGATATTGGTCAGGGGGTAATAAAAAGTCATTAGTTTCGCAAACCGTACAAACACTATTACTGATAATGAGATCAAGTATGTTATCACGCGTGTTTTTATGTGTATTATACTGGGTAGCGTTATGTGTAGACAGAAAATTGCTTAAAATTGTACTAATGGGGGAAATGTCACTTCCACAAACTTGGCCAAAGTTAGAGCGGTTGGTACTATCCGCATTCCATTCTATGCAGGGTAAATTATAATCGCCGACAATATAAAAACGCTCCACGTTGGTTTTTTCCAGATAGGTATCCAGCATTTCAAAATAAGAAATGTAAACGCCGTCAGGAGTTTTTGGTGGAACATAAGCTGCACAGATTAAATGAAATTTACCCCTGTTCACGCCTTGTATTTGCACCACAACATGTTCAATGTCAGCATGAAAACTCGTGAGAGGGTTTATCCTAACTGAATGAATTGACTTAAGAATCGCTACGAGGGTTCCACCTCCATCTTTCTTACCTGTAGCTTTACGGTCTCGGTCGCACCTGTATATAATATATCGATTATCGATGAATTCGGCATCCAATATCTCCGGGGTAAGCCAAGTTTCGGTAAGCACAATGACGTCATAACAATTAGCTAATATATTTACATATAACATATGCAGTTTGGTGCGGATTCCCCTACAGTTCTGATAATAAATGCTCAGAGATTGATTATTATCCATTGGGTACTAAGAGGCGACTATTAAAAAAAAAACTAAGAAAATGAGCATTATTAAAATATTAATTACTACAAGTGAATTATTCAGTCCATAAGCACCAACAATTGAGAAATCCAGAGGTAAACAGAATAAACATTGTATAGATATATATTGGAATAGATACATTAGTAACAACTTAAAGTACAATAGATTAGTACAACATAGCAAAATTATCAGACTGTCGGATATAAGTAATATACATTTTTCGATACCGTTTGAGCAGACGAGAATGTTGGGGACGTGATAGAGATCGACAGGCACTAACTTTAGACGGTTTGGTTCTTTACAAACAAGGCAATCAGTGAAGTAGACATGATCTAATGGTCTAGTCATATTACGTGTATATAGGAAATACAGAGCAGTTAAATGGTAAGGTATAAAGTCAGTAAAGTTAGTGAGGCTAATGTTCAGGATTTGGAGACCTAGTCGAGTAAGATTTAATTTTTCCGACGTCGTGCACAGATTTGATCGCGAATGCTCGTGCTCCTTCTTTTTCTCTAACAAGAATGGTGCCGTTTTTAACCCATACATACTTGTAGTTATGTTTTGTGGCTGCTTCACGGCATTCCCGAAATAACTGCTTATTTTTGAGAGTTAAATGCTCATGGATGTAAATAGGCAGCGACGAATTTGAGAAGCCAAGTAACTCCGCATTTAAGCCCTTGAATAATCTACAGGCGCTGAGTACATTGTCCCTAAGTATTCTGGAAACAAACTTCACAACAATATTTTTCGGTCTTGTGATCTGTTGATGAGCATGCTGCACGCGATGTATAGCAACTATGTCATTTTTATTAATCTTAAAATTGATTTTTGATCCAATATTTTCCAGTAGATTTATCAGATTTTCATCTCTTCTTTCGGGTATGTTGCAAAGTTCGATATTACAACACCGGGCGTTTTGTTCCATATTTTCCATTTTAGCCACGAGACCAATTACAGTGTTTTGCAAGTTATAGATACTTAATAAATTATTATTATCTCCTTTATTTCATTGTAATCATATAAATTATATTTTTAAATATTAGAATATATTGATGAAATAAACATTTTTATTTTATTTTTTATTATTTTTTTATATAAAAAGTATAAAAACATTTAAAAATATAAAAAATAGTAGCCCACCGGTATCGGGAACAGGGTCCAAGCTACCGGTGGTCAGGGCTCTAGAGAGAGGAATCTCCTGACAATGCGAGCCGTGTCAAGAAGTACCGCTTTCTGAATCAAGCCCTTGATCCAGCTGCCCAACGAGAGCCTCTTCAGGTGTTGGTCGAGGCTCTTGGCTATTAAGCCATTGGCTGTCACGAGTATCGGCACAATGATTGCTGAGTCCACATCCCACATGTCGACAACCTCGCGAGCCAAGTCAAGATACTTGATTTGTTTATCTTTCTCGGCTTTCACGAGGTTCTCATCATGCGGGACGGTTATGTCAACAATCATTGCGCGTCGCTCTGATCGATCCACCACCACTATATCAGGCTTATTGGCAACAATAGTCCTGTCAGTGATGATGGATCGATCCCAGTACAATGTGATATTACCATTTTCGAGAACTGGGTCGGGCACATACCTGTAGTACGGCACCTCCGATTCCACAAGGTTGTATTTCAGAGCAAGTTGCTGATGGATTATCCTAGCTACAAGGTTGTGTCTATGCAAGTACTCTCCGTTAGCTAGACGAGAACACCCGGAGATAATATGCCTGATTGATTCTCCCGGCCGGTGGCATGCCCGACAGATGTCCACCGTGCCGTCTTTCACAATAAATCTCCGGTAATTATTCGTCATCATAACTTCGTCCATAATTGCACAGACAAAACCTTCGGTTTCTCCAAAGTGGTCACCGAAACGCAGCCAGGCTACGGACGCTAGTAGATCTACATCGGGCCCATGTAGGGCCCGGTAAAAGCGTCCGTAAAGCTCCTTACTCTGCCATACTTCCATGCGATCATTGGTGTCAAGCACTACTGGCTTGCGCCAGTTCTCTTTAGCCAAGGAGAGCGGGGTGAGGCCCTTGTCCACCGCGACCACATCTCGATGCATCCCCACGTCGGTTTCTAAGAAATATTCCCTGAGACTGCATATCTCGCGATTGTGGAGGGTCTTAGCGTTTAAAAAGCCTCGACCTCCACACTTTCGCGGGATATACAGCCTCATTACCGATGACCGTGGGTGATGCATTCGATTTGCAGTAAGCAGCGTACGGACCCTCCTATCCAGGGCGTCGAGTTCGGTCTGAGTCCATTTGAGTATGCCGAAAGAGTACATCAAAACCGGCATGACCCAACCGTTGAAAGCGCGCACCTTGTTTCCGCCTGATAAAAGACTATTGAATACTTTTTTCAGGCGGCCATAGAAGCGCTCCTTCAACGATTGCTTCATGTCAGTTACATTGATGCCCAACGCTTCCGACATACCCAAATACTTATAGGTTTCGGATGCGGAGAGGGCTCTAAGATTTGTGGAATCCGAGAGTTGTGTTCCCACGGATTCCACGATCTCCCCTCGCTTTACATGCATGACCGCACATTTGTCCACACCAAATTCCATCCTGATAGCGCTACTGAAAGTTTCAGTAATATTCAGTAGCTCCATCAGTTGCAAATTGTTGGGGGCAAAAAGTTTCAGATCATCCATGTAGAGGAGGTGAGATATAACCTGACCACCTCTCCTCAGCCGATAGCCTAGACCTGAATCTTCCAGCAGCGTGCTTAGAGGATTCAAGGCTAAGCAGAACCAAAGCGGACTCAAACTGTCGCCCTGGAATATGCCTCGCTCGATCCTTATCGGCTCGCTATTCCTCTGGATATTTCGACATCCTGGATAGCAAAGAACCGTCCTCCATTGCCCCATACACGTCATCAGGAAGGTGCGCAGAGTTGTATCTACTTTATACAACTCCAGCACCCTCATGAGCCATGTATGTGGCACGGAGTCATAAGCCTTCTTATAATCTATCCAACATGTCGACAGATCCTTTCGGGAACGACGAACCTGTTGGCTAATGGCCATATCAATGAGAAGTAGCTCCTTAGTACCGCGGGACCCGTTCTTACATCCATTTTGAGAGACAGACATGATGGAGTTGGTGTCTATATGTTTATTAATTTTAGCTCTCAAAATGGATGTAAGAACCTTATAGACCGTCGGTAAACAAGTGATCGGTCTGTAATTTTTGGGATCCGCGGTACTACCTGATTTATGGAGCAGGTGGGTTATTCCTGTCGTTAGGAACTGGGGAAGCGACCCTGACTCTAAGGCTGACTGGAACTGGGATGCCAAGGGGGCATGCGATCTTTGGAACCACTTTATCCAAAAGTTGTGCAGCCCGTCCCGCCCTGGAGATTTCCAGTTAGGCATCGGACGGATCTCATAGTGAAAACTTAAACCTAAATTGTGAAACGTGAAACCATCAATGAATAACTAAGTTTGCGCAATTAGTTAATTCGGCTTTAGTGAAGTTTGCTTGAAGAGATCTGTCTTTCTACCTCCCGATCGATTCTGTAAAAATCTCACCGTGAAAAGTTAAGTGAAGTGAGCTTAGAGTGAGGTGCCAATAGTATCAATCCCTAGCATTAGTTGGAATTACAGCTCACTCGACGCTCACTTCACCTAAGTTTTCACGGTGAGATGTTTACAGAATCGTACTGCTGATGTTAGGAATTGACACTATTCATAGTTTACTTTAAACTAAGCACCTAAGTTCACACGGTGAGATTTTTACAGAAAAGATCGGCTTAAGTTGCTGTTATTTTAAAAACCAAAACTGCAAAGTGCTTCGTCGCACCTCATATCCTTATACGAAATTAGAAGTCCGACTGTCTATGTTGTTTCGGAACTACACATCAGCCTCGAAAGGGTGATGAAGTAGTTTTGTCTTAGACACCTATTAAAAGCAGACTGAAGTGGGTCTACGTCGCTACGCTGCGGCTACGCGTCGATTGTTTACTAATCGCTTTTGTTACCAACTACGCTCAATAGGTACTTTGACGTCTTTTTAAGATGATTAAAGCAAAAACATGGTTTATGAAATCATCGGCTTGAGATTAGGTATTATAATTATGCTCATCGTAGCATTTGTAGCAATATTATGGTCAGTTTGGCCAGTAACAGGCAAATCGACGTAGCGGGTATAATAAACGGCCCATTTTTAATACCTATTCAATTATTATAATTTACGTAAGCAGGGCAGTATGATTCAAGTCTCCTTGAAGAATAGATACCAGTCGTCTTTAACCAATCGATAATTTATAATGTCATAATAATAAAAAAACGGGAGCGAGACTGCACAACGTTATCTTATCCGAATGTTATTATTGAATGCAATAACAATTTTACTGTTTAACATCAAATTTATTGCTGTGGGTACGAGAATTGTATATAGTTGCAGTTCTTGATTTTTCAAACGATAGCCCTTGGCCCCAAAACAGTCATTCGATAATGTCTTTAAGAATACCTTTCACCTTCTTTCCACTAACCTAACAAAACCTATTTAATTATTTTAAGCTATGGCGTAAAATATTCACACATGGGCTCCGAATAATTCAAACTCAAACCATTTATTTGAAATTATAAACTAATTACAGGCACTTTTGATTGTCAAGGGGTCAATTTGTCAGTCAGAAAGATGAAGCTAGTTGCCCATTCCAAAGCGTAGTAGGTAGATACTACGCTTTGGAATGGGCAACTAGCTTCATTACACGAGTCAAAGATCGATAGAGTGAGTGATTGGTAGATACCTATGGAGAAAAATGGGCAAGAAGCTCCACGGACACTCTTTTAAATCATAAAATTGGTACAAAATATTGGTTACATCATTCATGTTAAAATTATACGTGTGAGAACGATGTAGAAAGACGTGCACGTTAAAAGCGTCCGTTATAAAAAAGATAAAAACAATTCAGAAATTAAAACTACTTTATCTAACGCTGAAATACCTATATGGATAAGCATGTAGATAGTATAATAATATAATGTGTTACACGTGGGAGGTAGGTATGTATCTATCCTACCTACTATATTGGCATTAGGTACAATAATTGGTATGAAGGATGGATGGCCGGTGGAGCAGACGAATCCTAAGGGGCAAATCTCGTAATTTTAAGACCGTTCACAGTCTGGGCCCGTATTCCCGTAAAATAATTTAAAACATTCAAAATTTAGTCGCAGTGTCATCTCGGCGACAAACAAATGTCAAAAATTTGTCAAAATATAGGGAAGTTAGACGTATTTTTGACAGATTGAGACTGAGATCAGACTGTGAACGTTCTTAAAATTACGAGAATTACCCCTCTGATCTCAGTCTCAATCTGTCAAAAAATACTTCTAATTTGCCTACATTTTGACAAGTTTTTGACATTTGTTTGTCGCTGAGATGAGACTGCGACTAGATTTAGAACGTTTTAAATTACGAGAATTGGCCTTCTGGAGTGGAGACCGCGCATCGGCAAACGTAGTGTGGGACCGACGACCACAAAAAGGTGGCTGGGACAGACTGGATGCCGAAGGCGGAGGACAGGGTGTTGCGGCGCGGCATGGGAGAGGCATATGTCCAGCAGTGGACCGCGATAGGCTGAATTGATTGACTAGGCATAAGCGCGGAGCAGTCATGGTGGCCTAGTGGAACCGGGTCCGGCTTACGAGTTGTAGGTCGGTGGGTCGAATCCAGACAGGCGCTTTTCTTTGCGTAATTTATTTCATCACCACAAGGAAGGAAGTGAAGGAAAACATTGTGGAGAAACCGCCATGTCCTAGATCCATCAAATATCACGCGGTAGATAGGTTTGTACATATCTTACCTAACCTACTATACTGACATTAGGTACAGACGCCAGCACATCAAGCTACTACAATCTGTCTCTTTAATAGATTTTCAACTTTATCGCTGAGGTATTAAGGTTCAAGGTTGATTGGAAAATTTTGACAGTTTCGGGTAGCTTGACCTGCTGGCGTCTGTACAATGGGAAGTTAGCTTATACTGAAAATGTATAGCTTGACATATCGTCGTGCGTACCATAGTCTAAAGAATACAATTCTTATATTTATTTGCTTATAATATATATAAGCTGACTTCTGATTGTACGAAAAACCTATACATTGCAAGGTCAGCTAAAACTGGAAATGTATAGCTTGATGTGTAGCCGTGTGTACATCTAACTATGTAACATTGCATACAAATAATTGCTGGGAAACGACTTTTATTTTTGTTGTGTTTGCTGTTTGCAACTTCTGGGTGCATTATGCAACGGTGCGGGGGACATGGGGGTACCGTACTAAAATTGTGTTATAACATTAAAAACTTGTTGTCTTAAAAAAGTCAGTAAAAGTTGTAATTTTGACCTACAATATCTCCGTAACCAGAAGGTTCCCCCAGGTATGGTACAGCATAAAAAAATATTACAATGACGTGTCTGTGAATTAAGTGTCTTTTTACTCCCGTTATAGCTTGATATGACGTCGTGTGTACCACAAATTGAAAGGGAAACATTATTCTACATACTTACCTACTTAACAGACAGCTGTGCTGCTGGGGAGTTTGTTGCGCCACTTCTTCTTCCCAGCGATAGCACTAGGAAGTGGTGAAGGGCGGGCGTTTTTGGGGGACTGTCTTTTGTAATTTTGACGTTCGAAAAGTGCTGATTCTCAGCCTAATTTGAATAAATGACTTTTGATTTTGATTTCTTAATTAATCCTTTTATTGTGGTAGAATGTGTGATACAATAGTGGAAATATTCGAGATTCAGATTAAGTGAAAATTAATACTACCCCCGGCTGACTGTTATCAACGAATTAGGCTGATCGTCGATTGTTTTTCTGTCCGTTACAAAGGTAATCTCCACAATCACTTCAATACACACACAATGAAGGATGTAAAATTGAATGTAGGCTTATTTACATAGTGTCAGATTGGTTTTGTTGCTAACTCATAGGCCTCGATTGCTTATCATAATTCTACTAATATTATAAACGCGAAAGTTTGTACGGATGGATGGATGGATGTTTGTTACCCTTTCACGCCAAAACTGCTGAACAGATTTGGATGAAATTTGACACGCAGATAGTTTATAACCAGGATTAACACATAGGATAAGAACGACTTTTTATTCCAATATTCCTACGGGATCGAAACTTATGCGGGTGAAACCGCGGGGCGTAGCTAGTCAGCCTATAATATTACCACTGCTAGGACATAGGCTACCTCTCTTGAGAGGGAGTGGACCAAGCGAACCCAGTTTGAGTTAATTAATGCCAACTCATTTGACTTACACGGTACGAATATTTCAAGTAAATTGTATCATAAAACATACATTTACCGAAATAAGGATTAATTACGTACCTTTTGCCGTTTGAATTTGTGGTATCAAAGTGTACAGGGTAAGTCATTTTAGATATTTTCTACATCTGGGGTTGGAAACTTTAGTTCTGTTAAACTTTTCAAAGGATCAATCTATACCTACCTACTAATAATAAAGCAGATTTTTTTTTAGTTTGTTCGAACGTACCATAGAAATTATAATCTATGGATCGTGCTAATTTCTGGAATTACCAGTCTGATTTGAAAAAATCTTTTTGCATTTGAAAGCCCAATTTTAGAGGAAGGCTAGTTAACATCACGCTAGACTCTAAGAGCCGAGCAAAAACAAAAAAAAGCCACAAAGCACGCTAAGTGAAAATGAATTAATAGCGCGAGTAGATGACGCGATGCAATGGGGTAAGTCGAGGAAACAAGAAATTTGTAGTGATTCTGTATTGTTTCAAATTAAGAGAAAGTTGTTCCCTTGACATAGATTGATTTATTGATACTGATACAACAGCCGTTAACTTAGTTATCAAATACATTGTTGGCAGTTTAAAAGACTATGATAACATGACGCAAGTAACGCATGGTCCAGCGCACAGTCACAGCAATCATTCGGACGTTGACTCAAGTAATCTTATCATAAACCCCTTTGTTATTGATTTCTAACTCAAAATATTATGACTCCAATTTACTGTTTGTGTTATAAAAAAAAATTAAAACTGTGGAGGGCCTGAAACATGTGCGTCATGACTTTTGTTGACTGTTTTAGGGACAATGCTCATGAAAATATTTATAAATTGGCATGACTGTATTTTTCCATAGCAGTTTGATGTGAAGTGCTTTGGGGTTTTGGGGACTGTCTTATTTAATTTTGATGTTCGAAAAGTGCTTTGATTTTAAAATTAACTAAAAACCTACTAACCTATCGAGCTTATTGAGAAAGTGTACTTATTTTTTTTCTTGATTAATAAGAACTAAAAAGTTCTTAGTACTTGATTACAACCTAGCCTAATAGCAATTTTACTCAAACTTAATATTTTACGAGATAAATATGTTATAAGTTATTTATAACTAAGAACAGTGTCAATTTGCACTTTTACACGGTTTCGTAGCACTTTCTTAGTCTTCAGACCCTAAGTGTACTTATTGACTACTTTGTAAAGTTGCAATCATCAAAGTCAATGTAATTCTGACCTTGAATTCGAAGCCCATGATGATTGACTAGCAAAGGGAATCACCTATGGAAAGGAGAGGAATTTCTGACTGACTTTATATATTCCTATTCTGATGGCCAATTCAAACGTTCAAAATCTAGTCGCAGTCTTACCTCGGCGACAAACAAATATTTAAAAAGGAAGAGCAATTAGAGGTATTTTTGACAGATTGAGACTGAGATCAAACTGCGAACGTTTAATTACGAGAATTGACCCTCAGTTTTCTAATTACACCTCATAAGGAAACTCGAAGAACCAACCTCATCACAAATTCAACAAGACAGTTAAACCTTGCGGAATAAATTAGCAAAAGCTTGTGGTTTCTGAGTTCGGGAACGATTGTGTTATTCTGTTTATTTGAACCCTGCGTGTCTGATGGTCCCGCGAACTGGGTCACAATAAACGTTTACGACCAAAATGATAATCTCGGCAAATAATCGAACGGCGACGGGACCAAACGGCGAGGCAATATATGCGTAGCTATAGTCCCGACCCGGGTTCTGTTGCTAACCCGCGTTGATTTCACGGCGATATGAAAACCGATGTATGTAATGCAAGTCATAAATATAAGGCGGCATGGTTTGACGTTTCGTATTTAACAGAACCGAGGCATTTTGGCAAAATTAGGTTGAACTAGATAGTCTTAAGTTTTGATGGCCTCGCCTCTCATGCACGAGATTGTGAGTTCAATTCCAGGAAAGAGCCAATTTGACTTACCTAATATTTCTAAGTTTATCTTGGACATCAGTCACTGACAACGGCGAGAGAAAACATTGTAAAGAAACCTGGACTTTATATAAATATTATACCTAGTCTGAAGTCGCCAATCGACTTTAAGCAAGCGATGGTGCAATGCTCATGCTTCTCTGCATGAGAAGTCCTTTGCGTGATGGTATGTTATTTTTTACTTATTGTTTATATCTGCCCCGTTGTTCTCGTGATTGCAAGCGCGACTGCTGAGCGTGGGGTCCTGGATTCGATTCCCAGGTCGGGCAAAGTGTTAAGGAATATCTTAGTAACAGCCTGGAGTTTGGAAGTGGGTGGTTTAATATAGCACGTAAAGCCGTTGGCCCTGCGCCTGACCTCTCCCCGGTCGTGTCGGATTGTCGTCCCATCGGACTATGAGAATAAAGGAACATAGACTGCACCTGTTTTTGCGCACACGCTTGAGCACTATAATATCTCCTGCGTACTTGGATAATATCCGATCAGATTGCTCCCGTGACCGAAATCGCACAGGAGGATATTGTTTTTATATGCTCGGAAAAGCAGGTAACATTGTGCTCAACGAAATCAAGGCTTAAAGCAGTATCTTCCCGGCCGATCTATTCTATAAAAATCTCACCGTGAAAGATTAGGTGAAGTGAGCGTGGTGTGAGCTGTCATTCCAACTAATGCTAGGGATTGACACTATTGACAGCTCACTCTAAGCACTTAAGTTTTCACGGTGAGGTGGTTACAGAATCGTACTGCTGGTTTTTCCTATAGCTACCCCCATGCCTGGCACTGCTTGCAAAATTATGACCTGTCATGATATTTATTACTTTGCGTTCGTCCCTTCCCTCACCCTTTTACACAAACCAATTAATACATCGATCAAGGTAATAATCAGAGACATGGCGTCATTTTGCAAGGGGTATATGTCAAAACAAACATAGCCAATCCTGGAAACATTACATAGGTACTAATTAGGTTTGATGCCTAACTGAGATTTATTATCAATCTTTTGGTTTCCCTGTTTTTGAGCACAAAACTTTGAAGATTACATTTTTTATTGAATGGACTTAAATAAAATGCAACAAAAGTTCTTAATTCTCTTTTATTACTAAGTATGTATGTGTACGCATACTTACCTACAGCATGTCGTGACGGCCAGCCATTCATTGAAAGAGGGCAGTCATCGATGCGACTTTTTCAATTCATACGTACTTTCCGAGTTTATCTTGGACGGCATCGTAAGGAAACCTGCCCCAGCAGTCTCGACATTCATTGCGATCGCTTTACGACCGAATTCGGTCGCAAGTCCTGTCACTCCATACATTTCACCTGTCAATTCGGGACTTTGCGACAGAATTCGGTCGTAAAGCGATCGCTATGAATGTCTGGACTGCTAAGTAGTTTAAGTCTGAAAACGCCAACCCGTCTTGAGCAAGCGCGGTGATCAATACTCGTACCTTCTCGGTTTGAGAAGAGGCCTTTGCCCAACAGTGGGACAGTAATAGGCTGGTATTATACGGACACGGAAATAATCATTAGTCACGCCTTTTATAATAATAGTTTAATATTCCCGTCCCCCGCTATGCATAAATCCGCAGTTTTTTACTCGATTTCCGCATTTCGCTCCCCATTTTTCGCGTGGCGAAAACTTTTGCTCATTAGTGTCAAACTTTTCGATAACGAACAGCTAACCGATTATTAACAATACTATCTACCGTTATTGTGCCTAACTGGCTGACTAACTCAAGTTTAAGTTATATTTAAACTTATAGAATGTTCACTTCAGTGTTCTAGGAGTGAATGAAACCATAGATTCTGATAATTGCTCTTTGGCTGACTATGCCCGCTGGTAGGTAGTCATTTATCAGTTGTTTTATTTAGTCGATCATGGTTATTGTATTTTAGGGTGTGACTAAAACACTATTATAGCTCTATTGATGCACTAGGATAAATTGATGTAAGTAATTGTCCGGATTCAATTCTATTACCGGTACGTAAGAAGTTGACTGATTTGTTTCGTCGGCGGAAATTAACAACGAGACGATAATTATACGAGTAATAATTGGGTACTTAATCACAATAATAATAATAGTATAAAGCAAGTAAGTATAGTATAGTGTAATATACTTTACGTATATATTTATTCTATATCTTAAATGGTAAACCACCTACAGTATTTGTTTCTCCTTAATTTTAATCCATCCAAAGGTTGTCTTAGAAGATCGCTCTTAGCGATAAGACGGTTCACTGTGTCACCCTTTGTATTTACGTTCTGTAATTTATATGGTGTACACAATAAAGAGTATTCTATTCTGAATAATTTTGAAGAATATAGATAATCCATTTCTTCATATGTTTGAAAAATTTGTCAGCTCAGTCAGTGAATGTTGTTGAACTTTCAAAATGAAAGTTGCTAGATACTGTTAGTATATTACGTAATTATGAAAGCATGGGATTTACTGCGTAAGGTATTCGGTTTATTTTCTTTTTCAAGGCTCTCTCTCTGAGGTTTTAAATAGACATCTATTTGTAGTTTCGAGACATGAAGGCTCAATGCATTTTAAACGCTCATTACCTCTTTACACAAAGCATGACTGTAACTTTACGAGTATCGTAAAAGTTGCTACAATTTTCCTGGTTCAACGTCTTGTTACACTAACTCCATGCAAATTACGTTGACAACTTGTGATCGTAGTTGACATGAAGTCGAGTCCAAACTGCTGTTTGAACATTAGCATAACTTATACCGTATACGGAACATTCCTCAGGTTTCGACATGTCTCGTGTGCCTTTCTGCTTCACATAAAATCGTCATGAATAGAAATCGTTCATTAAATCCGTACATCCGCGGTTCGTGACGGTCTCGCATGTCGCATCCTGACTCGCGAACTTGCCGCTCATAAATATCGTTTTATGTCACGTGTCAAAGCCGCCATCTTGGTTTACCGGTAAAATATAACAAACATAACTTTTCCGTTACCATACTTCCGCCCCAAAATTGGAATGCGTTACGCCCTTGACATAGAGTCTAATTTTTCGAGGGGCCCATTTTATTCGTTGGTAATTTTTTGCTGTTGTTTATAAAAATGGGAGTGCTCGTCTTCCTATCGATTGTGCCAACTGGTGCTTACCGCCAATCTCGATTCGTCGGCAATCGGCGGGCAATTGAGTAGATTATTCGAAATGTAACATCTAGTGCTGTTCAAGAGGTGTAACTTCAATCAAACACTTGGTTGAGTTTAGTTTCGCCAGCTCGGAACAGGCAAGGGTAATATTTTTGCAATTTTCAAGGTAATTACGGGCGTCTTTTGCAAGTTGCAACCGCCTGTTTTGACTGGGAACAGTTGTTTGTTAGACGGCTTGTCGTGAGTAAAGGTAGACAAATGAATGCTAACTTTTAGACATTTTGGACAGTAATGGAAACAGACTTTGGTCGCGCGTTCTTCATTTACTATAATTTATGATAACCATTAAACTGACTAGGAACTTTTATTTACAAATACCGCTACGCGATTTTTACTACGACGTAGTTGAGTGTCATGGCCTTTTTACGGGATGAAGAGATTTACTACTCGCACGCACACAAGCGTACCAACGTGTTTGAGTTCTTTTCGTAGCAGACCACTGTTGCTACGCCATTCGTAGCTGTTTTGACTACGTGGCTGTACCCCACTTTGTTACCCATTTTTTTTTTTTTTTATGGATGGGAAATCATCAAATGACCCCTCCCGCTCTGGGTGGAGCAGAAGGGAGTGTCAGACTCTTACTGACTAAAACCCACCCGTGTTCCTTCCTTAGCCCTTTATGTTCCAGGGCAGCGGTAACCCTTTCGGACGATCCCGTTACCCACTTTGTTACCCCTTACCCCTTTATTATTATACGCTCAATTTTTACCCATGACAACTAATATCTATAAATTAACTAACTTATTGTTTGGAACTTTGCCTCGAATTGGTATTAGGAAGTTATGGAACTTATAATATGGTACGGGTAAACCAATATATCTTGCGCCAATTTACCCAAATTACCAAAAAGCTATTCCCACGGAGATACGTTCCTTATGTAAATTTATTTGCGTTTAGTACCATTCTGCCGAAATTTGATTGTCCTGTGCACGCACGTGAGTCTTGCAACGTAGGTACAACTAAGCAACTGTTTTTCTTTCATGAACGAAACATTGATAAAAAATGTCCGACAATAATTTGGAAAGTTTCTAGATACTGGTTTCGTTGGTAATTTTACTTATCAAAGTAATAACACCAAGGTATGTACCTACTGTTTTTGTTATTGTACAGAATTAATATGTTTCGATAGACTGGCTTGCAACGCAGCAAGATAAAGCAAGATAATATTAAAATAGGGTCGAACTTACATTACTTATGTATTAACCGGTAAAATCCACATTTTGCTTTATCTATTGAATTTTAACCATAAAATGACTAATTAAAATTCCGATATCAATAAAAACTTGATAAGTAGGTACGTAAAATGTTAATGACATAATTACCTCGTTGTAACAAGCTAACAAGTAATTTATGGCATTCTACGACCATTAATTTACGACAAGTTATGGCAGAACCTTTCGGTCGGATTTCGGTCACCCCATGTAGATAGTGATGTAGCCAACATAATGTCACGCTGTCATAGCAAAATTTATATAAAGCATGGCAATAGTAAATGAGCACAGCGAGCACACAACAGGAAAACATGATATTTTCTTCGTTTTCATCAAAAGTTCCGGCTATGATTTTTTCTGTCACTGGTTATTTAAATATGAATTCCATTCTTAATTAATTTGCTTATTTTTGAAGATGGTGAAATTCATAATAACGCTTGCAAATTATTGTGCAAATAATTCCATCTTCGAGGTCAATATAATGGAACTTAGATCGTTACAATTATAGACAAGAGAACACTCAAAATAATAGGGCTAGTTTCGCCAAATCGCCGTACATACTCACACATATACTGTTCTGATGACGGACTGCTACGTACAGACGCCAGCAGGTCAGGCTACCCGAAACTGTCAAATTTTCCTAATCAACCTTGAACCTTAAACCTTTAGCGATAAAGTTGAAAATCTATTATAGAAATTTGACAGATTGTAGTAGCTTGATGTGCTGGCGTCTGTACCTTACTTTTTGACAGCCAGTTAAGACTAAAACTCTCCAACGTGAGAGGTATGAATGTGATAATTACCTAAACACTGATCGACCCATGATGACCCTCTTTCAGGCCTCTTTCAGAGGTATGGCTATGAGACCACCAGCTAAATCCGGATAGTCCCAGTGCTCTCAATTAACACAACACCAACATGCAGATATCCGTGGCTTATCAAAGCCTCAGTCTCATAGGTCAGCCTCAGACGAAAGGTCAACTGATAGTACCACACACATGAGTTTTACGCGTGAGGTGTGTCGATTCGAAGCCGCGTGGAGCCTCGTGGTTGCTTCGTGTGAATTATCTCTTTATCAGTATAATCTGTATCAGTCCACTGTAACTTAAGACGGGTACAAACGAGGGAAATACTTTACTTTTTAGTGCCGACATGAGTGGTTATTTTTGCGGAGTTCCTTTAGGAAATTCAAACATACTTTCTCTGTATGTGAAGAGGCCTTTGAGGACAATAATAGGCGGGTATTATTATAGTATGTAAACTATAATTATATACAGGAGGATCTTGTGGCTAAGTAATAACAGCTGCACGGGTGGATCGATCAGGTTATACTACGCTTGCCGCGGTTGATCCGTGGATGGCTGAACATCTTCACATACCAAGACCCCTCCGTGCCTTGGAAAGCATATTAAGTCGTCGGTCGCGTCATTCGTGGATTTTTGACTGTCGTTATGGGTCGTCAGTAGTCCGACAGTCTGACAACCAGTTTTACCAAGGGGTATCGTATTACCCAGTAACTGGGTTGTGGAGGTCAGATAGGCAGTCGCTCCATGTACAATAGGTACTGGTATTCAGCTGCATCCGGTTAGAGTGGAAGCCGACCTCAACATAGTTCGGAAAAAGCTAGGCAGATTGATTATAAAAACACAAGTATTTATGTTTTAACATAGTAACGATAAGATTGTGGAAGTAATAACACAAATACTACTACTTGCTAGCTACACCCCGCGGTTTCGCTCGCATAAGTTTCGATCCCGTGGGAATATCCGATCTTCCGGACTTTCTGTTTCATTTTTTTCCTTTTGTTACTTTTTTATACAATTTGTTTTATTTTTAACTCTGTTTAGTTTAGTTTTATGATCCTGTACGAGTCGCAATAAATACTTTTTCTTTCTTTCTTTTCATATGTTAATCCTGGTTATAAACCATCTGTGTGCCAAATTTCATTCAAATCCGTTTAGTAGTTTTTGCGTGAAAGAGTAATAAACATCCATCCATACATACATACAAACTTTCATGTTTATAATACCTAGTAGTAGGATACTGTGACATAATATTTTAAGATATTGCCAAGCGGTTAGTCTTCTCTTCACGTGACCAGAGGGCTGGCCTGTTTCTTGGCCAAAGAATTAGCATCGAAGAAAGCAAGCAAGAATTAGCAAGAATTAGCATGCTAATTCTTTTGGGCACTGTTCCACTGTTGACAGCGATGCGGACGAATTTTTTGATGCCCTATGATTATTTTGCTTATTTTTTCACATGTACACACATCAAGCTACTACAATCTGTCAAATTTCTTTAATACATTTTCAACTTTATTGCTAAAACATTAAGGTTCAAAGTTGATTGGAAAAACTTAACAATTTCGGGTAGCTTGACCTGCTGGTGTCTGTACATATCATTATTTTAAATGTTAGCTTATATAATGTAAACAAACTAAATAGTAGATAGTGTTGGGCCGACTCAATAGTTTTGCCAATCTTTGACTAGCTATATAGTGACTAAACTATTGGTTATATTTGATTAAATCTTTGTATGCAGACTGGGAATCTAATATCTATAAGCAGTTTAATTTATTGCTGCCTCCACTTTGTATATCTAACGTACAACTTTGGCCGGCGAAACTGTGGCGGTCGATCGCTCGGCCACTGCGCCAACCGTGTCGTCAAAAGTAATGTATACATATTATAAATTAAAGTCGCTTTTCGTGTCTGTCTGTGTGGCCGCATTGTTCTTCTATACTTCGTCGTGGATTTTGATGTGGTTTTCACCAACATTTAAAAAATTTGTTCTGGAAGGTACGGACGCCAGCACATCAAGCTACTACCACCTGTCAAATTTCTTTAATAGATTTTCGACTCTATTGCGAAAGCGTTAGGTTCAAGGTGTATTGGAAAAAATTGACAGTTTCGGGCAGCAGTGTAGCGTCTGTACTTAAATATAGGTAATAACGATAACTCGAGCGGCGGGTCGCTAGTAAAACATAAAGATAACTTCGAAGTAAACAACATTACTGATTATTGATAAATATACTTAGTTAATAGGTAAATGATTGCAATTAGACTAGTTCTATTAATTGGCGGGTTAAATTAAAAGGCGATGCTAATTCTTTGGCTAAGAAACAGACCAGCCCTCTGGTCACGTGAAGAGTCAACCAACTTAGCGATATTTCGAAAAACCAAGTGGGCACTCGGACCCCATGGCCCTAGTGTTTCAACCATAAACGGCTCGAACAAATAACTCCCAATCAGGTTAGAATAATTTCGCAGTTTTAGGGTTTCTGCACCAGCAGCAGCCGCTCCAGCACAGCCCACCGTGCTAGGAAGGTGGGATGGCGCAAGAGTGCCGACACAGTTAGTCAGACATTATTAAATTAGTTTGTTAGAAAAAAACACTGTTTTTTTTATCCACTTCCCGGTTACCGATTGAGCTGAAATTTTGCATGCATGTGTAAATCGGACGACAGTGCAAAATTATTATGACATGGAGCTGATCTGATGATGAAACCGGAAGGTGGCCCATAGGAACTCGGTAGTTAAACAACACAACCCCATCGACTTTGGACTCGTTTGATCCGTGTTGACGAGTACTTTGGTGCCAGACGGTAACCAGGGTCTGATGATGGAGCTGGAAGATGGCCATAGGAACTCGGTAATTAAACGACACGACCCCTTCGAGTTTGGGCTCGTATGATTCGTCTTGACGAGTACTTTGGTGCTAGATGTTAACCAGGGTCTGATAATGTACAGGTAGCTTAAGTGCAGTAAACGCATATAACGAAAAACACTGCTACGCGCTACGAACTACGCCGTAGTCAATCTCGCATCAAAAATACTAAAAAGTTAAAAATAAAATTAAAAGAAAAACAACACTTTTTAAAAACAAGCTTTTATTACTTGTTAATAAAAAGAACTAAAAAGTTAAAAATAATTTAAAGCTGATAAGAAATAAATAAAAGCGTGTTACGTTGTGATTGCAAAAGAAAAATAATGAAGGTGTAAGTAATATGCTAAATGTTCTTTATTGTTCCATCAAATGTAACACGCTTTTATTTAGTAGGTACATAATGTACTCGTATAATGGTATTTTCCTTATCACCTGATAAGGAAAATACAAATGAAAAAAAAAAAAACTTTTTAAAAACAAGCTTTTAGAACTAAAAAGTTAAAAATAATTTAAACCTTTAAATTATTTTTAACTTTTTAGTTCTAAAAGCTTGTTTTTAAAAAGTTTTTTTTTTTTAATTTTTCTATTTCAATGTTACTAATTATTTGATAATTCCTAAAAACTCCTATGCATTAGTGTTCCCAGTGTTTTCATTAAACGTCCTACCACCATCTCCACATTGTACTTATAGTACGAGTAAAACTATGGCAGTGTGTTAAAGTTAAAACAATAAGCCATCTAAAAATATACAACATCCTCCGATAGTAGACTATAAAGGAAATTCAGTTCATTGCATGCTTTTATGCATACAGCGATATGCAGTTTACTTGTTCTTTATGACAAGAGTGATAAGAATGTTTTTGCAATGGCTTACATACAAACTGTGCCTTATATAGGTTGTAAAAGAATATTCCACTTTCCGGTGCATCGAACTTGAATTTATGTTTGAAATATTTGAGCGACTATTACGCAGTAATTTAGTGCAAACTAGGTACAAATTGATAGGGAAACTGTACCTATAATTAGAACATTATACAGAAAAAAATGTCTACGACGCAAAACGTTGCATAGTTTGATTGATTTAGATTAGGAGTATGTATGTATAAACTGTGCAGTTTACCTACCTAAACATTAGATATTAAGTAGGATTAAATAAGAAACAAACGAAAAAATCGAATTGTCTGGGGGCTGATTTTTCAGTAGTCAGATACCTAGATTTATCTGAAGCATTTATATGAGAGTTCAGATAGGTTGTTTTTGAGCTACGATTGAACATTATTTAACAGCAGTCGGGATGTAAAAAAATTTGTTATTGTAAAAAAAAAATGCGTTACCCACCTATTCCTCATATTTTATAACTTGGCTTGCGATTTATAAAGTCCATGATCACAAACTACAATGCGCCACGCGACGGGGTGCATATGAAGCGCCCCTGTGCGTGATTTTTTTCATACAAATTCGCGCTTCGCGGGCAATTAGCCTCCGTTTTCCGCGCCCCGTCGCGTGGCGCGTTGTAGTGTGTGATCCGCCACATCGTTCGCATAGTATGTTGTGCTTAATTCTATTAAAAACCGGCCAAGTGCAATTCGGACTCGCGCTGGAAGGGTTCCGATCCATTATCTATAAAAATCACGTCTGTTGTATGGGAGCCCCCTTAAATATTTATTTTATTTTAATTTTATTATTAAAGTAAAAATACAACTGAGTATTTTGTGAATATTTCAAGTGCCTACCTGTTGCCATTATTGATATCGAGCAAAAAAGGGCAAAAAAATCGCGTTTGTTGTATGGGAGCCCTTAAATATTTATTTTATTTTGTTTTAGTATTTGTTGTTATAGCGGCAACAGAAATACATAATTTATGAAAATTTCAACTGTCTAGCTATCGCGGTTCTTGAGATACAGCCTGGTGACAGTCAGACAGACGGACGGACAGACAGCGAGGTCTTAGTAATAGGATCCTGTTTTTACCCTTTGGGTACGGAACCCTAAAAATTAAACCGTAATCTCATTATTACAATGCAGAAGTTTGCCGTAAGTACCTCGACGAGTGATTTATCACGCCCTTACTTATTTTAGTCAAAACACTATGTCGTGAGACTTTGACTTTCTATCAAACTAAGTACCTATTGACTAACTTCATTTTAAGTAGTCACATATCAAAATACAATATGGTAAATAAATAATAAAAGAAAAGACAAAGCCGCGGGAAATCCCGATCATCAACACTACTTTAAGCTAATTAACGAATATAATTTGTTATCAAGAATGATATTTAAATATTCATAAACAAATAATTAATCGTAATTCGATGTAAAAATGTCTAGATTTACTATCTATCATGAAATCACCACGAGTGACAAAGTCCACGGGATATCTAAATGTTACCAAATTAAAATTCAGTGCAAATATAAATCCTTATTAATATTTCATGGAATAAATAATTATGACTCTTGTCTAAGTACCTAAGTATTTAATTTGTTTACTTTTTTTTTTGTATGTCGGGAATTAAGTTGATTCGTACCTACGATTCATGTTTTTACTGTTTTTTTTTTTGTGTTTTTGTTTTTTTAACCCCCGACGCAAAAACGACGGGGTGTTATAAGTTTGACGTGTCTGTGTGTGTGTGTGTGTGTGTGTGTGTGTGTGTGTGTGTGTGTGTGTGTGTATGTCTGTCTGTGGCATCGTAGCTCCCGAACGGATCAACCGATTTTAATTTTGTTTTTTTTGTTTGAAAGGTGAATTTGTCGGGAGTGTTCTTAGCTATGTTTGATGAAAATCGGTCCAAGATGGCCGCCGCTACAAAATGGCGGATTACATATTTTTTCACAACTCCCTCAATATGGGTATCAAATGAAAGGGCTTGACTAGTAGAATACTATACACTATGATAAATTTCAAATCCAAGATGGCCGCCACCACAAAATGGCGAATTACATTTTTTTATTCACAACTCCCTCAATATGGGTATCAAATGAAAGGGCTTGACTAGTAGAATACTATACACTATGACAAATTTCAAATCCAAGATGGCCGCCACCACAAAATGGCAAATTACATTTTTTTATTCACAACTCCCTCAATATGGGTATCAAATGAAAGGGCTTGACTAGTAGAATACTATACACTATGACAAATTTCAAATCCAAGATGGCCGCCACCACAAAATGGCGAATTACAAAAAACCTGATTAAATACCAGATTACCTGAATCTTAAAACGCAAGAAAATAAAAGAAAAGAAATAATAAGGAGTCCCTACAAAAAGCATGAAATAAAAAATTAAATTAAAAATTTAAAAAACCCCCGACTACGAAAAATCCTATAAAAAGAAAAAAATAACCTTGAAATTATGACCCTACGTAAGTACGTATGAAATTTTTTGATTAAATATTGTCCTGTCGGGGGACCGCTACTATTTTAAACTGTAACAGAACGTTAGGCTAATAATTAGAGCGGTCCCCCGACAGGACAACATTTAATCAAAAAATTTCATACGTACTTACGTAGGGTCATAATTTCAAGGTTATTTTTTTCTTTTTATAGGATTTTTCGTAGTCGGGGGTTTTTACTATGTGTAATGTATTTTCACACACGCACCCTAATTGAGTAATACACTTTCAATCACAATCTGAATCATTTTGAAGGATTTTGCTAATCCATTGCTCCATATGTTCGAAAAGCTGGTCAGCTCAACATCGCAAATAACGCAATGAATGTTGATGAACTGTCAAAATTAAAGTCATTGCTGCTGTAGTGTGTTTGTTACGCTTTACCCCGCTGTACCTAAGTACAAATACATCCAAAACGGTCTCACTTTTTAATGTTTGTGTGTGTGTTTCCATGTATTGAGACTTTTCAATGTCAATATATAGGGTTACTATGTCAATTATTATGTAAACTCATCTTTGGATGAGTGACTTAGTAACTGACGGCCCAATTAACATGTATTTGATTACAAACAACAACTATGATAAATGTTTCCTAGCAGAAGGCTAATTCTCGCACCTACTTATAAAGTCGACATCTCATCTCAGCGACAACTAATGCAAAAAACTTGTTGAAAACTACCTACCTATTTACTACGTTTTACCTACTATTACTAACCATTTACTTACGTTTTTCTGAAAAATTGAGATTCAGATAAGAATGTTGAAGTTTTAAAAAATACGGAAATGCCCATCTATATTAGAACAAATACTTTTATTACTTATTAATAAAAAGGACTAAAAGTTAAAAATAATTTAAACCTGATAAGAAATAAATAAAAGCGTGTTACATTTTGATGGAACATTAAAGAACATTTAGAACACAATGGAACACGTTTTTATTTATTTCTTATCATGTTTAAATTATTATTAACTTTTTAGTCCTTTTTAGTAAGTAATAAAAGCTTATAAGTTATAAAAAGTTTTTTTTTCTTTTAATTTTATTTTTAACTTTTTAGTATTTTTGATGCGAGATTGACTACGGCGTAGTTCGTAGCGCGTAGCAGTGTTTTTCCGTTATATGCGTTTACTGCACTTAAGCTACCTGTTCATCTTCAGTCCCTGGTTACCATTTTGCACCAAAGTACTCGTCAAGACGAATCAAACGAGCCCAGACTCGATGAGGTTATGTCGTTTAATTACCGAGTTCCTATGGCCATCTTCCAGCTCCATCATCAGACCCTGGTTACCATCTAGCACCAAAGTACTCGTCAAGACGAATCATATGAGCCCAAACTAGATGGGGTTGTGTCGTTTAATTACCGAGTTCCTATGGCCATCTTCCAGCTCCATCATCAGACCCTGGTTACCATCTAGCATCAAAGTACTCGTCAAAACGAATCAAACGAGTCCAAACTCGGTTGAAGATATCTGCTTCAAAATTGAGTTGCAAGAGTCCACCCGAACAAACATAGTTACATACAAACATACATACATTGCAAGTTAAATAAAAGCTTGTATAAAATGCAATTTATTCGGCCAAAATCTACATATCATTGCATCATCACGTGATTTGGGAAGTTACTCGTGTATCTAATAGACAACACAATATTGGTCGCGAAAGCAACAGCACTGTTCACGGTCATAACTAGAATAGATAAATAAACCCTTTTCTAATAACAGATTACACGTGCTTATGAAATAAGTAGCTGTCCGCGGTCCTACACAAATTATGTCATCATCAGCCAGTAATATTTCTTTTTTCTTTTTTAAGTCTCTACTTCAGGCTGACTTCGTTGATTAACTAGAATCAGATACATGTATTTATCAACAAAATATTATATTTATTTTAAAACGGCTCCGCCATTTAGAAACACATGTACTACTTAGTGATATCTGCACCCTAATTGCGTAACACACAATCAATCGGAATCGGTTTCATTTTGACAGTTCAACAACAGTCGTTGCGTTATTTACGTGTTGAGCAGACAAATTTTTCGAACTTATGAAGCAATGGATTAGCAATTTGCTTCAAAATGTTTCAGATTCCGATTGATCGTGTGTTACGCAATTAGGGTGCGCCATAACTTGAGCAAAACCCAAAACGGAGGGTCCGTTTTGGGTTTAGCCCCGACTCAAGTTGACACTCAAGTTGAAACAATTGAGTAATTTTACAAAAACGGCAATAAACCGATTCTGCGAAAGTGAGAGTGGTGATTTTAGAATGTGAGGAATTATAACTTAGATGTAATTGTAAGGGGAGTCGGTTGGAGACCGCTTTAGGGTCACACGTAATATTCAAGGCTAATTAAGTTAGGAGACTCGGAGAATGCCAGGAGGCCATGTCCAAGTGGGCTGTCGTAGGAGAGCGATTAATACATATAAAATAAGTTAGAACGTAGTGTGTGAAGTATGTGTGTGTGTGTTTGTTGGTGTGACTGGGTGAGTCTTTTATTATAATAATGATCCTAGGCTGATAGAGTACCTAATTGAAGTTCTTGTAACTAAGCAGACAGAGAAGTTTTGCTGGAGAGTTTGTTGTGCCACTTCTTCTTTTTTGCTTTGGGGCTGTCTATAGACCTTTAAGATCTGCTCGATCTACGACTCTATTAATTAATTATTCTTATTTTTTGATTCGCTTCTCTATTACCTAGTAAATTCTTGTCTTTGACCAATAATAGTGCTTTAAAAGAGATTATCCAAAACTCTATTTTAAATGATAATTCTGAGTTTCGAATCTTAACTCTATTAACTAGTAATTCCTGAATGTTTCTATAGCATTCTTTTCTTTATCTCAGACCAATAATTCGATCAGACTGACATGAACATCTGTCTTGCAGATATGTTTTTTGTGCAAGGGGTGAACTTCCAGTGGTTTGGGTGACCATATCTATCCAATCCAAGGACTAATAGGGTCCTTAAATTGTCTCCTTAAGAGCATGATGCCGACGCCATTCTGCTGGAACTAGCCGCCCCCTAGTCAGCCAAGGATGGTCGCTCGGCTGCCGCACGAAAAGCCGCTTCGTCACGTTTATCATTTCAAGAACTGCAGTGCGATTCTGTAAGCATCTCACCGTGAAAACTTAGGTGAAGTGAGCGTGGAGTGAGCTGTCATTCCAAATAATGCTAGGGATTGACACTACTGACAACTTACATCAACAATGCCGCTGAAAAGTCGTTTGCATCACTATAAGAAAGTGTTGCTCTGAGTACTCCGAGTGTACACGTGAGGTATCATGTGGGTGATGACTGATCAAATCCTGATACGCTAGCGTATTGGTTACTCACAATTTAATAATAATAATATACTTTGCATCCTACAGGGATGCAAAGTATATTATTATTATTAAATTATTACTATGTTTCTAAAACCACATTCAATTTATGTTCATAACTATGAATTCCTAAGTTTAATTTAGCATTTCTTTCAATCCTTTCCTTGGTCTAATGATGAGACAAGGCATTGGACTTCTTCATGTTTGGAATTCATTTCATCTCTATCGGTGGGAGTAGCGTTGCCAGGCGTCCGGATAAAACCGGACATAGGTAGGCTTTTTGATTGCGTGTCCGGCCAAAATAAAAGGTGTATGGCTTGTCCTGCTTTTGTTAGGCTTTTTACATTTCGCAAACGAGCGAGCGCCGATGACTGATTATGACAATAATCAAAAAAGCTTGATTTTACATACAATTTTTTTGTCGTACCTATTATTACTGAGACACAAAATCCTCAATAATGTAAGGTGTCCGGCCTTTCTACCCAAATGTCCGGCCAAACTGGCTGGTCTGTCCGGCTATTAGGTTTGGCGACCTGGCAACCCTAGGTGGGAGGGTGCCCAACTGCCCATGTCTAGTGACGAGCCCTACAGAAAACCGGCGGATGACGAGGCGTGTTTCTTCCCCCTTAGGGGGGAACCGACCTAAATACTAATATTAACATAATTAGGAAAAACGAAAATGTTATCAGCCTAGGCTAGAATAATTAAGGAACAGTCACAACAAGTATTTACTAATTATGGAATTAGTAAGCTATGTTAGCTAGCTAAGTTGCTACTAAGGTAAAGACAGATATGGAAAGTTAAGATAGATCAAAAGGTAAGGAAATATCTGCCTCTTATTGCAGACCCCAAGAAACTATGTTACGATTTTCAGATGGATTGTGTGACAGATGATATGGCCAGAGGGGGGTGAAAGAGGTTACGGATGATGTTTGGGAGAAGAAGACATGCTGCCATTGAAATTTAGAGTATAGGGGCAGAGTGATTATGGCAAACCCTTTTGAATTATTGACCGTTATTATGTTATAAAAATGAAATGATATGTATTTTTGTGATGTTTTAAGAAACTATAACACATCAATTTTCTGGTCACTATTTTAAAACTGTATGGAACCGGAATTTTCTAGCCGACTGATAACTGAAAAAAATGCCGAAACAAATTCCGAGGTCATAGAAGTCTTTAGTAGGTACCTAATTAATTTGATAAGTGATAAATAGACGATGATGACTCAAGCCACGCACAATGCGTATTGTAGCGAATTGTAGTAAAACATTTGAATAGTTGCGCGTTTCGCAGGCCATAACGTGCTAACAGAACATTAGTACATTGCGAAACAGATATGAAGCCATTTCATCCCCTATCGCGTCAACAGTAATCACTGCGTTTTTATACCAGATTGTTTCATTAAACTTGTGGAAGTTGGCCCGGGTTTTGATTATTTTGCTATGTTTATGGGTGCATTAAACGTGGCTTAATGAGCGAAGATAGTCACAGAATATGAAGTTAGTTTATTAACCGACGAAAAAAAAAACGGAGGAGGTTCTCAAGTCAACGCGTATATATATTTTTTTTTGTATGACCACGCATAACTTTTTACAGAGTAGTCTGATTTTGATAATTCTTTTTTTATTGGAAAGGGTAAGCCCCCAAGGTGGTCCCATATAAATTTGGTAAAAAAAACCCAACTCTAAGGTTGGGAAAATAGGGGTGATTTATTGTTCACTCACAGATTTGAATGCTGAGTTGTGTATTATTACTCTACTCAGTGCTACTTATGCCTGCCCTTTGGCAAACAATTATTAGATTATAGCCACAAAAAAATATAATATAAAAACTTTTTAACAAAAAAATTAAACCGCCGAAAAAACTGAAAAGCAAAAAGTAATAAACATTTTTTATTTACCCTTAATAACTAAGTTCTTAAACTAATGTAAGTATACCTAAATAATTTTGAGTCGGCGCCGTTTTTTAAGGCAATTTAGTGATCTTTGTTTATTGATTGTTTGGTGCCGACTCAAAATTACTTAGGTATACTTACATTAGTTTAAGAACTTAGTTATTAAGGGTAAATAAAAAAGGTTTATTATTTTTTTGCTTTTCAGTTTTTTCGGCGGTTTAATTTTTTTGTTAAAAAGTTTTTTTTACTAACAGATCACACGGAACGGGACGGGACAAGGGGCACACGGGATATGGGTTTCCTAAAAAACATTTTTTTGGTTCTAAGACCGAGAAACATCGTCAGATGTTTCTCCATCTTGGAACCAACAGTTTGACCATTGAGGTGAGGTCCTCATTGGCCTCTAATGGGCCCTCATAGCAGGTTCGAAAATGAATAAGTAATCTGTGACAGTAGATAAAAGTACCTACATGTTAAAATCATGCCGAACAAAAATAATAAAAATCTTCGATTCCTGAACAAAATATCCTAACAAATTACCTAAGTATCTACTAAAAAAACATATCGGCAATGCAGTCTGCTCACGTTTTGAAACACGACTGATACGCCTCATCTAGACCAAGATAATTAGTGATAAGTTCTAATTGAGGCCATCGCCTATCATTCCAGGAGTAAACAAAATAAAATCACGATGGTTACACCTGTCTTTATTGATAAGCCCCCGGGCCGCCGCCGCTGCTAAACATACGGCATGGCAATTAACCGTATTCAAAACGTGGGTGTGTTAGGAGCGTCACAATCATCATCATCATATCTAGCCGATAAATGACCATGTTGAGGTTCCCAATTGAATGCTACTCGAACTCGAGTATACCGATGTTCATTTATTATCTCGAGTGCGATAAAACTCAGCTCAAAGTTTCATTAGGTACAGCCACTAGAAAACCTCTACTTTTCAGCAGAACTAATATTTTTGGATTTTTATTTCTACACCAAAATAGCCAAAAATACAATACCAAACTATATTTCGGCTGCTAAGGCACCCTTTTCAATACGATCAATGCCTATTGCCCAAATGCACATAATCCAATTGACGTTACTAAAGCCTATAAACTCCATGCATTACCGGGAAGCTATCGTAATAAATCCATACGTAGTCCATGTACAGAAAGTCAGGGTAGATCCCGGTTCCCGATTAGTTCGTGATAGCATGACTATCGGTTATTCCCTGCATCGTAAGTACTAATGGAAGCAATGTTTACTGCCTTCAATTTGAACCCGATAACATCCTTCGGTTAAAAGGAAAGCTAGGAGCTATGCATGTGGGAAATTCGTTTTGTTTGTCTTGCTAGAATTGCAGTTAAAACTTTAGCACAAAAAGCTATATATTCAAAGTAATTTAAGGAGTTTCTAAAGATAAGGGATCTTTAGAAACCGAAGGGGAAATAGGTCAAATTAGTTAATTGTAAACAGACTTATGTACTTACATCTGAAAATCACACGATTTTGTCTCCAAAAATGTCAGACAAAATGCTTAAAAAACTTGTTGTCTGGGTCAAAATGATTAGGGTGAAAGTAATGATCATATTAGGTAAAATGCAGTTACTTACCGGCATGTCGATCCTCGTAAGCCCGCGTAGTCCGCCCTCCGCGCCCGCCGCCCTACTGCCACGAGGAGCAAGCCTCCACTGTGCCAGCTCACCACCTGGCCCCATCTGAAGCCTCCTCGCGTGACTGACATCCTCAACCCTTGCATTCAGAATTTCGACCTTAGCATTCACAGAATTGGAACCAAACTCCATCCGACTATCACCGTCACGATTTACATTCGAATTTGATGTTTCTTCGACATTGTCTCCAGTTATGATAATCGTTGGTATTGCTTTAGTATTACCCCCTTTATTGACATTATACACAGAGGGCACATTGCTTTGTTGCAGTGGACCACCGAATTTTTCTTTCAGTGAATTAATAACGGCTTTCCTAGCTTGTTCGTACCTTGCTTTCGCTTGGTCTTCCCTCCATTTTTTCAATACTTTACCTTTAGGATCAACATTTTTCACAGTTCTGTCAATAAAGTTTTCATAGAGTTTTGAAGTTAATGCTCTTTGTACTTTCAAATTATTGGTATCGGATGATTTGTTGTCATCGGTATCCTTACTATTATCGACTAGCGGGCCTTTAGCTTCGTTTTGCACATAGTATTCCGCTGTTTGGTCTACATCGCCGAACATTTCCCACCATCTTGCACCAGCTTCATTAAGAGGTGCTCTTGAGCGCGCCGAATAAAGACATTTTGATGAATCGGACATTTCGCCATACTGTTTACGAACCTAAATTTTTTTAGATTTATCTAATTCTAAATAGAGTTACTAACGTACTACCTCTACTACAGTTTTGCAACTACTGATACAATTTAAGATTCATCACCTAAAGTCAAAAATTGCAAGTCAGTTAATAACAATTACCCTTTACCACTAAAGCCTTTCCAAAAAACCTTCAATATTAGCTGTCTTTTTCATAGCACATGGCGTTAAAAGAGACAACACTAAAATATCGTGCTTACATGCCGTGCGTAATTTAACATAGTAGAAGTTTGTGTGGCATCAACAATAGCTTTTGTTACCTCTATTATTGAAAGTCTATTTTCGTGTATGTAGGTCAGTGTGTGAAGCATCGATTGCAAATCACAGCAAGCTAGGGTTTCCAAACAAAACTATGAGAAAGATGATAACATGAAAATATGCGGATGCCAAACGGAGGATCGTTAAAAGGGCCAAAGATGTTATTACGAAAAAATTATATAGGTAGTCAATAAAAGCTTTAATAAAAAGGTAAGTTACTTTGTCACACGCAACGTATAAAACTTCTTACACATCGGGCATAAACGGAAAAAAAATATGTAGTAGGTAGCAGTGCAGGAAAACATCGTGAGGAAACCGACATGTCTTAAAAACAAACATTCGAAAACATGTGACATTTACCGCACTGAGCCCGCGTGGTTGATTACGGCTTACTCCCTCTTATTGAAAGAAGACCTATGTCCCAGCGGTGGGTACGTTTATAAGCTGATAATGCTATGCTAAGTATACCTACTTAACTTTTTTTTTAACTCATTTCCGCATACATCGGTTGTAATAATACTGAAGTAACTAAACTAGTACGTGTTTCTAAACATGGCTCCATTTATGGGGCAAATGCAGTTTTCCTGTCTGGCGTCTGAAAGTTTTTTCACCATTCGTAATGCCAAGCGTATAGGTCATTTTGGTAATAAATGATCATCTTTAGCCGGTGAATAAGGGGATGACCATTATGTTGCCGATAGTTGAGGATTTAGTAGTTATTCAATACCGAACTTGTTTACAGTCTTGCTTCAATATATAGCTGGGTATGTTTATCTATACTTGAGTAGTATAAAATAAGGTCGCTTTTAATATTTGTTTGTGTGATCGGTTAGATTTTCTAAACTAAACGCCGATCTCATCTTGTTTTTAAAAATATGATTGACGTATAAAAGTGTTTGTACAAAACTACTAACAAAAATAAAATAATTTATCATTCAAACAATAGATTTGGATGGGATCTTCACCATCATTTAGAAGGTTTATTTGTATAAAAAGTAGGTGAATTAATACCAAAATTATAAAAAAAAAAAAAAAATCTTTATGTCGGTAAGCAACATCCTTAAGGGTTAGTAAACAAAAAGATAACTTATACCTACGTTAGTAAACTTATTATTTATTTGGAGGCAGGGCTGTAGTTCGAAATATATCTTCGAACAACAGCCTTGTCTCCAAATAAATTATAAGGAAATCTTGATTTCTTGCTGTCGTAAATCCGTGCAAAGCAGGTGCGACTCGCTAGTGTCTGTCCCACTGCAGACATCGCTTTCCTCCTTCCTCTTACCGCTTGAGGTTTGCCAAAGCTTCTGCCAAGTTTATCCCTCCATCGCTGAATATGTAATAATCTACTCCATTACATCAATGGACCCAATATAATTAAAGTAAACAACAACACTAATTGCGATGCGCCATAACCCGTGATCCGGAATTTATATCACAGTATCAGCGATCGAAGTCCGCTTTGCGCATCCCGGATGCGAAGCTTTGAATTGAAGAATATCTCTTATCTTAACTCTTGAGTGTTAGTACTAACTGACCTCTCAACTTGCTTACAATAATTAGTGGGTAAGGTTGCATAATATTTTCGTGCTAATTATAACTTGAGGTTGTTTGTCACATGATGAGGAAAACATACGCTTTTCAGCTTAGGGGTCTTCTATACAGTCCTAGCTTTTGCTAACGGCTTAAACCGCGTTGAGGTCGGAAATTGTAGACAAGCTTATTATAAGTTGGATGAGTATATCGTAGATAAAAATGCTTGGCTTAATGCTGGTCATGCTCCACAGGCACTTGGGCACGCTAGTTGATCACAATTTCAATATTTGGAAGAGATGCTTTCCCTTTTTGTTTCTTTAAGTGTTTCTGTCATTATGAACTTAATGTTTATTTTATTCAATCAAGATTTAATTCTTAATACTTCAATATTAAATACCTCTTCCTGATTGGTAGTAATTTTTTTTCTCATCTCTTAAATCTCTGTGAAACATACAGTCATAAGCATGGATTAGTGTATAACTGTAAGAAAAGTGAGTACATGGTTTTCAAGGCCGCCGGTAAGGGTCCGTCATATGTACCTGCGATAAAGCTGAATGGTAGTGAACTGAAGCGGGTGCATCAATTCAAATACCTCGGGCACTACGTTACTGAGGGCCTTGATGACCAAGCTGATATAGAAAGGGAACGTAGGGCATTGGCGGTCAGGAGCAATATGCTGGCCCGCAGGTTTGCGCGTTGTAGTGAACAAGTTAAGGTGACACTATTTAGAGCCTACTGTCAGACCTTCTACACGTGCAGCCTGTGGTTCAGGTATACGCAGAGGACGATCAATGCCCTACGTGTCCAATACAATAATGGATTTAGGATGTTGTTAGGGTTGCCCCGTTTTTGTAGTGCCTCTGGTATGTTTGCGGAGGCTAGGGTAGATGGCTTCCATGCCATTGTGCGCAAGCGGCTCGCGTCGTTACTGAGCAGAGTCCGTAGTAGCACTAACAGCATCCTACAGGTCATTGCTCATAAACAGGACTCAAATATCCTGAAAGAATTTATTCGTGTGCAAACTTTATAACTCTCGCATGTATTTTGATTTATAATATCTATGGACTTAGTCTGAAATAAAGATTTTATTATTATTATTATTATTATTAAATAAATTGCAAACTATACTTAGTTTTGTATTTTTTAAATGTCGTAAATGTAAGAACCATGGATTCTTCGTTTTTTTTTTTTTTTTGTTTTCGATATTTTGAGGTTGACTTGAAAGAGCATGGCAGTTAAGAATATGTCATGCTCACTTAAATGTCTCACTGGTGGTGGCGCGTGTGTTGGATCATTCGGTTCCCTACGAAATGGTAGAGCTGGATGGTGCTGATCCACGCGTCATGTTCGTGAACGGGCGCCGTCGGTTGAGACTGGTCATCTCTTAACTGCCAGGGCTTATTTTTAATTTTATATTTTAAATTGTTTGTTTTTTACATTATTCTCACATATAAAAGCAATAAGAATAATGTACCCAGGATTTTGTAATAAGCGTCCGTGAAGTTTCTTGCCCGTTCTTCTCCACAGAGATCTACGTTTTGGAATGGGCTTCAACTTTCTGACCAACTGACCGACTATTTAATTTTGACAATTCAAAAGTGCCTGAAATGGTTTAATTGAAATAAATGATTTGAGTTTTTTTTTAGTTTTGAATTATCCCACGGGAACAAACTACCGGTAGGTATTAAACAGTATTCTATGTCCTAAGCCAGGTCATGGTCTATTTATAATTTCATGCTTCTAGACCAAACGGATTTAGACACTAAAATTCACCGAAAAAATCTAAAATCCAACAACGCACACGTTGTCCGTCAGTGAACTTTTGATTTTTCAAAGCGGATTTAAACTTTTAACCAATCACCAAGGCTTTGCTTAAAAATGCCAGTACCGGATGAATTACAATTACAGAAACAATTAGAAAAAGCTATTGTATCTCGCGTGGATCCACGTTCGATACTAAGGGTTAAACCACTCTCATGATCTAATAAATAGTCGTCTGCATCGTCTTTCAAACCACAGATAAATGACCCAATAATTATTGAAATAATATCATAATTAATGCCAATCGCGACCTTTTCACACGGCGATATAAATATAGAACCGAGATGCTTAATTAGCATACTGACATTAACTCTAATTTGATAAAAATGTTTTATACTGTCCAAAGGTATGACATGATATACTGAAACACGCAGCGCTAACATGACATGCCGCTATAAAGCACAAGACTGCTAATTAACTTTTATTTTTAATTGGGATTCGCTTTTGTTATAATTAATTGGTTACCTAAACACATTATGTGTGCATCTTTGTACAATGGCTTGTCGAGCTTTTATACCAGTTTTATAAGGCCTACGAAACTTTAGGAACAGCTCTTTTTAAAAAGGGCTACGTAGGTGCTGCGACGCTACGACGGACGTAGCATCTACGGTGTTTGGCCTAACACCATAAGTAGACCTAACCCTCTGTTAGCTAGTCTGAAGGTGTAATGCTTTTGTTTTACCTGCAATTAGCGAGTGCGTTGTTAAGGTCGTGTTTATTTAGTGTAACTTTCTTTGTTGCAGGTAGGGCGTTTGTATACACTGTGTAAACTGTAACATATGCGTCTTCTGTTTTAATACTTACCTAATCTACGATTTTTTTAAGGAATCCAGCTGCAGCAACAAAGTACATTTCAAATCAAAGTAATGATAACCATCATTGAAAAACTTTACTTCGATTTTAAATGTTAGGGGAATTTATAGTCTCGTAGCCGCCGTATAGACAGAATAGAGTAGTCTTAATTATGTAACTACACCATAAAAATTACAAATAAAAATATAGATATTTCACATAAGGTGGTGTGTGTAAGCTGGAGTGACGTCACCCCAGCTGCTCACGCATATTTTCCAAACGAAAAAAGATATGATCATGTATTATAGCTTAAAAAATAAGACGTAAAAGCTGCCAACGGCAGCAAAATTTTCAAATCTCTGGTCATAATACTCTATGAGTTATGAAGCCGATGACACAATGGGCGGTCTTGTCGCTAAAAGCGATCTTTTAAAGGCATTCAGCCATTTTCTGTTAGACACTTTTAAAACTAGATTATCCTCATATCATCAACGTCATTTCAAGGAGCCGTCACGTGATACAGTTAGAGTTATCCTTGGATTTGTTTATAATTGTAAATGATGTTTACGTAACGGCAAGTGGGTCGCGTCGTCTGGACGAGCCGCACTTTGTACGTCTGGGTGTAATGCACTCACGCGCAGGAAAATCACCGGCGACCTGTAACGACCCGTCTGGAGTTAGACAGATACTTTTTCTAGGTGTGTGTTTCAAGTAGGGTCACCAAACTTGAAAATACGAGGGCGACACTGAAAGTTTTTAGGACTGGCCACTTGTAAACGATATGATAAAAAAAATAAGTTCAAATTTTGAAAATGGAACTCTTTGCCAATATTATTGTTGACCTATGTATTTTATTCATCATTTGACATTTGTGTACGATTTGGCGGGAAATTGAAAATTGTCTGCGTCACGTCAGCATGAATTTAACGCGAGAAAATTTTCGTACAATGATTTTTTATGACTTTCGATGTCATTTAAGTCAACAAGAAAGTTATGATAGACTTCGATTGGCCTTTCACGATGAAGCCCCATTTCGTGCCACTATTTACAACTGGCTTAATAAGTTTAAACGTGGTCGCACTAATCTCACCGATGATCTGCGTGAGGGACGGCCTTCTACGGCGACGACTGAAGATAACATCAGTGTGTTGCGGCGTATGATGGAGACTGACAAAAGAGTGACTTATCAGCAGATTCGAACAAGCTTAGGCATCGGTATGAGTCAAGCGCATAAAATCCTCCATGAACATTTAGCGGTCAGGAAGCTTTGTGCCCGGTGGATACCTCATAATTTGACATAGGCCCAAAAGCTCCGTCGTGTTGATTGGTGCTGTGAAATAGTTCAAGGATTTAACGGAGGTGACTCAAATGCTGTAGTCGACATACTTACGGGTGACGAAAGCTGGATTTATTGTTACGATCCTGAAACTAAGAGACAAGTCTGCTGTTTGGGTGTTTCCTTCCGAGGCCAACTAAAGTGAAGAGAGGTCGAAGCGTGGGTAAAAAGATGGCGGCCTCGTTCTTCGGAAGGACATGTCATTACGCAACAATTGTTTTAGAGGATCGAAAAACAGTTATTACAGAGTGGTACACTAACAATTGTTTGCCACTTGGCTTGGAAAAAGTTCGGGAGAAACGACCTCGCAGTAGGATATGTAAACATGTAAAATATTAAAAATAAAATCATAACAATTATCTATTGTTACGGACCGCTTTGTGCGCACTCGCCCTTGGCCGGTTTTAAGAGACTGCATTGTTCTCCATCTCCATATTTAATCTGTAATATTCCAACTGCTGGGACTCAGGGCGTGTTAGAGAAAGTGAATCCTAATACTTTGACCAAAGAACAACTCAGCCCTGGTCACGTGAAGGTCACTTAGAAATAGCTTTGCGCAATAAGATGATGATTTCGAAAATTGTTTGCCAAAAATCAAGGACGTTATGACAAGAGAAATTATCAGTTTTGTTTTTTATTGGAACTGTGTTCCAGTGCTGGGCAAAGGTAGAATACTGAGCATAGATAGGCATCGTAAAGGATAGACGAGGTCATTTGCCGAGGCCAGATTTATTTAGCAACAACATACAGCCTACGATAATTCCGGTGAATTACAAATCCTTGATAGTAATAATTAATTAATTCGGCTATCTTATCAGCTACTTTATGTAGTTACAGGACAGGTCAGTAGGAAAATAAAAATCATTTAATTAATTTCAAATCGTGGATAAAGATTATCTAGTCGGTGAAATTTTAAACGGATATAAGGTGTGGCTCGTGGCTAAATAATAACAGCCGCACAGGCCGATCGATCAAGTTAAGCTACGCTCGCCGCGGTTGATCTGTGGGTAGGTGACCATAGTTACATACCGAGACCCCTCCGTGCATCGGAAAGCACGTTAAGCCGTTGGTCCCGGCTGTCATTCGTAGATCTTTGACAGCTGCTACGGGTAGTCAGAAGCCCAAAAGTCTGACAACCAGTCTTAACATGGGGTAACTGGGTTATGGCAGTCAGATAGACAGTCGCTCCATGTAAAATACCGGTATTCAGCTGTATCCGGTTAGACTGGATGCCGTCCCCAATATATTTGGAAAAACGTAAAATAAATTTGGAAAAATGCAGATGATATGATGCCTTATGTGTGGGGTCGCAATCTACAACCATGTCGTATACAGAGCCCTTTCTCACTTTGTGCAAGCGATGCACAGCGGAGACAGGGATACCTTATCTATTTTTATGAATCTAGATGCAGGCAAGAAACTTAGTTTACATTACAACTAACAAAACATTTAGAAACTAATAGAACAATGAATTTTACTACGACGCTCGACAATAAGCAAATACAATACGTGAACCAAAGTTCCCGAGCGCCGTAGGGTCTCTAACGTCTGGCATCATCTACTTTCTAAAAGTGTACTAACACATATTGCTCCCTATTTGTTACCCAAACATAAAAATGAGACGTGCTTTGGATCGGTTGGCCCACGCTCCGGTGTCCTAGAATAGCGGTGGCCGCCACATAACGCCCGAAGAAACCCGCCGTCATGAATATTATGGCACAGGATTTGGCTTTACGATGTCAAAAAACGCTCTCTAAGAAAAACAAACTAACTTATTTTTTAAATAACGACCCAGTGCCGTCATTCGACAGTAATTTGCGGTTACTATAGTGGCCACCGCAGTCTTAGGAAACCCTAACTTAAGAGCCTTCATTGGTGTACCTATTGTAAGAATTAAAGAGTATTCTACTTGTACCTTGTACCTATTCTCTATTATTATCTAAACTGTCCTATTTATCAATTCTGTCTCCAGGGACTAGTAACTAAGTTATGAAGGATGGCTTGGCTTATTAAATCTATTTTACCATTTATCAGGTTATTGGGCTATTAAAAGTATAGTAGTAGTATCCTGTTATATTTTTACACTTATACCCGACTACTTACGGCAAAGCCAAAGGAGGGTTATGATTTTTAGATAATGAGCTAACTTCACTTAGAAGAAAGATAGGTAGATAGTGCAACGGCTCACTAAAGGCCGGTTTTTTGATCCGTAATTAACTCAACCCATTGTTAAAAAAAATTAAATTAAAAATTTAAAAAACCCCCGACTACGAAAAATCCTATAAAAAGAAAAAAATAACCTTGAAATGATGACCCTACGTAAGTACGTATGAAATTTTTTGATTAAATGTTGTCCTGTCGGGGGACCGCTCTAATTATTAGCCTAACTTTCTGTTAAAGTTTAAAATAGTAGCGGTCCCCCGACAGGACAATATTTAATCAAAAAATTTCATACGTACTTACGTAGGGTCATAATTTCAAGGTTATTTTTTTCTTTTTATAGGATTTTTCGTAGTCGGGGGTTTTTTAAATTTTTAATTTAATTTTTTATTTCATGCTTTTTGTAGGGACTCCTTATTATTTCTTTTCTTTTATTTTCTTGCGTTTTAAGATTCAGGAAATCTGGTATTTAATCAGGTTTTTTGTAATTCGCCATTTTGTGGTGGTGGCCACCTTGGATTTGAAATTTGTCATAGTGTATATAGTATTCTACTAGTCAAGCCCTTTCATTTGATACCCATATTGAGGGAGTTGTGAAAAAAAAAATGTAATTTGCCATTTTGTGGTGGCGGCCATCTTGGATTTGAAATTTGTCATATTGTATAGTATTCTACTAGTCAAGCCCTTTCATTTGATACCCATATTGAGGGAGTTGTGAATAAAAAAATGTAATTTGCCATTTTGTGGTGGCGGCCATCTTGGATTTGAAATTTGTCATAGTGTATAGTATTCTACTAGTCAAGCCCTTTCATTTGATACCCATATTGAGGGAGTTGTGAATAAAAAAATGTAATTCTCCATTTTGTGGTGGCGGCCATCTTGGATTTGAAATTTATCATAGTGTATAGTATTCTACTAGTCAAGCCCTTTCATTTGATACCCATATTGAGGGAGTTGTGAAAAAATATGTAATCCGCCATTTTGTAGCGGCGGCCATCTTGGACCGATTTTCATCAAACATAGCTAAGAACACTCCCGACAAATTCACCTTTCAAACAAAAAAAACAAAATTAAAATCGGTTGATCCGTTCGGGAGCTACGATGCCACAGACAGACATACACACACACACACACACACACACACACACACACCCCTGTTTGTACAGACACCCTTACGAGGACCTTGTTAGTCCTAGAACGTACCGAGGACCCTTCAAAAAACTGGTTTAAATACCTCGTTGGCTTTTTAGAATAAGATAGAAAGAGACAGGTGAATAAATCTATAGTGATGAGCTTATTGGGATAATGCTATCTCAACATTTTTCTGTATGAATTTCGGCTATCATACTGAGGACCTGAAATACACAGCAAAATGTGACCAGCGATGCACATACGAGGACTTTGTGTAAGCCAACCGAGGACCTCTTACGTAAGCCCTGCGACGTCCTTCCGAGGACGTATTTTTACACAAAATTTCTTATAGCTTGTACAAAGTGCGGACGTTGTGTTAGACTTTATATCACTAAACCGAGGACAGTTTTTCGCGTAGAATTTGTACAAACCGAGGACCTAGAAAATCTACCTACCTAAAATATTTTACGTGTAAGATAATAATTATATCAATGTAAGTAAAATGTTCCGACTTCTTTTTTACACACTTTTTCTAAAATGAAGTACCAAGCGAGGACGAGTCGATGTTTTTACGTTTGCCGTTGATGTGGTCCGCGAATAAGAAGGGTGTAATCACTGTGGAGGAAAGGTAATTTAATTTTATATAAACAACTTTAAAATGAGTTTATTATTATAGTATCAGATGTTGCAGCCAGGGTCGTCTCTTCATGACGGTACTCCTTAGCACTTGATAGCATCGTCTTCAAAATTGGCATACGCATTAGGTTTATCTAGTAACACTAAAATGATGACCAGTTTGTGCTGATGCTGCAGCCAGGATCGTCTCTTCATGGCGGTACTCCTTAGCACTTGATAGCATCGTCTTCAAAATTGGCATACGCAATAGGTTTATCTAGTAACACTAAAATGATTACCAGTTTGTGCTGATGCTGCAGCCAGGGTCGTCTCTTCATGACGGTACTCCTTAGCACTTGATAGCATCGTCTTCAAAATTGGCATACGCATTAGGTTTATCTAATAACACTAAAATAATTACCAGTTTGTGCTGATGCTGCAGCCAGAGTCGTCTCTTCATGACGGTACTTGTTACCACTTGATAGCATCGTCTTCAAAACTGGCATACGCGACAGGTTTATGTAGTAAAACTAAAATAATGACCAGTTTGTGCTGATGCTGCAGCCAGGGTTGTTTCTTCATAAGGGAACTCCTCAATAATTGATAGCATCATCTTCAAATTTGGCATACGCGTTATGTTTATCTAGTAATATCAAAACAATTACCAGTTTGTGCTGATGCTGCAGCCAGGGTCATTTCTTCATGAGAGAACTCCTCAACAGTTGATAGCATCGTCTTGAAATTTAGCATACGCGTTAGGTTTAAGTCGTAAAAGTAAAATAATTACCAGTTTGTGCTGATGCTGCAGCCAGGGTCGTTTCTTTATGGGGGAATTCCTCAATAGTTGGTAGCATCGTCTTCAAATTTAGCTTACGAAAATAAAATAAAACTAGAATTCAGGTTTAAAATGAGTAGATAAATCAGAATTCAGAAACTTCAGTTTCATGATATTCAATACAATATCAAGATATTATTTCGTTTCTTTCAGATAAGCCGGGATAAAGAAGAGAAAACTGAAGTCTGAATTCTAGATCACAAAGATGCTGGTATTGATTATAGGCTTCTTCTGCAGTACGTGCTAAGTACCTAGGCCTGCTTAGATTATACAACATTATGATTTGCACCATAAAATATTGTATTGGCATGAGCTGAATACGTATGCTCTTCATAAAGTACCTAATAGAGTAAGATGCCACCACAGGGCCACCAGACGTCACGTATTTTCTGACGAACGAAATGTGGACGATTGAGTAGTGTTAGTATGTACATACTAAGAACGCATGCCTACCTGCTAGCTTGCTGAGACGGTCAATTCTCAGGTATCAGGTAATCAAGGTACATAAAAACATTACTTAGCTTACGTAAATTCTCCAAGCTGATTTTCACGTATATTTTAGGCAATATCCTTAAAAATAAGTCGCCAATACTCCCAGACACTTTCCATCGGCCGTATTGCTTTGCAGACGCTTTAAAGCTCCCAAAATAATTAGGTACTTAACTTCACGTAAATTCTGATGCTCCATTTTTATATAATGTCCACCAGACAACTATTTTAAAACCCTTTACAAGAAGCCAGACCGATCCAAAGGGCCAATCATCCCACTCAATTTTAATGCCTCTGTGGGTAGGAGCGCGAGGGCATATCAATTTCAATGACAATGATAATGAAGATAAGAGGCACTACTCAGAAATGTTGAGAGATTAATATTTTTCTACTTTGTTTTTTTATGATTAATTCCCAATAAATAAATAATTAAAAAAAAAAATTGAAGTTTATTCGAATTTATCAAAACAGCTTGCAGGATAAAATTCTAAAATTATTGTGGTCAAATGAGCATTTTTTACAAGTTAATCTTTCGTTATTTACCTGATTTTTTAATGTTTGGCTGATTTTTAAAAAATATTAATAATTAATTGATATGAGTAAACTGTAAGAGCGTGTGAGAGAGAGAGAGAAGTCAAATCCTAATACATGTCTCACTCAGTCTCATGCGCGTGGATAATGCCAACGCGCTCCTACGCAAAGAGGCATTAAAATTGAGTTTAGGGCATGATTGGCCCTTGGATCGCTCTGTCTTCTTGTAAAAGGTTTTAAAATAGTTGTCTGGTGGACATATATAAAAATGGAGCATCAGAATTTACGTGAAGTACCTACCTAATTATTTTGGGAGCTTTAAAGCGTCTGCAATGCAATACGGCCGACGGAAAGTGTCTGGCAGCAATATTGGCGACTTATTTTTAAGGATATTGCCTAAAATATACGTGATAATCAGCTTGGAGAATTTACGTGAGATAAATAATGTTTTTGTACCTTGATTACCTGATACCTGAGAATTGGTCGTCTCAGCAAGCAAGCAGGCATGCGCTCTTAGTACATACTAACACTACTCCGTCATCCACATTTCGTTCGTCAGAAAATACGTGACGTCTGGTGGCCCTGGGATCTTACTCTATTAGGTTCTTTATGAAGAGCACACGTATTCAGCTCATGCCAATACAATATTGTATGGTGCAAATCATAATGTTGCATAATCTAAGCAGGCCTAGGTACTTAGTACACACTGCAGAAGAAGCCTGATTATTCCTCGTGCACCTATTAGCTACTAACGATTTGTTTAAGGATTCAGTCTACCTTCGCTTTTCTCCTTCATAATTTTATTTAAATGATAGCACATAACTCGTCTTCTACACACGAGGAAAACTGTCAAAACGAAGACTAGAATACACACTGTTCGGAAAATCTAGCAAACCGAGGTCTTAAATACACATTATCTGGAAAAGCTACCTAACCGAGGTCTTTTGTGTTAAAGTTAACACATAGGTCCTCGGATAATACAACAAACGTGAAATGAGTGTAAAGAGCCTGTGTATGAGGCGAGAGTGGCACCATCTGGTGGATACACAATATTTGTGTAAGATTATGAATTTTCTTGATCAAACCGAGGTTCAGACAACTTTTTCGTAATAAGTATATAGAAAGGCTCAAAATCGCTTGCAGAATACGAATCTTTGGTCAAGTCAAACCGAGGACCCTCGAAAAGGTCCTCGCTTTGAAAAGGTCCTCGGTCGTGCCTTGTGTATTCATACGCACGTCCTCGGATGGTACTTAAAACAAACACACACACACACACACACACAGACACGTCAAACTTATAACACCCCGTCGTTTTTGCGTCGGGGGTTAAAAATAGTAACTAATGGTTAATTTTTTGCAAAATGTGGTTTTTGATCAATTTCTTAGTTTATCTAATGATATAATATCACCAAACAATCACCAATTATTATATAATATCACCAATTATTGACCATTACATAAACTAAAAATTGATCAAAAAACACATTTTGCAAAAATTTAACCATTATACATATATTACATAATTACTATTTTTAACAATTGGTTGAGTATAACTATGGATCCAAAAACCGGCCCTAAACAGCTGGGAATAGAATGCAAAATAATTAGACATGGGTTTTTTCTATTCTGCAAAATCCCGTTACATTAGATTTTATTACATCGTATAGGCACATTTACCTAATCCATCCATCGCTATCGCGGCAGGCCAAGACGAAGATGGCGGGACGAGCTTGACTCCTATTCAGCTGCATCCGATTAGATTAGAAGCCGACCCCAACGTAATTGGGAAAAAGCTAGGCAGATTTATTTTGGTATAGTTTGACACGTGTTGGAGATTATCCATAAAATAATCGCCATTTATTGATTTCTTCATTATCTTATCTAAGATCAAAGTCTAATTATTAATAAAGTTAAGGGCTAATTATAAAGAGATATCCGGAGTATGTAGGAGATACAACTGGCTGTAGTTTCTGCCTACCCCAATGGGAAAAAGGTGTGAATTTATGTAGGTATACGATACGATACGGTACGATCGTGCATCAGCCTGTGTCGATCGTAAAATGCAAAACTTTTTTGAAAAACAATGGACTTCCTAAAACGACACTACAAAGTGAAAAATAACTTTAATTTCGGAAGTCTTTGTCGTTGGGTTCGCATTTTCGTTGTTTGCCACCGACTTCCGAAATTAAAATTATTTTTCACTTTGTAGTGTGGTTGTCGTTTTTGGAAGTCGAATGTTGTTTTTTTTTTTCAAAAAAGTTTTTATTTGTCACTTTTAAGTTGTAATTTTTAACAGTAGTTTTCGTTTAAAAACCAAACTAATGAACCGTTTTTGATGAAATTTCTATGGGACCATTTGGGAAGTGAAGTATACCCTTGCCAACAAAAAATAATTTTTCAAATCGGTTGGCAAGCTACGGAGATATGCGCGAACAAACATAAAAAAAAAATACAAACATCCGAATTGAAAACCTTCTCCTTTTTTAAAAGTCGGTTAAAAACATATTGTTATGAATTGTTAGAAGAGAACCTTAGAACCATTTTGCTAAACGTCTCTTTTTGTGATACGTGATTCAATTTGAAACAAAAGAAAACTAGAGATTCAAATTCCAAATATTTTATTTCACATAAACCTACATGGGCACTTATGAAACGTCAGAAGCTAGATGCACGGTTCCACTTGGTCGTTTCCTATAGCGAATAACCGGCTAGAAACTCCACGGTTACTCTTTAAAAAGAATTGACTTTTACAATGTTTTAAAATTGCAGTGTTAACAGATACTGTCCAGTTAGGCTGTGTAGGCTGTCAACAAGTACCAGGTACTTAAGAAAATAGAAAATGTTTCCTCTTCCTCAGTTCTCTCTTTCCCTTACACCATGCTCCAGTTTTCCTGTCTTCATCATTCCGCAGCAGTAACAACGCTAACAGATAGGGTTCGTAACACAATTATAAGTAGTGATAACGTCTAATCAACGTCTACGATGCGTCTGCGCAGCAACCTTGGACCATGAACACTACGCCTTTTTATTTTATCAGAATATGTTTATAATGTTACAAAAATTTGTAGTAGGACTGGGTGAAACATGAAAGGCGAGGGCGGACTCCGTTTATCGTCGAAATATTTTGTTTAATCAGTTGATTTGTAGAACAATTTGTAAAAAATGCACACTGACGTACCTATAAAATTAGATAACCTAACTTGGCCCTAATTCACTAACTTAGCCCTAATTCATGTGTTCATTGTGTCATAGAGAATGTCGTGATTAAGGTGGATGATCCAAGGTAGCCCGCGAAATTCAAATTTTCTTACGTTTTTTGCAATTTGCTGGTCAGTACTAAGTTGTACGTTGATTAAAATATGATTCGCGGCCGTAACAAATATGTATTTACAGAATTATAATCATTAGAATCAGTAATACAACGTGTTAAGTTAGCATAATCCTAAAATGTCAAGATTTCATGAAATAGTCATTCAGTAGGATTAGGTATCTTAGAGAGTTGCGTTGATGACTTTAATGGTTACAATTCTGTAAATACATATTTGTTACGGCCGCGAATCATATTTTAATCAACGGACAACTTAGTACTGACTAGCAAATTGCAAAAAACGTAAGAAAATTTGAATTTCGCGGGCTACCTTGGAGCATCCACCTTAAGTAAGGAATTGATTCTCTATGACACAATGAACGAAACCGCGCGAAAAAACGCGAAGTTGGCGTAGTTTCTATTGTCAAAATACTACGCTTGCCAACCGTAGGTACGTGGTTTGAACGTGGTAACTATGGTGGTAATCTTACGCGGGAAATAATAATTAAGTACCATACAAATTGGGGCCCTGTATCGTCGACTGTGTCGTCGTGTGTCGTCGTCGGGGTCGCAGCATAATGCTGAGCGATAGTAGTTTTGCGTGCACGTGACGCATGTTAACCATTTCTGATTGTTTTTTTTTTTCTTTATCTGTTTTTTATGTTCTTTTTTGCGTCATGTTTACCACAAATAAACGTATTTTCTTTCTTTCTTTCATAATATCGGTAACACCCGAAAGTCAGACTAGCTAGTTCCAAATGCCTCTCCTCCTCATACACAAGTAAACCTCTACATAAGTAAATCAACCTACTAATCACACTAATATTATAAAGGCGAAAGTGTGTGAGTAAGTGTGTCTGTGTATGTGTTTGAAAGAAAGAAAAAAAGAACCGGGATTAACACAGGATACTTTTTATGCCGATATTCCCACGGGGCCGAAACTTATGCGGGTGAAACCGCGGGGCGTAGTTACTTATGAATATATCCAAGGACATCTTTGCATGATTCGGAAGATTTGACGTACCTAGGTGATTCACTAGAATGAATGTATACGGTGTGAGAGGTTATTGAACCGTAGTTGTGATTGAAAACATTATTGAAAAAAAAAACAATTTCGTATCTTGTTTTTAAATATTGTAAGCAAGCGAATGGAGGACAAATTAGCTCTTTCTGTATGCAAAGTTAATGTTTTTCCAGTTATCAGTTTATTTGTTCATGGCTAAGCAAGATTTATTATGAAAGGATTGTAAATTCGTTATTTTTCTATAGATTTCCATATTTTTTAAACACAAACTATCAATAGTAACGAACATGAAGGTCTAGCAATGGCAACTGATAGCGTCGACCCCGGTGGAAAATTTTAACTTTAACGATAGTCAGACATTACAACATGCCATAATTGTATTATCTTCAAGCCCTTTGTCCCTTTCGAGGTGAACTCTGCACATACGTATACGTCGCCAATTACTATGTACCTATAGGCAAGTATGTAGGTATAATGGCAGAACTCTGGTCAATTATCTACCACAAATTGTCCAATAATCCATTGCCTACATCAAGAATGGAGGACGCGGACGTCCTCCAAATGGCTCCAATTCACAAGTTTAATGGAGGACATACACATAAAGTAGAAAGAGAGAAAGAAAAGAATATTTATTTGCACGAAAATATACAGGGTGGCAGGGACATCGACGCGCAAACTGTAACCATGAATTCAGCAGATGATTCTAGACTTCTAACGTAGAAGTTTTTGGTCAGTTATAAAAAAAACAGCTGTTTCATAGAAAAAGGCAATACCTACGCGTTCAAAATGTATGGAAAAGCAAATTTTTTTAATAACCGATTTTACATAATTTTAGCGCTCGTCACATAATTTCCTTGGTAACAAGTCCCTGCCACCATATATTTGCATATCTATGGGTAAAATACGGTGCGCTATGACCTTACTATGTAAAATGGATACCTACTATGGTGTTCCTTTTTTGTTTGATACTGTTGTTGTGCTGCTATGCTGCTGCTTGTGGAAGGTTCCTGGAAGGACCTTCCTGCAAAAGTTATAAGGATCGTAGCGTACAACGGTCTGTAATTTCTGCCTACCCCGTAAGAAAACTGCTATGCTATATATAGCATAATCAACCTATAATGTTCCCACTGCTGGGACATAGGCCTCCTTTCTTCGAGAGGGAGTGAGCAGTAATCTACCACGCGGGCCCAGTGTGGGTTGGAAGATATCACTTGTCCTCGAATTTTTGGTTCTAGAACAATGCGGTTTCCTTACGATGTTGTCCTTCGCCGTTTTGAGAGCAGTGGTGATGAAGTTATTTACACTGTGCAAGTACCTATATTTAATTGTTATATATTAGCGTCTACCAGTATCCATTCAGCGCATTATAAGTTCCTTCCATCATCTTCCTCATCGCTCTCTCACTGCTAAGAATCATGACTCCGTTTCAAATTGTCAACGGTTTTCCTCCACCTGTTACGATCAGTCGTATCCTGTCAGCTGCACGTTACAAGAACTGATGGACACTGATGATGGCGCTAAACAAGTAGCCGAATTCTGGGCCGAGTCCATTTATCGATACGCTAAGAAGAAGTCAGGTAAGGTGGAGTAAGTATGGTGGAGTGTGGTGCTGAGCCTTCCTTCCTAGATCACTTACAAAATACGACACGTGTCACGCGAAAGTACGACAAAATCCGTGACACAGCCGAATTCGTGTCATTGCTGGGTCAACAAAGAAATATCACGCACTCAAGTTACCCGAACTGATACCGTGATATTCAAATATTGCTCCAATAATATATTCGATTCATTGAAATCTGTATGAATAATAATCAATTCTGTATAAACCCACACGGATGTTTCCATAAGACTATGAATATTCAAAGTAAATTGGTAATTAGGTATATGTGCAGTTGTCAAACGTTCAAAGCGTATCTCTCTTTGAGGACACACGATAACGGATTTAAAGGAAACTCCCTCAATACCTAATTAAGTAGTATCCACGGTGATAGACCACAGTGGTTCTCAAAGTAAGTACTTACCTATTTAGTTTGTTCTTAGTTTCCCAACAAATAGGTACCTATGGTGTTTAAACAAGTCGTACTCGCCTGTTTAACAAGACAAGATTTTTTCAATAGATACCTATTTATTAAAAAAAAACCGGATCTTACTGGTAGATCCGTAATCGATTTAGGGCTGATTTTTCCATCGACAGATAACTTTTATTCGTGGAATAAAATTGACGTTTGACAGTTTTTGTATGAAATCACTGTCAAAATTTCAAAATTATTCCTTGAATAAAGTTATCAGATGATTGAAAAATCAGCCCTTGACAGTAATAACTAATAATGCATAAACACTTTCTACAGACCTGTTATCAAATTAACACATACCTACGTGGCAAGTACATAATTATACATGCAAAAGGTGTCTTGGTATCAGATAAATCAAGCTAGTAGCTTGATTTATGCTTTGATAGCTTGAAGCTATCAAAGTGGTTTAAGTATACCCTATAGCCCCTAAAGCTCTTTTACGAGTAGGTACATTCTCCTTTACCTAAAGCAGAGATATTAAAGTTAAAATAATTTATCAATCAATAAAAAAACACGTTGAGAATCTCAGCTCCCCCATTATATGTCCAGACAAGATAAGCTTTCGGTCAAATAATTACCCACAGTCAAGTTGGACTTCGACCTCCGTGTCACGACTTCTTCCGCTGGTCTGCCCGTAACACGTGGCGAACTGGAATGTGCTGAAAGATTAGGTACTTACATGAACACGGAGCGTATAGCCTCTGAAAAGCAAAGTACAGGACCATATGAGCGTCATATGCGTGACATGGTCATATGACCTCTATGAAGAGCAGGTATGTAGGTCATGATTTTCCTCTACCTACAGCTAAAATTAATTTAAAAACATGTTGACAATCTCGACAAAGTCGAGTTCGTCTTCGTCCTCCGTGTCACGACATCGTCTGTTGGACTGCCGTCACACATCTGGATAAATTCGGTACATACTAATTCCATGCATCTGGGAAATTGGAACGCGCTGAGAGAGTACGTGACCATGGGGGCGTAGCCTCAAGGGTCGGGAAGTACGAAGTACGAATTGCGGTAAGGACATTGTTTCCACGTGTAACGTTAGGTACTTTGTTTTGTTTTTTAAACTTCGTGTAGTAGGATGTGTTTCTGTGGCGTGGGTGCATTTGAAAACCACATAAACAAACCGGGAGTGAACCACTGTTTGTAGGTCATAAAAATATTTGTTCTGGCGAGAATAATATAGACCTCGCTACATGCCAGCGCAGCAAGCAAACCACTGCGCTAAGGCAGCCGTAGCAGGGTAGACTTGGTTCTTTGGAGCAGGCGCTATCTATATTAAAATATTGACCAACAAAATATTGACGTGTAAAAAAGTCTTAAAGGTTCTACTTACAGAAATAAACATTTCATTTCATTTCATTGATCAGCAGTATTTGCTGCAATATGATGACCAAAGTTCTTATAAGTATCTTCGGAATTTTATTATGTTAACTGCTGTAACAAACCCCTATCACAATGATTAACAATCGAAAGCCTGTAGGTACCTACCCTTATTGCGTAAAACACTATCATGCTCAATCTGAATCATTTAGAAAGATATTGCTAATCCATTGCTTCATATGTTCGAAAAGTTTGCTCAACAACGTACCTAAATAACGCAACGAATGCTGCTGAACTGTCAAAATTAAACCCATTGCTCCTGATAGTATGTTACGCATTTACCCCGCTAGAACATTAAACTTAAATATAATCACTTAAACTCTACTGACATACCAAGATTATGTCTGGACTTTAAAAGAGACTGTGACCTCTGAGTTTGTTTCGGCCTTCGCACACTAGTCAGATAGGAAACACCGATCTCATCTAGTTTTAAAATATGTGATTCACGTGTAAAAGTGTTTGTACAGACGCCAGCACATCAAGCTACTACAATCTGTCAAATTTCTTTAATAGATTTTCAACTTTATCGCTAAAACATTAAGGTTCAAGGTTGATTGGAAAAACTTGACAGTTTCGGGTAGCTTGACCTGCTGGCGTCTGTACAATACAAGCCTTCTTACAAAATAAAAATAATTTATCATTTATAGTAATCAGGTACGATTTTATCAAAGCTCCACTCTTACGTACTAAGGGGTAAAGAACTGTAAATATGCCTACGTTGTAAGATAACGTAGCACCATACAACAAACGATAACACACAAAATGAAAGCCGCTATTGATTATGAGAAAGGCGTGGGAGTCCATAAGATAAACATTCATTGAATATGTGATACATGTCTACGGAACTCATGAACTTTGAAAATAATGTTTAGCATATGTACCTAGTTCACGTGATCGCAGAGAGCATCACGCGACGAACATAGTATAGTATTTATTATCATAATGCAAACTAGCTGCGTATACATGCGTTTCTTGATACTCGTAAATATAATATCTCATTCCAATGATATTCACATACATTTATTTGGAACAATACAATAATTGAAGCAACGGAGGAAAATAGATTCATCGAAGTATTGAACTTGAACACAAAGAAAGAAAAATGGATTTATTGGTTTGGCATTACAGCAAAATAAACACACCGAAAACAAAGATTATAATACCAAAAGGGCCTCAGCTCAGCATAATGTCAGATGACAACACGAGGTGTACCACCGGACGCTGATTTTCAGTTGCAACCCACGAGCGCCAAACGCCGGAATAACAAAGAAAAGAAAAAAAAGAAAATTCGCTTCGGAAAACATTTTTACATTCGAATTATGCGAGTCATAACTATACAATAAAAAAAGAAAACCGGCCAAGTGCGTGTCAGCGCATAGAATAGGGTTCCGTAGTCACCCACAATGGCACTTTACAAGTTAGGCTTCTATAACTCCTGAACTAATAAAATGATCTAAGCCATCATGAATTTTTCAATTTTATCAAATATTATTTTAGCTCTATTTTAACAAAAAATGCGCTTCAAAGTTGAATATCTCGTAAACGGATACCTAAATAAAAAAAATCGTCTTAGTAATCTCTCGAGTAATGATAGGTCTTTTAAAAACATGGTGGTAGGGGTAGACGCGAGAAAAAAAATCATCCCCACTTTATCTCTTTTAACTCTTGATTACAGTAAAACAGAAGACCTATTAAGATCGCAATATACATGACCAACACACACACACACACCCTCACACACACCCCAACATAAACAATTACACACCCTCATACATACCCTTACACACGCACTCACCACACCTCTTTTTCACACTAGATATAAGCACATAATTGCTCGCCTAAATAATGCGTAGGTACTACTTACTTACTTACCTGTAATCTGTATAATGGACGGATGGATGACCCCTGTAACACAGGTTCCACCAAGCATGGGTGTTATTAATCAAATCTCTGTGCACTTGTAAGTCCTACGCTGTAAATGCTGCGCATCTGTACACTACTTATGAAAATAAATCATTTTATTATTATTACTAGCTGCTGCCCGCGACGTCGTCTGCGTGAAGGCTCTACAGCACCAAAAATACCTAAGATGCCAGTGTCGCTACAGCATTTTATGTAGACAACTTTTAGCATTAAAATATAAGTTTTTTTTGCAAGCAAAGCAAGTGAAGAGAGACATATGGGAATCCTGCTGAGTTCAGTCATAAGATGTGACTGAAGGAAATAGAGAAAATAATGCAGGAATACATTCCAGGGCACAAAAGAGTACAAATACGTACAAAGGTATCATACCTTACAACACTTCCCTATAAACTACGTTGATAGTTATGCTGCCAGGAGCCAAAATGTATAGAGAGTCAGGACTGGTGACGCGGGAGCAAGCGACGTACAGTTGCCCGTGTGAGAAGCAACTCGTCCTGAGGTCGACACCCGCTGCCCTCAGTGTCTGCTTCTGCGACTTATTGATGGTCATCGCGAAGCAAACACTCACGGGGAACTGTACGCGCTTGAACTGGAACGGGAAGTTATGAGGTATGAGGGGAATGCGTGGTATAAATACTGCCTCGCCGACGCCACAACCCGTAAGAATTTCCGCCTCAATGGTGTGTCTGTGGAGCGAGATGACTTTAAGGCGGGTCCCGTTACACAACTTCGGAGGAGACAGGTTCTGAAGAAGCATAATCGGGACACCGACCTTCAGCTTGATGGTATGCGCTGGAAGTCCACTTGCTGACAGGGAGTTCAGAAATTCCACGGGATAATGTGTGGCGTCATCTTGCTCGACAACAGTGTTTACCGAGGTGTAGACCACTTCATTCCCCTCAATTTCCGAGAGACTGCATTCGTTAATTGCTGCAGCGTAATCATATTTGGGCGTCAAAATGGCTGAGAATGGCTCACACACCCAAGAATTCTGCTGGTGCGGTATACGACTGATGTCCCCATACACACAGCGAATGAGTTCTTCTAAGCTGGATACCACTCCACCGAGAGACTCTGGAAGCATCACCTGTCCATCTCTCTCTTCTGGTAGAGTGCCTTCACCAAGACTTAGAAGGACATCGGAGAATTCTTGAGCATGTGCATTGCCGCCGAGCCGAGCTCTCATATTAATGGTCAAGCGCAGCGTACCAACTCGTGACCACGACGAAGATCGTTTCAACGAAGCATTCACCTCGTCAGACCTCGATGCCCGCGTCACCACGGGAAGCTTTCCCGTTTACCGGAAATCGCCACTGAACAGAACTGTGACATCACCCATCAAATGTTCGTTCCTGCGGATGTCCTGCAGGGTTCTGTCCACGGCCTCAACTGCCTTCCTATTGGCCATCGTACACTCAACCCATACGATCAGAGAGCAATCCTTGAGCACGTGTCCCTTATCGCTGTTACGTGACACACCACAAACAGGCGCTTCGGCGCTCTCTAAATCGATGGGAATTTTAAACATGGCATGTGCTGTCTGGCTACCCGGAAGCAGTGTGGCAGCAATTCCCGACGCTGCTACAGCAATAGCAATTTTGCCTTGCATCCTGACCTCTACAAGTATGCCAGTGGTAACAAATGTTTTTCCTGTTTCACCAGGAGCATCCAAGAAAAACCCTGGTTTTGCCTAACGCGAACAAAAGTATGAATAGTCAATGTTTATTTTGTACTAACAACATGAAATTGATGAAGAAATGATCATCATCAATGAACTACTTAACACCGCATTTTTTTAAATTGTCTTCCTCAACTCTGCTCAAGATTTTGAGGGTTTTGTTGGAACTTGAATTTGTCAAAATGAACTATACGATACAACTTTTATGAAGAAAATGCACATTGCCATCTATGAATTTTAAGAATAACTAACTACTAACCTCGCCAACATGATCAAATTTAAATTATTAATTTCCAAAAACTGTTAACATGTAAGTTGATTTGATTTTTATGAAATCTCATAGATGGCGCTGCTTTAAAGTTGTATTTATACTACTAACATTCATTAAACTATGTTTCTCTGCCCAAGTTACTTAAATGGCGTAGTTTTTATAGTGTAAAGCTAGATAATAGCATGACTTACTCCAAAACAACATTTAAATATGCGTCGTTAGATTACACGCTGTCACAGAATGCGTAAGGAAAATAAAGATTCACTGTTCCTCCCCCGTAGGTGATAGCGTGATAATATGTAGCCTATATGTTGACCCGACCTCTTAGTAATATTCATGCAAAATTTGAAGTAAATCCATGCAGTACTTTTTGAGTTTATCCCGGACATACATACAGACAAACAGACAAACAGACAAACAGACAAAAATTCTAAAAACTATATTTTTGGCTTTGATATCGATTGTAGATCACGCCCCAAATATTCTTTTTAAAAAATATTCAATGTACAGTTTTGACTTTCCTACGATTTTATTATATGTATAGATTATTACGTGTAGGGGAGGTATCCCAAAAAAAAATATTTTTAGTGGTTTTATTTTGGCACTTTGTCGACGTGGTAAATACACATATCCATGCAAAGTTTCATCTTTCTAGCACTAACCGTTTGGAAGGTAAGCCGAGGACGGACGGACGGACGGACGGACATGACGAAACTATAAGGGTTCCAGTTTATAAGAGCTTACCTTAAGGGCTACGAGTTGTAGGTCGTAGGTTCGAACCCAGACAGGCGCTTTACTTTGTGTAAATTATTTCATCACCACTGCTGCACTGCTCTCAAAACGGTGAAGGAAAACATTGTGAGGAAAGCAAATGGGTCCTAGAACCAAAAATTCGAAAACATGTGACATCCGTCAACCGTGGCCGGCACTGGGCCCGCGTGGTGGATTGCGGCCCACCCCCTTCCACTTCTTCATTGGATGTATTTTAAATGTTGTTTTCCCAAAACTTTGCCATTTCCACGGCGTTGCCGGTGGCAGCGCAAAGCGCCTCCTCTCACTGAGAGGACGCCCTTGTCCACAGCAGTGGGAACATCATAGGTTGATTATGAGGTACCATAGATATTTAAGAAAATGATAGGTACAGACGCCAGCACATCAAGCTACGACAATCTGTCAAATTTATTTAATAGATTTTCAACTTTATCTCTAAAGCATTAAGGTTCAAAGTTGATAGGGAAAATTTAACACCTTTGGGTAGCTTGACCTGCTAGCGTCTGTACTTGCTAGGGAGTTGTCCCCGATACAATACACCTCCTAATCGACATCTAAACCATTAGATATCTACTTCAGTTTGGTGTTGGACACACCAGGCCCTGATGAATAACTGGTACACATAACCTCACGGCATTTACGCCTGCATTCCCCGAAGGGGTAGACAGAGACGTGTTCATGTGTTTCGTTCGTACTTGTATCTCTCTGACGTTTATAACACATTCATATCATTCGAGGTGCACTAAAAATACCATTTCTGTTTGCGAATGACTAAGTGAACGACCCAGTTTTCCTGCAAATAACGTTTCGCTTTTCTTTCTTTTTTAACAAGAAGCTTTGCATGTTTTAAAGAAAGTGGAACCTTATACTCTGTCCGTTTTTTTGAACGTTACTATTCCAGATTACGTAAAAGTTCACTTTAAAAAATATAAAAACTTTAAAAAAAAAGTTAAATCGCCGCAAAAACTGAAAAGCTTAAAATATACACCACTCAGCATTCAAATCTGTGGGTGAACAATAAATCACCCCTATTTTCCCACCCTTAAGGTTAGAATTTTTTTTTCCAAATTTATATGGGACTAACTTTGGGGTATACCCTTTCCAATAAAAAAGAATTATCAAAATCGGACTACTCTGTAAAAAGTTACGCGTGGCCATACATAAAAAAAAAGTATACGCGTCGACTTGAGAACCTCCTCCTCCTCCTAATGACTTCTTACAGGCATTATAACAAGTTCAGTGTCTCAGCTTTGACAAAAAAAAAATTGCTCACTAGTTTGATCTGTCAAAAAAATGGTTAACCTAGTGACCTAGTTGACAGAGTATAGTAGCTCTACCTACTACGGACTTGTGTACTGTGACTGGTTTTGCACTTAAATGATGCAGAGAATGTCCCCATGTGTAGCGGATGACCATGAGTAGCGATGATTGCCCCTGCTAAACGAAAAGCAATCACGTATCGATTTCTCGTTTCTTCGAATTTAAAATCGATAGGTACGGCCTGCTTGACTCATATAATTTCTTTCCACTTAATACAGATAAGGAAACTCGCAAATGCACGAAGAAATGCTTATCTGCGACTCAAAGTTCTTTAAAGATTACTTACATAACAAACAACTTACGGTTTTTTCTGCTTCTTTAGATAAGAAGTAGGTACAGTGTAAGCCATATACATCACGTAGTCATTTAGGTTGTACCTATTTATTTTTCCTTCATAATTATCGGTAAGTAACCTTCTGAGAATCAAAACATTACAGTGCAAGTTTGACGCAATAACTCAGATGCTGAATTTAAAAATAAAAAGACTCGATCATTCACTGCTGCACGCTATTTTTACTTTAAAAAGAGTCATTTGTCTGATGAGAACGTCAGACAATGAAAATATTTTCTTCAGCGGCGCCAGCCGATTTCTATTATTTTCTTAGTGTAGATACCTACCTACTATCAAGATTTGATTCACAGACTTAACCAGAGTATAAATAAGGGCAGCCATGTCCTCGTAATCATACTTACATTATCTCACACCTTCTTCCCATGGGGGTAGGCAGAAACAACAGAACGCCTCCTGCTACGATCCTTACATACTCATTTTGCTTCCCAATCCATGTCATCATTCGGGTAAAAGCCGCCCGACTTAGCACGAATCATGACCCGAACATAATTGAGCGAAGGTAAATGCCGAACGAAGTTTGCCGATAAGCACGAGCCGAATGAAAGCCGAATAGTTACTGCTTCGGGCCGGTTTTGTTGCTCAACAAATACCGCAGAATCGTGTGCGGTAGGTATCTCTCAACGAATGTAATAAGTAATGAACGTAAGCCTGAAACCATGAATTCCCAAAACGGCGTGGGGTTTCGATTTCGATTGAATAAGGAGACCCATTTTCAGAGATGCTTCTACCTGGCTAACATGCCTGCTCCTGAACACCATTCCTTGCACAGATAACCTATCACCATATCCACATCTTAGATTACGTCGTGAAAGTCAAAAACATGAAATTAGTTAACCATTAAAAGCTAGATTAATTATGTTTGGTAAATTAATACAAAGGGCAGGAGTTCAAAATAATAAGTCTAGTTCCGCATTGACAAACAACTTACTTTCTATCGACTGAAACATAGTATTTCATCTACACGCGTACCTATAAGAAGACGAAGAGACAACCAGAAAACTGGTAGAGAGTAGTAGGTACCAATCTATATATCTATACTTATAATAAATCTGTAGAAGTGAAAATTCTGTACATTGAAAATATCAAAAAAATAAATGGCAGGGGGTGTTACTAGACCGACACCGAACCCAAAAATGTGATTACAAAAATTTTTTTCTGTCTGTCTGTCTGTCTGTCTGTCGGTCTGTCTGTCTGTCTGTCTGTCTGTCTGTCTGTCTGTTTGTTCAGGCATCACGCAAAAACTACCGGTTCGATTACGATGAAACTTGGTATAATTATTCTTTAATATCCTGGGCACCACACTGGGTACTTTTTATCCCGGAAAAGTATATACAATAAAAAACAAACTTAATTTTGCGGTTCGATCCCTAGACCGATTACTGTACCAACCGCAAATAATAAGTTTGTCGAAGGTTACGTCACCCGCAGTATTATCTGTGCGACCTTTTTATTCCTTTTAGTTTTTTGAGTTATTTAGGTTTAATTTTATAAGTCGTAGGTATAGATTTTAATTTTATAGTATAGGTAGTATATTTGTTAGTGTACGTAGTGACCGTAGGTTATTTTATAATACTGTTAGGTAGGATTAGTCATTCGTATAGATATTAGTTTTTAGGGATTTTGCTTATTTATTGAGTTTAGATTAGTTATCATCAGAAATAGGTTTATTTAGGTAGGGTATTTTTTTTAATTAGGTAGGTACTTAGGTAAAGATATCATATAGGTACCCTCTTAATCACCACTAATGAGACACAATTGGTTTTCTATTGTAATTAGCCACAAAGGGCCCGCGAGATGGATGGCATCCTGGGGAAGCACATACATTTTATCCTGTTAGCACGTCCCCGTGGGATAATTTCCGACATCCACGCGGGCGAAGCCGCGGGCAGAAGCTAGTACTTATAATAAATCTGTAGAAGTGAAAATTCTGTACATTGAAAATATCAAAAAAATAAATGGCAGGGGGTGTTACTAGACCGACACCGAACCCAAAAATGTGATTAAAAAAATTTTTGTCTGTCTGTCTGTCGGTCTGTCTGTCTGTCTGTCTGTCTGTTTGTTCAGGCATCACGCAAAAACTACCGGTTCGATTACGTTGAAACTTGGTATAATTATTCTTTAATATCCTGGGCACCACACTGGGTACTTTTTATCCCGGAAAAGTATATACAATAAAAAACAAACTTAATTTTGCGGTTCGATCCCTAGACTCGATTACTGCACCAACCGCAAATAATAAGTTTGTCGTAGGTTAAGTCACCCGCAATGGAGTTCATTTTTATTCCTTTTAGTTTTAAGAGTTATTTGGGTTTATTTTTATATAAGTCGTAGGTATAGATTTTAATTTTAAAGTATAGGTACTTAGTATATTTGATAGTGTACGTAGTGACCGTAGGTTATTTTATAATACTGTTAGGTAGGATTAGTCATTCTTATAGATATTAGTTTTTAGGGATTTTGCTTATTTATTGAGTTTAGATTAGTTATCATCAGAAATAGATTTTTTTAGGTAGGTAGGTATTTAATTTTCTGTTATTGAGTTTTTTTTTTTTAAATGGGTAGGTACTTAGGTAAAGATATCATATAGGTACCCTCTTAATTACCACTAATGAGACACAATTGGTTTTCTATTGTAATTAGCCACAAAGGGCCCGCGAGATGGATGGCATTCTGGGGAAGCACATGGGTACATTTTATCCTGTTGGCACGTTCCCGTGGGATAATTTCCGACATCCACGCGGGCGAAGCCGCGGGCAGAAGCTAGTAGATAATAAAATGAAAGTCAGTCTTAAAGCGCTAACACACTGGGACACCATGGCGACGTGCCTGGCTACGTAGCCATGGCACGGTAATTACCGTGGCCATGGCTACCTACCTTAGCCAAATGAGGTTGCCAAAAAAGTAACCAGTGGCCACTTCGGAGGCGTAACTTACTTGTAGGTATACGAAATACTGGCGACATGGCTTCGCGGTCGATCGTGGCTACGCTTCCAAATTGGCGACGTCGACAGACCGTAGCCAAACCAGCTATTTTATATTTTAATACGAATTGCTTGGATACATAGCCGGCGACGCGGCGACGCACGTCGTCATGGCGACCCAGTGTGTTGTTAGCGCTCTTAGCATTATAGGGCAACCGCTGAACTGCCTCAGATTCTCATACAGAGGCAGGTACATAGGATCATCAGGTATAGACGCTCTAGTACCTACCTACCTACTGATAAAGCTAATCTTAGTTAACTTATCATAACCTACCGCCATCCAGTAGGTACCTAATTACGAACCACGCGAACATAGTCAAGAGACCAACGAATTCAGGGAATACAAGTGCCACCGGCAAGTTGTGATTTGTTGACATGGTTTGAAGTAGGTACGAGTATTTACCTACGAAAAAAAGCGGCCAAGTGTGAGTCGGACTCGCCCATGAAGGGTTCCGTTGAGTTGATTGAACGAAAGGTAAATTGCTGTTTACGATTTATGACGTAGGTATTAATTTAAAAAAAAAACTACTTACTAGATCTCGTTCAAACCAATTTTCGGTGGAAGTTTACATGGTACATCAGATATTTTTTTAGTTTTATCATTCTCTTATTTTAGAAGTTACAGGGGGGGGGGGACATTTTACCACTTTGGAAGTGTCTCTCGCGCAAACTATTCAGCTTAGAAAAAAATGATATTAGAAACCTCCATATCATTTTTGAAGACCTATCCATAGATACCCCACACGCATAGGTTTCACGAAAAAAAAATTTTGAGTTTCAGTTCTAAGTATGGGGAACCCCCATTTATTGTTTTTTTTTTTTCTATTTTGTGTGAAAATCTTAATGCGGTTCACAGAATACATCTACCTACTTACCAAGTTTCAACAGTATAGTTCTTATAGTTTCGGAAAAAAGCGGCTGTGACCATACAGACGGACAGGCAGACAGACAGACATGACGAATCCATAAGGGTTCCGTTTTTTGCCATATGGCTACGGAACCCTAAAAAATGGCGCCCGCCGATGTCTATTATTTCCCTAGTGTAGATACCTGCTATCAAGGTTTGATTCACAGACGTAGCCAGGATATAAATAAGGGCAGACCTTTTACCAAACATGTCCTCGTAATCATTTTTGTCAATATGGTACAGGGTACGGGTACTTACAGGTGTTTTGTACATGATTTGGAACTTATTTTTATCCCCACACAAATGTGTATTAGATCGACGGTATACTAAGGAATCAATAATAGCCAATGATGTAATAGCTACGTCATTGATAACATTCCTAGAAAATGGGTTCGGCGTGAATTTGGATGCATAGGTATCTTATCTTTCAATGCAGTTCTGTTCTTTATTTATTTTTTTACTACTGACTGACGCACTGGTTCATTACCTACATCACAGTTCTCCAGCTAGCTCAATTCATTTAAGATTTTCGGGATACCTACTGACCCATCTCAATAAAATCTGTATAATGCATAGTAGGTACTTACATAAATCCGTCATGGAGAAATGATAATCGACAGAACTTCCGTAGCAAACGCCTGCCTTAAGACTCTGCCTACCTACATCTTAGGGATGGTGTTTGTCCATTTAACCCGATAAGTGGCAAGTGTATATTATTATAAATTGTAGTGCACTTGAAGAGATAGCGCTTATCTCGTCCGGGTCACTGGGGGCGCTCGGCCACAGATCACACTTTTCTCCGCAGATCTAGTGGAAAAATAACCTCTACCAACGGGCTCGCTTGGTGATAAAAAAGTTTATTAACGAGCGTAGTTAACGGTTGCTTGGCTGTTTTTATAAAAAATATAGGTACTTTCTTGGATAGGTACAGATTTGAGTTTGAACTTTCAAAAAGAACTTACAAAGAGACGAACGACGACGACTTCTTACGAACTTTACTTTGAACTTACAAAGTAATTACCAGATAAAACTGCACTTTATGTGATGAATGATGGGTAATGCGTTGGGTCCTTTTAAACTTGTGTGTGTTTGAAAGCTATTTAAGGAACGCCTGCATGAATTAAGGCAATAAACAAAAGTATTTAAAAATATCGACCTCTTTTTTTATTTCTTAAACCTAACAATAATGTAGGTATAACATTCAATTTGGTAGGTACACATTTACTTAAAATATCTACTTAGTAGTTACAAAATATCGCATCATCTCTCCATCACACACTTGTACACAAGCGAGACGAGTAAACAACACACAGAGAGCGTGACCTATGGCACACGCCGAGAGAGCTCCCACTCACGCACGCTTCAGGTACTTGAGTGTCTTTAATAAATAATTCCTACGACGTCACTACTAACACTTCAGAGAGGAACATTCGGTGGCGTCTTGCAAGGCTCCGGGGGCGGCGGCCTCCGATCATCTGGCATACGCGACTGGTAGTATGCACAGTATGGAAGCGGGTCCCAGAATGCGAATAGAGCCTCGCGAGTGTCCAGCACGGTATCCAACAGCTTGCCCACAGTTGCTGCGTGCCCGCAACGTGCCGCTCCTTGGCACAAATACGGGAGAGACACTCCAACTCGAGCTCCAATAGCCACCAGTTTATTAGTATGACCGTTCGTAGTCTGCTCTTCGCGAACAAGTCTGAATGACACGTGTCCAGTCATAGGCCTCGCCGGCGCGAGGAATGATACAAATCGCTGTACCCAAGCGTCAGCTTCTTCATCCCTTTGAGGCACCAGTCCTTTTCTTGCAGAGTCTATCCGGCACGAAACATTGTTGACTGCGCGCGACTCTTTCAAAGTAGTACACGTCACAAACCTCTCTCCCTTCGGCTCCCTAACAATAACCCACGGTTTCTCCGCACTAATTTCCCGTGGGAATCTAAATTGGGCTTTGTCTTCAGGCATGACAAAACGCAATCGGTCTCTGGCTCCACGTGCACCAGCACTTGCAATGAAATGTCTTCCTTCCTTAGAAGCTCCGCTATCGTACCACGCACGAACATCTTCGTCGTTGGCCACCACCCAGAAATGGGGAGTCGCTAGGCCAGCAGCGCGACATACCCTCATCAACTCCAAAGGGTCATCTAATGTAACAACGTCGCGAGCGCAAGGTACAAAGCACTGACATCCAAGTATTTCTAAATGTGACTTGGCAAGCGCATCGTAATACGCTGGAGTAGTGGAGCTCACCGGTACATAGAACACCACCGACTCTGTTTCCACTATTTCTCTAAGTGCCCGCGCATAGGCTAGAGGATCAGCCGGATTTGGCCGCGGCACTGTGTAAAACTTATGCACCGCAGCCGAGTACTTCAACAATGCAAATTGCCCTTCTATTTCAAACGCTACAACTCTTGCGCCTGCCGAATGGAAGTTTCTAGCTAGATGTAAAGCTTGCACTGAGCTTCCTCCACTAATGAGCACAGTACGTGGTTTTTTCTGGTTTTTTGAGCTTATGGCACGTCCAATCATCCTGAGAACTCCAATAGGGCACTGAGCACACTTCCAGAATAAGAAACACGAGGCGGCGATCCATAACGTAGGCAGAACGACTAGAATTTGCTTCCAAGCCGGGTGCGCGATGAGGCTTAATATGGCGATGAACGGTCGCAACGCAAGCCGCGGAGCCCATGTGATGATTCTGATGAAACGCGGCAGCGGCGGTGGGCGTTCAGGAGATATGGCGCGCTCCTCAGGTATCAAGGAGAACGTGGAGGAGAAGGATCGCCGCAGCGCTGTGAAGGGCGGCGGTTGGTGCGAGCATCGTTTGACTCGCGGAGAGAACACTAACTCTGTGTTGGAGCGTGCGAGGCGACTGAATTCGGGCGCGCAGGCCGGCATGGTGAGTGCGGCTGGCAGTAAGACTGAAGCGCGGGCGCACTGGCGCAGCATATAAACAGCCTCGTTATCACAGCGGCGGTGGCGCCCCCCACCACACGATCCATCATCTTTGTACCCAATTAACGCTTACCTAGTTAAAAAGTAAACAAACCGGGAAACACATAATTAGATGACAAATATATAACTGAGGGATTAGATTAATTCAGTCAAACCAGTCTAACAGTGTTATCAAGTGTGAAAGGATATATTCAAATAATACAGAACTATAAAATGAAATAATATTTTAATGATCTCTTCAACAATTCACTACCTAAATAAATAACAATGTTGAATAGCTACTAACCTTTTGAAGTCCTAAAGAAGAATATTTAAATAATTCTAATATATATATAAGGACTAGCAATATTGAAACATTATGGTACAAGCAAACACACTAATGTCTTATAGAGGAACTAGAAAAATAAATCTTTACATGTACATGAGCTGAGACAACCTCACTGTGCAATACCATTTCAATCAATTTCACTTCAAATGCTAGTTATAAATGCATGAATACAATGTTTGCTAATGTAGTACAAATTGCATTACACAAAATGTTACTTTGGCAGTATAATAGTACTTCTTATATCTTAAGAAAGATACAGTCATACTTACTTTAAAAATTACAATGATCACACTTTTGTTCAACATGAGTGAGAATTAATGATGCATCCTAATTAGTACTTCTTGTATGGTTCATGGAAGACACAACAATGATATTAGAGAACTTACACATTGCACTTTAGTATATATACATATATTTAAGCAATACATACCATTTGAAAAACTACATCAACAAAATATTAAATTAATGTTATGGAAATCTACTTGATTACTATTATAGGTACATTATCACCAAAATGATCAACACATCACGATGTTAAAAATACATTTAATAATTATTATAATGAATGTTTAACTCATAAAAAAAAAATAACAAGCACTGTCATGAAGATACACAGTATAAACTTCAATATATAACCTAATGTACATGTTTCAATATCAAACAGATTACTGGTCACTACAGAAAAACTGGTAAGTCCGTTTCCTTTAACTCAATTGAGCCATTCTTACAAACTACGTGCAATTCAGTATGCGGCTCCTTCTCAAAACGGAACCTCTTGGGGTGTGAGTCATCCATAAACCGGCCAAGCTTCAGAATCTTTTCGTCAACTATTATCTTTTCTGCTATCAAATTAGTAGCAGGTAAATTTTTTACAATGTCTGGCATTAGAAGCTCAACCTTGCCCTTTTCATGTATGAAAATACTGCTCTGATCTGTAAACTGTGAAGCGTGCATGAAGACATCTCCGCTTTTTAAGGAAGCCTGTATGTTACCTGAGAAACCTGTGATGTGAAGATTTCCTTTCTGTATGACATCAATCAGTACGGATCTGTGCAGGCTGTACAGTTTCAAGTCGCCCATTAAAGTAGTAAAATGAGATTTGTCACTATAACAAGACTTTACAACTATTGGGCCAGCATGTGTTGTAACACTGAAGCCATTCGACATTATATTGTTACAGGTAATTCCAGAATTTAACCCAGTTTTTAAATCTATGCTACTTGCTTGTAACCTCCCCTCTGACTTTACTTCCCCTTCAATACTCTCAACCACAATATTCTGTGCTTTCAGATTAGATACATTAACTGTCCCTTTCTGCGTTTTAACAACAAACTCCTGTCCTTCTAACTTAGCTAGATGTACTGAAGCGTAATCTGTTGTTGTGACCTGCACATTCAAATGATATGGTACCTGGATCACGCAGACGTCGTTTCTGTCCGGCGAGGTATTCTTGTTGAGCAATTCCAAGCGTTTGGATGTCTGTTTTAATTGAAAGTCACTAGTATCTTTGCCTTGGCTGTACAATGTCATGGTTAGTCTGTTGTGAGCTTTTAGGTCGTTCACATCGATCGGCTGGATTTTAACGTGTATCGGACTTTCAATAAAGATGCTTGTGTTGGAATCTATTGTCTTTTCAACAGTCCTAACTGCATTCAATTTCTTGATGTCGGGCAAGTTGCTGAAATCTGCAACAGATAACCTCAAAATCTTGAGGCACTTATGTAAGACCCGCTGCCCCACCAAGGTGAACATTTTGGAATATTTCTCACACTTTAAAAAATCATAAAAACATGATTTTATCTAAGGTAATTTAATTATTTATTCGCATTCTCGTTTCCATTCAATTCTATTTGACAGAAAGCAATTAACACCTGACTTTGACAATTCCTCTTTTGAAATTTTAGTAAGTTTCGTTCAGAATAATTCTAATTTTTGTATTTTATTCTTTCCCCTCCTTTTGTATTTGTACATGTTTACATTATATTGTTTTTAAAAGGACAACGGAAAATATTGTATGCGCCCCGTATCCAAAAAAATTGACTGTAGCATTATGAACTATGTCTGTATTTTATACTCTCAGGGAGTAGTTTAATTAATCCTAGGAAAGCATGATTGTCTGAATTCACTTGAAGAAAAAAGATATGTGAGGAAGTAAGATGGATTTATTATAGGGAAATATTTAACCTTATTCTTTAAAAACTTATTGACCTACTGATGACGGACCCTTTTTAAAATTAATGAACCTCCAAAAACTTTTTGCGCTTAGTAATGCACTATTTTTAAACAATGGAGCCTCTTTTTAACTTTCTGGCCTTTTGTCATAGCTAGGCCCTTTTTTTCGGGGTGGAAAATCCTTGTGTATGTCCGCCGTCCACCGCCCTGGGGCGGGCGGCGGGGTCTGTCAGACTCCTACTGACTAAAAAATGCGGTCGCGGGAACGTACGATCCTTCCGCAACCCCCGACTGGTGCCAGCCCGCCACTATGGGCCTCCTCGGTGTTTGACTCCCCCCGCGACGTCTATGAGAGACGTGCGTGGAACAATACGCGCCGCCACCTCGGGTCCAGATGTGTGGGGGCGACAGACATCCCCGAGTCCGTCACCCCTGGTGGGTCCAGGGGTGACGGACTCGGGGATGTCTGTTTGGGGGCTGGAAGAGGGCGTTGTCCGCCCTCCGCCGACGCCCGGTACGCCCACTGCGGGCCGGGTGAGTGAACAACATCTCCCTCTCCCTTTCCGCAGCTTCCTTCTGCGAGAAGACTGTTTCGCAGAAAGACTCTTCGCTGCCAACCATCGATTCGACCACGGCCGGCAGCGACAGGTCACTGCCTACTTTTGATGAAGGCACGACGCGACTCCTCCCAGGTGGCATACTCTGCCAGCAGATGCCACGCCGTGTCCTCCCGGCAGTCGACGCAGTGGTGCCACCGGGCGTCCGTCTTCCTGTTTATGCGACACAAATACTTCCCGAAGCAACCATGCCTCGAGATCACCTGCGTCACCCGAAACGACAGGCCTCCGTGCCTCCTCCCGAGCCAGCGTTCGAGCACCGGCCGAACCACCTCGATGGTGACGAGGCCAGCGGTAGGGCGTGTAAGCCTGTCCCGCCATTCCGCCACCAGAACCTCGCTAAGCTGAGACCGACGCCACTCCATGTGTCGCTGCATCGGTCGCTCACCCCGCGCCTTCGCTTCCTCGCGCCACCGATACAGTGACGCGAGTACTTTCGCCTCGAGGTCCTAGGGCGGGGATCATAGCCTTTACTTCCACAGCCCTCTCGGCGCATGCCCGCCTAGATGGTATGGCGGGCCCCGCATGCCCCCCAGGCTGGGGGGCTACGGGAATGGCCGGGAACACCTGGCCATTCCCGTCCCACACTGGTGGAGGCCTGTGCGATGCAGGCAACGGTGCCCCCGCACCCGTTGCCTGCTGGCATCCACGCCCGCCTAGTTGGCAGGGCCCGCATGCCCCCCGCGTTGGGGGGGCTACGGCCGCAAAGAACAGGGAGAGTGGCAACGTCACACTGACACTCCTCTTCCCCTGCGGCCCCACCGCGTCCGCCATCAGATGGTGGCGGCCCCGTCAAGGCCGCGGAAGGTAGGGAGAGCGGCGCACCGCACATCGGCACTCCCCTCCCGCCGCGGCCTCCAATCCTCAGCCGCGATGTCTCCCACACGGGTGACATCGCGGCCCGCCTCAGGTAGGTTGCGATGTCGCCCAAGCGGCACCGCAACCTACCCGCCGGCCGCTACGTCATCGGCTTCTACGCCGGGTTAAGTTATGTTGGAACTGTGACCAACCGCGCAAGCCGAGCGAGCGAAGCAAGCGGTGCTGCGTCAGAAGCCCGTGAGCGCTGCAACCAAGTTGGTTGCAGTTACATGGCCATTTAGTATTTTTAGGACCCCAAAATAGGTTTGAGGTTCACAAAAACAGGCGCAATCATTACATTACAATAAAGTGTTCAATAATATTTTTTGCAGGTTTAATGAGAATTGTTAAAGGTTCGATTAATAAAGCTTTCTTTTGCGCACCTCAGAAATTACAGGTCAATAAGTTTTGAGTTACAGCTTTATTATATGAATTTAATTTCCACTCATATCTTTTTTCTCCAGTGAATTCAGACATGCTGTCTTAGGATTAACTAAACTACTCCATGAGGGCAACAAAAATCAACATAGCTACAATTAACTTTGCGTCTCTGTACTCTCACCCATTCTCCTTTGTCCTATATTTCCTCCTGTCTGTCCCTTTTTATTAGTCGATTATTTTCATTCATTGAATAAAAATGGCGAGTCATGTTAAAATGTCAAATGTAAAAGATGTCAAATTGTTTATTCATGTCAAATGGAAGCACAAGAAAGAATTTGGCATTTGGTTTGTTATTTTCTACCTGAGTATTTTGATATTCTAAATGAAATAACTAAAGTTTCTCCGTTTTTTCCCTAATAACAAACCAAACACTTATTGTGGAACTTTTCTAGTCTTTCTACGGACCTGTTTAACAGCATTTACCTGCAGTGAGCGGCTTATAATGCAATCAAGATGAATGGCGATAGAAAAGAAACATTTTCGCGCATTAAACCCGTGTGCGATGTTCTCATGGTGTGTCCTACGAAGGATAGTATTGATGACTTTCATGATCGCGTATCAGATTTAAAAGGAGAGGTGGTCCAGGAGTTACAGCAGTACTTACTGTTTCCACTCATCACACACTTGAAGTCAAGTGAAACTGAGTAAGCAAAAACTAATGATTAAAATCAATACAAATATTAGCTAAATTCAAACAAAAAAATAAACTGTGGTTGCAGCTACTGAATTCCAGCCAGTTATGATTAAGTCCCACATAATCCCTATTGCCATAAACTGAACACCAATCTAGACTCCAGGTTACCACTGAGACATTAAGAAAAACAATAAAATCCTAAGCATGGTGGCCCCATACAAAGCAATACCAGACCAATGAGGCAGTTTTAAATTTTCCCAGATAACATCCATGCATAATAGATCAATTATTGTTTTTGTGCTCACCAGTTGGTGACACTGTGGAGTAAGGGCCTGAAGAATGTGGGGTGAAAACAAAGTTTACATTTAAATCACATTTAAACAAAAAAACAAAAAATGTGTTTGTAAACGGTAAACAAACTAACCTCTGAATTAGCTGTTCTTTCAGCCTGCTTAATTTTGCACCTCTTTTCTTAGCTTCACTTTTAAAGCACTGACATTCATTGGCCCATAACCCATATTTGCCGTAATTAATCTCAGGTAGTGCAAAATATTCACAGCATTATTCTAATTAGAAATAAACCCTATGTGTGGGTGCGCCCCTGTTGTGGGTGCGCATTGCGCACCCACAAACAGTGACATCTAACATTTCAGAGACCTCAAGCTATACTGGCACTTCTAGTGGTGAATTCATATGCGATAGACCTCATTTTAATTTATTGTCTGCTGCACATGCATTTAGTGAACCAAAATTGATGATAGATTATTTGTCTTAATTATATTTTTGATGCAGTTTGATTACCTTTAGTGTACTATCGCCAAAACCTATATCTGACCACCATAAGGACTATTCCTGCTTGCAGCGCATATTATTAGTTGACCTAAAAAGGATCCTCTTTTGTTTTACTTATGGACACAGCTGTGGTTATGTGCATGGGATTTTGTTTTCCAAATGGTCTGATATAGGTTTTGGTGATAGTACATAATGGGTGATTATTTTATTATGGCATCATACTCAAAAGGGCCAGTTACTTTATGTAGTAATTTATGGGAAATTTTAGATTTTGTGGAAAAATATTGCTATTACTTATAATAAAAAAAAAAATTTTCTTTGTTACACTTTAACACGTTCAGTGCCGGGAGCCCTCCTGGAGGGCTCACTCAAATCTCATATGGGATGCCGGGAGCCCTCGCGGAGGGCTCATATTAAATGTACGTTTTTCTTAGCGAATACAGCATTATAAACTATGAAAATAAAATTAGTCTTATATTTTAACAAGATTTATCAGTATACTCGTTGGTTTTCAAATACCAGCATTTTTATTTTCAAAAATAATTGGGAGCTATTTCAGGGGTGGTCAACCATTTTGCGGTTACAAATTCACTAAAAATAAAAATATTTATTTTGAGATTATAAATTACGAGGAAGAGTTTAAAAATAGAAGCTTTTCAGGGTTCCGTATCAAAATGGTAAAAAAGAACACCCATGGTGCGACTTCATTTACTCTGTCTGTCCGTTCTTTTGTAACAGCTGCTTATTTCAGAAACTACTAATGCTATAGACTTGAAATTTGGAATAAATATAAATAATGCTTGTCAATGTTTATAGCAAGTGAATGAATTGAAAAAATATTACGATGCCTTTACCTACTTTGCATTTTTGCCTATTTTGAATCTGCAAAAATCTTTAACATGCATAGGTTGGTACTTACAAAATCGCAAAAAGATTAAATTCAAAAGTAACATAAGCGTTTTCCCTCGTAATGACACACTGCTTTATCTAAAAACATGCATTCCTCTTACTAAATTGTTGTAAATCATTATTGTCTTCAAACATTTAAATAAAAATACAATAAATAAACGCCCAAATCCAATAGTCCATAGACAATGTACTACCACTAGAAATTTGATAATTTCTAGTGCTATGTGCTAAGGCCCAAAAAATGCACATTTTTTTAAAAATCAATTTGCAGCTCTATTCTGTCGTATGGTTGATCACAGTAATTCACAGTATGATACGCGGTTGAAATGATAAGTACCTACTAGGTTATTTGCTGAATAATATTAATAATAACTGAAATCTATTCTATACTTATAATAAATCTGTAGAAGTGAAAATTCTGTACATTGAAAATATCAAAAAAATAAAAGGCAGGGGGTGTTACTAGACCGACACCGAACCCAAAAATGTGATTACAAAAATTTTTGTCTGTCTGTCTGTCTGTCGGTCTGTCTGTCTGTCTGTCTGTCTGTTTGTTCAGGCATCACGCAAAAACTACCGGTTCGATTACGATGAAACTTGGTATAATTATTCTTTAATATCCTGGGCACCACACTGGGTACTTTTTATCCCGGAAAAGTATATACAATAAAAAACAAACTTAATTTTGCGGTTCGATCCCTAGACCGATTACTGTACCAACCGCAAATTATAAGTTTGTCGAAGGTTACGTCACCCGCAGTATTATCTGTGCGACCTTTTTATTCCTTTTAGTGTTTAGAGTTATTTAGGTTTAATTTTATAAGTCGTAGGTATAGATTTTAATTTTATAGTATAGGTAGTATATTTGTTAGTGTACGTAGTGACCGTAGGTTATTTTATAATACTGTTAGGTAGGATTAGTCATTCGTATAGATATTAGTTTTTAGGGATTTTGCTTATTTATTGAGTTTAGATTAGTTATCATCAGAAATAGGTTTATTTAGGTAGGGTATTTTTTTTTAATTAGGTAGGTACTTAGGTAAAGATATCATATAGGTACCCTCTTAATCACCACTAATGAGACACAATTGGTTTTCTATTGTAATTAGCCACAAAGGGCCCGCGAGATGGATGGCATCCTGGGGAAGCACATACATTTTATCCTGTTAGCACGTTCCCGTGGCATAATTTCCGACATCCACGCGGGCGAAGCCGCGGGCAGAAGCTAGTCATTAATATACATATTACAATGACTCTTAAGTTTTATTTGTTTGAAAATATTATGACTATTCTGTAAAAACATGACGTTTTCCTATATATTGATAAAAATATGTTAGTAATTTCTGCTAATTTTGTTCGATTTTCGTTATGATATCTTTCTTCTATCCAATCTCAGCGTCTACATTTAATTTCAAAACGAGAGTAGGTACCTAGTGTCTCAACAATTTTGGACACAGCATCAGCTCATCTCTAATTAATTGTAATATCTTCAGAACGGAACAAGTAAGTATTCGAAGTAACACGAAAGAAAGACAAAGATCAGAAGGCCAATTCTCGTAATTTAAAACGTTCAAAATTTTGTCGCAGTCTCATATCGGCAACAAACATTTGTCAAAAACTTGTCAAAATGTAGGAAAATTAGAAGTATTTTTTGACAGATTGAGACAGACCGGACTGTGAAAGTTCTTAAAATTACGAGAATTGCCCATACTTCTTTACATACACGTCGTTTGGTATGAATTTTTGTCCTCAAAAACGTGTTGAAAAGAGCCAGTATTTTGCATACCGCCTGCTTACACAGAGCATTTTTCGTGATGGCCAACCTTTAATTTTGCCATATTAATATACGCTGGTGTATATTTTGTTTTCAAATTTAATGTCCCCGTTGAAATATGCAATGCAATTGTAATAAAAAAGCTTAAAAAATATATGTAAAAAAATTGCGTTAAATAAACGGCTATTTCAAAAGACTAGGATCCTAATTCGTAAAAATGAAAATTTAGTGGAAATTTATTTTGAAATTCGAGTTTCTCGTTCCCGCGATTTATTTTAGGTACCTATTGCTGCTTTTGTATAACTGTTGGTGAATCATGAGCGGCAAGTAATTATGTAATAGATCACTAAACGTTATGTACGTTATGTAATCAAAACGTAATTATTTTGTAACAGCTTATGTTATAAAATATTACGTTTTGATTACATAAAAAACAACTAATATTCCATAATGTACCTAATTGTTTGTTGTTCCTATTCAATACAATAAAAAATTATTACATTGCGTGAAAATTTCAGAAAGGTTGGACACCCCTGTCTCGGGATCAAAGCGAGCGATCATACTTTTTCTTAATTTTTAATATTTCAATATTTCACGTCTCCACCCCACTAGTACATATAAATACCCCCAGGGATACTAAATATAGCAATAAGACATTGTAAAAACACTATTTTACTTCGTTTTACAGTGTTTTATAATACGGTTTATAACCTAATGCCGCCGACCCTCCTCGAGGGTTCACTTTAGCGCAAACGTAATGCCGGTGACCCCCCTGGAGGGTCCACTTGCAATATGTATGGCGGCATCCAGCATGAGCTCTATGAAAAGTGGGTGGAGTCGAAAGTGTTAAATAATTATATATTATTAATAAGAATATTGTGTAGTAATGTTGCTTTCTTAGGCTGAGATCTCTAATGGGTTTTATTTAATTGTTTTTTTTTTTTGTTAGCCTATTTTGTGTCCCACTGCTGGTTTTTCTTCCAAACCTCAAACGTCATCACACCACACACCACTTTCATCGTAAACTACCTCGACGGCGATGTCCTCACTGGCGCCCAGTGAGTGACGATCTATGCCTATCTCTCCGGGTGCATTCGTGAGACTTGTCCGGCCCACTCCCACTTCAGCCTGGCTGTTTTTTCTCCAACATCCGCTACTTGAGTTATGGAGTGCAGCGTGGTGTTTCTAACTCCATCTGTATGCTTAACACCTCTTATGCTGCGTTCCATTGCTGTTGGTCATGACCTATGTCTTGGATCTGTTCATTGAAAGTCCAGCCTCAAGACCCGCCTTGTTTGACAAAACTTGATTTAATTGACTTGACAAGCCTTAATTTGATTGACTATTTGTTAATAACTTTCAGGAACAAACATGATGTACAACAGAAGCTGGTGGACTGCATGGGGGCGCTGCTGAACAGGGTGGTCATAAACAGCTTCGAAATGTGCATGAAGATAGAAGTAGGACTGCTGCAGATTGTGTTTGATCACAAGAGGCCAGGAATGAGTAAGAAATACATACGTTTTGCATCACTTATAAATGGAACTTTATTTTTAAACCCTCCTACTGCATAACCTGGAGAGAGGGGTGAACGAAGAGAAGGGAGGCTTTTGTCCAGCAGCGGAACGTCAATGCCTAGTAATAAAAAAAAAGAAACCACATTGTCCAAGCCATGTGAAAAGCTAATATTTATAATACCGTTTATGAAGCTACCAACTGTAACTTGATTTCGAAGGTGGTACTTCACATTTTTGTACATTTCTTGTAAAAATATAAGTGTAGAAAGTTTATTTATGTTTTTATTATACATTTTAATTTCAAACAGAAATGTAAATGTCTATTGGGACACCCTCCAAAAAATATATAAAATCTCGCAAAAATAGCTCATATTTTTGTTTTTCAATCTAATAATAGAGATTCGTCTTGAGTAGCAGTTTTAATTCGTTCTGTGGCCGCTTTTAATACTTTTGGTACTGTAATCATTCTGTTTAATTTGAACATCAAGAACATTAAGCGTATCATACTCCCCGTCGCTATAGGTTCAAGCCAAGCGCACATTACAGCCGCAACGAGCAGCAGCACAACGCATTTTCATACAAAAAAAGTGCGATGTGGCCCGCCTAAACTGTGTGTTGGTTGAGAAAGTGATGAAGGACAATTTTTGCAATGTGTCGCGTTAAGCCGCGGCTCGTCCCAATCTATAGCGATTTATTGTGTTTAGAGCAGGAGTTTCTGTTTGAAGTATTATTTATTTTTCTATTTCTACCCATTTAATGATTCAGCGCTGGCAGGGACATCGGCGCGCAACCTGTTACCATGGATTCAGCACATGATTCTAAAACCCCTGCGCTGAAACATTTCGACGGCTATACAAAAAAAAAAAATGCTTTTCCATATATTTTGACCGCGTAGGTATTGCACTTTTCTTTGAAACAGCAGATTTTTCTAAATAAACGACGAAGAATTTCTACGCTAGGGGGTCTGTATGACAAAAAAAGGGTTAAAACTCCTTATTTATGTCTTATTCAATTAGTAAGAGATTTAAAATACAGTCTCAGAGGTTGAATGAAAAACAATATTTATTTATTTAACCATTTATGTACACACATATATAAACAGACATTGAAAGACAGAACAGAAAAAATAGGTACAGAGGTGATGCTTATTTCATAAGAAATCTCTTCCAGCATACCTATGATAGGACAATAAATACAGAGATGTAGACAGCGTGTGATAGAGCAAAGGAGACAAACAATAATACATAGAATCAAAAACAAACAATTCACTTAAAAACTAAACAAATTTTACGAGAATATATACATACAAATAAACATACATAAATACTTCTAAAATAAAATAAATACATACACATACATACATATTATATGTGAACACCAGAATATTTATCTTGCCAGACAATCTATGAAGTCAACTGAGGTCAATGGATCAATATACATTGGTTCAGTCATTGATTGTCTAACTGTCAATATTTATAAGCTGTTGCAATTGTAATTTCTTGGCTGTTGCAATTTTTAGTAAACAATTATGCTTTTTTTTTTTGCTTTGACCTTAGTTATACATAAGAAATAGCGATGTATTCATCGCTATCTCTATACAACGTACCTACATTTATGTTCGTATAACTCATCAAAATGTAGGGAACACCAGATTTATGTTTCGCGATTTCGGGTTTGATCCCATAGTAAAAGTTGTTCATAATGATGAGTACAATGGCCCCCTAGAATTAAGGGATATAAAAAAAAACACGTTGTATACACGCTGTTGTTTTGCATCCTCGTCAAATTTCAGAAGGCTGTTATAAAAAATATAAATAATTAAATAAAATTACGATCCCTGGTAAATAATCAATACATACTTGTTTTTTTAGTTATTTAAGTTTGACAATATTTCAGAACACACCACTTTCAAAGAACAGAATCGCGTTATGGTATCGTATAAGCGGCCGCGTTTTTATGTGTGTGTAAAAGGGGAGTTACAGTGCGGTTTCACACAGGCCGCGTTTTAAAATGCGTGTCCCACACATGCCGATTTCCGAAAATTAGAAAAAAATACCTACTTATTTTAGATTCGTGTCGAGAATCAGTAGCATAGTTACCTCCTTGAATTTGACGAGGATGCAAAACGACACCTTGCATATATATCACTAGTAATAAAAAATCTTGTAACTAATGGAAAAATAAAAACATGATGAAATACAAAATAATGCAGAACTGAAAAAAAATAAGCTTTTGCGTTTGTTAGATATTTCACAGCATCAAAATACTGGCAGTATCCACCAAAAAAATCTATATCCATACAAAAAATGATATAAATTTGAATGAAGTAATCTACCAGTGGTGACGAGGGGATCCGGCAGAGAACCAAAGTTGTCGACATAGCTCACAGAATATGCAAGCTGAAGTGGAAATAATCCGGCTATATAAGCTGTAGAACCAATGACCGTTGGGGTAGACGAATTCTTGAGTGGAGACCGCGAATCGGTTAACGTAAGGTGGGACGCCCTAAGACTAGGTGGAACGACGATCTTCGCAGGATGGCTGGTAGCAGCTGGGTGAGAGTTGCCGAAAATCGAGTTGAATGGCGTGCAATAGGAGAGGCCTATGTCCAGCAGTGGACTGCTATAGGCTGATGATGATAACGAATCTGTCAGTTATTTTACCCACCGATGTTGAAACAGTCAATGATTGGCAGTATATATCCTTAAATTCTCAGTTGCAGAGGTGCCAGAAGAGCTGAAATACAGTGTGATGACATGCATGACAACGTTACTTCTTAATGTCAGTGCCAAGTTTAGAGAGACGATGATGAAGGCTCACGTGCCTCTGATGGGGAAGGCAGTCTACGTGTGCGTGCATATCGCCAAGATGGAGAGACTGAGGGCGCTCAGGTGAGTTGTCTTAAACCAGGTCTTTTGTTTTTTTATGAGGAGTGAAATGTGGCCGGGTTTTAGTTTTCTATACCAATTTTGTTGTTGACGGAATTGTGTGTTGCTTATTAGATAAAAGATAAAGCTAAATAAAAGCTTTGGCGTAATAAATAATATGGCTACATAGTAAATATCAAATGTAATGTAGGGTTAAATACCTTAAAATATAAAATAACAATCTAAATCTATATTAATATTAAAGCTGAAGAGTTTGTTTGTTTGAATGCGCTAATCTCTACAACTACCAGGCGGATTTGAAAAAATCTTTTTGCATTTAATAGCCCAACTCTTGAGGAAGGATAGGGGATATTTAAAATCACGCTAGGACCCTGAGGAGTCGAGCAAAAAGAACGAAAGACAGAAAGAACGGTAAGCGAAAACTAAGCAGTAGCACGGGCGAGCAATGGGATGCGACGCGATGGGTCGGGGGCGAAATTTCACGCGGATGAAGTCTAGGGCAGATGCTAGTCTAGTAATAAATAATATGGCTACATAGTACATATCAAATATAATGAAAAAAAAAACCGATCGGTTTGTGGACGAATGGACGAAGATTTTGTCGGCATATCAGAAGTACTGTGCGAGGGATTTATGTAAGTGTTGTTAACTTTTTACTTGATGGTTCTATATTTTATCTTTTCTATTATACAAACTGTGTCTTTAATTTTTTTCATCTGTTTTAAACCGTTTTAATTAAAGAAATGAAAAAATAAAAATGTAAATTAGCGTGTGAAATGTAAAAAGTACAATTCCCGTAAATATGTCACATCAAGTTTTAAGAAAACTGGCATTTTAGATCGTCGCGCATTGACAGTCTTTTTTTGTATCGATATATTTATGCCCGGGTACTGTATTTTTGTTCTATACACCAATTCAATGTATTCTCATCCCAAAATACTTTCCAGATTAGCAGCACTGCAATGTGTGACAGCGCATACAGCGACCCACCCGATGCTGACCACAGACTACCACATCAAAAACAAGGTTCTAGAGAAACTAGCGGTAGACATGTTGTCTCTGATCCTGCCTGGCGTAATGTCGGCTCTGCAAGATGTCGCCAATTGCACGGAAAACCCTGGACATGCTGTGATTGTGGTGAGATTAACACCTGTCAAGTCAAAAGTCCTGGTCATTTTTGATCTTTTGGCTGTCAAAAATGTCGTAATGGTTAAGGCTTGCACGAGATTGTGGCTTAGAATCTGAGCAACTACAAAGGCTTTATGCGTCACATTTAGTGCAAAGGGCAATTTTGCATAGGAAGTGGTCTATGTGCGTAATGGTGATATGGATTTGATTTCTTTGTAAGAATACCTCGTCGTCACTCTTGTGCAAAGGGGCATCAGAAACTGACCCGGTAATTTTTAGAAAAATATATTTTAAGAATGTACAGGATTTTCCTAAAACCGTATTGGTATTGGCCTATAGACCAGTTTCGCCCAGTCTCCTCTTTAATTAATTTTCTTTCTAAATCAGACTTTTTTAAATGTAAATATATTTTTCACACCACCTGCTCGAAAATGTCAAATTATATGTCAAGCAACCTTAACCTAAAGTGAGTCATTAGTGGCCCGGGGCACAGCCGGTCAATAATGTTGTACTGGATTTCATTATGACCCGCTGGTCAATAATGTGATTTGAATTTGGAATCTCACATGCTCAGCTAAATTGGCAGTATAGTACTAACAAACACCCTTTGGTGCCAGAAAGAGGAAAACTATTCTCGATACCCTTACTACGCGTGGATGATATTCTCGATTTCCTACAAAATCATAACGACTGCTTCTTCATATCGTTGCCATGTTTTCGAAGACATAATATTGTAAGAATAATTAGATAACTACGAACCATTTTTTAAAAGGAATGGAATAACATTAAAACTGGCATTAATAATAACAAATACCGTACCGCGCCGAAATACCGTAAATTAACATTAGTTAATTTATTTGTTTTTCGTACTATGGCTATTATTTTCTCACAGTAGGTGTAAAAAGTAGAGTATCCTCCTCTGGGCTAAAGGTGTCTTTGCCTTGGGCTAGCTTGAATCCCTCGCTGCATTCAGGATTCTTGTATTAACTCCCTCGCTTCGCTCGTGAGTTAAATCCCGAATCCTTCATTGCGCTCGAGATTCAATATGACGCCCATGACATAAGACACAACTTTAGCCCCTCGGTGCATAATCTACTATTATAAGTTTATCTTGGACATCGTTGAAGATAAAATCGTGAGGAAACCTGGACTTTATAATATGAATGGAATGAAATCGCCAATCTGCCTTGCGCAAGTGTGTAAATCAATGCTCATGCTTTCTCTGTACGAAAAGAGACCTTTGACCTGCAGTGAAACAATAAAAGGCTGGTATTATATTATTATTTGTCGTCAAGGGAGAGCATGTGCTAAGGCGAAGGCTGCATCGAAATGGCGCATCAGGAGCTGTCCCTCTTGCTGATTATTCTGCCCTTTCTTCTTACTAATAAAGTGTAAAATGTCCAGTAAGTTGGATGATTATCATCAGAATTCAACGTCGAAGAAAATGAAAGAGCACCACAACACACATAAACGTCATTTCACGGCGATGATACACGATATAACTAACGCGTTTAAAATTTAATGACTTTATTATTTCTTTCATTTAGAAGATTATTTACGCTAAACCAATGCATACCTTTAGAGAATGCGTCGTTTACTTGTTCAAAGATGGCTAACTGACGTTTAATTTTACAAATAAGGGAAGTCATTTATATAAATCCGAAAGAAGAAAAGACCTAGAATTGAACCCTGCGGAACGCCAATGGTAACCGCGGATCCTGCAGATCTCTTGGCCTTAACATCAACCCTCTGAATTCTGTTAGTCAGATAAGATGTCAGAAAGCCGAGAGCCCTATTCCTCATACCAAAGTGGTACAGTTTTCTGATGAATGAATCATGATGCACGCAATCGAAGGCCTTCGACAAGTCGCAGAAAATGCCAAGAGCCTCTTGTGACTCCTCCTAGGCCTCAAATATGCTCTTCAGTAATTCCACGCCTGCGTCTTTAGTAGACCCTTTGTAAAACCAAACTGTTTCAGATGAAATAAATTATATGCATTTAATATAATTTTATTATATCACATTGTCGGCACTATAGGTCTATTGTAAGAAACCAATTGTCTTAAGAATTATATTGTTTGTATATGACTGTTTGATGCAAAAAAAAAAAAACAAATTCAAAGATTTGGCTCAATGTAGGTAATATCGAAATAGGCCGAAAATGCGTAGGATCAGTTGTGCTGCCAGATTTGTACATTGAAATCACTTTGGTAAGTTTCATCAGATCTGGAAAACAATTACTAAAGTGCGTGAAATAACATCAATTATCGAAGACATCGTAAGATAAAGGGCAGAAGTTTTCTTTACATCAAGAACCATGGCATGTCCTAGAATCAAATATTTGAAGACATTTGATATCTACCAACCCGCACTGGGCCGGCGTGGTAGATTATAGCCCACTCCCTCTCGAAGAGAGACGGCCTGTGTCCCAGCGGTGGGAACATAATAGGCTGATTATGTACCATTTTATGTCCTATACTTTGTGTGATTCAACATACTAACTCACAACACTTCTTGGTATAAGTGTGTAGTGTGTAAGTGGTTAACGAATAGTAATCTTTTTTTAATTCTAGATAGCAATAGACGCAATGCATCGAATATTATGTCTGGCCATGAACAATAAGTTCATGAGCCAGCCCGCCGACATCACCGTGAAAGACTTTGCGAATAGGTTCAAAGAGAAGGAAATCATAGAAGTAAGCAGTAAGGGTAATTAGTAATTTTAGAGAATATAATTAGTAAAATCAACTACAACTTGAATTGGATTGTTATACCAATATTTTATTTATTTTAATTTAAAACTTTTGTGTTATTTGAAAGTGGTAACAGTTTTGGCTCTAAAATTTTATGTCGACCATTTATCAAATACACAAATTATTTTTATTTTCAAAATTTTTCTTCTCGCTTTGTTCACGAGACTTTTTTTTTTACTAATATTTTCGTTACATTCATTTTATTTTTTTCTGTTATGTTCTTTTTCAGCGGTGGACCCCAAAAACTTGCCGGTGAGGAGTGAAGAATGGTTCAGTGTGGCCAGTAAGAAAATATTAATAGTCACCCAGCATTTGGTCGTGTTGAGAACACATGAACATTTCAGAGTGAGGAAAGAACTCGCTATTTATTGTTCTAGGCTGATGTTTGAATGTGATATGTGAGTATTTTAAATATAAAAATAAAACATCTATATTATTAATATTTTTTTTTCTAAACTAATGTTATAAAGAGAAAATACTTGATTTTTTGTATGTTAGTCGCTTCCATGCTAAAACGGCTGAACGAATTTACATGAAATTTGGCACAATTGATGAAATTAGACCATGACCTGGATTAGGACATAGAATACTTTTATCCCTATATTCGAGACTTATGCTGGTGAAACCGCGGGGCGCAGCTAGTCTATCAATAAAATCACAAGCTTTGCTGTTTGTAAAGATCTTCTGAACTAGCGCGCCCCTCCAATAAAAATTATATTTTGAACATGATTCTTATACTGTCCTTATACCAATTTATTTGGGTTCGTTTTAGCATGTCTCATTTTTTATCAAACTTGCAATGTTTGATGACATTATAAATTACGAATTACTTTTAGAGGCTTTTAGGAAAAGGAACACTTTGTAAAATTACAATTTATTTCCAGCGCACTGGCATCTACAGTACCCATAGCCTTGGACACTCTCATCTCGCTAGCTAAGGACGAGTACCCGGAGGTAGCAGAGTACAGTAGCAATGCGATCAGCACGTACTTTGAGAACGCTGCTGACGATGCTAGATCGAAGACCCTAGAATTGCTCTGTGAGAACTTCTTCACAGCTATAAATAGTCTGCCGCGAGTTATGAATAATATTGGTAAGTTATTTTGCATATTAAAAAATGCTTTTCGACGTTGTTAGTGTGCTTGTTACTTTTTAGAACTTACCCAATATAAAGTTATTACACTTTAAGTATATCGGATTAGTTAGGATTTATCTATACTAATATTATAAAGAGGAAAACTTTGTTTGTAATGAATAGGCTCAAAAACTACTGGACCGATTTAAAAAATTCATTCGATTTAAATAAATTTAAAAATACCTTTCTTTTTGTATTTTAGTCTGTGTGAGTGTTGAATACAGAGTTGTGCACATAACACTTGCTCTTATTGCAGTCGTTTTACTGTTTTTTATTGGTTAAAATACTACACTGTCTTTATCACAGTTAATTGGTATAATAACTTGTATAATGGACGATGAACGGTATACTCACTACCTCATTCGTTTTTTTGCTTTTATTCATGTACTCACTAAACTGTTCGTTTCGCCAATGAATGTTCGGTGCGTAATAAAAGCTCGCGCAACGAATGTTTGCAAGACTTTCGCGGTGAGTACATTCCTTTAGGGTTGGAATGAAGTCTGTTTTAGCCAAATACCGTTCACCGCAAATTCTCAACTATCTAAAATATTCGACTGAAATAAAATTGTAACAACTTTCTTCGTTTCCAGACTCGAGCCGCAAATTATCGACTCTAAACCTCCTCCACGGCTACGTGACAGTTCTCAACGAAGACAAGATGGCTCAGCGGCTGACGTCAGCGCTGAGCGTACTGGACAACGTGCAGGCCGTGTGCGCCGCGCTGGTGCAGGCCGGCGCCATACACGCCGACCTCACCATGCTCACGCAGCACGCACACAGAGGTAACAAGGCTCGAACGAAGATAATACGAACGAACTAATTGTTACCTATGCTTATGATATATTGTATGCAGAAGCTGTTGGTAAACCTTTTTATAAAACAGAAAGGTCTTTATTACTGGAGTGCTTCGTTGGTTTAGTGATCGCAAGCGCTACTGCTGAGCATGAGGTCCTGAGTTCGATTCCCAGGTTGGGCAAAGTGTAAATGGTAATAGGCTCGTCCCCTGTTACAAAAGGTACTTAAACATAACTGGCAAATGTGAATGAGGGTGTACTATAGGTACATATCTGCCTTACCCTTCGGGGATTACAAGCGTGATGTTATGTAAAGAACTACCTATATAAAACTAAACAAAACCTTTCCAGACGTAACCGCACCACCTCCCACCGGCTCCCCCTGGTGCAAGTTCCGTCACTTAGACAACGAGGCTTGCTCCCAACGCATGGAACAGATCCTGTGCCTCCTCGGCGAGGCGGAGTGCGCCTCTCTACTGCTGGACCGACTGCTGGAGCTGTTCCAGCAGGACCGGAGCTGCGAGCTCGTGTACATCTGTAACTGTATGGCGGCAGGTGAGGGTTGAAATTGAAGACTGCTTATAAAGATTCATTCGCTTCTAGCATAAGCCCAACGAATAGCTTGGGTTTCTTAAGAAAGCGGTGCCGTCATAGAACGATCGGAAAAGGGCGGCCGTCCATAATTAGAGAACGTTGTTTGACACTACAGGTCATTTTGCGGGCGTCATATGGCGGCTCTTCTTGCTTTGCAAATACAAGCTAAAGTGTTCATCGTACCACGAAACGTATTTATGACTAAATTACGTTTATATGACGGCGACGCTGGCATAGCGCAGGGTATGCATTTACGCAGCGTGAATTATTAAATATAATATATTCAGTTCAATTCAATTCAATTCATTTATTTCGGACAATATTCTATTCTATTCTAATGTCCATAGTCCTAAACTATTACAAATTAAAATCAAATCAAATAAAATAAAACATTAAAAATAAATTAAGAAACAAAAATTAGACAGACATTACAATAACATAATTAAAAATAATCAAATATAAATAAATAAAGAGTAAAGACTTGATTTTTTCTATGTTTGTTTTTTACGCTGTCATGCTAAAACGGCTGAACGGGTTGGAATGATATTTGGCCCATGGGTAGACGATGACCTGAATTAGGACATGCGATTTTTTTATCCCGATATACCCATGGGATCGAGACTTATTCGGGTGAAACCGCGGGGCGCAACTAGTAAAATATAATGATAAGAATTATAAAACTTTAATAATACTTTTCTTCTGTTTCGCAGCGCCAAACTCATCGGAAGATTTGGTGAAGCGTGTTCTGAACACATACCTAGAAGAAGACGTGTGGTATTTGCCTCTGGAAGTTGGCACTGCGGATCCCGCCTTGACTGACCAGGAGACCCTGGACGTCTCGGTGTACAACCCCAGGGCTTGGGACAAGGATAGTGTGCCAGGTTAGTAAGTACCACAGTCTAGGTAGTATAGCCCTATTCAAACTTTATGTCGGCTCTGACGTGCGCTACTCGCTGCGCAGTACCGCCCCCTCACCCCCGCTGTCACGTGAATTTCTTACTGCGCAGCGACTCGCCTCATGTTTCTCATTTATGCATTGTTGGGATCGTCACATAGCTGTCACTTGCAGTCACAGATGATGAACTAGGACCATCGATGTGAAATAAATAAGTGAGTTAATACTAATAACAGTAACCTGTCAGTACCTAAGCTAATTCTGGAGAAAGAACATGAACATTGTCTCGAGTTAATTAGGGCGACCAACTATTCTTATCGTGTAAGTAGTCGTTGATGGAATAGTAAGCCTTTGAACAAAGGTTGGATTTTACTTGAGCTTTAAACGCATTAAAAGGCAAGTCTAGCAAAGAAGAGGGTATCTTGTTACAAGCCCAACAAACGAGTTATGAACCTTATGAAGCCGGTGAAAGGGGGCACGTAGTTTGTCCTTATTTCTAGTGTGAACACTGTGAATATCACTGTTTTTAGTGTACAAGTGCAAATTTTGCCTAATATATAGGATGTTGGCGAAGATGAATTGTGATGCAACCGTGAGAATACCAATATCTTTAAAAAAATCTCTTAGAGAAACTCTGGCACCTAGCTGGTAAATTGCTCGAACAGCTCGTTTTTGAAGGACAAATATATTTTGTATATCAGCGGCTTTGCCCCACAGCAGAATACCGTAGGACATAACACTGTGAAAATAACTGAAATAGACTAAACGAGCTGTATCAACGTCAGTGTATTGTCTTACTTTCCTGACGGCGTAGGCAGCCGAACTGAGCCTTCCTGCTAGACTTGATATATGAGGTCCCCACTGAAGTTTGGCATCTACTGTTAGTCCTATAAAAATTGCCGAGCCTACTGTTTCAAGCACCTCTTTATTTAAGACGATGTTGGGTCCTAGATTTCTGACATTCGGTAAGGCGAACTTTACAAATTTCGTTTTCTTGGCATTGAGAACTAGGTTATTTGACGTAAACCAATCTGTAACTATTGAGCGTGCACTGTTTACCGTCGTCAAAATCTTGTCTATACCTATCTACTTTAAAAATAAGAGAGGTATCATCTGCAAACAGTACAACGTCACAGATGCCCTTCACATGGAATAGTAAATCATTGATATATACTAAAAACAAGAATGGACCCAATATTGAGCCTTGCGGAACACCTAACTGAACTGGTAGCCCGGAAGATTTCGCGCCATTAACATCTACACATTGGACCTTATTATGTAAATAGGAAATTATTATGTTGAGAACCTCGTTTCTGACACCGTAATGATGTAACTTACGCAAAAGACTGTCATGGTGCACGCAATCAAAGGCTTTAGAGAGATCACAGAAAACTCCAATAGCATTTTGCGATTTCTCCCATGCGTCAAATATGTGTCTCAGCAGAGCAACACTCGCGTCTGTAGTTGAACGACCCTTTGTAAAGCCATATTGCTTACTAAAAATGTAGCCCATTTCAAAATACAATATGTCGTCCATTTATTAAATAATTCTAATAAAAATATAGATACTTATACAATTCTCCCAGAGCTGTACGAGGGCGCAGTAGAGACCCGCTACACCGACATCAGCTACCGCGCGCCGCGCGCCCGGCCGCGCTGCGACCCGAGCAAGTGCGCCACGCTGGGACACGCGCAGCGCAACATGCTGATGTGTTGCTTACTCACTGAGGGCGTCGGCATGATGGCTAAGAGGCTCATGGACAAGTACCAACCGTTCCTGTTGAAGACTCTGTGTTTGGTGCTAGAGAGAGTTGGTGAGTAATGTTTTAAAATTAAAAAAAAAAACTCGGCTTTCGTCTTCTAGGGTTCAATGTTTCTAGCACTTCCTTTTTAAGCAAGTCAATATATATTTTTATTTACCATATAACCAACTTCCTTCTTAGAAAGTGTCGCGAAAGGTAAATGGCGTTGAATCGCTTAAATAAAAATAAAATACCAAACTACACCACTGCAGTTTTCTATGTAGATAGTCAGCTTCCATTTCTTGCCTCATTGATACTTATGTGCCTATCGCTAAGTGGACTTGCTACGTACATACATGATTTTAGCCCCTAAACCGATCTATTTTGACCGTTTCTGTACTCACATAATTGATAGTAAAAATAATCAACCTTCGCTATAACAACATAACGTTTACAGGCAGTAAATACGAGATGCTGCACTTAGCGGGTCTGAAGGCTATCCACAACATCGCGGAAGCTGGCGGCCACGCGACCGTGGCAGACCTCATCAAGCACAACGCCGACTACTTCACCAACCAAGTCACAGTGCGACTCAAGAAGGTATGCGCTTCGAAAGGGCTTTGAAAGTCCGTGGCATATCTATTTTTTTTTTTTGGTCAAGCATGAAAGCTATATAAATCGATAGCTGATATCAATGCAAACAGAAAACATATTCCGTAAAGTATCTTGTTTCCGAGTTCATAAAGTCCGTTCCGTGAGTTCGTTTGATTACTTTAAACTATCAGAGTGAATATTTCAAACATCAAAGCAACAAGATGTACGCAAGTTCAAAAAAATATGGATGTCACGTGATCAACTTTGAACGTTAATGGCGCCGATTCGGGATTGTTCACAAACTAAACTAAATTTAACTTCAGTGCAACTTTTTCTTTCTATTACATTAAGAAAAGGACAAAACATAAATATTAGTTTAGTCCTGTCAAATTAAGATACTCCATAGACAGTTGTAGACGTGATTAAAAACATGGCGACTAAAAATACGTCAATTTGCGTCACGCGCTGGCTAATTTGACAGGACTAACTAATATTTATCTTCTGTCCTTTTCTTTGAAATAGACAGAAAAAGATGCACTGAACTTAAATTTAGTTTGGTTTGCTAACAAGGGAATCGGCGCCATTATCTCGGAAACATGACGCTTTACGGGGTTTGGTTCTATTATATTTTCAGTTTGCATTGATGTCAGATTTGTCGATTTATATAGGTTTCAAAAATGGCGCGACAGTAGGTACGCCAGGCTCCATATAAAAATCTTCATTGCCCTTCTCCTTCCTTAATTATGATAATCGCACCAGAATCAGCCTATCATGTTTCACTATCAATCAGGGCCGTCCTCTATTAGTGGGAGTAGGCTTGGACTCATTACCGTAAAACGAGGAATAGGGATGCAGGGGTGAATCGGGACGAAACTTTAAAATGGATTTTAACGTTGAAATAATATAGTTTGTTGCCAGAAAAGACTTTGTGTTTACTGTTTTTTAATTAAAGATTAAGTGTCCTTGTTAGCAACAAACTATTATTTTAAAGTTCAAATCCATTTTGAAGTTTCGTCCCGATTCACCCCGTTTTACCGGGGTGTATGTGTGTGTATGTTTTCCAATTTTGAAACATTTTTGTCTTACCTCTCACTATATTTTTATCAGCACTACTTTGCGGAACAAAGTTTAACGCTGCTTGCGGTAGGAGTTGACTGGTAGAAATCGTCACGCAACGAAAAAGCGTTCCCCCTCCATTCGACTTTCTCTCTCTCTCTCTCTTTCTGTTATTTTATACGAGTGTGCGTGCGTGCGAGTATCGCGTAAGGAACTTTGTTCCTGACGGGGGTCCCCCGACTGCAGACTTCTTTTTTCTGAGATGGAATTAATTTCTGTTTCACTATTGTGGATGTAAATCTTCTCTGACTTGCTCGAATCCTTTTGCCCGTGATACCCCTAGAATATGTCAGGCAATGGCCTTGCTACACCTAAGATTCAGTATCGGGACATAGCTTATGTAACTGTATAGTAAAATAACGCTCATATTTCAGGCTTGGAACTGTCAGTCAGCCTTGCAGATACTGTCGGTGGTGATGGAGTACAGCGACTCCAGTATATTGAACTATCTCTACGGAATCGTTCAAGACGTGAGTATACAAACCTTGTATAGTATTTTTATATCATTAAGCGACACGCGCTTTACTTGTGGTAACCAAGTGTACAAACACGCTGTGAATGTGTGCGTGAAGACGAGTAGTGTCTACGCATAACAGACACACGCACACACACTTCCGAATTGGCCATTGTCCCGAATGGTACCAAGAGTTCCTGTGCTTACACACATATTCACAGCGTGTTTGTACCACAAGTAAAGAGCACGTCGCTTTGTGAGATAAAAATACTGTACTTTTAATTGAAGGCCGAAATACTTAAGTTAGACAAGCATACGAAGAAATTAGACAGATCCTTATGTAAAGAAAGAAAAAGTATTTATTGCGACTCGTACAGGATCATAAACTAAACTAAACACAGTTAAAAATAAAACAAATTACATTTTAAAAAAGTAACAAAAGGAAAAATGAAACAGAAAGTCCTATACGTGGCCAAAGGGTCCTATCTCAACATGATGCTTCGACATTTAAAAAATAAATGTCGCAGCGCTGGTATTCTGATAGGGCCCGCTGTGATGTCGTGTTGTGTGTGTAATGTTTCCCATAATGGTATTATTGTGGCATGTATTTTAATCTTTGGTTACTAACATAATTTTTAAGTATACTAACATAACTATGGATCACTGTGTCTGACTTAAATAAAAATAAATAAATAATGTTGTGTCGTGGCAGTAAGATGACACTCCGCGTCAAAACGTAAATGGCAAAATACATTATGTTCCACTAGATGATGAATACCCATAATATGAATTCTGATTGTTCACTTACAGGTTCTAGTCCAAAGTTGTGATAAATATTACGAAGAAGATCTGTACGCGTACTTACAAGTATTCTTAACATTCGTGGAATGTATTCGTAAGTGGTACACTATACCCGAAGCCTTACCAAAGACAACTCCACGCAACCAGCCCATAGACGTGATGAAAGATCTGTCCGTATTCGTAGAGAGTACGGAAGAAGTAGAGAGGCTACTGAATGCGCAGGAGTTTGAGGAAGAGAGCGGTAAGAGTGTAGAGGAGATGTATAGAGAAGACATGAAGAAGAAGGAAGATGATGTTTTAGATTATGATGATACTGTTACAGGTAAGAATCGACTACACACCATTCTGTTCTTTTATGCAATCAGTATTTTGAATAGTTACGGTACTATTGGGGCTTAAGCTGAATTTCTACTATATTATGAACTTACGCAAAGCTGGTTTTGGTTGATTTTCTCATTTGCATAGCCTAAAGTTCGCTCACACGAGTTAAGAGTCGATGCAGCGTCAAGACGCGCGCGCACAAGCGGCAAATACGTTTTATTTAGGAATAATTTTAATCTACATAGAGAGTACGTACTCGACCGTGCACTGACGCCCGCAACCGCGCCTCCACTTACCAGTGAGCGACGCGCCTAAAATTTATTTTTGTTAACACATTCAGGACTCAAGGAAATTCCTAAAATGAAGCTCTTGAACTGCGGGACAACAACAGTATTTATTTTTGTAAAATAGGAGAAAACCCAAAATAGGAGAAAACGCATAAAAAGTGTGTGTGGGTTTCTCTCCTATTTATTCAATACCGTTTTCTTGTATTATTAAATCCTGTTTATTTTCACAGAAGAAAAACCCCCACCGCCCCAATACGTAGCAGTAATAGTGACAATCCTCAAACGTTGCCTAAACTACGTCATATGCTTTCAACGAGACAACTCAATACTCGCCTTACAAGTACTAACCCGCGGCTTGCCCATACTACGCCAGTATGAGGACGAGTTGTTACCGCTAGTACACAGCGTGTGGGCCCCGCTGCTGACCAGGTTCGTCGAGGAGCCAGCCATCATGAAGAGGGCGTTTGAGTTGCTCGTCACTATGGCGGAGTTGGCACGGGATTTTATTAGGAGTCGAGCTGTCACGTAAGTTTTTTTTGAGTAACTTTTATTTTTTAGCTAGTTATTACCACGGTTTCGCTTGCATTGTAGGGGAAATTATTTACACGTTCAGCTGTTTACGTGATTCTGTAACAAATTTATTATGACAACTCAATACTACGGCTTGCCTATATTACGTCAGTAAGAACACAACTTGGCACCTCGGTGACCAGGTTCGGCTACGAGGCCTAGGAGCCTGCCATCATGAAGTAGGCGTTTGAGTTGCTCGTCACTATGGCGAAGTTGGCAAAGATTTTACTAGGAGTCGAGCTGTCAAGCTAGTTTTAGTAAAGTTGGTTTTACAGGTGAATTCTGAAGAAATATAACGACAATGAAGCATGATCATTGGTCATATTTTATCTCGTTTAGCCACGCTTTTTAATGAACACGTGGGCAAATTTGCGTAAGTTTTTTGCAATAAGCAGATCTGTGTCAGATTGTATTGTATCAACCCTCTAAGTTCATATAACCATACGACGGAAATAAAAAAAAAATCTGCTGTTCCCTACATTTATGTTCGTATAACTCGTCAAAATGTAAGGAACACCAGATTTAAGTTTCGCGATTTCGGGTTTGGTCCCATGGTAAAAGTTGTTCATAATGATAAGTACAATGACCCCCTAGAGTTAAGGGTATCAAAAAAAATTATAATTCTGTAAATACAAACAACCTGACCTGCAAATTGCAAAGGACACGTAAGATAATTTGAATTTCGCTACTCTGGCGCATCCACCTTAAAAGACTGTCATATGACCAGCAGTTAACTATTTCCGTCTCTCAACCACAGAGATGTCCTCCCCCACATATACTACTACATACAAAAGACTTCAAGAGACAGCTACCTCAAAGACGTCGGCTCGGCTTACCGCAACAGTTCCGCATACAGTCTACAGTTGACTGCACTAGCCGCTCTGCCGCACCTCGCGACAGATCTCATGCTTGAAGATGAGGCGTTGGAAGATGCTATGTACAGTGTGCAGCCGTACTTGTCCAAGAAACAGCCTAAGGCCTTGCAGGTGAGCTGAACGTGAAAATACGGTATAGTTATTATATAACCCACGCCATTAAAGAAACGAAACGGTCAAATAAAGGAGCTCATCATGCCCTCTCACTCGGACAATATAATATTCACGTGAGAGGGCATGATTAGCGCCGCCATTTTAGTTTCATTTCTAGTTATAGTAACATTTTCGACTACATTACAGGATTTCGATGTTTTCCTGGTTTGATTTCTTTATCGATTGGGTTACCAATGTAACCGATATCATATAAAAACAAATCATCATTTGCCTAACCTTTTACCAACTATGTTGGGGTCGGCTTTCAGTCTAACCGGATGCAGTTGAATACCAGTATTAAAAAAAAAAAAAACAATTATAAATAATTAATTTCGTATAGAAATGAAAGTGGGCATGCTATACGCTCTTTAGCTGTAGGTTAATGGCAGGCTTTCGAAGCATAAGAAACGTTCAATCAGTCAAGGTTGTATCTGGTACAATCTATGTTACGCTCGCGTAAAAACTAACTGCAGTAAGTAAAGTGTTGTTATTTGCCGTTTTCAGTCATTAGCAGTGGAGTTCTTCAAAACCATCCTAGACTACGATTACGGCGCCGCCTGGTATCACCTCCGAGAACTATGCAACAACGATGAAGTACTAAACCCCCCCACAGTCAACCATGTGCATTTACAACCAATAGTAGGCACCCCATTCGAAGCTAAGGATAAGGACTATCAAAATAATATTAATTTAATATTCAAGCATATGGTATCGTAATAAATATCTTTTTAAATAATTTTGTTTTAAATCCAAGTTTCCTATTTCACAAATGAAACAAAACAAATGGCAGTAATTACTTCAACTTTATTTTTTACAAAACACATTGGTCACAGAAAACAAATACCCCTTTTAATTACAGTATATAATATTATACATATGTATTGCAACCACTCTCACATCTTAAACTCAGTCTAATCATAAAAACTGCGTTTAGGGACACGTCGCTTTAACGATCGTTCTGCGCCGGCGCTTGTCAAATTGCTAACTTACGCTGACTGATCAACGTTCATTTAAACTTACGTACCACTGGTACGTTTAGAAAGAGTACAGTTCGATATGGAATAAAAAATTGCTTATACGATTCATTGTAATGCATGACTGTTAAAATTAATATTAAATGCAAAAGCGATTGTTAAATTAGTGTCGTTCCACGGAAATCTAATTTATTCTCGATACACTCGTACATTCACCAAATGCATGTAATCGAACTGTACACTAGTGCTATGATTGTCGATATTCAAAAGTAGCTTATTCAAAGACGTGAGTACAAGAACAACACCATAATTCACAATATAATGATAATATTATCATCCACACCACTAAAATTAAATAATGAAATGGTAACATTCCGACATACTAAGGAAAAAAGGTGTATTTTATTTGAAGTGAGTAATTAAACTAACAAAGTAAAGAATAAGTAACATAATTTATTTTATAAATAACTTTAAAGAAAAATAAATGTTATTCAGATATAAAGGCTTTTCAATCGAGTCAGGATGTAAATGTTGAAAATTGGTCTTAGGCTAATCGATGCTTACGTTAAATATTTTGTAGTGGAGCCATACAAACTTCACATGCAGGAAGAAGGTATGTTTCTTATAGGTATAATTTTACAGATTTTAACAAATATTTGTATTTCTTCGCAGAGTTAATATTTACATAATATTTTTGAGAGTACATTCATTTCATTTGAGAATCTGCTTTATTTTACTACTCTCAATATTAGGCTATGAGTGTGGTTGCAATGTTAATCTGTCACTGAATTAATAAGCCACCATTGCAACACATTGAAATAACAAAGAAACATCATAATAAACAAAGAAAAGACACGGTAAAACTTTAACCTTAACTGCTAATTAACAACTCGTGTGAGCAAATACTTTTAAACAAAAAATCCTCGCTTATATTAACGTATATTCTTCTTTTATTTAATTTTATACTGTATATTCTGACTCAGTTCAGACATAGTTGTAGTCTCAATTAAATTGGCTATACGATATTTTTTTTCGAGCGAACAATAAATTGTTCTCTCATAATATTACGCCATGAAGTACAGACGCCAAATAAAAAATCAAATCATTTATTCATTTGCAAACATGGGTAATTAGTATATATATATATATATATATATATATATAATGTTTTATTTTTATAATAGTACTCCATGTTCTACCGTCATATGGGCATGCAAATCGAGTCGAATCAAGCTACTACAATCTGTCAAATTTCTTTAATAGATTTTCAACTTTATCGCTATATAGTATTAAGTTCAAACTTGATTGGGAAAATTTGACAGTTTCGGGTAGCTTGGTGTGCTGGCGTCTGTACATAATTAAGTTGTCGCACACTTTACAGAGTTATTGAAAGAAAGTTATTAGTGAAATGAGTTTATATAATACTTTCTATAGTCTATAACATGAATGCCACTTAAAATTAACTGAGATTATACAGTGTGTACATCTTTCGAGGGAATTGCGTTAAACTTAATAGAGGTGTCTCGCAGATTTGCTTTGTAACAAATAACAAGAAAACAGAAAACTGTAGGAACAAACGCATGGACATTTTGTGTTATTTATACATATTGAATTAAATACATAATTATATTAAATGCTATGTTTAATAAGATAAGACTTTATTCAGTCACCTTACATAGACTTTAGAATAGATTTCAATAGGAGAAAAATAAGTATTATTTCTTTAGTTTACAATAGAGTAAATAAAAATTGGTGAAATGTAAGGTGACAAATTGTGGAATGGTTTAAATATATTAATAAATGAATTGTATATTACAAACCACCCTTAAATAAATAATACATCTAAATTTCACTAGCTAAATTTTACAATAAAATGTCTATACAGTGTAACATGTTCCGTAGACAAAACTTACATTTCCTTAAAAGAAGATATTGTATAAGTGCAAGTATTTGTATTGCTACGGCTACATTGTCGCGATAACGCGAACTACACTTCGCGCGGTCTCTGTTGTACAGCGAAACGTCGAGCGGTGTGCGAGAGAGAGCGCACGAAATGTAGTACGCGTTATCGCGACAATGTAGCCGTAGCATAAAAGCATAATGTTTACCGTAAGGGCCAAGTTAAACTGCATAGAACAGTATCTATTTGAACGAATTTGATCACTGAATAATTGATTCAGAAACACCTGTTATACTAGATATGACGTGCTTACGATCCGTTGTAAAAATCGTGATATCAACCACTTCACAGTTTATCCAATAATACTATCCATAATGTAATTCGAGGATCGCTTGTTTATTGGCAACTGTCTTGTAATGATATATTTTTGTTATACTTCAACATCTAACCAACAATTATTATTATAAGGACGATCCTGGCAACTTTTCTACCCTTCATTAAAAACATGTTTCCATTCAAACTTTACAACGGAGCGAATGCTTGAAATATATATTAATGTGTATGTATTCATGAACTTAATGTGAACACTCACTATGCACGATCACGAAACTATTATATTTTATTTATTTAAAAGTCCATTAAAATAAAGGAATTTGGACTGCGTCGGAAAATATGGCAGTGGAATATTATTTCCGATTGAAATATTTAGATTATAATATGTAAATGTAATCATAATTTTACAAGATATAAAATGAAAATCGCATAAGGTTTTGTCGAATAAACTATGGAAGGAGCATCTCCCTGCAGGGTGTAATCTTCCGTGGTCCTCTTGGAAGTCCCTGAACCGTCTTCGGACACAAGTGCGAAGATGTAAATCCAACCTGGTAAAGTGGGGCTACCTTGACGGAACGGCAGTAGGGTGTGATTGTGGAGCTGTGTCGCAAACCATACTCCACCTCTTATCCTGCCCTCTGTGTCCCAAAACATGCCGTGCGCAGAGATCACTTATCTCTGCGCTGCCATTGACAATGCTGTGGAAGTGGCAAAGTTTTGGGCCAACACGATATAAAATAGTCGTGCCAGCGACACGAAGAAGAACTATGGAACATGCATGTAAACTAAACTGCTCCTTACTTTATGCTTGACACACAATTAACGTTAAATTTTTAGGCCAAAATAATATGCATCCTGTATAACTAGAAAATAATCGTCTGAAGAATTTAATTAAGTAAAACAAGACGAAAGATCAAAACTTTTTCTTTGATGTAAACATACTGATGGCACCTTTACTAAGACAAGTATTATTCAAGTTTGACATGGAATATTGAGGTTACGGCATATGGATCGAATTTAGGCTAGTAGCATTATGTAGAATGTGAAGATAAATATTTTATATGAATAATTTCAACAGCTTATTACTTACATTAATATTACATGTATCAATCTTTGATATTTAGCTTTAGGCCCGGGTTCCACCGAAGTGGAGAGGAGATGCATAACAGCTAGCGTGTATCCACCGAAGCTGTGCGGATATGTCTACTGGCTACACGGAGCAGAGATAGAGCGGGCTGGGTAGAGCGGAGCTGAGCTGTGTGCGGCTCTGGTTGAATATGCCGCAGGCGCGGCGGGCATGCAGGACAGAAGTTGTGCGACGCGCGGGAACTAGCAGTGCCGCTGGCCGCTCACACCTCTCGACTCCGCGAAGCGCGCGTCGCTTGCGAGGCACAGCTCACATGTCTGTTTGTTTCGCGCTATCAAATATGCGAAATCTCTCCTCTCTGCTCAACCTTATCCACTTAAGCTAAGCGGAGACGAGATATGTAAATAACGAAATCCTATTGGTTGTTTCTACTCTCATCTCCTCTCGTCTCCGCTTAGGTGGAGTCCGGGCTTTACTTCGTTCTAGAACATTTTTATTTATCTGCTACATTACTGCTATTACTTGCGAAATCAGTATTAAATTATTATTCTAAATTGTTGCCCTATTTAGGCGGCAGGCAAACACTTCCCATAGCGAACGCGCTAAACAATTATGAACTTTATTTCCGAGAGAACACAGTCCAAATTCCCTTCTAAAGTACCCTAGACGACGTACTTGCATCACTTCCACGCTTGTTTGAGCATCTTCCGGGAGGCGAAGTATTTGGTGCTGTATGTGGCGAGGATGAGGCCGGCCAGTACTATGGTGATAAGGTAATAGTCGAAGTCATCCTTCAGTAGATCGAAGGTTTTTGATGGCGCCACCCGAGTGTAGAATAGGTCTGTGAAAAGATGATGATATTTTCGAATATTATTTTTATGTGACAAAACGTCATTTTGGTCATATGTTTTTGGGAATAGCAGTCACTTTTTTCATTAGTGGTGTCGTAAAAAGTGGTTATGTATGAATATTAGAAAATTCTTGGACATTTTTATAGGTTTGACGACTCTGTCATTTTGTGTGTGTGTGTGTGTGTCTGACTGTGGCATGGTAGCTCACATGTATAGTCCGATTTCAATGCTGTTTTTTTGAGTTTATATGTTGGTAGCTGATGTTCTTACCTAATCCAGTAGTAAGCACAAGACTGGTAGACTCCAGTCCCGCGGGCGCGGCGTGTATCTGCGTGGGTCTGGCGAGCGTGCGGTTGTAGTTCAGTCTCGCGTCTCCTCCCAGCGGCAACTCGGGCGCGTACGCCGGCAGCACCACGCCTTCCTCCGTGATGCCGCCGCGACGGGCTTCGAGGTACACCCAGGGTACTTCTACCACTGCGCCTGATGATAACGCCACTGGGGAAAAGCGAACAGGTCCATTAGGGTAGGTGGAATGATTAATACTAAACATCATCTGGTCCCAGACACAGAATGAAAGAAAACACCTCAGCGGCCTCTGCTAACAAAGTGCCGCACAAACCAAGCGTATTCGGGTGTCATCTTCATTCATAGAAACTGATGGCCCGTGACAAATTTGACAAAGCCTGTGATTTTTGTGAGCTGAATTGGCACTCAGCGCTAATTGTGCGATTATGAATATTATTAGTATTGATGTCTCTAGTCGCTGTCACCGCGATTCCATTCCCTGTGGATCCAGGGTATTGTCGACTTAATTTTTACGTTAAGGTCATCACTCATTATAGGTAACAGCACCGTTCTGACACAGCAAATAACTTGTCTTTCAAGTTAGGATTTTAAATCAAATGCTTTTAAGTCGCCGACCTCGCGAAACTGCACCCTAATTGCGTAACACACAATCAATCGTAATATGAATCATTTTGAAGCAAATTGCTAATCCATTGCTTCATAAGTTCGAAAAATTTGTCTGCTCAACACGTAAATAACGCAATGAATGTTGAACTGTCAAAATGAAATCGATTTGTTGTGTGTTATGCAATTAGGGTGCCGGTCTGTGAGCTGAAAACTAGTTGGCGCGTGGACGGTAAGCTACCAACTAGTAAGCGGTGCGTGAACAACGGCTATAACTAGTGTGGTCGCGTGCGGCCTGTACTCACGCAGCACGTGCTTGTCGGTGAGCGAGCGCTCCGTGAGCGTGGTGGCGGCCGCGGTGGGCGCGCCCGTGACGATGAAGGCCTGGCGCTCCACGCCGGGCGCGCGCTCCGACGACAGCGAGCTGAAGGCCGCGCCGGCCGCCAGCCAGCGGGTCTTGCCTTCGTATAGCTCCAGAGTAGCTGTGCGGGAAATGGAACTGATCAAATACATATCCAACAAGATCACATATCAACATACAACTTGACATTAGATTTGATAAAATAATAAATTAGATAAGCATTTGGAAAATGGAGACAAGAATGAAGTTCTCTCGATCTTTCAACCCCAAAAATACACAACATATTAATTACTTCATTACATTTATACATATACACATATACGTTTGTCTTGTTTATTTTATGTGGTGTGTGTGACATAAAATAAAAAGGAAAAATATATTGAAACTAGTGTACAATGGGCGATCCTATCGCACAAGGCGATATCTAACAGAACCTTTAGATGGGCTGAAAGAAACAAACATATTGAACCAAATATTACACATGCAACACACAGAGACACTCACATTATTCTACATTTATATCTGTAATTTATATGGTGAACATAATATTGTAGGTATTGTTACGCGCCACAATTAATGCTTGATACATGGTGACATCAGTTACCACGCCATCTGGTTTCGAGTGACGGAACTGATAGAGTCGCTGGCGCCATTTTTATTTTATTTTATTTATTTGGCTCACCAACAATTGAGTACACTCATACAATTATGGGTTACATACAATCAAATTTGGGTCTAGTGTATCAATCCCTTACAGGTAAGCACATCATGCATTATATACTGGTTAAATTGAAATTATTTATAGGCTACTAACAATTAGAGGGTATTTAAATACACAAAGAACAATCAGGCTCCTCAAGTCAAATTCAAAACTAAAAATTGAAATAAAACATTAAAAATCATAGGCAGAAACAAAATTGAGAAATAAATAAAATTAAAATCGAATTAAAATCATAATAAAATTAAATAAATTCAAAATAATTAAAACATAACAAAATTAAAATCCAACAGAAACATAATCAAAATGAATTAAACAGAATCATAATTAAAAACAAAAAAAAAAAAAAAAATAAATAAATAACCGAAAAACATAACCGAACTAAATTTATACGGATAACATAACCAAATTGAATTAAAATCACAATCGAGATTAAAATTAGACAGAAACACAATCAAAGATCAAATCAAACACAATCATAATCAAAATCATAAACAAGATTGAAATACAAATTAAAAATAAAAACCAACATGTCACCAAAAAGAATTCACAGAAAGATTTCACATGTCCATAATACTTCTTCTGAACCTACTAAGTGAGTCAGAGTGCACGTCGACCAGACTACTGCAGTTATTTAATAATTTGCACAGACGGGGTACAGGAGAGTCATCTATTGTGGAGTGGCAGAACTAATAGTCACTGGTGCCATTTATTATCGAGTAGAGATGTCGATACTAGAACTTACTAGAACTATCGACATCTCGTCAGTCGGGGCCGGTATGTACTCGAACATATCGCATTAGGTTAATCCTGTTATGATAGTTGTAAAGGTAAATCTATCTATATATATATATATATATATATAAATCAATTGCTGTTCGTTTGTCTCGCTAAAACTCGAGAACGGCTGGACCGATTTGGATGAAATTATGTGTGTATATTTCAACGGGTTCCTGGATGGTTTGAAAACACCAATGGACCCGGTAGGTGGCGCTGCTGTCGGTATATGATGATTCAACCGGGCAGGACGACGTCTGCCGGGTCCGCTAGTTATAAATAAAATAAATAATAAAGAGCATTCTATTCAACAAACAATTTAATTGGTATTTTGATTAAACCTTACCGATCTCAGTCCTGCGATGCTTATCATTGTAGTAGAGGTACGCTAGGTAGTGCTCCGTGTGTACCGCGAGGGGTAGCGCGCGAGCTCGCCTGTGCGCCTGCGCCGCCACTATGGCGCCCGAGGCTGCGTCCACGCAGGTCGCCACGACCACGTCTGTAACATGAAATATTTATGTAGTTGATGTGGAAGAGTCAAAAGCTGTTGAGTTTGATTATAGGATAAATAATTCGACTAATAAAATTGTTGTGAATTTTAATCACAGTACATAATCAGCAATGTTCCCACTGCTGGGACACAGGCCTCCTCTTTGAGAGAGAGTGGGCAGTAATCCACCACGCGAGCCCAGTGCGGGTTGGTAGATGTCACATGTCTTTGAATTTTTGGTCAAACTCGAAACTATTTATTTCAATTAAACCAATTATAATGCAAAATAGTATTTTAAAATATTCAGCAGCTCCAACAGTATGTAGGTAGGATAGGCGTGTGTGAAGTATTTTCAAATGCTAATCAATTTGGAGCAGGACCAGCGTTTAGCCAAGCATTTTTGTCAGCGATGTAATCCCCCAACTTATAATATGCTTAGCTGAATAGTGTGAGTAGTAAGATTTTAATTTCGATTCATTGAGTTGGATTATGTGGGGAGGTATTTTATTGTAACATTTTAAACTGTACCCCATGAAGGAAGAGTCTACTTTAGCCATTCTGAAACCTGGTTGAACTAATTGGCCTATTTCTAATTCTATAGGTGTGTCTGTCACCTCTTTTACTAAATTAAAATATTTCCTTACGTACATGATGTTTTCATAGATATATTGACAAGGTACCGTCATGATATTAATATCTTTAAACAATTCCCTTAGAGAATCGCGGCCTCGGAGGCTATATATTGCCGTGATGGCTCTTTTCTGCAGAATAAAAATAGACTCGATTTCTGCAGCCCCTTGGTAATATAGCGTAAGACATGAAAGTAACTGAAATAGACTAGCCTCGCGGTATCTACATTAGTAAATTGACGGATCGTTCTTACAGCATATGCTGCTGAACTTAGCCGTCCTGCAAGAGATGTTAAATGAGGAACCCATTGCAGCCTTGAGTCGATCGTTATCCCCAGGAAAACAGTTTTATCGACGAATTCTAGTTTATCTTTATTCAATACTATGTCACAATCACTACTTTTAACATTCGGTAAAGCAAATCTTATGCATTTAGTTTTTTTCCCATTTAATACTAAATTATTAGCAGTGAACCAATTTTGCACTTGCAGTAGGGCGTCATTTACGTCGATGATGCACGTCTATTTATCTTAAAAATTAATGAAGTATCGTCAGCAAATAACATCATTTGTGGTTGTTTTTTTAATAAACAGGGTAGGTCATTTACATATACTAAAAAGGGGAAAGGACCTAATATCGAGCCTTGTGGAACACCCATTTTAACTTGTAAACCAAGAGAATTGACACCATTTATTAAAACTTTTTGTTGTCTATCATGTAAATAAGATTTTTCTAAATTGAGTGCAAGTTTACCTAGTCCGTAATGCTCGAGTTTCAAGAGTAAGGTTTCGTGATTTACGCAGTCAAATGCCTTGGAGAGGTCACAAAGATTCTCTATGGCATCTTGGGCTTCCTCCCACGCTGTAAATATGTGTTTTAATAAGGTGACACCGGCGTCAGTCGTAGAACGTCCTTTGGTGAAACCATATTGCTGATCGTGTAAGATTTTGTTGTTGTAAAAATGATTAAGCATTTGATTGAGCATTATCTTTTCGAATACTTTGCTGAATACCGGCAAAGCGGATACTGGTCTATAATTATTGGTGTCTTTGCTGTCCCCAGATTTAAAAAGTGGAATAACCTTACTGTATTTCCTTAAATCCTAAAACATCTCAGCTCGCTCGCTCTCATCTCATCAACAGCGTTTTGAGAGTAGTGGTGATGAAATAATTTACATAAAGTAAAGCGTTTGTTTGGGTTCGACCTTACGACCGATACCACTGGGTATGGCTATTCTTAATCACAGTAAGTTCGATAAATTGCAGTAAACAATATGAAAGTTTACAAATATTCCACCATCTTCATGACTTACCTTTATGCAGCGGGTCGGGTCCCTCTGTGACGAACAGCACGAGGTTGGGGTTGACGTACTTGTACAGCACGGAGCGGTCGGGCAGCACGCGGCCCGGCGAGTGCACGCGCTCGCCCATGGGCTTGCCCAGCGCGCGCACGATGCGGTGCCCGGCGTCGGCCGCGCCGCCCAGCTGCACCAGCCACGTGCGGACTGCTTCTACTGTCTGTGGGTAGAAGAGTAACAGTGTTGTCACTTCCAAACAATATTTTGATTCAAAAAGTGTCTGTGAAGTTTTTTGTCCATTCCTTTCCATAGGAACCTACTACGCTTTAGAATGGGCTACTAACTTCATCTTTCTGACTGACCAACTCCTAGACAGTTTAAAAGCGCCTGTAAATGATTTAATTGTAATAAATGCTTTAAGTTTAATTTTTAAACAAGTTTAACCTTTTCACCGCCACGGACTTCAATAGAAGTTCCAGATTTTCGTGCCACGCCACGACTTCATTAGAAGCTCTTCATTTTAACTATGTTATAAAAATAAATTTACTGTATTTAACAGTTTTTTTTTTTCATTTTATTATTTAATATAGCACTGTCTAATACCCTGTTTTTTTATTTTTCCACACAAAAGAAGCCCTTATTTGTCTTAAAATTGGCAAAAACAAAAACTCCGAAAATTTTTAATGTCCCCAGAACGCCAAGGACTTTATGTCTGTCTGTCAGTGATATGACGCGAAAGTTATCACCGTTTGATTTCACCAGTTGAATTATTAATAAATATTATTATCGAAAACCATTTGAGGTCAATAAACTAGTTTATGGTCAGTAATTAGTATGAACTTAGTTAACTACTTTATAACAAAGGGAAAATAGACTAATTTCTACCTTCAGATTGGTGCCGACTCGGAATTAAATAGTTGTTAGCAATCCTTGTCGATAATTATATTCCCATCTCTACAAAACAATTGGTTGTCAGGTATAAGTCTATGGTTGTTAGTGCCCCGGGCGCCACGGACTATGTTCTGTGACGTCACAAACGTACGGCTGTGAAGGTCACTTTGGCATAGTGCAGACTGCAGGTACTAATTGGGTTCTTTCACTTTGTTTTAAAAATAGGTACTATTCTATTTTACTAATAGTAATAAGTAAATAAATAGGTAGTGAAATGAATGAAGAACTGGACTCGGATCAGCTTTTAAACATTTTACAAGGTGTGGTATCGGACTCGGAGTATTTTGTGGACAACGTTGAACCAGTAGAAGATGATTCTGAGGTATGTCCAACTAGATAATAATAATAAAGTTTATTCATCAAAAAGTAAGAATTTAATAAGTGAAATGTTCGGTAAGCCACAAACTAAGCGTCGCGCGTCGCTTGTAGGTATCTTGTGGCTTTGGAGTGCGAATTTAACAAAGTTGAAACAGTTACCTTACAGTTTGAGGAGATTATCTACAAGAAATAAGAGTTCAAATAAAATAAAACATTATACGCATTTGTGACATTCAATTCTGAATGAAAAATAAAATTAAAAATAAATCTCAATAATTGATATGACTCTCTCAATAATTGATATGGTACCGTCATCACTACTGTTTACTATTTATTTCGTTAAACATTTATAGCTTGGCGCGCTGGCGAGGCATCGCGTTCTGTGTACGTTGGCGGTGAAAAGGTTAAATTGGCTTTGTCTGGCGAGAGGTTAGCTTTAAGTTACCTACTTTTTTGACAAAGACGAAAATACATGTCTAAAACGAAGTTCAGCTGTGCCCGTACCCTAAAGTCAACTCGAATTTGCGTGAGAATTCGCCAAACCGTTTTTAAGTAGTCATTGCTTTCACAGAGATTAGCGAAAACGGTACCCGATCTGGGACCGCGTGGAGCATTACTGCCCACTCCCTCTCATCCCAGCAACGGGGATATTATAGGCTGATTATGTGGTACCTAATCTGGCAATGCTAAGTAACTAAAATGCTCTTAGGTGAAGAGTAAAAATCCAGGGGATCTACTCCGAAGTAGTATCGGCCGAATGTTCGGCCGTTTCCTGCTACGAAGTTACTATTTGGTTCGGTGGGTTCCGATCCTACACTCCTACACACTCTTTTTCGCATTTTTCAATAATATTCGGTTCGGCCATGTGTCGGTCCGATCCACTTTGCACTTCGGAGTAGGCCCCCTGACTTTATTCACCGTTGAGAGTGTTCATGCAATGTGCTAGAGTGCTCGAGCGATTGCTGTGACAAATAAATATTTTACTCTTTATTGGTTTTATGTGCCTACCTCATATAAAATCAAGTACATAAACTCTATCGACATGAAAAGGAGGGCTCACCTGTCCATTGTAGACCAGCGCGTAGCCCTGTACGCGCGCGGTGTTCCTCTCGGCCACGTACATGAACATGTTCTCTACTAGCGGCGCCGCTGAGCGAGGTAGTACCTGCAATGCGTGAGATTCTATTAGTACGTAGGCACGCTTGCATCAGACATCGTTAAAAACTTTTACAGCTAAACGTATTTAAAACATCGCCCCGTCTCTGTCAATTGTTTGAAGATGGCTGAGACAGAGTTTAAAATGTGTTAACAACCAACATTCATTGAAAATTCTTACGCAAATGTAATTTTGGGGCTTCAAACTTTCAATAAATTGAAATTCCAGTCTTGGATCTCTTTTGGCTGATATGATGATGATGATGTATTACCTGGACATTTTCCTCCTTATCGAGTAATATAAGAGCATGTAGTTTCTCGTTGTCTGGGCGATACAACAACGTGCACTGTAGCAGTTGCACGTCCAGTTTCAGGAGGCGCTCGCCGATCAATGTGCCGGTTATCGGGTTCAGGCTGATGATGAGGCCGTTGCCTGTTCCCTGGGTGACGAAAATTGGGTAATCAGTAAAAGGTGTAAAATCACTATAGTTTCTGTACATTTTTTACATTGAAGTTGATTTTTTTTTTTTCACAAATTGCATGTCTTTCATAGGGAAAGTTGTTCAGAATGGTGTATTTAGATCAAATATCCAATTTAAGGGTTGAGAAAGCTCAGAGACACTGATTTTCTTCCTAGTAAAAGAGAAGTTGTCAACTAATGTATAATGATCTAACAACATATTCTCACCTCATGTTTACCAACCACGGTAAGGTACGCGTCGTTAGGCGGATGCCTGGCGGTCCTCCTTGTGAACACAATCACGCCCTCCGTGTCCAAGTCAGCTTCGTAGTACTGCCACAGTATGGCCCCGGATAGGTTGTCCATGCCGAAGATCTAGAAGAAGAGTGGAGTGTATGAGGTTTACAGTGGAACGAACAAGCATGCCTAGGAGATGCCTGTTCACTTTCGCTTTGGTCTTAAATTTGATAAAATAACGTTATTAATTGAAAAGATTAGGTTAAAGCTGAAAACTAGCGCTTAGCAACCCGGTTGGGGACCTGAGCATTATGCTGGCGCTTTTGCTTCCGGTATTATAGTTTTGTGTATGTTCCTACATACACAAAACCCATTCCTATTACCACTGCCATTACCCATTGCAATTTATACTCTTAAAATAGAATAAATGAAAATCTCTGTAAATGATTTAATGGGTCAACTATAACTCAACGTGCGACGCGTGTCGTGTTCAACTTTTTAAATAGTTTTGATTTTATGAGTTTGATTTATTTGAAAACAAGAACATTTTTACCTAGTATATTAAAAACCGTGTGTTTCTGCTTACAAATATGTAGTTAAGTTTTAGTTAAATTTATCAGAGACTAATGTTTTTTATGTCTAACTGATCCTGACCTTGCCCACATCAGTAACAAGCACAATAATCTTATGCAGTCCGAAGTAGTCGCGCACGAGGGCGGAGGGCGCGTCTTCCTCTAGGCCTTCGCCCCTCTGGATGCTCTGTATCAACGTCTGCAGCTGCTGGAACTGAGTTTGAAGGCGCCGGGAGAAGGCGGCCCAGATCGAACCTGTACGGAGGATTGGAGTGATGATGAATACTGTTAGGGATTGTATTGAGAAGCAGAGAATATAAATAACATGACACCACGCTTGTATTCCCCAAAGGGGTAGGCACAGATGAAAATACTTGGTTTTAATGACAACTTGTAAACATAATTTTTAAGTTTACCATAGTCAGCCTATAATGTTCCCACTGCTGGGACACTGGCCTCCTCTCTTCGAGAGGGAGTGGGCTGTAATCTACCACGCCGCCCGGCCCAGTGCGAGTTGGTAGACAATGTTTGTAGTTGGTAGATCACATGTCTTCGATTTTTTTCCATCACCGTTTTGAGAGCAGTGGTGATGAAATTGTGAAATGAAATTATTTACACAAAGTAAAGCGCCTGGCTGGGTTTGAAACATAATTATATGTATATATACAACGATTTTTTTTTTATATTCCATAACTCTAGGGAGTCATTGTACTCATCATTATGAACAACTTTTACTATGGGACCAAACCCGAAATCGCGAAACAAAAATCTGGTGTTCCTTACATTTTGACGAGTTATACGAACATAAATGTAGGGAACAGCTGATATTTTTTTTCGCGCTTTCAGGTTTTGTCCCATAGTAAAAGTTGTTCATATTGAGGAGTACAATGACCCCCTAGAGTTATGGGATATAAAAAAAACACGTTGTATTTCTATGGTTTGAACCCACGACCTACAACTCCTAAGTCGGGGCGGTTACCACTGAGCCACCACTGCTCTCTGAACAAAAAATATGTCTGTTAAAAGTTACTGTATTATGCTTTAGCATAATGTATTCTTCTGAGCTTGATTTATTAAATAATACCTATTCAAGTGTCGTAACGTGCGAGAAAGTGATAATTACCACACATGCACCAAGTTGATGTGACAAAAAAACAAAGGCGTTATTATTTTTGAATTCGTAGTTGAAAATGAGCGCCTCACAATCCAATCAAATAGAAATACATACCAATAGCGCTAAGCCACTATTGCGGTACTAATAAAAGAATATCAGGATATATTGATAATATTAGGATATATTGATAGTATAATGATAATTCTTTACCAACTTTTATTCAACATTGTTTATACAAAAATATTACGTGAAAAATGTCACTGCACTGAAATTAACTTGCTCTATAAAAGATTAGCCAAATGTTTAACCCATTCCCTGTCCCATGAACCACATATGGTTCAGGTTGATTGTTTAACTATTGTGTCTACTTTGTGGCCAGTGAACGTGTTAATCAATTAAAGTAAATAAGCATGGGCATCCAAAAATATTTTGTCTTGATTTTGCCTAAAAGCTAATTTGGTAATTCATGCATGAATCTTGCCAGGTATTCTATTCAATGAATACAAAACAACAACTTTCTAAATGGTCTTAAAACCTGCAAACCGAAGAGAAAGGAAACTTTATGAAAAAAAATGTCCATTAACTGCTAACAGTTCAATACTTTTATACAATTTTTTCTGCCAGCTTTTGAACTCAAGGCAAACCTTTTTCACGCTAGCATACAAATTAAGTCGTACTATACATCGGCTACCGTACTTTAGCAGCTGGTTTCCAAAGGAGATAATGAAAGAGATGAGCATGCGGGCACCAATCCGAACTATAGACCAACCGTTTAACTGAGACGTTGCTTGAGGTAGCTGCGGTTGTCACAAGTTGACGAATCACTGAGCTCTCGCATCATTGCCACACCCCGCACCGCGCTGCTACCTTAGGCAACGTCTCATTTAAGCGGTTGGCCTATAAAACTACGGTTACCTAGAACAGCGGTGACCGCCACATGCGGGCGTAATGTCAAAATACAAAGCGGTTATTGACACATTAATGCTAAATACTGGTGGAAATGTCAGATTTTCATGACGTCCGTTATAAAGACGATGTTAACGCTCTTTTAGGAAACGGTAGCTTAACGGGATGGTCGCATGCGACGGATATTCTAGCGTGAGTTGGTTGGTTGCTTCAGCAAAAAATAAAAAGCACGAGCGACTACTCATGCGATACACTGCTACAAGGATCTTTTGGCGCTCGTATGATGTTGCCAAGGGGGCACTGTTTCAAACAGCGCGCCCTTGACAACGCACGGGCTTAGCACAAGACACTTGAAATGTTTAAAAAACAAGGTTGCGGCGTTAGTTCCGATTTTGGCCACGTACCAAAAGAACCTTGTAGTACTGTAGTTGCTAATGCGGGTAGCCTAAAAACTTCATAGGATATTTAAAACCAATCTTAAAATAATTACGTCACTGTACTGTTAGCATAGTATAAACTCAAGGTTTCTAAACATTACACAACCACACCACAGTACTTACTATACATCTTGGCAGCTAGAAAACAAGAAGATAAATAAATACATAATATACATAACGTGTAGTGGAAACATAGCAGTTAAAGTGTATAGTTTAGTTATGACGACAGATATTGACATAATGTATCTTAACAAATTACTCTTTATTCCCAGTAGTTCCATGTAGCTAGTTCCACATGGAACTAAATAGTTGCAGTAGTTCCATATGAAAGAAATGTCGGGCTAAAAAACTAGTTTAAAATTACATGGAACTAATGGTACAAAGTATTCATTTGTTAAGGTTGCAATAGTTCCATGTGGAACTAGCTACATGGAACTACTGGAATAAAGGCAAATTACGCAGTACAAAAAAAACCAACACCCTCAAAATAACTTGATACTGCACAATTTATATTTAAGACAGCTGAGTTTGCTTTTCGCTGTCATTTTTAGGCTGTATTATGTATGTTTGTTACTTCTGTCGCGAAGATACCGATAAATGATATCTTATATCATATTCCCAAAATTTACTTTATTTAATTATGAAAAATAATAGTTTCTTTAGTAAATGGTACAGACTGAAATGTCAATTAAAACGAATAGTATTTGGATACCAACAGCAGTTACATTACCTTCTTTCTGGTCGAACTCCGACTCGATGGCGGCGTCCAAGTCAGACACAGGAAGTTCTACGAACTCTACAGCCACGACGTTCGCTAACGCCTCTTCACGCGCCCACAAGACACGACCTGATAAATAAATATGAAGTCTTGTAATTATGGAAATGTGTGTGTGTGTGTGATTTTACAGATTGCCCAGCTTTATATAAACGATGGAATTTGTAGGAGTCTAGGCCTAAAATATTCAACAGACTAACCATTGGTACTTATAACCCACCATCGCCGTAGAAGAACCAATTATACTTCCGAAAAAACTAAACTCCTGCTCCAAACGCATTTAAAATCACAACAATTTTGAGGTTACCGTTATACAGCTGTCTGGTGGACACCGCCCAATCCACAGAAAATCAATGGCATAAATCAGGGCTACAAAATGCAAGCGTGGATCTGGGACGAGCACGAGGGTGCTAATGTTGAGCGTATCCAGTTATGCTACGAAGTTTTATATCCTTTTATATGGGATCAACAAGTTTCTTCTTTTAAATATAAACAACTATAGACCCAATTTCAACCCACCTCCTTGTTGCATAAGATGCACGGAGTCATCACCACCGCTCAACAGTATCCTGCAGATGAGCTGTTCCCTGTTGGACTTGGTGCAGACAGCTGAAGACACCTCAGGGTCTGGTAGCTTCAGATTACGGTCTGATACGCGAAGTTCTGGGAGTTCGGCGCCTGTTGATACGCTGTGTGCTGTCATTGTGAAGCCCTGGGGAAGATGGAAGACAGATAATAAAGTGTTTGTTTTCTATAAGTTTAGATAAATATGTCGCTGATTAAATCAGTGAGTAAAGGTGCTGCATAAGTGTAGTTCAGTCTTATCAAGAGACTGGAGCTCAATTCTGATGGCAAATTTGTTGTGCAACTTTTCCAGCTTAGGAGAGTTGTTTACTCGGAATGGTGAAGGGTATACGTTTTTGGAGCTGTTGTTTAAATGTTTTCACCAACAGAAGGTGTGATTGCTATTTTTTTTTTTTTTTTTCAAATTAATTCTCTGAATGCCTCTTGACCGGACATACCACTTTTAGAAGTCCTAAACACAAGGTCAAACCCACTTAATCTAAAAACACAAATAAAATAACCTCATTACCTGATTATCATCCATCCAAGCCTGCAACACAACCGGACCATTTGCGATATCTATAAACGCCACACTTCCCGAGGCATCAGCAACACTCGTCTTCAACAACTCAAGCCTATTATTCTTTATCATAATAATCTTCTTGTCGTCCACAGTGAACGCTGGTATAGCACTGCTGCCGTCAACAGCTCGCAGGCCTCCGTCATATGTGTCCAGGTTGACGTATTCGGAAAGTGGGCGGGTTATAAGCTGGACAGCGTGGGATGTCACGTCAAGGGTAATCAGCTGTTGACTACCTCTCGCACCAGATATGCAAGTGTAGTATGGTGGTGTTACTATGCATCTGAAATGTTAAGAATAACTTTTAGCACAGTCCCACTTACGTTTAGTTCTTTCTAAATGTTACGACGACATGTTTGTATTACATTTTAAACAATGCCAAATTTCCGTTTTTCCTATTATTTGGGACGACTTTATTCGTCCAATAAATAAAAATCGAAACTGATAAATAAAATTGAAACTGATCTGAATGATCTTCCAACAGATGCATTGCAATTATTGCAAAAGTGGTACTCAGTTTCAACTTGATAGACCAAGAGGATGATGTCTAAAATTAGGTTGCAATATTCTGCCTTATGATACTAACGGGAGAGAACAGGATCAATGTCATTTTATCTGAAGACATGTCATTTTATCTGAAGACAAATAACATCTGCATTTAATTTTCATCTCATTATCATTATTATCTCTATGTAAGCATGTTATGTATGGGTAGCGGGATCGTCTGAAAGGGTTACCGCTGCCCTGGAACTTAAAGGGCTTAGGAAGGAACACAGGTGGGGTTTAGTCAGTAAGACTCTGACACTCCCTTCCGCTCCACCCAGAGCGGGAGGGGTCATTTGATGATTTCCCATCCGCAAAAAAAAAGCAAGTTATGTATGGAAATACAACTATGAATATTTCTCTGGCATCTGCACCCTTTTTTTTGGGTGTGATATCACCAAATGACCTCTCCCGCTCTGGGCTGAGCGGAAGGGCGTGTCAGACTTTTACTGACCCACCCGTGTTCCTTCAGTTGCCTGTCCCTGGCAGGCATTGCATCCGCACCCTAAATGTGTTACACACACACAATCACAATCTGAATCATTTTGAAGGATATTGCTTATCCATCCATTGCTTTATATGTTGGAAAAATTTGTCTGCACAACAACGTAAACAAAATAATGCATGTTGTTGAACTGTCAATATGCTGTCCATTGCTACTGATAGTGTTACGCAAATACCCTACTGGTTCACCTCTTCACAACTAGTGACTTAACTTATGAGTCAATAGACTTTCAGCCCCAGATAACAAGGATCCATTTAATTGTCTACATTCTTTGTGCCATTATTTTGTATTAATGTGTAGCAACAAAAAATATTGGGTACTTAAAATTGTAGCTGACATATTGATACTGTTACAAAACACAAATAGAAAACCATCACCTTCTTCTTTCTTGTTGATATATACATCTTGTTCAGGCTTGACTATACTAACTGACTAGACACCAACTCAAAATAACCCCTTTTCCGCTTCCCAAAAATTCCATTAAATTATTAATGGCCGATTCCTACAATTTACGGACCTTTAATGGTTAAAATTAAGACTTGTATTTTTACCAATAATGAAGCGAATACCTCAGCTTTGCGTAGTGGACCTCCCATATGGAAGTAGCTATCACAGCTAAAATTAGCTTACGAATCTATTTATTATAAGCCCAGTTAAGGAACAAAAAAAAGCGACCATTGATAACCAAAACGATTTGTATTTGTTTATAGGAAACGAGTATTAAACTTTTCTTACCCATCTTTAGCCCACAGCGCAGGTAACTTCGCGGTAGATCCCCTGTTCTGTCCAGTAGCGAGGTTGTACATGCTGACCTCGATGTGTGAGCCAAACACGGGCAGCATATGAATTAGCAAGTCATTCTGCACCCACCACTCTGAGAAATCTGCATGCTCATCGTTTTCAAGTGTTAATGACCATTCCCATTGGAGTACACCTGTAACATTTTTTATTTCATAAGATTTTTAAGAAGTTAAGTAGATGATTTTGATTAATGACCATCTTGTTTTATCTCTCATAAACAAGAGAAAAAACTATATACTAAAATAACACTTAAATAAACGCAATTTCTATTTTGAATCTTTAAAACACTTTACAAAAGACCCATCAACCTGATAACCCACTTGTGTCAAACACAAAGACATACCTGTAGCAGAGTCCCATCCTCGTACCAAGTAAGGGTTGGATCCAGACACCGTCACCACTTTGTCTGTTATAGCCAGAAGCTGAATGTTGCCTGTAGAGGCACTCTCGAACACGTGACGCCATACCACTTGCCCTGGGTAACATTAAGTAATGCTATATGTGATAAACATAAACAAATGAGGGGCCATAATGGATCACTTCCTTTGAAATTGAAAATAAGATGGGAACTTTTTAATTACTGCAACTAACTCACAAGGGAAACAACAAAAAAAAATTGATGAATAATGCTGAAATCTCATGAAATTCATGTTTTTTCAGAATTCCTAGTCTTCCAAAAACATTTTTGCAAGGTGAAAAGAGTTATGACTATGTATTGTAAACCGCAAACAGAAATTGAAAATATCCAATAAGGAAAATTATAAGATATAATGTGTAGATGAATTACGTATGCAATCACTATCGCCTGTCCTGAGCATTTACATTGAGGAAAATCTTCTAATCTGTAGAATTAATTAACATACATAAAACAAAGTACAACTTTGGAACATTGTCGCAGTATTTAAAAGGATCATGTTTAAAAGCAGTAATTCATTACAATAGACTATCTTCTGAACATCATTTGAGGTGTGTAAGAGTTCTTAGTAATAAATAAACACAATGACAAGCAGTGTAATGGTGCTATTGTTTGTGCTTGTTTAGAAACTCTGGAGAACTGGGCAACAACTATAAGTTATTGTAAGCATATTTTATGAATGTGCAATTTGTTTTACTTACCTATTGTTATTAACTATAATAAACCTATTCTTATCAGACATTAGAGTATGCATAATTAATGTAAGGTTATAAATTGAATTATAATAATGATTTGCAAAAAACCATAAATGACAGTGTAACTTGTGAAGATACTGTTTTCTTTTTAAATAAAGGTAACTTCATTTCTAGCACCCAAACTTCAGTAAAGTTAATTAACTAGATAATTGAATTAATTCCCGAACGTATGTTAATGTGAAGAGTGTAAGCAGATTATCATACTAACGCCGGCTTCCTACATTTCAAACGGATACACTCAATAAAATCAATTTACCAGTCTTCAAATTCAGTGCAGCTAAAACATTCTCCTCGGTGGCGACAATTATCTTCTTGGCAGTAGATACAGTATCAAATTGGGAGAATTTTATCCTTCCCACGTATGTTTGACGCCTGAAAATCATAATTTCATTAAAAATTCAGTCAACTACGAGCCTACAATGACATAGAAATACTCTAACCTAAAATATACACTTACCAGTCGAATTTTCCTATCTGGTCCTCGTAAATGCATACCGATAAGTTGATTAAACTAAAGAACACAATAAACCAATTCAATTTGTTTAAACATTTCAATAAACCCAAAAAATTGGGTTTAAAATAAATTGACAGCAGCCCCATTTCTGAGTGACTGAAAAACTCAGTGTTACTAGTTTACACTTTTATGACGATATTAATAATATTGCCTGCTGAGAATTTTAGGTTGTTTTAGAAAATTCGCAGCAATTAATAAACAAGTTTTTTTTTTTTTAGGTATCTCCCTGATTAATCACCAAAATCCATATCCATTAAAATATGTTGTTTGTTAGAAATCTCCAAATAAAACTATTTTTTCTTAGCAACATTAAATAATACGTTTCTTTTTACGCAGCAATTGCGAAAACTAAAACGATGTTGATGATTTGAGATTCAACGATAGCCTTGATTGAGCACGACCATGCTTCGCCGTTATCTTTTCAATAAAGATCTTTATCTATTTAATCATATGAACCCGTTTGCTGGGTATATCTTCGCACAAAACCATTGGAATGTGTTCAAAGGTCATTTTCACTACCTACCCCAATATTTTTAAACTAAATAACTGGTTTTACAAGTGCGAAGTCGTATCTACTTCATAACAGCTACTTCTAGCATTTAGTACATACCTACCGCTTTAACTAGTTATATTACCTTTTAAAGTAGTAAAACACTGAAATATGAAAACAGGGTTTCTTATATGCTACACAAAGTCATTTAATGCGGCAAGTTATAATCAAAGCGTCAAGGGCTGCTCCGGGCTCCACTAGACGCTAGACTGGCTTTCACCGTTGCATAATTACATAAGTATTCCAGGTGCATATGGCCGACAGGCTGCATTCATAGAAATATGAACTCGGTAAATCAAAAGCATCAAATAAGATTTTATTGCGGGAAAAGGATTTAGATTTTTCTTATATGGTTAGGTAGGCCGTACTTTCCTTTACCTTTAATTATAACGTAGGTATATTTTCTGTACCTAGCACCAGAGTCTACCTAGGTGCTTTTAATAAAGACGCTGTGATTTATTTAATTTTTTGTTGGCAAAATATTTGAAAGTCCCGTAGACTCTGGACACCACAATTGCATGAATCTTAAAAACCGAAAGAACAACTAACATCACCAAAAAAAAAATGTGGACACTAACTTTGTAGGTAGGTAATACATTGAGTAAATAAATCTTATAAAAGAATAAGATCCTATATCACTAGGCAACACGCCCGTGAGTATTGATATAGAAACCGGTCAACTGCGCGTGCAATTCACAGAGGGTTCCATCGGACAGACGGTGTCTAAAGTTACAAATAATGCACTACTTGTCTGTAAGTAATCTTCATTTCATAATATAAAGGAACTTTTTTCTTCTTTCTTTTTTATTTTAGAGAGACTTACCCTAAGGGCATACTCTTCCCATGGTGTCCTCTAACAGGATAGACTTATTAAAAGTAGAAAGGCACTATTAATAAAAAAATACTTGAGATACCGTTTTGAGAGTGTTCCCAGTGAGTAGCTGTAGTAACACTATTCTCATGGTTCTCATAGCTGAAGTAAAATCGTAGGTATGCATCCGTTATAAATGTTATATAGCGGTAGCGGTAAGCAGATAAGCCTCGTACTTTTTATTCATGGGAATCATTTGCACAACATTGTTTCAGTAACATGTAGCCAGCAACATTTAGGCTGTAGGTAATCACACCTAAGGCTGTATAAATGGATTTATTTGGTACCAATTACAATTTACAAGGTAACACTAAAATAACAACTTAGGTATTTGCGACCGCAACTTAGGTATTTGGTATCCGCATACCGGCCCATAGTGCTGCTCGACGAGGTCGGCAAGCTCTTCGAGAGAGTAATTGCGGGCCGCCTCGTCGGGCACCTGGTGAGGACTGGGCCGGATCTTGCGGATTGCCAGTTTGGCTTCCGCAAGGGGCGCTCTACGGTGGACGCCATCATGCGCGTGAGAGCCCTCACGACGGGGGACGCGGTGTCCCGGGGTGGGGTGGTCGTGGCGGTGTCACTCGACATCGCCAACGCGTTCAACACCCTGCCCTGGAGCTGCATTGGGGAGGCACTCCGGTATCACCGGGTGCCGACCTACCTCCGTCGAGTAGTCGGGGCGTATCTGACGGACAGAGCCGTCATCTACCCCGGTCGCGACGGGAACTGGAACCGGCGAGAGATGTCGTGCGGTGTCCCACAGGGATCGGTTCTGGGGCCGCTTCTGTGGGACATCGGTTACGACTGGGTGCTGCGGGCCGACCTCCCTGAAGGCGTCAGCGTAGTTTGCTACGCTGACGACACGCTGGTCCTGGCGCAGGGGAGGTCGCATCAGGCGGCGGCTGACGCGATGACACGCGGGGTTGCGATAGTCGTGGAAAGGATCCGGCGGTTGGGTCTCGAGGTGGCATTGCACAAGTCCGAGGCCATGTCCTTTCATGGGCCTCGGTACGGGCCACCTCCAGGATCCCAACTAGTGGTAGGAGGGGTTCACATCGGCGTCGAGACCACGATGAGGTACCTGGGTCTCGTCCTCGACAGCCGATGGAACTTCGTCGAGCACTTCCGACGTTTGGCCCCCAAACTGGAACGGGCCGGGGCCGCCCTAAAGCGGCTCTTGCCCAACCTGAGGGGGCCAAACGCCTCCTGCCGGAGGCTTTACGCGGGGGTCGTGCGGTCCATGGCCCTATATGGGGCCCCGGTATGGGCGCGTTCACTGCGGCTACGAGCCGCACACTACCTGAACGCGCCCCAAAAGGTGGTAGCCATAAGGCTAATCCGGGGCTACCGCACGATCTCGGGCGAGGCAGCAAGCCTCCTTGCCGGACTGCCGCCTTGGGATCTGGAGGCGATAGTGCTCGCGCGCCTGTATGATTGGCGCGCGGAGGCACTACGCCGGGGGGAAACTCCGCATCCGCGGCAGACTACGGCGGAGCGGACGAACCTCCGGCGCGATCTCATGGCGGCATGGAAGGAGCGACTATCGCAACCCAGCGCAGGGCACGCCACGATAGCGGCGGTAAGACCCCTCTTTGAGGAGTGGCTAGAGAGACGTCACGGCGTTCTCACCTACCGCCTGACGCAGGTCCTCTCCGGACACGGATGTTTCGGGAGGTTCCTGCACATAATCAGGCGGGAGGAGACGCCCGGGTGTCACCACTGTCAGGATCGCCCAGAGGACACGGTGGAGCATACGGTGGAGGTCTGCCCTGCTTGGGCAGAGCACCGCCGTGTCCTCGTAGAGGCGATCGGCAGCGGCGGCGACCTCTCGCGTCCGGCCCTGGTTCAAGCCATGGTCCGGGGCGAGAGGGAGTGGGAGGCAGTCACCTCCTTCTGCGAAGCAGTCATGCTAGCGAAGGAGGTGGCGGGGTGGGCGAGGGAACGCACCTCACGCCTCAGCCGCCGCGGGAGACGCACCGGGCGTCGGGAGCCGCGTGACGACTCCCGGCCACCGTAGGCGCGGGCCTGCGGGCGGTGAGTAATGGGTAACTCACCGTCCGATCAGGACCAGGCCCGTGCCGGACGGCGTGTATGTGTTCCACGCGCGCCTCAAAGAGATGTCAGCATGAGTGACGGGGCCCGATAGTGCCGAAGTCTGCCAGGGTAGCGGGATTGTCCGAAAGGGTTACCGCTGCCCTGGAACATAAAGGGCTAAGGAAGGAACACGGGTGGGTTTTAGTCAGTAAGAGTCTGACACTCCCTTCTGCTCCACCCAGAGCGGGAGGGGTCATTTGATGATTTCCCATCCTCAAAAAAAAAAAAGGTATTTGCGAAATAAAAATATACCATAATTACCCTTTCCAAGATTACTTTCGACTTCATTGAGAATACCTAAGTTCGGTATGAGCCCCAATAATCAACCTTAAGGGACACCATACTTTATCGCAAATTAGTAAATAGAAAATCACAATTTTTCACTAGCTTTTTCTTCAGGTAGGTAGAAAAATTAAACTAGGAATAATAAGCCGGTTCCATTTCCTTTCTTCTGCCTACATTTTGCAAAATTTAATTTCATCGTTGGCAAGAAAGGGCTCCACACGTACAGCCAAATGATCGGAAAATATTTTTTCCACACGGAGAAAATTCTAACAAAAAACCTTTTCAACGTGTTCAAGTTAGTGACAGCCACGAACGTGAGGAAACCGGCATATCCTAGTACCAAAAATTCGAAGACATGTGACATCTACCAAACCACACTGGGCCCGCGTGGTGGATTACGGCACACTCCCTCTCACAGAGAGAAGGCCTGTGTCCCAGCAGTAGGAACTTGTAGGCTGATTGTGACGGCCACGGGCCATCCCATAAAGACCAGTCATCAGGTTTTTTGAAGATTCATGGCACGGTCAGCAACGAAAGTCGACTAACACTTTTACCTGTCATCTAAATTACTTTTCAGCGTTTCATTTAGGCGCCAAGACAAGTATGATTTTTTAATTATTTATTATTCCCAACTCAACTACGAGTATCATTACAGGTTGCCCCAAACCGGTAGCGTGGTATTAAACAATATTTTTTCCATTAAGTACAGCTTAACACATGTAAAGTAATTTCTGTGAACTCATTCTGAGAACAGTTAAATAAATCCATCCTTTCCGCGATTTCGCTGAGTGTGTGCAAGGCGCGCGTCAAAGGTGCTTTACCCAGCAGGTTGGTCCGGCCGCGAGGCACCGCCAATAACCGCGGTCTCCGTCGCCGCGACACGTAATTATCCGGCACGTTTAGACACACATCCTTTAGTACACCCGGGTTAGAGACCTTTCCACGCAATAACTTAAATGTATATGTAATAAGTGCCAATCCCTTCTTGTTTTCAGCTTGTTGTGTACCCAACCATACCTAACACAAATAGGGTTGGGTACATCAATGGATAAGAAATAGACTCCATAAAGTTTCATGTTGCAGGTACCGTGTGAATTTATTCTGTATGCGCTCCAGCATTAGGACATATTTGGTTTCATGTGGAGCCCATACAGCCGTGTGTATAACTCCGGCTTCCTCATATGTAATAGAATAATTCTACCTATGCCAATATTTAAGGCATAATAGCTGCAATCAAAGTTCCCAGTCTTTTCAATTCAATTTAGCTGCCACAAAAACCTCGTTTAGTATGTGTTAGCTGGAGTGACATCACCGCAGCTTCCTCGTTCAATACAGACAAACCAGTGAGCTAAGGGTTTTGGACTATAGTCAGAAAAATAAGGCATAATAGCTGTACGAGGAAGGAAAAAACTGAACTATAATACTTAAAAAGTGTTGAAACTACGATCATAAACGTGTGTGTAAGCTGGAGCGACGTCACCCCAGCTGCTCATGCCATTTCTTCCAAACGAAAGAAGATATGATTATGTATTATAGTTTAAAAAAAAAAACTGGCCAAGAGCGTGTCGGGCCACGCTCAGTGTAGGGTTCCGTAGTTTCCCGTCCGTCACAATAAGTGTTCCCACTTATGAGTTTAAAGGTGGGTATCCATTATGTTCGCGCTCCAGCAGCGCTTCGCGCTCCAGCAGCGCTTCGCGCTCCTGCAACTGCTCCCGGTAGTGGGTACGTGCGCGATCACGGAGCGTGCAACATTGCACGCTCCGCGGCAGGCGCTCCGACTCGTGACGGTTTTTAACGCGAACACAAAGGGGAGCGCAGTTTGTCAAAGGGGAGCGCATGTAGAAGTGCGCGCGACGTATCCATTGGAGCAGTTGCAGGAACGTGGAGCGCTGCTGGAGCGCGAACATAGTGGTAACCCAACTTAAAAAAGGCTATTTGTTACGGAACTCTAATAATTACGGAACACTAAAAACGGGCCCACAAAGGACGGTGATAACTAAAAAAAGAGTTATAGATTCCAACCACACTGTAAAATAGACAACATTAATTTCCTCGAAATTTCCATAAGTTCGAAAAAATGTTGTCTATTTTACAGCGCCATCTCTCGGGGAATTGGGTTACTAATTAATACATAGACGTGCCAGAAGTTTTCGGTGGTAATTTTGGATTGCGAGAACCGATTTTAATCATTCTTTTTTTGTTTGAAAAAAGATACGTTCAGGATAATAAAATATGTAAACGAAGTTAAAAAAAATGCTTGCATATACGATTATACTACAAACTTAGTCCAGAAATTATTTTGTACAACTTCTTGTCTTTTCTGTACAAAAACTGTTGTTTCTATCAAGTACAAAATGATTTTCCTAGAAAGTCCTTATAAAGTTCTACTTTTCAGATTTTTTTTCATATTTTCTAAACTTATTGTTCAAAAGTTAGAGGGGGGGGGGGGGGGACACACACACATTGTTTTTTACTTTTGGAGCGATTACTTCCGAAATTATTGACATTAGCAAAAAATGATTTTAGTAAACCCCTATTCATTTTTAAATACCTTTCCAACAATATATCACACGTTAAGGTTGAAATTAAAAATAAAATCACTTCCCACTTTACATATAGGGGGGCTAACCTAATAAAACATTTTTTTCCAATTTTTATTTTACCACTTTGTCGGCGTGATTGATATAAGTACATATTGGTACCAAATTTCAGCTTTCTAGTGCTAACGGTCACAGAGATTAAGCGAGGACGGACAGACTGACGGACAGACAGACATGGCGAAACTATAAGGGTTCCTAGTTGACTACGGAACCCTAATAAGGCGTAATAGCAGCCATCGGCAGCAAAATTATCAAATCTCTGGTCAGACTGCTTTATGAGTTATGAAACCAATAAATGTGTCTAAGCTGGAGTGACGGCACCCTAGCTGCTCATGTCATATCTTCCGAACGAATGAAGATATGATTGTGTATTATAGCTCAAAAATTTATGCATAATAGCTGCCACAGGCAGCAAAATCCCGCATAATCCACAAACTGCCGTCTATCTCTCTACTAGTCAGCAAAGAACCGAAGTTGTTTAGAAGTACATCCAACCGCCGCCAACTTCGATAATAACTGATGTACACTACATCGAAGGCTTTCTTAAAATCAAAGTAGGCAGCATCTACTTGTACTCCCGCATCCACCTGCGGGGTCACCTCCGACATGAAGTTTAATAAATTGCAAGTCGTGCTGCGCTCTGGCTGAAGTCCATGCTGAGCGTCAGACAACAAGTTGGACACCTATTTATTATTATTTTATTTTTATTTTACTTGACCGAATACGCTCATAATATGTACCTACCTATTATTGGCTCAAAAACGTTGGCTGGTGCTGACAGGACTGCCACCAGTCTATAGCCACTAACGTCCGATCCCCCGCTACCCTTCGGTACAGGTACCACACGCGTGGTTTTCCAACGATCAGGAAAATATGACGCCGCTAAACAGTGACTGAAAAGATGCCAAAGTGGCTTTGCAAAAACTGCACAGCAGTCCCTAACTACATATAAAAGCTGGAATACCATCCGGTCAAGCTGAGCGTTTCGGTTTTAGTCGAGCTAATGCGTCATATACCTGTTTGAACGTTACTTGGTCAATGTGGACACGTGCGCTGCTTTCACCACTGGCTGCTACTGCAGCATCTACGTCCAATCGCCCCTCGTGATTGTTATACACTGAATAGAAATATCGGGCGAACTCATCAACACATTCCGACTCTGATAAAATACTTCCATTTTTACAAGCTTTTATTTAACTTGCGATGTGTGTGTGTAGGAACTCGGTAATTAAACGACACAACCCCTTCGAGTTTGGGCTCGTATGATTCGTGTTGACGATTACTTTGGTGCTAGATGGTAACCAGGTTCTGATGATGGAGCTGGAAGATGGCCATAGGAACTCGGTAATTAAACGACATAACTCCATCGAGTTTGGGCTCGTTTGATTCGTCTTTCCGAGTACTTTGGTGCTAGATGGTAACCAGGGTCTGACGATGGAGCTGGAAGATGGCTATACGAACACATTAATTAAACGACTTAACCCCATTAAGTTTTGGCTCGTTTGATTCGTCTTGACGAGTACTTTGGACTTTGGTACTACATGGTAACCAGGGTCTGATGATGTAAGTACAGTTAGGTTACAGTAAACGCATATAACGGAAAACACTGCTACGCGCTACGAACTACGCCGTAGTCAATCTCGCATCGAAAATACTAAAAAGTTAAAAACAATTTAAACCTGATAAGAAATAAATAAAAGCGTGTTACATTTTGATTGCAAAACCAAAATAATGAAGGTGTAATATGCTAATTATGTTCTTTAATGTTCCATCAAAATGTAACACGTTTTTATTTATTTCTTATCAAGTTTAAATTAATTTTAACTTTTTAATTCTTTGTGTTAATTATCAAGTACTTAATAAAAGCTTGTTTTTAAAAAGATTTTTTTTCTTTTAGTTTTGATAATATTTTTGTTAAAACCTGTTCACTTTTTAGTTCTGACATAATCCCAAAAAGACTTCGGAAGTTCGGATCCTTTTTAAATTGCTTCTGGACCCTCGACTCTTGGTGTTGTTCATGCGCACACACTATCATTTTTTAAATCGCGGCCCTACTTACTTACTACTAAAAACCGTAATTTTATCGGTAAATTTTTCATTACAGTTTTTATTAATCAAATTGATCTTTGTTGATTGTCTACAGTTTAAATGTTATTTCATTGTGATATGAATTGCACACAGATCAATTATGAATTGTCAGTTTGTGACCATTTTACGATTTTTTAATACGATTCATATTGTTATCCTATTATGATTCTGCCAAAGTGGCCTTTTTAGGCCCCTTTTTTCTTTGTCTATACTTCTATACTAATATTATAAAGAGGAAAACTTTGTTTGTTTGTTTGTTTGTCTATACTAATATTATAAAGAGGAAAACTTTGTTTGTTTGTTTGTTTGTTTGTAATGAATAGGCTCAAAAACTACTAAACCGATTTAAAAAATTCTTTCACCAATCGAAAGCTACATTATCCACGAGTAACATAGGCTAAATTTTATTTTGGAAAAAAATAGGGTTCCGTAAGATATTTGGGTTTTTCGGACAGAAGGTGTAAAAAATCAACCAGAAACGTTACTTATTTTGCGTACGCTGCCTAAACTATAAAAGATAGAACCATAAAATGTTCAAATTAATTGTAGATCTTATAAATATCTACAAAAAAGTCCGCGATACACTATACCTATCTATGTCGAGTGAGGCACAACAACCATTTTTTAATTTAAAAACTCTTGATTTTTTTTGGGCTACATTTAAACGCATTTATTTTACTCATGATATTAATCCTTATCAAAATAAATTATTTCATCAGTAAGTACTGTTTATGTAGATAATATTTGGTCTTTAAATGATTAAAATTGGACGTTTGGTTTTGAAGTTATGGCGAAATTAAAATATTACGATTTCTGCTGCACGGCCCGTTGCGAAGTGGGCGTCACCAAGGCCGTGCACGTGCAGGAATAAGTTTACAAAATCAAAAATCAAGTCATAATATAACTATTTACATCACATCCATGATCTGTATAGTGTTATAAAGTTTTCAGAATTTTCGCAAAGTTTAAAAAATTCATCTTCTTACTTCTATTTATTTTAAAAAAAAATATTATGTATCTTTATGGGTTATTTTCATTTCCTTTTTCGCAAAGTTTAAAAAAATCATCTTCTTACTTCAATTTTTTTTTTTAATATTTTGTATCTTTATGGGTTATTTTCACAAATCCGAAATCTACGCGGACGAAGTCGCGGGCAGAAGCTAGTGTATAATAAAGCTTGAAAGCCGTCTGTGTGGGCCTCGGCAAACATTTCTGAGGCGCTACAGAAACGGGGCAGTCGTAACAACACCCTGAAAGCATTATTATATTGTACGCGCAGAACATCCAGCGATCCCTTAGTGTAGTTGATCCATAGATTGCTCGTGTAAAAACTCTGACAGCAGGCCTTAAAAAGTGCAATTTTGACTAGGTCAGAGCACCGAGCAAATCTACGGGCCAACAATCTCTGACCGCCATTGCCCTATGCTACCTCTTAATATCTGTCTTATTAGACTTCCAGTTAAGCCAAGGTAACTTATGTCTATTTTTCTGAAGGTGGAACGAATGGGTTGGATAGAAGGTACCTCTCGCTACAGCATTAGCCTCTCATTATGGGATCCAATAATGCCCCACACGGTTAGGTAGGTAAATTCATGTAGAGTGCCTTTTCGTAATTTCTCTACACCATTGTTTAGCGGTCCATTTAATATAATACACCTTTCCAATTCATCGATTAAGTGCTAATAGTCTCCGAGTAAAATGGCTCTGTGACATCCCGACGGACAGACATGACGAAATTATAAGGGTTCCGTTTTCTCCATTTGGCTACGGAACCGCAATTTTTCTGGATTTTTCCGACTTAATTAGGTACCGACTATTACTGTCTATATAAATCACTAGCTTCTGCCCGCGACTTCGTCCGCGTAGATTTCGGATTTGTGAAAATAACCCATAAAGATACAAAATATTAAAAAAAAAAATTGAAGTAAGAAGATGATTTTTTTAAACTTTGCGAAAAAGGAAATGAAAATAACCCATAAAGATACATAATATTTTTTTTTAAAATAAATAGAAGTAAGAAGATGAATTTTTTAAACTTTGCGAAAATTCTGAAAACTTTATAACACTATACAGATCATGGATGTGATGTAATAGTTATATTATGACTTGATTTTTGATTTTGTAAACTTATTCCTGCACGTGCACGGCCTTGGTGACGCCCACTTCGCAACGGGCCGTGCAGCAGAAATCGTAATATTTTAATTTCGCCATAACTTCAAAACCAAACGTCCAATTTTAATCATTTAAAGACCAAATATTATCTACATAAACAGTACTTACTGATGAAATAATTTATTTTGATAAGGATTAATATCATGAGTAAAATAAATGCGTTTAAATGTAGCCCAAAAAAAAACAAGAGTTTTTAAATTAAAAAATGGTTGTTGTGCCTCACTCGACATAGATAGGTATAGTGTATCGCGGACTTTTTTGTAGATATTTATAAGATCTACAATTAATTTGAACATTTTATGGTTCTATCTTTTATAGTTTAGGCAGCGTACGCAAAATAAGTAACGTTTCTGGTTGATTTTTTACACCTTCTGTCCGAAAAACCCAAATATCTTACGGAACCCTATTTTTTTCCAAAATAAAATTTAGCCTATGTTACTCGTGGATAATGTAGCTTTCGATTGGTGAAAGAATTTTTTAAATCGGTTTAGTAGTTTTTGAGCCTATTCATTACAAACAAACAAACAAACAAACAAAGTTTTCCTCTTTATAATATTAGTATAGAAGTATAGATAAGATCTACAATTAATTTGAACATTTTATGGTTCTATCTTTTATAGTTTAGGCAGCGTACGCAAAATAAGTAACGTTTCTGGTTGATTTTTTACACCTTCTGTCCGAAAAACCCAAATATCTTACGGAACCCTATTTTTTTCCAAAATAAAATTTAGCCTATGTTACTCGTGGATAATGTAGCTTTCGATTGGTGAAAGAATTTTTTAAATCGGTTTAGTAGTTTTTGAGCCTATTCATTACAAACAAACAAACAAACAAACAAAGTTTTCCTCTTTATAATATTAGTATAGATTAATGAATGATTTTGAAGGATATTGCTAATCCATTGCTTCATATGTTCGAAACATTTGTCTGCTCAACAACCTAGATAATGAAATGAATGATGTTGAACGGCCAAAATGAAAGCCATTGCTACTGTTAGTACCTATGCTTCGCAACCCCGTGGGGTTCCAACAGTGGGAACGTTATAGGCTGACTAGATTATCGCAATAGCGGCTAACGGTAATAGCTTACTCATTATGTCATTGCCATTATCTAACCGAGCACAAATCCAGTGACCGTGTAACAACGAGTAAAATTGACGATTCGGTTTATAACGGTTGTAGGTACTCAAAACACTGTGTGGGTAGCTGAGCAGCCTAATATTTGCGAAAGATAAAGCGCGTCTCGTAGTTCAGGCAGAAAGAAGGGTGACCTGAAAAATTATTGCTGGGAACTACCTGAAAATAAAGATGGGAAACGATACAAGGAAATGATTTTCAATACTATGTCGTTACCTATATTATAAGTAGAATGTAATCCAATCGAAGGTGCCTCAGGCACACTCAGCTCCTAGCTAGATATATCTGAGCGTAGGTACCCAAGCACTAAGCCGCGAGAAAATGCCGCCGCTAAGAATTCTTGCATGCGATTCGAATTGCCGTAAACGTCAATAAACAGTAAAGTGCTTCTAGTATTGTGTGGTTGTTATGTCAGAACTCAATGAGTTTCAAACACGCTCAAATGTAGTCCGTAGCTTCGTAGTAGGAGTCTATACAGCGAGGTAGGTAGGCTTTCGCGCCATTACATAAAATGGCGGGAGTTTCATTCTAACGTCTCGTAGCCGTACGCAAGTTAATTGTGATATTATCATTTAATTTTATGGCTTTTACAAATAGCTATCTACAGTGGCAATATCATTTTAGTACTTATATTATACAATTCGATTTATTCACTCGCAGGCACGAATAATGTAACTACCTGTGCCTTTACATAAATCTCAAGAATAAGGGCTGATTATTCAATAGTCAGATAACTTATAGGTATCTGAAGAATAAATATGACTGACATTTTCCATACAAAAGCTGTCAAACCGTAATAATTTATTTATCCACAGATAAAAATTATCTGAGTATTGAAAAATCAGGCCCAATATGAATTTATTTTTTGTTAATTATTACACGCAGCCAAGCTTAGGTACGTGGGTTGGGCTGGACATGTTTGCCGCATGTCGAACGAGTCATGGGCGAAATCTACCACCATGTGGGTCCCAGAAAACCTCCGACAATCGAGGCAGACCCAGGAGAAGATGGCGGGACGAGCTTGACGCCTACATGGACCACACAGATCCACACCAAAGAGATCCACACCGATCGGATTGGGTCACACTAGCTCAAGACAGAGAGGAGTGGAAAGGACTAAAGGAGGTATTTGCCCTACAGTGGGAAAACATAGACTACAAATTAAGTAATTATTATAAAGTTCGATTTAACTACTCAAACAACAAGGGTGAATTTCACCAAACTTTTATACCTAGAATACCTAAGTCTTATCCTAAGAAAAAATTATGTACTTCTGACAGTTTTTCCTTACTAGATCTGTCAGACGTCAATATTATACCGCGTACAAAATATATCTGACATTGGTGAAATCAGCCCTTAGAGAGGTTACCTAATTAAATAATAAAAAAAAACAAGGCACGTTAATCACACACATTACCGTACCTACTAATTCAAAGTTCCGCGAAATCGCTCAACTTTCATCAGTTCAAAATTAAATTATGGAATTTTCATGTCATTTATGAAGTTTTAAGTGGTGCGTGCAAAGCCATAGACAGATGGCGGCGTCCCACATGCATTAGCGCATGTGTTGCGATGGTACCTACATACTTTTAAGGCTTCTATTTTGTAGACAACAGCCCGTCTGCAGGAAGTCTTTATTGATCTAATCAACTTGTCCTACTGTTCGACGTGGCGTTAGAAACTAACTGTGAATAATCCATTAGTGTACCTACTGTTACCATGACGGTGTTTTCAGTAGTAGGTTTATACTTAGGTACTGCATGAAAATATTTTCAGTTTTCAGGAAAAGGCTTATTTTCTAACGTTACTCAAACTACACTAAGTATATAAAAATTTTGATAATTATATCAAATAAGGTCGTCAAATGAGTACATACGATAACACTAATTTAGTCGTACTTGTGTGATTAACTACTCTAACAGATTGATTCTTCACCTACATACATTTTCACGCTAATCGAATAATCGGCTTCAATAATACCTATTGCAACTGATGGAAAGGTTCGAATTAAAATCGTTCTTAGTTTTTTATGCAATCATTTATGGATCATTTGATAAACAAAATACTACTTCCAAGTCATCATCAACGTGAAAGAAATTAAACGATGACAAAGTGCATCTGGCAATATTCATCAAACAATCTTATGCCTTTGATCGGTACCACAACCTTGCATAGCATTCAATTACCGAGTAATAACTACCCCAACTTGTTTTATTCCTCAATCATCATCAAATCACTAAACGTCCTCAGCTGGACAAAGTATAGTGAACGGTCTTTAGAGAATGAGCAGTTGATGCATCACCACATTTCTTTCGTTCGTGTATTGCTAATGTTTCCTATCAAAATTACTCGTGTAAGGACTCCAAATTAAGGGTCAAATGACTTGACAGCTGGCTCGTTAAAGTTCCAGCTAATTCCGCGGATACATAAAACATGCCACTGTACTTACTTGGCTGCAGTCAATTTGCAATCCCAACTAGGTCGAAAATCGATCGCGCATGCTATGCATTCCTCCGTAATGTTTGCAGCCAGGTACTAGTTTATACAATATCATTATTTGCATGTTTGTATGATGCATGCGTGTCTCTACTTATTCTCCTCTGGTTTAATAAGTATGCATGTTTTGGCTACGACTCGCGACTGAGGAACGCATTTTTGATAAATAACGGCATTTTTATTAGGTCATAGCCATAGGTACTCATTAAGATTTAAGTGAACCTAATCCAAATACCGCAATGCTTGAATCGAAAAACGAGGGTTGGATGATTGCTGATGGTCGGTCAGTTTGATGGAGCACGCTTGTCAATTCTCATCACGTAGGAGGAAATGTTCCATCTCTACCCATCTAAACAAATTAGGTCTATTCTTTTTTTTACTCATTATGTAATTGCAGCATGTAACCACCTCGAACGGTACCGACATTAACTGCTTGGAGTTTAGTTCACCCGGTATGGGTAAATAGCGTAACGATTCATACATGCCGAGCCTTTTAATTACTTGCACATCATATAGATCTCAACGGTAGAAAGGCTAGATGACATGCCATACGCCATTATTGCCTATCTAACGGCTGTAAGAGCTTCCAGTACCACTTCAGTAGTTGTTAGAAATACTGTGCATTCTATTATGTTACTTTCGTCTAAAGCCATAATGGCCAAAATCGTGAGTCAGTCCATTGGGCCATTATCACGTGATGCCGTGATTACAGGTCTTCGAAAGCAATTGATTGGCGTGCTAAAATTGTTTATATTTGCTCACTGTTTCAATTTTGATGAAAGATTTTTTTTTATTGTGTTTTAAATAGCAATTTATTTTTTATGGTCTTCAAAAAGAAATAATCCCGATCTTTTATCCGTTGTATAGAAAATTTATTGAGTTAAACTTACTTGACAACAGTAGTTAAGTGCTGAGGTGCAGGTTATGCCACGACAATAGTAAAAGAGAAGAGTTCAAATTAAATAAAAAAGATTGATTAAAGTGTTCGTAGACTAGGAATGTTATGAAAAAGACCTAACCTACCCTCGGAAAATTCCTTAGAAAATCCACAGCAATAATTATAACACTTTGTTATAATTATTGCAAGAAACTTAATTAAATCTTCAATAGCACGTTTTATAACAAAATACAAAAAAATAAATTCTCATATAAAACGTCACGTAGGTACTTTAAACTAGATTATAACAAAACGAGTGAGCTCAATCATGCGCCGCGGCCCGTTATTTATTCTCACAGTTCTAGGCAATGAGCAGACCTAGGTAGCCTATTGCGACATTATTATAGTCTAGACTAGACTGGTGTGAAATTCGCACCGGCCATAGCTTTCGCGATTTCAATGGCTGAGATTGATCGAGAGAACCGGTCGCGTCGAGGTGTGTTGCACATTCGACTGTAGTTCATTTGGGAACGATTACATTTTCTTAACTTTATAATACCTATGTTTCTGTACTGTACAGTCTGATCTTCAAATATATTAACGGTATTAAAAAGTCAACGCATTTCACGCAGCATTATCAGTCTTTACTCTTCCCGTATCTCGGTAGCCTAGATTTTTAGTTTTATATTTAGACTTAGCATATCTTTAATGTACCAAAAGTTGCTGGTGACCAAACGCTGATAATTTGAGATGCACTGAAAATATTTTCCACAAACATTACCCAATTATCTCGGACCTTAGATATTTTGCCAGTCTCTGATATTTATGTCCTTACTTTGACTACCATATGAATAATACAAGATTGTAGATTTTAATTTGCAAAAGGTAGGTTTAAATAAAAATGGTCGTATACATCACAAGATGATGTATCAATGGAGCATGAGCCGAGACGGCCGACACCGTCAGCCGGCCGCAAGGCGGCGAGGGGGCGCTCAGACCGGATCTCAGACCCTAAAATAAAAACATCTATCGAAATAATAATACGCACTGCTTACCCAGGACAAGTACGCGAAACGAATGGCGTTGACCCCCTGAACATTCCCATGCTAAGTTGCGGCCCAACTGGATTTTTCTTAATGGTAGGGTGGTACTACGCTTATAGAACTGAATAGGCCTTTCAAACGTGTGTTTGGACTTATTAGCTTTTATTTCTAAGACTAGCTTTCATGGGAGCTTCGTTGCGGTCGGTATCGAGCATCTCCGAAATTGATGAATGGCTTTCTAACACAAGTGGTGACACTTGAAATTATATAATGAGATTAAGTTTGTGTATACTCGTAGTTTACGTGTTGAGACATTAAGGGAACTAAGGGAACGGACGTCCTTGTAATATGTGCTATTAATTGCTGTAGGCAATGATAATACTATGTTATAAATTAAAACTTTGAAGTACGTAGATACCTAATGTAATTAATGAGTTCAATGTAATTGAACCTGTATCTAAGGGCGATAGCATTTTTTATGAGTCTATTAACAGGTTTGCACCCTTAAAATGTAAGTTATAACAGGAATCACTCAAAAGAATCCCTTTCATCTGGTGAGAAAGTTTCTCATCAATTTCGTTTTGCAAAAAAGGATTAAGGGCTTGCGAATAATCAAAAGATAGATACCCCCTATCCATGTAATAGCCTAGATACATAATAGAAGGATAGAAGAGGTCAGATGTCACAATGAATTTAGACCTTTCACCCTTCTGTCTGGATAGGTCCCTTTCGAACTTTCCATACATCCGTCCGGACCCGTCTTATGAATTGTATAATTTAACCGTGCCGTCTTTTCATCCATTCTGCTTTTGTTCGAAGAGCAGACAAACCCGTTGCCATGGCATAAAGAAATAAAAAATTAATGGATGTCCGAACAATGGGGAGAAATTGTGATAGGTGAGAGTAATCTTTTACGACCAGTGACAATTCTTGTTCTTTTATTTTTCGCTAAGAAACCCCAATTGTTGAAGTTAAATAGGGTCAGTCCACTCAGTCCTATGGGACGATCCAATACCAATTTTGAATTGTAAATTTTATTTGGTGCAATATCACTTTCTTATTCACAATTTTATTTTAAAGTAGATTGCCAAATGAGAGTGACCAACGAAGGAGGATCCAAGTTAAAATTAAGTTTTTGAGTGTTATCAAATTAAGTTTACAGCAGTCTATTATTTTGTGTTATTTCGTAAAATTAAGTTTTGTTAATAAAATAACAAATGAAACGGTAGTGCAATTTTCAGTGAAGGACGGTAGACATAATTATTTTCGTTTACTGTTAAGGTGAGTGATTTTAGGGTCAATTAAATGATACGTACGAATTTATTTTCTATAAATCTTTTATTATTATCGTAGTTTCATAAGTAAGTGCGAGCCACAGACGAGGAAGTTTTCTTGTGAAGGTGGCGCCACTAGTGTTTTGTAAACAAACCACTGTCGCTATCTGGATAAGCTTATTGTGAACGAACTTTGGTGGGAATCGGCACAATTTTCGCAGTGGAAAAGTTGTTGAATCTCTTGGTTTAGTTACACATCAGCTTTTCCTCCAATTTGCTTTTATAATTATATCCACGGTGTCAAATATCTCAGCAGTAGCATTGGGTCAGCTAAATTGGCAATTGACATGCGTGTTATTCTACGGGTTTTGAGTAAGCAGTGGTCATTTTTGAATGTGCTAGTGTTGTTTGTTGAATTGACGACTTGCCAGTCCATTGTGAAATGGAACACAGGAAAAAAATATGTTCTTAGGCACTTTTTCTATTCGCAATAATTTCAGCAGGCGGGAAGCTGATTCATTCATTCATTCTTAATTTACTGCCAGAAAATCAAGGCGAAAAAAATGCAGTATTTTTACGCAAAACCAACATTTACTCCAAGACCGAAATGGAAATAGAGATACGTACCTACATAGGTACATAAATCTGCACATGCCACATGGGAATTCTCGAGTAATTTCGTTAAAGAATTCACAAATTGCGCCGACAATTCTGCACCTGTTGATCTTGATATGTAGTATTCTTCATTTCTCCGTCCGCATGTCAATGAATCTTATTTCGGTCTTCATAAAGTTTGTCCATGTTTAGTAAAAAGTTGGAGACCATTGAGTGCTGTTCAGCTATTGGAAAGTTCAGGGGTCACTTGTTAACTCCTAAGTTGAGCTTTAAAAGTCATCTAACATTCCAAGTTCTAGTTAGAAACAGTTTCCATTATTCTGCAGCAATTCTTAGGTTACTTGCGGGCGCATGTTAGTCGTTTTAACCCGCATGCTAGATATTGGAATCCAGGTATTTGTATTGGAGTTGGTTATTGGTTTCCAGTCCAATTGCACCTGAAATAAAAGAAATCTAACGTTGTTTAGTATTTATTTCTGAAAGTTAGTTCATTCGAATTTCGTAAAAGGTTACAACCACATTCTGGAACCTTAGAAATCTGTTGATTAAACACTTCACTTAGTTTTCATGGTGAGATTTTTACAGAATAGTACTACAAGTCGTTTATTAGGTCGTTAAGTCATAATAACACAAAAATAACACCTTGAGAGTAGTAAACTTACTACTCTTGTAATGCTATTCTGTAAAAATCTCACCACACATGAAAACTAAGTGAAGCGAGTTTGAAGTGAGCTGTCATTCCCTAGATTCCATCAAGTAAGATGACAATTCACTTCAAGCTCACTTCACTTAAGTTTTCACGGTGAGGTTTTTACAGAATCAACTGGTAGATATAGAGCCATAGAGCATTTTATTGGATATTACCTAAATACTTAGAAATATGTAACAATCCGCATGAACTATTAAATCATTGTGGTTTACTGGTGATTAAGTTAATCGTAATACCAAGAAGGTACCTATCAGGATGTGGATAACTTCCTTCTCTAGTTATTCTGGCATCTTACGCAAATTCCATTTTCATTCATAATTGGCTTGTAAACATATTATGTACGAGTCTATCTCTACTGATGTGGGCTTTTAAAAGTCATCTTGCATCTTTTTTGCTATATGCAAGTATTTATTGATTCTGCATTCATTAAAACTAATTATATGAAGACGCTCCACGATAAGAATTTAAAGTTCTATAGTCTCTAGTTTTGGATGAACATCAACCTTTTTTCTAACTATCAATTTAATAGCAAAGACAAAGACATCACATTATTACATGATCGTTACAAAAATGCACCCGGTTAAATAATATTAGGTATCTCATAAACGGAATTTATAATGAAGGAACGTTACGTATTCCAAATTGCATCTATGCAATTTAACTAACAAATTAATTGAGAATAGATGAGCACTACCCTGCCACTCTACCGCTTCTAACGAATACAAGGAAATGCACACACTTGACTGACACTACTATGTCTACTATAGCAACATGGGCTGGTTAATACGTCATCATTACGTTTAATTGGCAACGCGCTAAAACGAACGCTCTCAGTTAATGATCTACATTCTCAAGAGGCCGGTCTTCAACGTACTATGTAAACGTTAGAAAATTAGAAATGAGGAAATATTGATTCACGATTCAATAGTGCATGTGTGCGTGCTACAGTGTTATTCGAATTACGTAACTATCATGAAATCCATGGCAGCAACGTGAACTTGGCTGCGTGCTATTGGTGCAGTGATGCTGCACTGAAGTAAATTCAAAAATATAGGACACAAAGTGCGAGTCTGAAAAATGGATGAATTTAAATAGGTACGTTCAATACATAAAGCTTATGTGAGCTGCCTACAAATACAACAACATTAACAAAATTAAAAAAAGCAACACAACATTAACATGTTGCGAATTTCAAACAGCGCGCTACTCGCTTCCACACAGCATTTTATAATAGGCACATCTGTGACACGAGGGCCAGACGTGTCTATAGTAAGAAAAAAAAAACAATTTGTGGTCTATTGAATATGCGACGCGCCGCGCACTTTGCAAAGGTCGAAAACCTCCGCGACAATAGACAAGAATATTCCACGAATTAATTGCACTTCGTAACTTACCCAATAAAATCTCTCAATATTACATTACATAAAAGTAGAATTTGTTACCCAAATCGTAGATAGGTATCTATAGATACACATAGATGCAACAAATATACAAAAACATAATAAAAATATTTGCGACGCGACGCGTCGATGATTACTCGTACCGGGCGCGAAGAGCGAAGACGCCCTTGAATTAACAAAAAAATAAACAAATAGCAATGACCTCGGCACACATGATAGACACGATTACTTACACTATTATTCAAACCGAGTCGGGTCAGATTAGGGCGGCTATTATAATTCATAGTACTCGTTTTGTGAACACGTTATTATAAAATAGAACTAGAATCACCGGCTAGTTTAATTTGATAAGGTGACGTCATCGTCGTCTGGGCCCCCAATTTGACGTCAGCTAGTACAGTGACCCACAAATCTACAGACACAATAAATTCAGCAACGTACGATGCGAAACCGCGCGGGGGTCAATGAACTGTTGACGTATTTAAAATACGCACAAGTAGGTACCTTATCGCGAAATGTAGTACGCGGCGCGGCAAGCGGAGCGAGCTTGCTGTGCTATGTGTTTGCAAAATGGTTATTTATAGATGTGAGTGTCCGTGACGGATGGTTCGAGCTATTTCTAAGGTCCCGAGAATTGGTGAGTAATAACATTAAATGACGTAAGAATTCATTAAATTCCCATCAATGAAAATCAAGTCAAACATTTACTTACAAAAAGTTTAAATCCTCCTAGGTGCGTCCAAAAAGTTTTATATATTATGATGGATTACTGAATGATGTAGTTGACTTTATTTAAAATTAACTAAAATTTTAATAAAGAAAAAAATTAAATGACACCAATTCTACTTGTCAATTATCGAAGATAGTGATGTCCTCGTCTCATTTAACGGTTTATTTAGGAAAAATAGAAATATCGGTTTTTTTAAGTACTTTGTTGAATAATTCTGACTGGCTTTCCTTTTTTTTTTCCACGGGTTAATTAAAGTTATCATGTGAGCGAAATCTTTTTCTCAAGACTTTAGCCAACGCCGGAAACTCGGTAAGAGTTCGTTTTGCTGCTATACTTTTAATGCTATTGATATTAAGAAAATGTGAGAAAGGAAGTGTGTCTGTCGTGGTGCTACAAGACACACTACACCAGAGTTCTTTCTTTGTAAAGAAAGGAAGAGTCTGCATCGAGTGAATAAGCTATTTTCGACTTCATATTACCTTCATTTAAGATTCATATTAGCAGTAAAAGGACCGTATTGGAACGTTGTCCGTTCAAAACGAGGCACCCGCAGTAGCTGCCCTACCTACCTACCCACATAATGCGACGGATACAGATCCGAGTTTCTTACTTACACATACACGTGAAGTACGAAGGCCAGTTTTAAATATGTGTATGTGTCGCGAATACATACGGCTTCGATGATCAGCAGGTGTAAGCGAACTAAAGGCGAGGGGTTATTGCGATTAACTCTTTTATCCCTTCGTTTCCATATCAAAGAGTAATGAACCTTGTTCTACTATTGGACAACGTCGATTAGTAACCGTGTGATTTTTTTATATCGGATGAAAGCGGTATTGCAATATTTTTATTAAAGCTGTAGTACCTATTTAATAACTTTAACATTTGAAATCTTAGTAGAATTATTGATCTAACAAGTTTAATTTGAATTTATGTTAGAATTCCAGTAAGTATCGATAGGTGCTTTTGTTTATTCTAATAATGAACTATTGTCTTTAAAATTGTTATAAATATTATAAGATTCTAATTAGTTGACTGTTTAAATACAATAGTGGTACAAAAATGGTATTTTGTCTTATGATTATTATTTTTAGGTTTTAGAGATTTATTTATTTTAGAAATGGACAACGCATAGAGACAATACCAAAGTACTTAACTAATTGTAACAACAAAGGCGAAACTGGCAGTGAATCGATTGCGAGTAACGAAGGTCAAAGGGTTTGCAAGTGTGCGTATGTATGCAAGTATGCAGGCGAGCTCGGTGCGGCGTCGCTGCTGCACGCCTGCACCGGCGGTTGCAACACCCTCCCCCCTTCATTCTCGGCTTCTCGCTCGTCGCCGTCTTGCCGCTAGCCTGTCTCACCTCGCGGCCGGCAGCCTTGCGCGACGCGCCGCGCTCTTTCACATTCAAAATTATTCGCAATCGCAACCATTGCAAAAACTCTCTGTGCAATAAATACTTAATATTTCGATGCGTTCACAATTAGTTTTAAAACAGAGAGGTAGTTAAAAGTTAACAAAGAAATTAAGTGCCTTTTAAACTTTGAATGCACTCCTCGTTGCATGTCCCGCGCGTCGTTATGAGAACCCCGTACTGGCGGTCACGTTGACGTCGCGCCGCCATATCTGTCTCGGCCACCAACTAGCAAAATTAATAGGTAATTATTTCGTGTACAGTGTTTTTGATTGATTTTGTCGTTCAGTGATTGTGTGTTAAAGTGTTTTCTATCTTCTGGCATCCTTTGTGGTGATTCTAATTGGATTCTTTTTGGAAATTGAGGCGCGCGCCGGCCGGTTCTTATCGGGTGCAATGCAGTTGCACTCTCAACTTATTGCAGTATTGCATTCACCAAAGTTTCATGCGCGGAAAGTTTCTAGTGTTTATATTCTGCTCAAAGAGGATTGTAAATGTGTTCTAAAGTGATTATTCGTTAAAAGTGATACGTGAAGCGGTTTCTAAAGAGCTGTCACAGTTTGCTGTGTTATTTCGGTCATTGACCGCCGGAATTCGCATCTCCTATAAATTAGTGGTGTTGTTAGATTTTTTGACATAATTCCGATTTTCGTTTTTTAGGCTCAAAATTGTGTCACTTCACTAGAAGAATGCAATGACACACGCATTCGCTTTTTGAAATTTCACCTTCACCCGGATGGAATGAGGAGTGCACAATCCCATTGTTTCACAGTTTCATATGTTTGAACATCATTTGTTTTTTTGTTTTTCGGACGATTAGAGAGTTATCATTTTCTTCCAAAATTACAAAAATTACGAAATAAAGGTAAATATTATTCTTTTCCACAGTAATATGTAAATATAAAATAAATTGTTATCCAAAAAATATTTGTTGCCATTGTTCACATGCGTGGCTTCCTTGAATAGCTGCTGGATGACATCATCTGTAGGCAAGCCCTATGAGATCCCAATGTCTAGTGCTCAAAGTCATTATAAAGTTTATTCTGAACTTTTGTCTAATATCCCAAAGTTGCAGCAGTTAAGTGTAGTGTGTGTAAAATGATGATGAATGTGCAGAATGGCGGAGGGCAATGGAGAAATACCCATTGAAGAGGTACCTGGGAAGGACTCCGATGTTGGCCGAACACCGGATTATCGCAAACTCATTGACTACGGCTTGGATCCTAAGGTAAGCATTTGTATTCATTATTAGCCAATAAATACTCTTAGTTATGTTAGTGCATGACCTGCTCATTTGGACCCTATTGAAACATAGAAACTGCTAGTAAGAAAAATATTTTTGCAAAAAATATGTTTGGTGATATAAAACTTAGATTTACCCAATTTTGATGAATTTATAACATGTCCTTGAGTTGCAGTAGTGTTTTAATAGCTTTTTCTATTGTATATTATAGCTAGAGAGTCTTAGTACTTAGAACTGGTAGTGGTAGAATTAGTTGACCCCTTGAGGTATCACCCGTCTCGATGAAGTTCCATAGTTGTTTCAAATCCTATATATGATAACTGCTTTAGCCAACTGACAAAGCCATATTATACTGTATGTTGGTGTAATAGAGGCCAATTTCTGTTATTTCCAAAATATGTATAAATAAATTAAAATCTTATTGGAATCTAGATGGAGCAATATCCAATATACATAAATGTTATGCATATTCTAGTTAGAATCTTGTAGTAACACTTTGTTGGTAATATGATTTTAATATACATGTAACTAATAAAAATATTGTTTCTATATGTATATGCCTGAAATATAATAAAAATAATTGAGTACCTAGATTATAGTATAGGTAAGGGCTTGTAGTCTCCAACTCATTGTGTCTGAAAAAAGCCATATTAAGACTATTCAGGAATGATTCTGTACCTATTGGCCTCTAGCCCTAGCTTTGCAGTACTTTTTTACTAGGTATATGTATACAGAAAATGTATCTAGGAAAATCAGAATAATTTTCCTCAGATAACTGATGTAGTTAGTGGCTCTAATAAAAAGTTGATTAAACACCAATGTATAGGTAATAAAACAGGTTTAGTGCTCAGTATGTAGGTTCTGATTCACAAATCTTATCACAGTCTTGCATTATTTCTTAGAAACCATGTGGGGATTCCACAGCCTTTATGTTGGCACACTTGGAAAGTTAAATGCTTGAAAGAAAACTTATTATGTTGGTAGCATTTATTTTGCACTTTCTCTCTCTGATAATGTTGACCTTTGCCATTTATTATCTGGGCACCTGCAATGCATACAGGCTTGCATGTTTTTAAAAATTGTTGCCAACCAGAATGCTATTAAATATGATCAATATTTTACAAGTAATCCTAATGCCTCAGCTCATTTTGCATGTAAATTCTATGTAAACCCCTTGCATTTAATGGTGAAATTGTATTGTGCATACCAAGCCCCTCTGTATCTACAGAGGGGCTTGGAATGCACAAAATTATTTTTAAATAGGTACCTAACTATTTAAAAATAATTATTTAAAAATAATTTTGTTGAATGACTTTATCACCTAATGCTGTTTCATAACATGTTTAGATAAAGTCATCTGTATAACATAGTAGGTATGCATGTATAATTTGTTTGGAATAAATGCAATTTTCGCCAGTGCTTCATTGCGACTTTATACTCCGATAGGCGGTATTCATACTGGATTCCAATAAGGTTTGCCAACTGACTACCTACCCACGGTCATGTAGATAGGTACGTATACCTACATGTGGACAAATTTATCATTCGGAAATCCTTATACGCATGAGGCCATTGCACACTGGTATGCGTCAAGAGGGCCGCAGAAGGCGCGGGGGGCGGCACTGAGTAATTTTCCTCGTCACTGTCCTTTACAGGTTTTAAGTATAAAACATATCTCTTTATTTCGAAAAAAACCACTTCGATGCTTGCTTTTATAGATGGCCTTGTATATCCGACATAGTGACGTTTCGGCACCCCTTATCTCCACACAAAGTTATTTACTTGCGTGAATTGCGATGGTCAGTGAATTGCTATATCATCGTAAAGGATAGTTAAGTGTTACCGATATCTATTATGTATGTGATATAATATACTGCAATTATCTCCGATAATACCTAATCAAGAATTGCCCCCAAGTCTTAAATTCCTTTCTGGGCATTGATAATAAAACGAATACGTACGCAAACTCGTACGTAACGTTCTCCCGCCTTTTGTGTACCGCCTTCAAAAATAGGCTACTATACTGCTAAGGGCAAGTAAGCAAGCAACCACTGTTTGTTATACGTTTTCACTAGCAGTGAACTATTGAAGTCTTTAACTCTAAAAAGATCCGTTCAAGTCTTAGGCTCCAGCGGTGCCGCGCGACCTGCCCTTATCGGTACCGCGTATACAACTACCTTAAAATGGAGTACACAATGATGTGCCTACCCACACTCCAATAGCCTCCGTGAGAAACGCGTACACTGTAATTTCTATATCGGTAGAAATTGTATTTAATGTTGAATATTATGTCGTTTCCAGGTAGCAGCCAAGCTCGACGACATTTATAAGACTGGAAAGCTAGCGCACGCCGAACTGGATGAACGTGCGTTAGATGCCTTAAAAGAATTTCCATCCGACGGTGCTTTAAGTGTTCTTGGACAATTTTTAGATTCAAATCTCGAGCATGTATCTAATAAAAGTGCTTATTTATGTGGAGTCATGAAGACCTATAGGTGAGTACCCAAGTTGTATTATTTCGCTAGGCAACACGATCAAAATATTGGATGATTGCCAAACTGCCTGGTATATCTGGGTCACAATCTTGAAAAATTGATTTGACATATTAAAGGCCGCGTTGCGGACAACCGTTGGGTTTAAATCCCGCGGCCCTTTGCCTGAGTAACTAGGAAATGATGTTGTTTTATGTACTGCACGACCTTGTCTCGGAATGGCAATGTGAAAACCGACGCACAATTTAAAAAATACCTTTTTTGTACAGCATCAAGCCTTAACAAAGCCAATCACCGGTTACGGATTTTTGAGACAATCAATATGATTGTTCCTACACGGTTTGCCGAATTAAAGATCTCGTGTCGAACTGTCGACCTTTTGGAGAAGAGGTCACTTCGATACCGGCCATTAAAATGGAATAAAAATGATTGCCGCGTCTGAAATGCCCTCATAATGACACTAGACAGAAATGACATGTTCCGCAAAGTTTAGCACTTCTATCTAAGTAGCATAATCGTGCCTCGGAGGCTGGCAATGCGATGCCGGCCAGCATTAACGTGTTAGCTCTGATTGGTAGTAGTGACTTTTGAAATGGCTTTCAAGCTGTTCCGTTAATAAGTATAATTGTTTACTATACCGCGTGTACATAGGAGGCGCACGGGGTATTGTGATACTTTGATTTCTACCGAGTAGAAAGATGCGTTGAGAATGTCTTAGTAAGCGCTTTCAAATCACGAGATTTAGTTCTCGATCACATGGCGCTCGTTTGTTTCTAATTCTCTTCTAAAGGCAGCGAGAGTAGTAGGTTCATTGTTATCCGCTGCGACTGTTCCCTTGGAGTTTAAGATCAAACTGCTGATGAAGCGAGAAAGTGAGTCGTTAATTGATACGTGACACAGTGCTTGTAGCTGGAATGCTCGCTCCGTGACGGACTGACGGATCATTTTGCTTGTGTCCTCGTGTTTATTTGCGCCGCCCGTCGCAAGATTAGATTACGGATGGTCATTAGCCCCTGTGCAGTTGTGATGCAGAACCTGTTATAGCATATCAGAATCAATTTCATATATTCAATCTTTTCAGCCTGGCAAATACGTTGTTCTAGCAGACTCCAAGAGTGCACTACAACACATTGCTCGATGCACCATAAAATGCTATTTGGAATCATCCTGAGTAGCCTTTATTAAGGAATGGCTGTGCAATTTTTTCGGTTTCCAATTTTAATAGCTATAATTAGACCTTAAATTGAGTTTTTATCGGGAGTATTCGTGTCTCGTCACGAGTACTGCCTCGGTTCGCATAGTGCCTGCAACAGGGCTGCTAAAGTTGATGCCCTGGCCTGGGTTAAATTCCTAGATAGTTCTGCTTAATTATTTTGCAGTCACTGCACATAGTTTACAAAGTGTCATAGTTTTAATTGGAACGCAAGTTCTGAGAAAGTTTTGTCGCAGCGTTGAATTCGCTATTGAGAAAACTCGTATCTGTACATCAAAGATTTGCCGCCTTTTTCTCGGATTCGTGTCTATCGTAGTGTGAACTCACGACGGCGACGGAGTTATTTCCCCAAGACTTTTACAATACGTTTTGACGCAACATTCAGATAGGTATAGAAGTTATGCATTTTGCCTGACCTCTTTGTACGGTCAGCAACAAGAGTTGGTTAGTGGGTACTTATTTAAAAAAACTTAGTGGTAAACCAACTTTCGTTACTGACTGTACCTCACGTATATCCAGTATGATCATTGCAAAGGAATTGATCAGTGATGCGTTGTATTTCAGACAGAAAAGCAGGGCGGGCGTGCAAGGAGCGCCCGCGCTGTCATCCACTGTCCAGGTGAAGGGCCCCGACGAAGAAAAGATCAAACAAATATTGGCCCGGACCGGGTACACGTTAGATGTTACCACAGGTCAGTATAGCTGCTAGGGACCGGAGACCTTTGACCCAAAGATAACTTAGTTCAAAGAGAATATTGGTTTATAGATAACTTGTTGTTGAATCTGTAAATAGATACATTTAGTTTAATTAGTCAAATATTGACACATTCGAATGGTTGCGCAATGTTTTATGTGATACGATTTTATTTTTTTTGTGTTCCCCTTTTACCTAATAGATAGTCTATTTCCGATCTCAACGCATTGGAAGATCGGAAAATTTATTGCCACTGTTGCTTTTTACACATTTGTCTTCTTAACCGTTTATAGGGCAGAAACGAAATTTGTAATTTATTAGTCGTAACATTAAGGCCGATTTTATCGATAAAAAAATCTGTTTTAACGTTAGACTAGTCTGGTTACAGGCGCTGTACAAATATCGTTTCTGCTCTATAAACGGCTTATAAATACATTGCTTTAAATAAAACTAATTAAATTGTGAATGCATTACGCATACACATACATTGTACACGCAAATAATAAAATTCTCAAGTTTTGCATGCAATGCAGCGCGAAGGACATCGTGTACTTCATTAGTTTGTCCTTTCATTAATTTGTGGATAAATATGTTTGTTGGTTTCTTTGTGTTGTACTAGTTTATTCCTGAACAAGGTTCAGATTGAACCTTATTTACTTGCAGCCAAAATATAAAGTGGATAAACCAGATTGTTATAATCTGTGTTTCACTGCTGGTACTTGATTTTTACCAACAGATGTAACTTTAAGGAATTTATTTATAAAAGTTGCTCAAAGCTAAATGCTAATAACTGTTAACAATAGCAACTGTTTAACCATATTTTTTTTTAACGTTTAACACGTTAACAGTCCCGTGCCTCCAATGTGGGGTCACCACAAAATTTGATGGCACGTCCGTGCCCCCCCACATGTGGGTCACGGGCTTCATACGATTTCGAACAACGTTGATAGGCCTAAACATGAGTAAGTTTATGTAATTCGCTGGACTTATGAGAGGAGAATAAAATTCATACCATTAAAAAAAAAACATACCACAATTTATTTTTCGTGCGGTGAGTAGGAGTTATTGTCTACAAAGTAAAAAAATATGCCATTTTATGCAAAAGATTTTATTATCTGTATCAAAAACATATATCACCGATGATAAGTTTCAAAGCACATATAAAAAAAACCCTTCTTACACTGTTTGCACTGTTAATGTACTTTTGTAGCTCTTTTTCGAGCAGTTGCCGTTGAATTCCCTTCGTCAAGTAGCCTTTTGTAGCAGCCCGTACATCTTTTCCTATCATCTCTCTTCCCAGGTATTTTCGGAAGATCAATCAAAAAGTGTTGTGTAGATCGTGAAGGTCCAGGCAGAAACTGCTGGACTATACTTCAAGGGACGCTACAATGATCCTGAAAGACGTGACGGCCTTATTCTAGATGGCGTTGAAAGGACAGTTTCTGTTATATCAAGCAGCGACTTTACATACGCTAATAGAATTGAGCATTTTTCTTTCTTCAATGGATGGAATTCATTGTATATAATAACGGAATTTACGATGGAAATTGACCATAAATCCCCAGCGATCTTTTTATACCCAATCACAGTTTTTCTGATTGGGTATTACAGCTAGCGAGTTGATCCGCGACGTCTTACCCTTTTTTACCTACAATTGTAGTCCAGAATCATGTCAATTTCCCCTCTTCGCTGCCGAGTAGCGCGACGACGAGAAATTGGACGGTTGTGAGCTGGAGATTCTCTCATCACAACGTCTTCTTCCTGATCTTCTTGCACAGAAACCTGCCTTTCAACGTCTTCATGTTGATCTTATTGCACAGAAACATGCACTTCAACAGAAGCTGTTTGTCCCGTAATAGGTTCTTTTGTCTGGAATTTCCCATAAAATTAGAATATTATAGGTCAAAAAACACTACAATCAATGGCCTACATCCAAATCAAAATAACATAGAAATGGCATAGCTACTTCTTGAGTATTACTCCTGAAGTATTGATAAAATGTTCTATATTTTCAATTGTCTCTTCTTCTCCGTCACTTTCACTATAAACATAAATCATTTTCTAGTTCTGATATGACACTTCCAGCGTTACTTCTTCGTCTTCCAGAATTGTCTGAATATCCTTCTCCGGCAAGAAAGACATTTTGTGCACAAGGACAAACGTAGCACTTAAATAAATCAAAACCACGGACTGTTTCAAGTAACAGATATGGAAATAATAATTAATTTAGTTTTAACCGCAAAATCAAAATAATAGAATTTACTCAAGTCCGTGAGCCCACATGGGGTCACTCTATTTGTTACTCGTAATTCCGTGCCCCCACATGTGGTCACGAGAAAAACTGCGGAAAATTCTAAGGAAAAATCGTTTTTCGGGAATAATACTTTTTATCTGTTGTACTAAAATATTTCAAAATACGAATTCGACATTATCTCAGTTGGAGTTTACGGGTCGATTAAAATTTTCGTATGGGGACTGTGAACGTGTTAAACGTCTCTTTAACATTTAAGCAACGTTTGTAACGAAGGGAGGTAATGTTCCGATAAACAATGTAATATTTAGCGTGTTTTGGTATCACATAAAATATTGTTCAATATAATTTTCAAACGCATAGTTTTTTTTTTATAATACTAGGCTCATACGTCCTGATTTTAATTATTATCTTTTAAATTTAGGGCGAACTCCACCAATGTAACGAAGCGATCAGCTCATCTAAACCGCGCTTAAGAGCGGCATCATAGTTGTGGAATATTGTCACTTATTGTTGTTAAGCGCGGCTTAGATGTGCTGATCGCGTTTTGTTGTATTGGTGAAATTCGTCCCTTTTACTTGTTAGACAAAGAACTTTGGGACAAGAGTTTTGGGACATTGTATAACAGTGTTACTTTTGAGGATGTTTCCCTCATTAGATCATTAGAGAGAGACCGCTACAGAAATTTGACCAGAGTTGGAATCTGATTAGACCAACCAGAATCTGATACCCGACCGATTGGAATCCGATTCAGCATAGGTAATTGGAATCTGCTCTGGCACAATACTCGTGTCAGATCGATATTTGAATCCATAATTTGATGATTTGTATCACATTGATATTGGAATTATAAAATATTATCTTTCTAAGAATTAGATAAGTCTAATCGTTTTTCTAGAATATTTTTTTGAACTTTAAAGCCGCCAGCCAGGAGACAGCGCACGGTATGCTACGCACATGTGCTTAGAGTTCAAATGTATTGTTACATTACACACTTCCACGGAATGTGGTTTAATGACGTCACTGATGCATTCGCGACTTACTCGCGTGGTCCACGCATGTGCACATTCTAGACACGCATTCAAATAAGTGTGGCCATATTTGGACGTGCTCCCGTACTTGAACGGAAGCTCCAGTTCCGTGCGCTTTGGCACTCTGTTTAACGTTAGTGCACGTGGTTTTTAAGTTAATATAGCGGTGTGGACGTAGCTTGCAACATACACACACAGGCGATCCCTGCATGTAATGGTCAATAAATCGGTCAATTTGAACATCTTGTCCGAAATAAGCGTGCACCCCGGGCTGGGGCTTTAAAATCGTGTCTGAACCATAAGCAATTTTAGGAGACTGTCATTTCATTGGTTTTTTTCGTATTTATAATATTACCTGATGAAATATCCTTAGGGGGTGGATTTCACCAATGGAATTGAACAGCTGTCAGTATCATCATTGTTGAGGAATTTTGACATTGACAACTCTTGAACGCAGTTTGGATGTGCTGGTCGCGTTCATTTTCATTGGTGCAATTGGCACTTAGTTGTAATAATAATAATAATATCCCTGGACATTTCACACAGCGCCATCTAGTCCCAAGCTAAGCAACCTAATGCTTGTGTTATGGTAACAAGATGGCTGATAAACTACTTATATACATTTTTTTTTTGTAAATACATATTATAGATAGAAAAACACCCAGACTCGGAACAAATACATGTAGGTCATACAAATATTTGTTCCGTGCGGGAATCGAACCCGCGACACGCAGCGCAGCAGTCAATCGCTTAATCACTGCGCCAACCGTGCCGTCAGTTGTAATCGGATGTATCTCGATTTGATGTGATATTTTATAAATTTGACATTGGTAACTGGTTGTGGCCAGGTCAACGAAAGTACGGCGGGCCGCCGCCCGGGTGGGAAGGCGGTACGCCGGGCGCCGGCTGCGAGGTGTTCTGCGGCAAGATCCCCAAGGATATGTACGAGGACGAGCTCATCCCGCTGTTCGAGCGCTGCGGCAGCATCTGGGACCTGCGCCTCATGATGGACCCCATGACCGGCACCAACCGCGGCTACGCCTTCGTGACCTTCACGACGCGCGAAGCCACGCAGCGCGCTGTGCAGGAGGTGAGACCTTACACTAACGCGCCCCACACGTCGCTACACCAGCCGGTCTATTCTGTAATGATCTCATCGTGTCAACTTAGCTGAAGTGAGCTATCATTCCACCTAAAGCTAGGGATTTAGACTATTGACAGATCACTTCACCTAAGTTTTCACGGTGAGATTTTTTTACAGAATAGCGCTACAGCAGTATGGCGTCTCCCATGCTGGCCGCGGCTCAGCATCGGAGACTCGAGTGTGTCCGGGGGAGAGGTCATTCGGATAAATGTTAGAGTAGCTGTTGCATGTTACGTGATGTTCTATGTATATTTTTGGTTTCTATAATTTCATGAATTCTTTTTGTTTTCGATGTTGCTCTTGTCTTAATAGCTGGAACAATCCTATGTTTCACTCGCTCAATGTTTGCTCAATCAATGATGAATGAAAATTACCACTCCCTCGAACTTTAGTGTACAATAAGCCGTAGAGTTGTTGAACAAACATTTGTTACAAAGATTGGTGCCATCTGTGGCTACAGTGTGGCGCGGCGTCCCCGCAGCCTTGATGATTTGCAAATATTTCGATAACCAGCGGCCTGCGCCGATAGTGCGGCACCTATCTTTGTGCGATACATGGATGTTATCGAGCACATCTGTACCAATAGCCAACATTACAGAACACTGTGTTATCTCAAAACTAAAACAATGGTGCAATTGTTCATTATCAGCTATCACGATTGGTAACACAAAATTGTGTCAAAACTCTAAAGCTTTAAAAGGATAATTTTTTATATTGATTAAAATTGGTGTTATTAATTTGAAACAAAATTTATTCTAATTTGACGTCTACTTTCCAGGTGACTCGCCGAAATGTTTAAGTATATTTCCCTTGAAAGATTAACAGTATCACAGCACTTAGCTGCCGCGCGTTTGGGCACTTCCGTCTACGCGTACCCTCCTGGCGAAACCATCACGTTCCTTCTGCGTCACCCTTCCGATGTACTCTGCCACGTTACTAGTCACGTTAGATATTGTCACCGCAGCATCCTGATGGTTTCTCCGTGCGCAGAGGAAGTGACCAAACCGCGGCGTCACTTGCAAGACTACTAGTTCTCATCAGCCAGTATTTTTGCAAGGTCCCAATCATTTGCCTGTCGAATATGTTCACAGTCACACTTGGGAGATTTAGATTTAAGCTTCTTCTATCATTTAAAAAGCATGTCATTAATATCCCGCTCACGGCGGCCATTTGCACCCATTCGCACTAAATTGTTCCCTTTTGTAAATGCTAATGTACAGTAACTATATAATGTTGATGAATTGTTGAACCGCTTCATGGCAAGCAGCCGCCGTCCATTTAATATGTATAATCACTGAATTTGTGTAAATGTGCAAACATAACACCTATAAACTGATCTAGCCTCGCTTGTCCTGAGATATCATCCCGTTCTTTACTGTTGCACCTCGTTCAATTTTAAGTTGCTTTAATTTTATTTTATTTTTGTTACTATCACACGTACTCGCTTCTTTTATTTTCACTTCCATCAAACGGTCCACTTACAGGGTTAACTTTGAATTGGCTTCGAAAAGTTCTCCAACTGAGAATGTAATATATCTCAGGCTCTCCTCTTTGCTCCGTACAACACTGTCGGCTTATCATCCAAATTCAGTTAACTCATTACGATTGGCTCTAACCGTCATCACCACGCGCGTCGCTCGTCGCGCGTCGACGAGGCTAGCCTCGCTGGCCACGGCCCGAAGGGTCCGCAAAGACGCCCTTTTTCAAAATTTTTCCCTTGTTATTTTTCCCACAGCTCGATAATCACGAAATAAAACCAGGGAAGACTCTGAGAATTAAGATTAGCGTACCGAATCTGCGACTTTTCGTCGGCAACATTCCCAAGTCTAAAGGCAAAGAGGAGATACTGGAAGAGTTTGGTAAATTAACAGGTAAAGTGTCACTCGAATGAATTAAGGAGTTTATAGAGTTGTCGGGTTGAGTGCGTGGGGCTTGGTGTGGACCGGCTCGGGCTCCCGCTTGCTCCCGCTTGTCCCCTCCCGCGTCCCGCGCGTCCCTCCCGCGTCTCTCCAGTCATACGCCGCCGGGCGGCCGCGCCAGCGACCCCGCCCCGGCCCAGGCTATTCTCCCTCGAATTGTTCTTGCAGCTGAATGATTATGAAATTCGAAAGGGGAAAAAGATTGGCGTAACAGTTTCCTTTAACAATCACCGGTTATTCGTGGGGAATATCCCTAAGAATCGAGATCGGGACGATTTGTTTGAGGAGTTTACTAGGCACGCACGTAAGTCCTTGTCGAATTCATAATAAGTGCTACTCGGTTGTTTACTAGAGCGCGCCGCGGGGCACCGTGACGCGTGCGGCCCGGCCTGGCCCGCCTGGCCGGGCCGTAGGCCAGTGGCCTGGCCCACTGGGGCTCGCGAGGCCTCTCGCGCGTCACCGTGGCCCGCGGCCCCGGCGACCGTATACCTTTTGATTGGCCTCTGCCTCGAGAATGCTCACTGGTCATGACTGGAGAACCTTGCTGTTGTTCTCTAGAATAGAATTCTTCAGTACCGTATATGTTCTCCTGGAATATCGTTTGATTTGCTTCATATTCTGTAGCGTTGAATGAGTGAATTTTGCGCGTCGGGCTCGAGGGAAGCTTTGTTCATACCGTTAGCGTGCCTGCCCCCTTTTCCCGATCCTTATCCATATTTTATGATTGCAGCTGGGCTCGTCGAAGTTATAATATATAGTTCGCCCGATGACAAGAAGAAAAATAGAGGATTTTGTTTTTTGGAATACGAGTCTCACAAAGCGGCGTCACTAGCTAAACGTAGACTGGGCACAGGTAGAATAAAGGTAAATGTTTACTGCTGACGTGTAACATGTATTATATAACGTGTTGTTATGGCCAGGACAGAGTAATAGTGTAATGTTCATTTATAATTCGAGCAGGTATGGGGCTGTGATATAATAGTGGACTGGGCGGACCCACAAGAGGAACCGGACGAGCAAACAATGAGCAAAGTAAGTGCACTGGTTTTCTCTTTTGCTTCTACATCACCGATTTTAATCATGCATGTATGAGCAGTACAATCCACGGTACTACCTATTATCAAATAAATAAATTAATTATATATTTTTAAAGATAAATTTATTTTATTTCTTTCTTTTCTTATTCAATTGGCAAATGTAAAAAGCTTAAGACATTGATTGCCTTTGACAATCGGTGCTGCTATGGACTACAAACATTTTTTAAACATAATATTAAAACGCCTGAAGTTTTCCTTACCATTACACAGTACTAAAACAAACTGTCACTGTTCAGGTGAAGGTATTGTACGCGCGCAACTTGACGCAAGAAATAACTGAAGATGCACTGAAAGAAGAATTCGAGCGCTACGGAACTGTGGAACGTGTCAAGAAGATTAAGGACTACGCGTTTGTGCATTTTGAGGATCGGGATTGTGCAGTAAAGGTAAGAAACACTCTTTGTTTAATCTAGCGTGCTGGACCCGCTTTTATGTAGTTTTCGAGAAGAACTTAGTATGTAATCTCACCATTCCTGGCGCGATTCTGTCTGAAAATTTGTAATGAATATTCAAGTGCTGCTCTGCTATCTATTATCCGTTAGGAGTCTTTTTAAATGTCTTACATATATTTCTGGAACCCTGGCTTTTTAGACCTCTCGGTATTTTGAGCTTCTAGTCTTTTAGCTCCCAGCATTTTTACTTCTGGCCTATTGAGTTACTGTTGTTATAGCCTTTTGGGCACTTGGCTACGGCAGGGGCGGTCTAATAGAACACAAAAGGCGCCAAACAGAAAATGTGCAGATGAAGTTTACTCAAGCCCCAAAGTTGTACGTAGTAGTAGGTTATGCGTTGTCTGTCAGTGAATAAATGAATTTAAGATTTTTATTAAGTAATGTCTGAAATAAAGGCATTATTATGATTCTTCCAGGCGATGCAAGAACTAGACGGCAAAGAAATGGGTGGCGCGCGACTGGAAGTGTCGTTAGCCAAGCCGCCGTCCGACAAGAAGAAGAAGGAAGAAATACTGCGAGCGCGCGAACGACGCATGATGCAGATGATTCATGGCCGTGGCGGGTAAGTGTTAGCCTGTGTGCTATGTCTGAGCTGACGGACAAAATCATAGAATACGGCTGTTGATATCGCACGTAGTTTTGTAGTAGTTCTGTCACTCATATCTTTGTGGCGGTCTCTTTCTAAACCTCGATGTGTCGTATCAACACTCGGGTACTGTATATCCATTTTGCAGGCAAACATACGTGTTTTTGTATATTTAGCGGACATGTCCTTATAAGCAGGGTTACTTTCCAAAATTGTGACAGGTCTAGCACACGTATGTTCTAGTACATTTTCTTAAATTACAACCAAACTATTTTATTTGGCATGCACTAGTCGCATGCCAGATGAAGTAGTTTGATTGTAATTTAAGAAAATGTATCCCTCACAAAGTTTGCTTGCTCGATGCAGTTGGTCGAAATGGATTTACCAGATTTTGTTCGACGGCTCTACGCTTTTCTGATTAATATATTGTTATACTATCCCCGACGTGCATTGTTACTCAGAATACATCCCATTTTGAGAATAAAACGATACTGAATTGTTTACGTGAACCTATTTAAATATTGATTGCTGAATTTGCAAAGTTAAAGTTAGTCTCTCACTTATGCCTCTGTAAACCATCAAACGAGATGGTTGGAACTTGTATTAGTATGAGTGATAATAAAAAAAAAAACAAGAAAATGTACCACGAGAAGCCCTATCATCAACTCGTTTAAGTGCCAGTTTTGTTCAACTCAACTCTATTTAATGTAAAATCTACGAAGAACACCACTTTCGTCTTCACCAAAAGTCATTTGTTAAAAACTATTAACATTCAAAATCATATTTTTTCTTAAAATAGTGTCGGACTTTGGAACGGCAGATTATCCAGCTCATGTTTAGTCGAATTAAAGAATCATGTTTAGTCGAATTAAAGAATCACCTGAACATAACTGAAATATTAAATTCTCAATTGAATGGCAATAGAAGTTGAAGGTAATGTGCGCTTGTACACAAAGTCGGGTCTACATTCGGTCACCCTCTTGGTCGTAAATGACAGATCTTACGCCATATAGCTCATTCCATATGACCGTGTTATCCACAAGCCGAGTAGTCACTAGTAAGCTGTAATTAAACCGAAAATGAACCACCTCGACGCGAAAGCAACGATTACCTACCAGTAAGCTTTTATGTTCGGTTAAAGTTACAACTCGCTAGTGACACCCGGCTAAAATGCGTTCATATGAAATGAGCAACCGAGATCTGTAGACCGCGACGGACAACACACTAACGAAGACAGTACTAAAAGAGGTTCGATACAGCTATGAAAGCCACTACTACTCAAGTTAAGTGGGATGCGCTGGCAGCCCGCGAAATTATATTACGTTTCCAAATTGCCGGTCAGTGTCAGATTTTATGCACGAATCATATTTCGATCAACATACAACCCACCTGCAAAAAACTTAGGAAAATTTGAATTTCGCGGACTACCCTTGTATTTTCGGCTTAGGGCGAGAAACTCGCTGTCTTCGTCTGTGGCATTATTATGTGTACAAGCACCTTGGGCTAGTTTGAGCGTTTACCGGGGCTTGCTAGGCACGTTCACGATGTATGTAACGTCGGGTGTTAACTGTCAGATTCGATTGGTGCAGCTGCTCGCCGGTGCTGCGCGGGCGCACGCCACAGCCGCAGCCGCGCCCGCCACAGGCGCGCGGCGACTACGGTCAGTATGCACACGCCACGCACACACGCCACACGTTTCACACCTACTACACGCCACACATGCGCGGGACACGTCCACACGGAACGGGACGGGGACGCTCGGTCATGTGATTACGAGGACACAACGCACTACACAGCAACCAGTCGCTGTTTTGATCATTTTTATTGACTAGAATATTGTTATTAACTTAATTTTAGAACTTGTTTTTGCTATGTTAATTCAACGCCATAAGGCTGTTTAAGTTTCCATTATGGATGATATGAAGTAGTTTAATCTTAATGAAATTTAAATGTACTTAAGAACCACCTACCGAGCCTCCAGCGGACCACAAAACAGTACAACGTGACAGCACACAGAGATAGGTGAAGGGAACTAGACACAATGACCGTACAACCGTATCCCGGCATCATTTAATGTATAGTAAGATATAAAGTACAAATATAGACTATCTCCCTCCGCCTAGCTCCCACCTTCCCTTACACGAACAGAGATGTGAACACGGTGTGGTCTCCACGCGCACACTCGCACAATCCGCTACTGTCCCTTACTAACAAGATGGCCGCTACTATGCACTCACCAGCGGGACTTCCCGCCAGTGTTGCCAGCCTACAATAATACTACCACTTTGGGAGTTTTCCATAGTGTATCGTTAAGGCCACAATACATGTTTCATTAACGCTACTATCTAGGCTAGATATTAATGACAGCTAGGAATAGGTTCGATGCATGGTTTCGGAAAAGTTTTGAACTATCAAAGAATCGTGTAGCCCACACATGGTCCATCTAAAGTGTAATAACAATATTAACAGACAGTGCATGCTACAATCTGAAGTCATTGTAAGTGCTCAGGCGCCGGCGACGCCCGACGCCTGAGCACGATAACGACGCTTAGGTAGGTTCCGGTGATGGGTCGTTACAATCAGCATACAGTCATTATCTAAATTTAAATTCTCATTTACAATTTTATTCATCAGACAGTGGACATGAACAGTTAGACGTATCACGATGCATGTTGTTTGTGTCGATAACGTGAAGAGCTTCAGTCGGTTCAGTGTGACCGCTCAGGAGGAGCAGAGGTGTTGGATTTAACCCGTGTGCTGTACCATACCATACCTGTACTGTACCCCGTGTAAAGTGACAACAGCATGTGTTATAATCTTTTCCCGGTACGAGTGTCGTGGAGGCTCGCTATCCGCCAGCCGACATCGGTAGCTTGTAAGTTAGAGTTAGTTTAGCTTAGCCTCTAAAAGGCCTGTGTTGTGTGTTTATAGATTATGATTACGACTATTACGGGTACGGTGATTACCGAGGTGGCTACAATGAGCCATTTTACCGGTACGATGAGTTCTATTTTGATTACGCGGGGCCACCGCAACCGTCCGCCGTCCGCCAGCCTCCCAACAGACCGCAACCGGTGGGTCCCACACACACTCACTAATGTATCACTCTTATTTACTAGTCACTAGTCGCTGTACTCATTATTGTTCTATCGATTTTGATTTGCCAAATTTTTATCATCTACTGTTTTTATTTTTATTTTTTGTTAATCCCATCCTCGAACGGAGTTAGTGACTCGGTAAAGACGGTAGTGTGTAGGCCTGACGGTGGTGATTGCACTGGGCGGGCGGGGCCTCCGACTTGTCACTGATTGCCGGGAAAAGTGTTAGTGGGCGCGGGGTGGCCGTCGGCCGATCTCACCATCAGGTCTATATGGCTGCGGCCACTCCGACTAACATGCCCGTCTCTCATCTGTACCTGTTGTTTTCAGTTGCCATTTCACATTTGCACCGCTTAACGTCATTCCGCCGCGCTTATCACCCCCATGTAGAGCTTCGCTTCGCTTATCACTAACCGATAACACGCTCGAGCTTTGCCACCCGCACACATCCCGTAGGCGAGGAACGTAGCGTGCCCCCGAAGCTTTGGAACGCCCGAGTAATGTTGTAATATTTCTCGTTGTTGTAACGAGGTAGAGAATATGTTGAGAAGACTTACTGACCCGCTTGGTAAATGCCTCACTCAGGACGACGAGCTCGGTCTCGGGCCCAACTCGCTTTACTACGATCTAACCGGAGGCATTCAGGTACCGCCGATGGGCGCTCACATTATTCCAAATTATTATATTGATGTTTAGTGGATGTCGTGTCGGTGTTAGAGTTGAATAGACGATGTCAACTTAGTTTATTTATGTAGTAGAATTTATAGATCTTCTTAATATTTATATTATTAAAGTATTAAATGTCGAAGTAGGCAAAGTAAATAGCGATATTCGTTACCCTATCCTAGAATGCATTTATTAAATTCATGTTGGATGAACGTTGACTTAGAAAGCTTCAGTAGGTACCTGATTGTTTCATTACTTTTATACCGACACTGTATTGGTCAACCTGCCCCAGCAGTCTCGACATTCATAGCGATCGCTTTACGATCGAATTCGGTCGCAAAGTCCTGTCTCTCCATACATTTCACCTGTCAATTCGGGACTTTGCGACCGAATTCGGTCGTAAAGCGATCGGTGTGAATGTCGAAACTGCTGGGGCTGGTATTGTGTGGCGTTCCATGGTAAAAGTGTTCTTTTTCGTAACAATGCTTGTGACGTTGGCACTAACCATGATTGATGTGAGCTCATCACAGGTACTTTTATCTCGAAAGCCACAATATATGTTGATATGTTATGGACTCGCAGACGTTGTTTAAAAGTTTACACATTAAAGGATTTTCGATATAATTAATAGAACTATCAAATAAAACATTTAAACAGCGTTTGTAAGTTGGTCTATTTACATATATTTTTGTGTAATGATATTTATTTGGTAATTTGACATAGTTACATTGTATTGCAATAGCGACGATACTTTGCAGCATGATACATAGTAATTTATTTCAACTATTATTTCAACCATAACGAATCATGTTAGAGTAAAATTTATTTTTTGAAAACTGAAGTATGCGCACCATTCTTGAAATGTGTTATAGTTGAAATGATTAGAGTGCCTGTTTATATTTTTATTTTATTTTGGACCGAGTTCTGTATTTGAAGTGAACATGATTACAATAATTAAATCCTAAGCACATTGTAGAGACAAAGTATCTAATTAGAATTTCAGTAAACTTGAATGTTCATGCATGTTAGTGTTAGATTTGCTTATTTATTTTTTAAGGCCAAGTAAAAGATTTTGTCTGTTATGTGCTTAGGTTTTTATTTTAGCTTACATTTAACAAAACTGAATAAGCAATTAAGTACATGAAACAGAAATCGGTCGTTGTTTTTTTTTATTTTCGCCACTTTAGCACCCTCTGTCGCAACATATTTTGGAAGGTTCCCTACGAAATAGTGTAGTTGATTTTTAAAAGATCTTGAGATAAAAAGCATCGCGACAAGCGCGGGTCGTAGGGGATCAGCATAGCTATTCACAAATATTCGACAGGCTGTCGTGTCGCAAATGACACATTTCGATTACATGATTTGTCAGCAAATAGCTGTTGGAAGAAGTGGTCGTCTTTGATTTAAATTGACAAAATTTTCGGTTTTCGGAGACTAGCGTTACCAGTACTCCTTCGAAAACATTGACGTTCGATTAGGCACGGTAGCGTATCGTTGTGAATAGCTAAGCAGTTCCTGGTATGTGGCGGCGGCGGGTGGTGGTTGTGTTTCGGTGCGTGACCCTCTGGCCTCAGCAGGCTGGGTCATGTGGGACGGGCGGGCGATGGGCGCGGCGCGCGGCGGCGGCGCCGGGCCCCGCGGCTGGGGCCCGTGGTGGTGCGCGCCGCGTCGCGCGTGGCCGCCGCACGCCCAGCGCCATGCGTGGCAATCCCCGCGCCAAGCCAAGTTTACCAGGTCAGTAACACACAACACGCCTACACTATACATGTCTTCCACTTTACTGTAGACTAGTTTCTTAAGCAGCACATTCACGGTTAAACTTGAATGACGTAAAACCATTAGCAAGTCATTGCAATATCACTCTTATCTCGTTTTAATTAAGTATAAATTAGAATGATTGCCGTGAGTTTGATTAAACTCTCGGCAATCATTCTAATTTATACCTTACGTTCCCTTACCCCGAGAGATTTACATTGCAATGAACTTACTAAGGGTTTTGTGTCGATCGTTAATGTCTTACCTTAAACTCCCATATTACGGCCAGGAATATACGTCAGAACTTGTAGGATCCGATTGTCTGAGCAGACTATTGGATCGTATTTACACTTGATACACGTGCGATTTGATATATTCCCGGCTCAACTTTTGGACATGTGTGGTTCATTGTATACTTTACACACTGAACCACACGTCGCCAATAGTCGGTTGCTATTGCTGCTTTGCCTCTCAACTTGTGACGGTTGTGCGCCAGAGACTAGAATAAACTCTTGAACAGGGACTGAACTCCGATGCATAACAATTTTAATTAATTGAAATTGCATATTATACAAATCACATCTCTCTTTCTTTCCATTTACTCTACATACATGAACACATCGCTTACATGACTTTTTTTTCAAAATCCTTTTTTTATCCCTACCTATCCCCTATACCCATACCTAGTTTTCCTATTGCAAAATTCAAAATTACGAATGAATGACATTGGACTCTCTCTCGGTCGACCTAGTTACCCTTAAATTAATGTCCTGAAACCTTTTCCTTTTATTTCAGCATGTATGATGGTTTGCGTGTAATCTGGATTTCGATACATTCTATATCGGTAACTATCCACCTCCTATAGCGGTCCTTAGTCCTTAGTCCTAGGGCTACCACAAACTTGGCCAAAATTGTAGAGCTCGATCGAGTGACGAGTCCATTGTTTCCTTTCGAAGTTTGTGGAAGACCTTTAGGTTCCTATTTTGTCACTGGCAATTAGCGTGGCTTGTGGTCGTCGTCAGACTGGCGGAAGGTCAAATCCTTATTCCAAATTCGTAATGAATTTCCTATTCCATATCGTCCTTCCTATACTATTCCAGTCCCAAATTTGTTTTGTTTCATGTTGAGCTCCAAATCCGTGACAACTCTCTAAACGGAGCTCAAACTTGCCGAAGGCAATGTACTTGAAGGTATTTTGTATGTCGCAGGTAAACGTAAACACGACGGGGGCCACCAGAACGTCGGGGGGGAGTGCAAGCGGCGGGTGGGCGCGGGCGGGTGCGGCGCGGGCGCGGGCTGGGGCGGCGGCGCGCTGGCGCAGCAGCCGCTGGCCAGCTAGCGCGGGGGCGCGGGGCGCGGGGGCGCGGGGGCGCGGGCAGGGGGGCGCGGGGGCGCGGGCGGAGCGGGAGACGCGGGCGCGGGCGCCGCGGGCGGCCGGCCCCCGCTTGGGAGGCACTACAAGCTGCGCGGGGGAGGACCCGGCCGCTGCGCGCGCGCGCTCGCGGCCCGCGGATACGTTCACGTCCGGTCCTCGCTGCGTGCCGAGAGGATCGCTCTACTTTTTTCTATATATGTGTTTTTTTATTTGATTTTCGAGTTTTCGATTTTGTATCGCATCGATCCGAAAAAATCTTAAAGTAGGACGTTATGAAATGTTTCGATTGTAAGTTTCCCGTTATGCTTATGTTTTTCACTGTCGTATTAGCCGTATATATATTTAATATATACTTTATTTGAGGGGAGCGCGCGGCCGCGGTTGCCTGTTTGCGACCGTGCGCTCGGGTCGCGGACCCGTCGACTGTCTGTTTTTTTTTTAATACATGTTATTCGATATATTTTATTCCTGTGAACGCATTTTGCGATGTGATGTGTATTTTAGCAGTAATTATTATATTGTAAGGAGTTTGACTGTTGTTTTTTGACATACTTACAACTTAGGATACTTGAATGAATTTAATCGGATTCTTGAATGAATTGAACTTCCGACGACTAGCGATTACGGCTAAAATAAAACCACCCCCTGTACTCGAACATTTCCCGACTGTGTTCCTGCTTTAGTTTTTTTTGCTTTATTTTTATTACATATTTCCCTTAAAATACATTAGTGTGACGCAGTAGTATTGTAAAGTTCAGGATTTCTGTAATGTTTATTGCTGTACTAAACTTTTTTTTTGTATTCGACCACATAGCATGTCCATACTGTTAGAACTCGACTTGTATCAATCTTGTATCAGTTTAATATGTGGAATAAATTTGCAAAACTGTGTTTGCCTTATTATCTGCTCGTTTCCTTTCTCTTCATTTCTGATGCTTAATTGAATTATGACAGCTTTTGAGATTCTAATCTCAACAAATCAGAATCTGGGCAAGACAAGAATCTGTTTCAAATTGTCAAAAACCAGTATTGGCTGACCGTTCATTGCGAGAAAATATCATACAAAGTGAGGCCAAGACAAACTGGTTTTGTATAGCTTGACGTGTAGCCGTGTGTACCTAGTCGCACACACACAAACACATGGCTCGTGCCGATCGAGGAGTTTCAAAAATACAGTTTCAAGATGGTGTTCAGTTTGGGTCACAAAGGGTTATTCGCACTTCGTCCCATTCGCACTTCGTACCGCGTTCGCAGTTTGTCCCATTCGCACTTGGTCCCATTCGCACTTGGTCCATTCGTACTTGGTCCCATTCGCACTTAGTCCCATGCATGTAGTTTGTAAGGGAAGAGGTAGGGTTTATGGACCAAAGTGGGTTGGATATATAAAAAACCGGTCAAGTGCGAATATGGCCTAACCTTGTTTTGTTTTTATAAAATAGGGTGGTCGCACATCTGACCGAAGATGCGTCGGGCGTGACTTCGTTCGTTAGTAGTAGGCTCGACGCACTGACGTATCATCGGTTGAATGTGTGAGTTTAAATATTTTATTATCTACCTTGTCCGTTCTGGCGTTACGCGACGCATCTTCCGCGAGATGTGCGATCTCAATGTACCTACTGTTTTGACGAAAGTCAATTTCAAGTCGTCGATTAATCAGTAGACAAAAAAGAGATTTATGATGCTCTAAAGACGCTATCGGAAGACATTTCATAAAAAAAATGGTTTAGTCTAGGAATGACTAATTCGCGAAATGACTACATGGTCTATAATTGACCAATTCTTGAAATGTACAATTCTTTAAATGACTGATTCTACAAATGACTGATTCTCTATAAGACCGATTCTTTTAAAGACCGATTCTATAAATGACCGATTCTTCAAATGACTGATTTTTCAATTCTATCTGTCGCAACCCAAGATTTTGGGGGGGGCTCACCAAGTAGTAAGTAAGAAGTAAATCATGCAGACTCGACAGCTTGAATGATTTGTAGGGGGGGTTCCCCCTTGGTTCGCGCCTGGTGATAGCATAATATAGGTGTCCGTTTCTCGACTGCTCGCCACAGTGTCGTAGAAGAAAAACGAATACGTCAACATTACAAAGGAATTTGTAAAACACTAACAATGAAAGTCGCAAATTCGTAGATCCAATATTCAGAAAGTTGTAAAGGATTAATAACCATGGCCGTGCGTTCGAAACGTGGAGAACTGCGCGGCCACGCAGTTCTCTTAAACGGAGCTTCGTAGAGGTCCCATTGTTTTTGCTAACCACTGATACGATTTCGAAGAAAATGTAGACAGTATGAGTAATGTCCTAATATTTGAACTCCACGACCTACAGAACTTAAAACCTATAATGCAAGTTAGAAGAAGGGTGACCAAGATTTATGGTGCGTCAATAAGACATTTCCAAAAGCGTCGTTTTCATACCACGTAGCCTATCATCATAATGAGGGAATAAGTATTATGCTTAATTGGATGGAGAAGTACTAAAGTAAGTAAGTAGTATATACGAAAATATTGTTACCGTCAAGATCGAGGGACCAAGTCTTGGATTTCAATTATATAATACTGTAAATCTACTATTTGCAACCTTTGCACTAATATTTACATCATAGCCAAGTTTGACACGATAGGTACACTTTTACACACGTCAACCTTTGATTACCGACCCTCAGATAGTTACATGTGTCTAAGGCCCACTTGCGCGTTTAGTTTAAATGATTAAAATATGTAGAATTTGTAAACAAGTAAGTAATTAACATTTTTACTCCCGAGCTAGTTAACCAGACATTAGTGTTTTTTGAGTTGGGAACATCGCAGTTCAATCGACGAAACATAAAATAGAATTGCAATGTTTATGCCCTGATATGTAATCCGACCAAAATTGAATGAACGGACTCATCTCTTTTACAATACATAACAATATTTAATACTTTCTTGTCTTTAAATTTTATGACATGAAATCCATTTTAATCGTATCGTATGTGGATTCTATGGAGATTTAGTTTATTGATTGACGAAAACGTCAGATAAGGAAAAACAGAGTGGTATCTCATAACGTCAATTTATTTTGACATTACTAACACTAAACCCACCCAGAGTTTAACGACTTGACTAGTTAACCCTAGGTTTAACGCTTGGCGGCACAAGATTTAAGACTTATTTGATTAACCCTGAGTTAGCTGTAAAGTCCAAGTTATTAAGGATAACCCATGACCGCGCAAGTGGGCCGAAGAAAATTAAAAAGAAAAAAAAAAAACAAGATACGATCATTAGGCGAATGAAAACGATTTCAAGTTAAATGGGTCAATTTTTTTTTTTAAATTAAATGTGTGTGCCCTTCGTGACATAATCATATTATACATCTAATTAATTGAACAGTAGGATTTAACCAAAACATGCTGCACAGAGATACGACCAATCATAATTTGATAGATCATGTATGGTTATTAGCAACTTTTACTACACTGTAGAGTCCATATACTATCTATCCTTTCTTATTGAAATAAACCGTCCCTATGACCGTTTTTTATTTGTTGACAGAATATTTTGCAATATTCTCTCATTATTTTTGACCTAGAACTTAGTCCTAAGACCTAGTCCTAGTTTTTGAAATATTTGCGAATAACTCAAAAAAGGGATTCAATTTTAGAACGCAACTTACGATGACACTTGCAATCCAACAATAATTCACGGTCAAGGTCAATTAAATTTGAAGATCAGCGCAGCATTAACAAAACTGTCTCCCGTAGCGTCGCGTCGCGTCGGCGCGGCACTACGTAAGCCCTTGAGCGAACGCCTACGCAGCGTAGAAACTTATCTGCGATCCCTTGAGTGCTACGCGCTACGCTTAACTACAGGGCGACCGCCTACGCAGCGAAGACGCTACGCAGTCCCTTGAGCGCTACGTGCTACGCTTGCCTACATCGCGATCGCCTACGCCGTAGGCGCTACGCAAACCCTTGTGCGTTACGCACTACACATGTGTAAAGGGCGAAAGCTACGCACCGTATAACTACGCAGAATGTTGGAACGTCGTCTTTCCTTCTTGCTAGAGCCCAGCTCATAAATAATATACAATATAATAGCTTCTCCTATTCGTCATTGATGGGATATATGCAAAAGTTAGAAACAGTGTTATGCCGACGTCGATTCTTTTAAGAATATAATATGGGGTCAATTAGGTGTAACTAAAACGTTTAGGTATCTAGCTAAAGCACTTATAGGTACTTCACTCTATCAATTATGCTATATAAACAATAACCATTTAATGATTCTTCAAAGCACTAGAGTTGACTTATGATTGGTTATATTATACGTACCTGCACGTTGACTATGCACAGTGGCAGTGATTGAGGCATCATGTAGGAGAGGCACTTTCGACTGGCTTACCAATTTTGCTCGTGGCTTTCTTTTGGCTGTTAGGCCATTTTTGGGTTGGTATTTGTTCATGTTGCACAAGAGTGTAGCCTCCGAAGGAAAGAAGGTTGTATCAAGAATTATGACGCCTGATTTTGCTGCTATCATAGTAGGTAAATAAGGCACGGAAGGTACTTGGATAAGTAGGTTGTTAGCGTAATGTTGCTATAGAAGTAGGACAGAAGTCCATCCAGCGCAGCAGCTCACTGTGACTGTAATGATATACCTAAGTGTGTCAAAGTCAAATCATTTATTTCAAATAGGCACATAAAAGGCACTTTTGAACGTCGAAAATAAAATTAAAATAAAATGGATTCTAGTCGCCCCTGTCCAGAGTTCTATCCGCTCCTTATGGTTTAAGTCTCAAACTCATGGACAAAGATTTCTTTTAAGTTCGCGTCGAGTTCGAGCGTTCGAGTCTACTCTCATACAAGAAAATGTTTGAGGTTGCCAGAAAGTATTACTTTGTGGTTCAGAATTCTTTGGCTCTTAAAGAAGGGAGATCTGATGCGAACGTACCTTAGCATATCTGAGGCAAGTTCTCTTATAAGTGAACAATAAAACAAAGAGTACGTTAAAGTCGTGTAATCAACTATTTAGTGGTGCGTGTGTCGCCGTTGCGGCGTGGGCGCGTCGTCATACGGTGTCAGGGAGTGCGGGGGGCGCGGCCAGGCGGGCAGCGGGGGCGCGGCGGGCGAGCGGCGGGGGGCGCGGCGGCGGCGGAGGCCTGCGCACGCGCGCCGCTCGAGCCCTGCGCGCGCGCCGCACCCACCACGCGCCCAGCGCCACCGCGCCGCCGCCGCCGCCGCACACGGCCCACCACCACGCCAGGCTCCCGGACGCGCCCGTCACTGCACTCTCGCCGCCTACGGATACGTCATGCCTACAACCTCGTCCGGACTCGGTGGGTCGACTCCCCGACCAACCTCCCGATGCTAGCTAGGAACTGTAGCTGGATCTTAAAGGCTTGACCCGATGATGTACAAGGAGAAGTCAGATCGTATAATTTAAAGAACAGGGTGTGCTTATTCCTAACTGATATGCCATTGAGAGTAAAGTTCCTGAGGCATGTACAGGCTCTCTATTACATAATCGATGTATTGACTCGTAAGTCTAGTGGTCGCAATTGCGACTGATATGACCGTGAGTTCCCACGAAACGACTCCCTGATCGGGAAAAGCATTCCTATCAGAAAATTCTCGGCAGCCCTTCGGAGTGTAGACCTACGCCGTAAATGACAAACGCTCGTCCTCTAATATATGGGTCCATTACTAAACTGGCTAAATGTGGATTTTATAGGTACACCTCTGCCTTGGCTCTAGAGGATACATGCGTGATGATATGTTGTATAAATTACCTACATTTACTGAAGGTTAATTATACGATCTGCCTTCGACGTAGAGACTGGGTGGAGTCGACCTCTCGGTTCTTTTAGGTAGATATGTAGTTTTTCAGAAAGCATTACAATATTCAAGGATAAAATGTTTTGAATTTTCTTTATGTCTTGATCATAATGTATTAACACATAAATAATTTTCACTTTTTCAGTTCGGCTTGTTTTTGAGTATAGTTATTCGTATTAGTTAGCCACCATACAGAGAGGTATATGGTATTTCAATAGATTTATCAATAAATATTGTAAAGCTTATTTTAAAGTTTAGGTTTATTTTATATTTTTTTACTTGTTAGTTTAGGTAGACAGTTTTACAACATGCAAACTTGTACGATTTTATAGAAAACATTATAAGAGTAGTAAGTTAGATAGGGAAGCAGAGAGTGATGTGTGGTGAAGCGGTCACGGATATCATTAATTGGCTTTAAAGTTATTCTAACTTGCCTTGCTTAGTTCCCCCAAAAAACCAAAACCATGCTATCGTTTTCCCGAAACAAGTGATTAGTAAAAAGATGCAGTACTAAAATGTGATCTTTCTGCCATAACCAGATCCCACATCCATTGCTACGCCTGTGGCTCGAAGGACCAAATACATAAACATAACGCTTGCGTGGCTGCGTTTTTGTAACTGCTACGTTTAACAAATAGCGCTTTTAGTAACGAAACATACGGATGAGAAGGCAATTAATTAATCCTGGACCGAAAGAGCACATGACAAAGCTTAGCTTGGCAGAAGAGAGACTCGGTTTTCTACAAAACAATCGCCTAAATTACCAAATTTGTGTTTACAAAGGCCGCAACAAAAATACAATAGGACACAAAAATATCAATAAGCTGTAACCTGTCTACAAATTAAATATTTTCTTATCCATTTCTGCACCTAGGTAGGTAATGCGAAGAGAATTTGCGTTTTGTAATAGAAATAGCGTAGCAGAGTAGAAAACAGACGGTGGGCGTTATTTATCAAGTCATCAATCATCGATCTATAATATGATACGAGTATTTTATGCCACTCGATGTAAAATATAGCAGCTCTTGACAATGTGTGAGATTTACTAATCAAACCCTTTTAAACAACTTCTTTAAATTTAGTTTTGTGTGTGCTGAAGAATAATTTAATTTTTCGCTTTGTGTTCTTTTCATTTCTTTAAGGTGCACATGTGTTTTATTAATCCACTGAATGTTGTCGAGCGCAAGAGCTTGCCAAACAAAATTGAGTGGATAGTTAGGTACTTGGCGACTGTCTGTTTTCCCTCTTTTCCGAAGCGGCAATGACGATGGACAGAGGAGGAGTCAGGAGCTAGGAGCGGCGAGGCGTGGGTGGTAGTATAGACTCACGTGCGCAGCGCCCGGTCAGTGCGGGGCGGCGAGCACAAGCGACAGCGCGACCAGAGCGGCGCGCGCCGCCAACCGCCCCGGCGCCGCGCCGCCTGCGCACACCGCGCCGTCAGACCAGCGGGGCCCGGCCCCCACACTCTCTGGTGGAACACTTGCGACCACTTGCTACTTCCAGTAACAATCATTCGCAACGCAAACTTAACCGATCTCAAAAATATCCCGAGCTTCAACTACGATTTGAAGACGAATTCACGTTAGTACTCCACCAGAAAGTGCTCTGTTAGAAACAGCTGTCGAGGTACCCCAGGCCCCATAGTGCGATGACTCAATGCAAGCTTTGTCCCATTGGAGTGACTACTTTATCAATTGTAACAAGTTATCAATACGCAAACGATCAAAAACATATAACAAAAATTTAGACTTAGGACAGATCAGAGATGCAACTCTCCTGAGTCATCACAGTATTTGAAGAAAGTAAAATAATAATAGAGTATTTAAATGGAGTAGAAGTTATGGATGCAAGAATGAGTTAACGTGAAGAAACATTTAAGTAGTTAGATTTAAATTATACTAAGGGGAGCCTTGGTATGTAAATGAAAAAGTCTGTAATCTTTGCAACATATTCAATATATTCTGCTAATTCACCAACAATTATATGATTTATCGTTTGAAAGTGTCTAAACACCTAGAGCCCTAGAGTACATGTAACAACATCCTTAGAGACAAAGATTGCATTGAACCATCATTATACTGAGAAAGTACAGTGAACATAACATTATTGATATTTGTTTAGAGTTATTAGTTAACAGTGCTACAGTGTTTAGAATACAATATTTTACAACGATTTAGAAGGTAAAAGCAGGAGTAAGCAGCGAATGTACGACAAGCTTCGTGTAGCAACATATTTGTAGGAAGTGTTCATTAACATTATACCGGGTACCGGGTGCTGAGGGCGTGATAGTACGAGTAGAATATCTCAGTGAGTCGAGTCTTTTATAAATATTAAAATATTAAGTTCTACAACTTTTTATAGTTTTTGACCGTTGCGGTACTTGTCACCACGCACGCATAGTAGGTACTCACGGCTCAAAGGACCAAAAAAATTAACTTAGGTAGGTACAGGTAGGTAGGTAGGTACATTTTTGAGTGACTCAGTTAAAAATTGATCAGGTGACTCAGTTAAGCACTGAACCGACATATGTTTTTGTTGTTTTTCACCGAAGTTAGCGCAATGATTCTTTTTCAATTAAAAATCCAAAACTATTGTGTTTGAGACATTCTACTTGAAATCTTTCGCCATTTTATACCCAACAGGTGAGTGATTTAAGCGAACATGGAAGCACATTAATAATGGTCAGTAGTTCATGTACTGCTTACTCCGTAAGTATTCTCAACAAGCTACATTATCATAGTTATAATTTATATAGACTTGATTAATTTGTAACCCCTATAATGCAACGACAAAATGCAACGGTGTAGATACATTTATCAAGTGGAAATGCAAAGTGCGGTAAAGTGCCAATCGTAATATACAGTGTTTTCAAAATCAATTAAAAATTTGGAAAAAGTTTAGCTTATTCAATTTAGACTTAGTCGTAATCTAAGTTTAAAACATAACGAAGACGAGGAGTTTCATCAGACACCTAGAAGAGAAAGTCATTAGATATGTACGAGATAAAGAGAATAACGTCTACTGTTATTATAATACTCTTTGTGAGTATTCCTCGACGTCCGATCTTTGAATAACGACGGAGCGGTCTGGCGGACCGTCCGCGTCGGATCATCCGCGTGGACGCCGCGGTACTGCGCTAGAAGCGGTGCATACTAACAGTGTGTGGGCTTTGTGTCGGGCATGAGCGCGCAGTGCTGCAGGCCGGAGCACGGCGCGGCGAGCGGCAGGCAGGCGCCGGCGCAGTCCAGCGCGCCCTCCGCGCACGCGCCGCCCGGCTCCGGCACCGTCACCTCCGTCCACACGGCGCGCCAGCCCATCGCGCCCACCGCCTTATCCGCTATTATAAACCTGATCAAGCGAAAACAGTGCTCTAACTCCACTAGGGCTTGGAACATGTGCAGGTCTTCCAAGCTACGTTTCTGAGAATAAAACGGCGCACGTGCCTACTAGTTATTGAAAATAGCGTTCTGTCTTCAATTACCTATATGGCTTTAAAAGAAACCGGAAGACGTTTGTTCTGGTCTTTCCAGAAGGAGTAAACGCACAACATTATCTAAAGTTCCTCGCACTTATTATATTTACAAATCATCGTGACGTGTTTGTGTGAAGCACACAAAACTACGGAATTGCAAAAAATCTCTAAGACTTACGACAATCGTATCGAGTTGGAGGAGGAGAGGTACTGCCAGCGATCAGTGGGTGCCTTCTCCCCGCACAGCTCGAGCGGAGGGCCCGGGCTCTCGTACCACAGTCGGAGCACTGCCGCTGGACATCCGCGCTCTGGAATACACAATCACGCTCATATATATTCTTCACGAACAAGGTTCAAATAGTTTGAAGAGATCATTTAAAAGAAACTTCTTCAGTGTTATCGTAAAAATTTCATTGCAATAGTAAAAAATGCCAGTGTTATTTCCTGAAAGAACAGTGTTTTTTCTGGCACTTCTTTGATTTTTCAATAATCTTCTTTTTTAAAGTAGCATTACCATTTTGGAGGAAAACCCTTTGAAAAGCAGTTTGGACGAATTTAAAAAAGTCCAGAATATTATATTACTGTCGTATCAAAACCTACTCACTCTGATCTACAGCGTGAAATCAAGATTAAGCAAGATTCTTGAAAAATCTTACCAGTAAGATGTCCCTCGACAGCAAAGTATTCAAAATTGAGCAAGAGTCTCTTCCCGGGGCGCGCCGTAACGAACCAGTTGCAGACCCTGGAGGCCGGCCCGTTCTTGGGCTGCTCGTAGTTCTGCGGGAAGTTGGGGGACGTGATCACGCCCCACTCCGCGCCGGACATGTTGCCGCCGCAGTCGCCGAATATCGACTTCGCCGGCTGAAGATAGGATATAGTAATAAGGAGTTAGGAGACAGAATACTTAGGATGTAGGAAATAAATAATACTGTCATATTTTGCAGATCTGCGGATAAGAAAGAAGGAAAAAGTATTTATTGAGACGTGCACAGGAAAACCCAAAACATAAATGAGAATTTTATTTATTAGGTTACCTATGAAATATTTACATAATTTATAAAGCTAACAGTCTTAAAATAATAATAATAATAATATGTACAAGTATATAAAAAGGGGGGGAAATAATCAAAGGGCATCAAAAAAACCGTCCGCATCGCTGTCAATAGGAAACGTGCCGAAAAGGCTGGCAGCATTGCCACGTTGTATGGCAATCTATACATATAATAAAATCGTAGGAAAGTCAAAACTGTACATTGAATATTTTTTAAAAAGAATATTTGGGGCGTGATCTACAATCGATATCAAAGCCAAAAATATAGTTTTTAGAATTTTTGTCTGTTTGTCTGTTTGTCTGTTTGTCTGTTTGTCTGTATGTATGTCCGGGATAAACTCAAAAAGTACTGCATGGATTTACTTCAAATTTTGCATGAATATTACTAAGAGGTCGGGTCAACATATAGGCTACATATTATCACGCTATCACCTACGGGGGAGGAACAGTGAATCTTTATTTTCCTTACGCATTCTGTGACAGCGTGTAATCTAACGACGCATATTTAAATGTTGTTTTGGAGTAAGTCATGCTATTATCTAGCTTTACACTATAAAAACTACGCCATTTAAGTAACTTGGGCAGAGAAACATAGTTTAATGAATGTTAGTAGTATAAATACAACTTTAAAGCAGCGCCATCTATGAGATTTCATAAAAATCAAATCAACTTACATGTTAACAGTTTTTGGAAATTAATAATTTAAATTTGATCATGTTGGCGAGGTTAGTAGTTAGTTATTCTTAAAATTCATAGATGGCAATGTGCATTTTCTTCATAAAAGTTGTATCGTATAGTTCATTTTGACAAATTCAAGTTCCAACAAAACCCTCAAAATCTTGAGCAGAGTTGAGGAAGACAATTTAAAAAAATGCGGTGTTAAGTAGTTCATTGATGATGATCATTTCTTCATCAATTTCATGTTGTTAGTACAAAATAAACATTGACTATTCATACTTTTGTTCGCGTTAGGCAAAACCAGGGTTTTTCTTGGATGCTCCTGGTGAAACAGGAAAAACATTTGTTACCACTGGCATACTTGTAGAGGTCAGGATGCAAGGCAAAATTGCTATTGCTGTAGCAGCGTCGGGAATTGCTGCCACACTGCTTCCGGGTAGCCAGACAGCACATGCCATGTTTAAAATTCCCATCGATTTAGAGAGCGCCGAAGCGCCTGTTTGTGGTGTGTCACGTAACAGCGATAAGGGACACGTGCTCAAGGATTGCTCTCTGATCGTATGGGTTGAGTGTACGATGGCCAATAGGAAGGCAGTTGAGGCCGTGGACAGAACCCTGCAGGACATCCGCAGGAACGAACATTTGATGGGTGATGTCACAGTTCTGTTCAGTGGCGATTTCCGGTAAACGGGAAAGCTTCCCGTGGTGACGCGGGCATCGAGGTCTGACGAGGTGAATGCTTCGTTGAAACGATCTTCGTCGTGGTCACGAGTTGGTACGCTGCGCTTGACCATTAATATGAGAGCTCGGCTCGGCGGCAATGCACATGCTCAAGAATTCTCCGATGTCCTTCTAAGTCTTGGTGAAGGCACTCTACCAGAAGAGAGAGATGGACAGGTGATGCTTCCAGAGTCTCTCGGTGGAGTGGTATCCAGCTTAGAAGAACTCATTCGCTGTGTGTATGGGGACATCAGTCGTATACCGCACCAGCAGAATTCTTGGGTGTGTGAGCCATTCTCAGCCATTTTGACGCCCAAATATGATTACGCTGCAGCAATTAACGAATGCAGTCTCTCGGAAATTGAGGGGAATGAAGTGGTCTACACCTCGGTAAACACTGTTGTCGAGCAAGATGACGCCACACATTATCCCGTGGAATTTCTGAACTCCCTGTCAGCAAGTGGACTTCCAGCGCATACCATCAAGCTGAAGGTCGGTGTCCCGATTATGCTTCTTCAGAACCTGTCTCCTCCGAAGTTGTGTAACGGGACCCGCCTTAAAGTCATCTCGCTCCACAGACACACCATTGAGGCGGAAATTCTTACGGGTTGTGGCGTCGGCGAGGCAGTATTTATACCACGCATTCCCCTCATACCTCATAACTTCCCGTTCCAGTTCAAGCGCGTACAGTTCCCCGTGAGTGTTTGCTTCGCGATGACCATCAATAAGTCGCAGAAGCAGACACTGAGGGCAGCGGGTGTCGACCTCAGGACGAGTTGCTTCTCACACGGGCAACTGTACGTCGCTTGCTCCCGCGTCACCAGTCCTGACTCTCTATACATTTTGGCTCCTGGCAGCATAACTATCAACGTAGTTTATAGGGAAGTGTTGTAAGGTATGATACCTTTGTACGTATTTGTACTCTTTTGTGCCCTGGAATGTATTCCTGCATTATTTTCTCTATTTCCTTCAGTCACATCTTATGACTGAACTCAGCAGGATTCCCATATGTCTCTCTTCACTTGCTTTGCTTGCAAAAAAAACTTATATTTTAATGCTAAAAGTTGTCTACATAAAATGCTGTAGCGACACTGGCATCTTAGGTATTTTTGGTGCTGTAGAGCCTTCACGCAGACGACGTCGCGGGCAGCAGCTAGTAACATAATATAAATTTAAAAAATATAAAAACAACCGCACCGTAAAAAAAAAACAAAGTCTTGTACGAGGCCAAAAGGCCCCGAGGCCAAAGAAAGAATAATGTTTAATTGGCAACACGAAACACGGTAAACGGTGGCAAGTTCATGTGGTCTGAATACTCATAATTTGGCCAGAGGACCAACCTAACAATATTATGTAACAAAATTACTTACTAATGCTCTTCCAATCCATAAAGGAGACATAGAAAAGGACTAACAGGAAGGTCTACTGACCTTTGTTGTTAGTTCATCCAAGTCTACTGGCTCTTCTTGTTAGAATCAAGTACATATCTGAATTACCTCGAAAATATATCTAGCTTTGAAGCCGGAGGCGACGGCCTCGGCATCAGTGTGCAGTGCGATGACGAGACCCGTGGCCCCTCGGGGCGAGTGCATGGGCCCCGGCGTGGCCAGTCCGCACCACCGCCCCAGAGGGACCCGCGCACCCTCACGTCCTACCCACCATGCTTCCACCCAGTCCTCGCTGCAGGTTGCACCACTGAAAATGTTAAAAGCCTCCATAAGTAAGGTTCAATAAGATAGGTTTAATTAAGACGCTACCTCTTCCTTCAAGTCCTCTGAAAAAATATTCCTCTGATACCACATTTCTGTCAACCTGAAACATTAAAGACTGATCCCGTTCCACCACATAGCAATGACCAGCAATATTGTAATGCAACGTTTTAGTCAGATTTTCCTTAAATTCGCCATTGCTTGATTATTTGTATATGTATAGGTAGGTACGAGTTCGACCATTTTCTCATTTTTGTTGGTAAGTGATGTTACGGGCGAAGATAGTGCTTGCCTAGAACTTAAAAGAATCTGTTCATTCATACCTAGGTTATTTTTTAACGGTTATGTTACCATCAAACTAAACTCACCTATACACGCCCGCAGTAGCATTCCACGCATCAGCCCTCACTTTAAAGTGGTCGAACACCACGGTGACCTGTTCTGTAGGGGTGGCAGCCAGCGTGTAAGTGCAGTTGGTGTGCGAGGGGTAGTTGGAGGGATAGCGGGGGGAGTTGAACTCGCCGCGCTTCTTCGCCTCGCTTCGGTAGGTGAACGCACACTCGCCGCCCGGCGCCGCTGTGCCTGGCACTCGATATTCTGGAACATGATAGCATGAAGATTGGAACTACTTTGAATAAGTTTTGCAGTTACTAAGATTTACTCTGAAGGCAGAAGAGAAAGGTAAAGGTTGAAGAGGTTCAGAAAATTGTCTTCCTTACTACTTATTGCATCAACGTGTTAATGGCTTCTTTTCAAAATAGGTTGCTTTTGGTTTGGTTACATTCACACCAGAAGACGTTAGCCCATAGGTCTAGAACCAAAAGTACCAGCACCGCCCCTAGCATTAAACAAAAATATAATACGATACCCCCTCCAAATTTCACTTACCAGTCTCGAATGTATACTTGGCTTTGAACCCCCTGCCTTGCAGTTCTCCTGAGCTGAAGACCATGACAAGGCGGGGTCCGTCGGACAGGAGAGGCGGGGGGAAGGGAGGGTTGCCGCCTGCCCCCTCCCCGCAAAGCTCAGCGTCATGCTTGTCGTACGAATCCGTTGCCTCCTGGCCGCGCAGGTATACCTTCAGGTAGCCGTCAGGACATGCACTGGAAATTGTACAATGAAAAGGTTATTAAAAACTTTTAACTAAACTCAACTCTACACTACATAATTATGTCAATATACCAGAGTACAGTCACGAGCATAAATACCATAACCAGAAAATCGATTGAAATTTTGAAAAAAAAAAATATCATTTCATAGTAGTATAATTCCAAAAATATTTTGTAGTAGTTTTTACTAAAAAATATTTTTTAGTAAATCGTAACGTACCACAAAATTAATATCAATCAATACTTGAGAAGAGTGAGTACTTAAAAGAAGAAAAATACTAAAATACATCTGAAAGAAAAGTTCAGGAATGAGGAAAAAACAAAGTAATATCAGTAAAATTTTAGTTTACACTTACTCCGGTTTCGGATTATCGCCCTTCGGTATAGAAAAGTTCTGAAACTCTAATCGAACCCTTTCCAAATTCTGTGAATCTTGCATACCATATATAAAATATCTGTAAAGAAAAACCAATTTTTCGTGTTAATTAAATGTCCCAATAGCGTTTATGGTCATTTTATGCTAAGAATGAAGATCTGTGGTAGGTAGTACTCACCTACAAACAACTTTTTGTATATAGGGGAATGGATAATTTGGATGGTACACGAAACCCGTCGATTCCTTTTTACTAAGAATCTTCTGGTCGCACTCTGAGCCCCTAATGTGCTCGGCGTCGTGTTTACTTATAAAATCTGAAAAGCAAGATGCCAAAGCAATAAAAACTTTCTTCTTCAACTTCCTTGAGTAAGGAAAAATCTCTTTGTACAAAGTAAGGATGTAATAAATTACGAAGTTTTGGATGTGCCCATTCAATAGATTTTTGTAATAACTTAAGTTACATAGGAGACAGTAAATTAGTCAAAAAGGGGATTTGTATTTGTGAAATTATTTTAGACCACACTGGCCGGTACAATTGTTAAATTTTTTACCCAGCTGCATGTAATGTAGCTGCTGTGTGTGGGGGTGTGTGTAAGGGTGTGTGTGTGTGTCTCATTTTTGCCACCGTAAATTCATTTTTTAAAAACAATCCTAAATTCCTGCTTCCAATGTCCTGATCACTCAGAAAATTCTAATAACACTTCATACCCAAGTTCTTGGGAGATTCCAGTAGAGACTGTAACTATTAGGAATCAAAAGTAACTTTGTTCAGGAAAGGATCACCGCAATTAAATTTAAGTATTTCTGTTTTAGAAGCATTAATTTATGCACAAGACTTCCATAAATAGCGAAAGTAAGAAGAATTTTTAGAAATCCGCGGATGGATTACTAAAAATTTTCTGGAAGTTCGTCATTTTTGTTATCCAGCGCACGGCTTGTAAATAAATAAATAAACAATCCCACTTACCTAACTTAACAAAACTCTCTGAAAACTCGAAGATACCCTTAAAGCCGCGGTTCTGCGTGCTGGCGGCCCTCGGCAGCGTGAAGAAGGTGACCAGCAGGCGCTCGTCGCTGGAGTACAGCACCAGGTTGCGTTGCTGGCCGCAGTACGTGCCGATCACAGCCGACGTGTTGTCGGGGCCGTCGTACACGCGCACCCAGTCGAACGGACAGCTGCGAACAGAAACATAACAGGAATTAGAAACCACTAGTCATGCATAAACATGGTCTTCTGTCATGGTAAAGAACAGACCCTTGAACATAATCTTATACATGTTAGCGTCACAGAACTTAGAAGTTAGAACAGTTCAAGGCCTCTTGAGTTAAAAGGAAACGACTTCCTAGCTATGGAAAGATGGTCTTTACAGTCGGATAAATTGATGCGAGATTTGAGTTCACAAGAATAAGAGAGGGAGAGTGCGGAGAATTAATGAGTTACGCTTGCATAAACTATATTTTTTCGCATAATAGGATATTATAAGTTGGCACAACTGTGACAAAAACACAACAAGAAAAATAAAACAGAATATTACTCACTGAGGTCCGCCGAAAAACAGATCGAAATCTCTGAACTCGAGCCGTATCCTCTGGCCCGGCTGTCCCTGGAACAGGTAGTTGCAGGTCATGTCCTTCGGGTAGATGCCAGGGTACGTCGGAGACAGCAGGAAGCCCGTCTTGCGCTTGCTCGCCTCTATCACGAACGAGCACAATGTGTTGGGAACTGGGGTGCCCACTTCGAATTCCGCTGTTGAGACATGAGATAACATGTTAACAACAATATTTGAGTAGTTGTCTCAAGTCAAATGCGTTCAAAGAACCATTTGCCAGGCCCTATAAAGCAAGGTCTACTGATAATTTAGTTTTTGGTATAATAATATGAATGTATAGTCAATACAGTTGTCAGAACTCAGAGGTAGTATTTATATTGTATCAATATCAGAACATTTATTTTCTTCGGTTTGGAAACCGGCATGTCCTAGCACCATACAGTTGGAAGACATGTGATATCCGCTAACCCGCACTGGGCATTATGGCCCACTCCCTCTCACACAGAGGAGGCCTGTGTCCCAGCAGTGGGAACGTTATAGGTTGATTATGCTCATGCTCATGCTGTTTTCTTCATCAAGTGACAATTTGGAAAGGTAGACAAAAGCCTGTCTTATTGTAATATCATATTTTTCTTCGATGTCCACTACTGACATGGAATACGCAGTCCAATATTGCTAAAATATTGGACTTCTTTTTTGAAGGGTAAATTCCTTGAAGGTCGGCAGTTATTTTTGAATAGATTCATGTCATTTAGTAGATACTATGTAGATCAGAAACGAAGGATTAAACAACTTCTGACAGTTCCAACTGCTGGACATTAGTTATTTATGCGGTCGCGGGACGGCTAACTTTGCCGGACACTTCAATGTTGTTCTGCTAACTAAATATGTTTCATTGATTGGTACTTTACTGGAGTGAGCGTTCTATCTCCAACTATAGGAACCACAACCTGTTTTTATTTCTTCGCGCCCATCCATTAAATTACATTGCAAGAAAAAGTAATTGCCTACATACAGGGGTCAGGGATATCGATGCGCAAATAGTTACCATGATTCTAGACATACCAGGGTTGAAATTTTTCGTCACCTATTAAAAAAAAAACCTGCTGTATCTTACAAAAGTGCAATACCTACGAGTACTAGGTCAAAATGTATGGAACATGATGTAGCTGATTTAAAAAAAATAGTCGGCGAATCATTTCAACGCTGGTGGATCTAGAATCATGCACTGAATTCAAGGTAACAGTTTCGGCGTCGATTTATCTGACACCCTGAATTCTTAAGTAGGTAAATATGGAAGTGCAGGCCATGTTCCATTAGAAAAGGGAGTAAAACTAAATTCAACCAATAAATTATGTTTTCCATTTTTTTGTGTGCTTGGAATATCTAAAATAGACCAATAGGACCACAAAAACCTGGTCCTTCGATCCTACTCACTTGCGTTGATGAACTGATAGGTTCCTGTGAAGAGCGTAGGCGGCGTGTACATTTTGTCGGTGAAGAACGAGAGTGCGACAGCGCGGTGGAGCGAGACGCGGCGGCGCGGTGGGATCGGCCCGCAGTACCTGCCGCCGAACGCCGAGTTGACCAGCTCGCCCGCCTCCAGGGACGCCATCTCCGAGTAGATGTCCATTGACTCGTGTTGGCATCTGGCAGAGGAATTAATGCTTTGATTAACTAACTGTGAGCTGGTTTTTAGAAGGTATTTGTGATGGACTGGATGATGTATGAAATGAACTATGAAATAGATCTATTTGCTACCCAGGTTTTCATATTAGGTATCTTGAGTTTTGCTACTGTTGCTACATTATATAATTGACATGTTTAATAAAAACCCATTCGTTGTTTCTTGTGATAGGTAAGTGTATCATTAGCATTGCGGTGGATTTTATTACCGCTCTTGTTTTGTCTTGCTATAAAAAAATCCCAATGCAAATTAAATTCAAATTCGTTCGAAATTAGAAGTATTTTTTTTTTTTTTTTTGTTAATTTTCGGCTGGTCTATCCATCATAAACAAGTTAGAATTTAACAAGTTGAAAATGTAGAGGAAAAGGTTTTTAGTTGTTCCGATGGAGTTGGTTATCCATATAAGAAACAGGATTGATTGGCATCAAAAAAAGTTTTTGTGAAAATTACCCATTTTCTTGATGACTGTAATTTTTGAAGTGAAAACTTCTTTAGCGGCGTTGTGCACTTTTGTTGTGATGGGTAAAAAATGTTAAACTCGCGTCAGGACACGTGACCTGATCGAAAATTCGTAAGACAGAGCTCGCGTCAGGACACGTGACCTGATCGAAAATTCGTAAGACGGAGGGCGAGTAGACTGCATTCCAAAATATCAAAAATGCACAACGTTAATATTCGAGTTTTCACTTCTGCCGGCACTCCTGGAGTACAACATGTTGATTTTTTTTTTCAAGATCTGTGTATAACGATCAAAATGTCTTAAAAAGTTACAGACAATCGCCTAAGACCATTTACTTGTAGTTACAACGGTTAAGGAACCTGTCTTTACTGTCCCATCTCAAAAATCCTCCCTGTTTAACAGGAAACAACTCCATGTAACATCCATAGTTTAAAACATTTTGCCTTGATTATAGTCGTCAATATTAGATCAGTAGCATTCATACTTAAGTTTATATTAGATCACAAAGTCATCAACAAAACGAATATTTCGAGTTCAGCGGAATTCATCAAGCGAACTTTATCCCCTGCCGGAAAAGTTTGACCTAATTTCTAAGCCTGTACTTCGGCAAATAAATAATAGCATTAGTAGAAAACATGTTTGTGTCTCTAGTAATATGGGCAGAGTGAAAGGGATAGATATACTCACGCTGGTAGCTCTCCCACTGCGGCTCCACTGGAATACAACAATTAAGTGAGCAATAAAGTCAAATAATAGCATGTTATGATCGAATGTGGTGTTTTGTACGGACAAAGAAAGAGTTTGGTACACCTACAGCTTGGTACATTAATACAGTATTACGAAGATCTTGTGGCGCATGAATGGCATTGACACCGGGGCGCTGTTAGTAAACATTATTTTGTACTAGGTATATTAAAGTCCATACAAATACCATAAATATTTGTGAAATTGTAGTGAAGATGGTCGTGTTAACTCCGATTTAGTCACACGCCAAAAAAAACCTTGTAAAAATAACTGTACGTACCTAAGTATCTTACAAGTGCTTTATTATTTTAAAATCATAGTGATCTTTATTGTCACTACAAGGTTGCTGTAGAGTTTCTGCTACTGACAAGTCTGTCAAAATCACAGTGATTTATATGCGTTATCTTAAGACTGCTATTGAGATTCAAAATAAAAACAGAGGTAAAATAACTATGAAAACGTTGAAGATTTTTTTAGACAAAACTACACACAGACGAGTTTTGTCAAAAATTTGATTACTCAGCAAACTCATGCGGGTTAAAAACGAGCTGTAGATAGCTGCCCGGGTATTCATTTATTTTGTTGTCTGTTCTACACAAGTGAGAAGCGGTTTATTTGATTTGCTTTGTTGGAGTTGTTGATTGGAAATAGTCGAAGTTCTGAACTCCTATTTCAAGGTAAAGTTATAAATTGATTCGAGGAGGTACAGGTTCATAGTTTAGTGATTTTACAGGAAATGTCGGACGAATCGTTTCTGTGATCAAATTGCTTCCTCACAATGTTTTGTCTTTAATTTGTTGTTTATTTTATATAGATAAACTTTTCTTTTTATGGGTGAGGATATCGTATCGGCAATGCGCTTTTCGTTACGCCAGATACGACGCTTTCGTAACACATATTTTGTATAATTGTAAAAATTATGCGTTTTTTTTTTTTAAGTGGTAGTAGTAGGTCTCATACAAGTTACAGAAAAAAGCGTACGAGTGTTTAATGGACAAACTATGCACTCGAGGAATAAACATCACTTTCACAATATTACTGGACACAATTCCGCTACTTCGGTAATAGAAGTTGTCTATTTTTATGGATTTTATTTGATCCCAAGCATCGAAGTAACAGTACGGCTGTTTTTTTATGTAATTACCAGTCACTACCTGACTTAAAGTTGTCCATATTCTACTGGTACTTTTTTTTCTAATGGTACTTTCTGCCTCTGAAGTCTGCCCTGTATATTCAATAACAATCACAGTAAAATACAAACCAAAAATACCTATCGCCAAGCCGAGAGTCGTGTGTATCCCAAAAATAAAAGTCTTTTCGAGCAATTATTTTTCACAATGTTGTCAGATTTCGGTTTGGTAATGAGTATTTTTACGCCATGTATTACAGTTAATGCAGGATATAAAGTGCGACATACTCTGGCGGCTTTCCCCGGAGGTCGAAGGTGTGGAACTCGACCTGCACGCGCTGCCCCGGCGCGGCCAGGAACGTGTACAGGCACTGGCGCGTGTGGTTGTTGGGGTTCAGTAGCTCGGGCGCGTGGAATGAGCCGTTGCTCGAGCCGCCGCGACTCACGAATGTGCGGTCGCACTCTGTGGGGGAAAGAGTAGTTTTTAGTAGAGCTTTGGAGAAGGTTTTTTCACGAAGCTGCTGTAAAATGTTGTAAGATAAATTGGTACTTTTTATGAATCAATTTGGTATTAGGTAACTCTGTCACATTGTTTGAAAAAAGACATTTTTTTTTGTCGCGTTGCGGAAATTTAGCACTATGTGGTTCGATTTTGTTCTCGATTTTGATATTATTCTAATTGTAATAGTTTGTTAGTTAATTTAGTATAAGACATTTAATAAACTGTATTCACATTTAAAAAAACTGATATTTGACATATGCCAATGTCATAAAAGCAATTACCTATCCAATAACCAACTTGTCAGATTTTTCTTGAACATGGGAACTAGAACTTAGTTCCGACCTTCCTCTAGAATCCCTAGAATCAGTTCGCATATTTTTATTCCTCCTCTAAAGTTCAATAGTAGCCGCGAAAGATGCAATCATTCCGGCTTCGCTGCTGGCTTTACCGCTGATTGCATAGGAAGATGAATCTCGAATCTATTATGTATATGTCGCCTGTAATTTTCACTTTGTGTGCAAAAATCTGAATATGAATCAGAACGGATGAATTTACCTACACTGATTTTCTTCTTTTTTTTTGCCAGTGTGTAAAAGGCATTGGTGTGGTAAACGAGAGGTCATATTTTTAACCGACTTCTAAAAAAGGAGGAGGTTCTCAATTCCCATGCTTGTATGTTTTTTTTTATGTTTGTTCGCGCATAACTCCGTCGCTTGCCAACCGATTTCAAAATTCTTTTTTTGTTGGAAAGGGTATACTTCTCAAATGGTCCCATTGAAATTTCGACAAGATCTGATAATGAGTTTCGGAGACAGACACGGAACTCTTCAATAAATGCCAGCAAATCAACGGCTATTGCTGCTATCGCTTATGTATGTATTGTTTACGCAATCACACAACATAACGTCACGCCTGTACCCTCTAAAGGGGTACGCAGATGTGTTCAGTATACCACGGTACACCCTCATTTCTGTCAAAGTTGTTATTGGGGTACCTCTAATCTTGTAAGTATATACGAATTTGTGTGGGGTAGGTACAACTAAAAAGTGAAAAATAAAAACTTTTTCACAAAAAAAAAAAACCGCCGACTTCCAAAAAAACACTACAAAGAGAAAAATAACTTTAATTTCGGAAGTCGGTGTCGCTGGTTCCGCATTTTCATTTTTTGACACCGACCTTATAATAATCAGGCCGATAATCAGGCGATTCTATACTATACATAATTATTGTCATGTTTGTTTGTTTCTTTATATCTGTGAAGAAGATTAATGAAATGTATTAGGATCAAATTTATAATATTAATACTACATTAAACTACAGACGGTGTCGCGACTACGAGCCGCTACGCCAGCGTACGCGTAGCACATTTGCTACGAAAAGTTTTTCGTAGCGTTTTGAGGCTTGTTGATGTTTTTTTTTTTTTATTAAGTATTTTTCATCATTATAAATAAGCAATTTTTACTATCAAATCACTATACCATAATTATATGTTTTATAAAATGGTGACTGTCCAACATTTGTATAATCGCAAGAAGGCAGCTTTATCTGGTTCTCGTAATAAACACGTCACGGGCAGCCCACAATGCTGAAGGGTCGCGTCCCCAAAATGTCCCCTTTGTTAACCTCGCACGTTCCTGAAAAACCGCGATAACGCATGAGAGAAGTAAGCTTTGTTAATTTACAAATGAGTCTGAAATAACATTGTTAAACTCGGACGGAATAAAAGATTGTTTTGTATTTTTTATGCGTATTTTGGTGATAGAGGCTTGGTTGAAATTTGTTTCTCTTTTGACTTAATGATACCTTAAATCCGACGTTTTACTGTAATTTATAAAGTAACATTGGTTTAACGAAAACCATCCTTGTTGAATGGATGACAGTCAAATCATAATTTCGAATACTTACTATTGCTGCAATATTTACCGTAGGTACTTTACATCATCTATTCTCAAAAATAAGACACATATTACGTATTAAAAGTAACCTTGCTCCATAATTTGAAGCCCTAAAGCGTGTTAAAGAATAGCCGTATCACGTCCCCAACAAAAAGGCTTTTTACCTTCACATCTAAAAACTAGACCTGTAGAGATTTAGTACCGAAATAGCCGTCTTTAGTGACGCTGCTCCGGGCACTAGATAAGAACTGCCTTCTGAAGAAAATAGTGTTGGATATAAAAGCGTGTTCACGACTGGCTGGGTAAAGCGTCGCCAGACGTGAGACGCGCGATGCAACAGACAATATTCTTTGTTAAATGTTCTCGTACGAGGCATTGTTATAACACTTTGAGCAATGTTGGCGCGAAGTAGGCTACTTAGTGCAGATTATGTCCCGGTTCTCTTTTTTTCAATGATGTCGCCGTTTCGTTGATGAACTAATTTTGCAGAGAATATCTTTTGTCATTTAGGATGAATTATAATTCAAGTTTGTAGAATATTAGTATGCGATAAATAACTTTAACGAAGACCTCACACTGAAGTACCTGTTTTAAATTCGTTAATTTAGTTTCTCGTTCTAAAATACATGAATACTAACGGGAACGTCCACACAAAAATAATACCATAAAGTCGGTTTAATTTTAGAACCATTACATTATTAATACCCTCTCCTTTTTCTCCTACACAATGAACAAAACCCTCCACTGAAACTACTAGCCCGTTATATACCGTCCATGTTTCATACACACGGCAAGCCTTTGTTACGAATAGTGTAGCCAAGTGTAGCGTACAGCGAGGGTCGTGTCATTTGGTAAATGTCGCTAACACTCTCGGGTTTAGGTCAGGTCATGCTTCAAGTCTCCACTCCTTCTCACTGTGGGCTGTTAGCAGGCACATTAAAAGTTTCCCAGCCGCAGACCCCGGTATAGACTCGATTAAGAACTTCATTAGATGTATTTTTTGTGAAACGTTTTAGACAAAGACACTAACGCTTTTTAGGGTTAAATTGTGATTAGATGCCTATGTTAATTAAAGTACAACTATGCTGGGGAGCCAGTGGTAGACGACGAAGGTTATTTTAAGAGTATTTTTAGCCTAAATTCGTTTCACTGTTAAGTAGATTTACAGTCTCTAAAAAATATCTACTGACTCCTGTTTTTAGATTACGCTGCATAATGTTGGACTTCACATCTTCAAATGAAGCCGTTTAACACTGAAATGAATAAGTTATTGGATGTCAACACACCAATATGATTAAAAATACGACTAATAATCACACAGCACATGCTCGGGTTTCACATCATAATAAAAACACATGAACACGTGTACAGTTCCAAATAGTATTCAATGGGTGTTGACAGCAGAATGGAATCACATAAACGTGAAACGTATTGTATCGAAAATGGGATGGCTGTGATAGGGATCTACATTGTGCCAGGGCGTTGCACCTATTGGAAACACGCCAGATATAATGTTTTTTCCATTTGCCGGCCGCACACTTTCTCTTTCGTATCAATTTCAATTTTATTCGTCGAAGTAATTTCTGGAGTTGCGAAAATGTTGTGACATAGGAAATTGAATTTGATGAGGACTTTTCGGCTCGCTCGGACAATTTGCGGGTAAAACGGTAAAAGGGTATAGTAGTGACTGGCTTGTGCTGGACATACATTCGTGCAGTGTTACGAATGGGTGACACATCTATGGGCCGCTAGAATAAGATCTCTTAACAAAAATTTGGTGTTGGGTTATGAAATGTGTAATACACATGATGATGATGATGAAGAAATTGGCCAATTTACAGGTTTTGTTAAGTTTCTTTTTGATTGTAACAATTTGGTTTACAATTAAAATTAAAATTTTCAAGTATTTTTTCCATGTAAGTCGTATTGCATCCATTAACATCACATAAATCCGTAGACATTATTTACTCCGAGAGACGTACATATAAATAAATAGAGCATTTTTCTGCTTCGAGATCTTATTGTAGCGTTTTTTTGTTAATTTATTATGAGAAGACGTACTTGGAAGCTTAGTGGGCGCGGGCTCAGCGAGCGACGCGCGGCTCGAGAGCTCCGTGGTCTCTGCCGCGAGCACTGCACAGAAATAACATCCAGTTATTTGTAAAGACCTACCATTACTTTATAAATACCATCTCTCACAAGCTGTCAATCAATCTGTCTAAAATGTTCTCAAATATGTTGAGGTCGCCTACCAGTCTAACTGAATGCAGCTGGATACCAGTGTTTTTCATGGAGTTACTGGGTAACACGATACCCCTTAGTAAGACTGGTTGTCAGACTTTTGGGCTTTTAAATACCCGTAACGACTGTCAAAGATCTACGAATAGCAGCCGGGACCAACGGCTTCACGTGCATTCTGAGGCTCGGTGGGGTCACGATATGTAATGAGTAGCCACCAATCCACGAACCTACTGCGACAAGTGAGGCTCTAAACCTTCGATCGGCACGTGCGGCTGTTATCATTTAGCCACTGTATGCATGTCACGCAAGCTATATTTCTCAAAATGATTATTTTATTAAGGAACACCTCATAAAAGTTAGGGTTAAACAGGCTTTTCTCCTTCAAAACTATCCCACGCTTGGCACTGTGGATGTGTCTAATTAATTCACGCGGCGCCATATTTCGCGCCGACCTTCCACACTCGTCAGTACTCCACATAACTTGATGAAGTATCCTCATACGTTGGAGTCGTAAAGAATGTACAAATATGAGGAAGTATATCAACTTGAAGGCATTTTCTACGTTAAACTTTGTGACGAATTTATGTTAATATTTACAGTTGAATGGTATGAAAGAAAAAATCAAGTCAAGTCAAAGTCGGACGATTTATTTTAATATTTCAACGACAAATTGTCGTCAAAGTTATAATTAAGTAAAACAGACTAAAGTGGGTGTTGTTAATAGACAGGTCAGACCACAGACTGCTTGCTATATTGTATATACATATACGTATTTGTAGATCTGGCGAGCGACAAACTAAACCCACTGTGTCCGGCCGCCGCTCGAGAAACTTCCCTAATTACTGAGCCAGATGTGTGGCCGACCGCAAATCCAACTTTAGGAAAAAATCTGTAGGAATTAAAAGTTTTGTTATGAATGTTAAAGCAACTTTGGTATGAAAAGAGAACATAATGTTTTAAAGGTTATTTTGTTCATCAGATTTTTAAAATTTAATTATTACCGCAATATTTTTTTTGAACTTCGCCAGGCAGAGTCTTATACAATATGGATCAAAGAGATACTAAATCCAAAAAGGTATGTGTAATGTAAAAAGAGTAGGGTGGCTTTTGCCTTGAAGTGGGACATTACAGGCTTTTAGTAATAATAATAATAATCGATCAACATCTATCGAGGCTCTCGTTAGGCGGTTGGATCAAGGGCCTGATTCAGAAGGCAGTGCTCCTCGATACGGCTCGCATTGTGAGGAGGTTTCTGTCTCTGGAGCCCTAACCACCGGTAGCTTGGACCCTGCTCCCGACACCGGTGGATCACTATTTTTTTATATTTTTAAATGTTTTTTTTTTAATAATAATATTTAAAAATGTAATAAAATAAGAAAATTAAATAAATAAACGACATAATAATAATGTGTATTCAATGAGCGTAAGTCATGCAGCATAAACTAAAAAGTCACTATAACACTTGCGGATACTATTATTTCCATTGTAAACATTCAGATGCAGGCACCCAAAATTCACAAAACATTCTATTACACTCAGTAGGCTGTTCTAAATAAATTCCACAAACAACTCCGTTGCAAGATAAATTACACGATTAATTGAGTTAATAAATAGTTCCTCTGAATTATTCTGAATAAAACAATTAATGAATATTCAGCCGACTCTGTGAAAACTGTCGCACAGCATTTGGGCCGGAATTCAAGACATAATTCATATTGTTTTAGTATTCCAGTGCATGTATTTACATTTTAGTTCATTGATATTTTGGATTCAAATTAATTTTAAATAGTAGTGGCCCAAATTCCGGATAGATACTGGTTCAATAAACGCTACAAACAAACTAGTCTAAAAGTCGAGCAGAGAATGATAAAGGTGATGATTTCAAAGCATGTAGACAGAAAATAGAAATTATAGATTATATTTTATTGTCCAGGTAATACAATAAGCAAGTCCACACTTTAACAGCAAGTTGAGATGATATGATATATAGCTTAAAATATTACCTACAGCTAGGTTACAATATGTTATTTGCCAGGAAGACCCCAACTAGACAGTTAGTCTGTATCTTGCGGCTCGGGGTACGAATACCATACCTGAAATCACCTCTCTAGTCTTGGAGACTAGAGAGGTGAGATCAGGTACGTCAGGTACGTGTGTATGTGCAATATTTGTGTGCGTGTTTGTTCCATTGTGCTTCGTTTGATTCGGGGTCGGCACCCTAATTGCGTAACACACGATCAATCGGAATCGGTTTCATTTTGACAGTTCAACAACATTCATTGCGTTATTTGCCCTTTTCTTTTTCCTACTAGCCTCCTGTACAAGTCTTGTGAAGTATTAACAGTTCGACAACTATTTATTATGGGCATTGTATTAAAACAACACAAAGCTCTACCCTACAGCACTAGATATACTAATAAAAGACGTAAGGATATAGTTTGTCCACAAAATTCTACAAAACATGCTTTTATAGCCAAATTTTACCTGTACCTCGGACCTCTCCTATATAATAGACTAAACTCGAAAGTAAACATTTATTCTCTGAACTATACAAATTGTAAGAGAATCCTCAAGGAGGTTCTCCAAATCATGTCTTACGAAGAAACAGAGAATTTACTAACTGTGTTAAAGTAAATATAGGTATACAAATATTTATCAAATTTAGAAACTAGGAGTTATGCTACTTAACATATAATTATTTTTCTATTGTCAACTTTGATTATTTATTAAGTTTTAAAGACTAGTACTTTTCGCCTGAAACACAGGATTATCTAGTTCAGGCACGTAAGTCTTAGAAATATAAGTTAAATTTAAGCAAAATTGTACTAATTTTAATGCCTTATAATTTTTTGATATATTATTATTTACGTGTTGAGCAGACAAATTTTTCGAACTTATGAAGCAATGGATTAGCAATTTGCTTCAAAATGATTCAGATTACGATTGATCGTGTGTTACGCAATTAGGGTGCTGGTCAGATAAGTTGCGGCTAAGAATAGATTTAATTTATGTAATGTAACTTGGTGAAAATAAGTTTAGCATTTAAGCACTCTGTAAACTGCTTCTCATCATCCACTCACATCTCTCTCGCCCGGGAATATGTACGAGTCATGTATCGTAATGGCACGCGCGCATTGCATAGATCAACACTTTCCGTTGCCTTGCACAAATTATAGTGTAGTACACGATCAGCGTTCATAGTCAGTTGTACTTATTCATGTAACATTCATATAGCATTAGTTACGTGGTAGTTAAATACATTCAATAAACCATCAACTTTGGCTATCCGTGACTTATCATTCAAGCTAACATACAAGGTGTGTGCGACCCATTCAGCAGCGCAAAATCTTTTTGGTGTGTTTGTTCCATTGTGCTTCGTTTGATTCGGGGCCAGGTTATATCATGATAGGTATCATTTATTTGGTTACTTTTCGGTATATTCTGTAAAAGTGTTAATGTGAATACTTAAGTGAAGTGAGCTGTCGTCCCACCCGATGCTAGGAAATGACACTATTGACAGTTCACTTCAAGCTCACTTCACCTAAGTTGTCACGGTGAGATTTTTAGCAGTTTCTTGCCCGTTCTTGTACATACTCGTAGAGATCTACGTTTTGGAATCGGGCTAGCTTTGACATCTGGCTAATTGACCGATTCTTTGACAATTCAAAGTAAATGGTTTAATTGATATAAATGCTTTGAGTTTGAGTTTGGCAGAATAGATCGCCTGGTTACAATGGTTACTCTACAGTTACTGGGTGCTAATAACGTTTTTGACAATAATTGTCTAAATGGTAAATGATTTATTGTAAGTAGGTATGTACAAACACTTTTACACGTCAATCATATTTTAAACTAGATGAGGTCTAGGTACTCTATAAGCCATACAGGTCACACATACAGCATCACACGTCGAGGTGTTGAGTGTGAGTGACACAAACAGGCCGCGACCGCATTATAAACCACAGATTAATAATTATTTGAACGAGAATCCAGTTCTTTTCAGTGAATTAAAAAAATAATGAGAAAATACATAAATTTAATGGCCCAGTGGGAACGGCCGCGACTTACGAGTTGTAGGTCGTGGGTACGAACCCAGGCAAGCAATTTACTTTGTCTGAATTATTTCATCACCACTGCTCTCAAAAACGGCGAAGGAAAACATCGTGAGGAAACCGGCATGTCCTAGAACCAAAAGTTCGAAGATATGTGACATTCGCCAACCCGAACTGGGCCCGAATGGTGGATTACGGCCCACGCCCTCTCACAGAGAGGACGCCTGTATCCCAGCAGTGGGAATAATATATAGGAAAAATACCTGTCTCGATTACCATCATCATGATCATGATATTATGATGATGGTAACCGAGACAGGTATTTTTCCCTTTTGACCGGCTTTTACAATTTGGGTTTTTTCGTGAATATTTTCAGCAACAACCTCGACTTGTAACAAAATGAAATACTGATAAGTTCTCCTCGTATCTTTTGGGGATCGATACCGATATATTAGCTATTAGATAACAGAAGCCGGCGGTATTGTACTTCACCCGCGCTTTTGTGTCGGTGGACACAAAAACAAGACCGAAGATTAGATTCGTCTAAAGATAAGCTCAATTCAGAAAAACAGGGAGATCAGTCTCTATGTATTTATTTATTATTAGGCTTTTCAACAATGAGTACACTGTTTCTTTACAATTTGTACATTGCATTTAAGACTAAGCACCTCATTACTTATAGAAAAGCACCACAAGTATATACACAGTTTGAAATAATATAAATTAAATTAATTTAATTAATTAGGTAAATAAATGTAGCAACACTAATATCTGTTAGAGCATCTTTTGCAAGATATTGCTAATAAAACAGCATCATTGTTAGAATTTCACATACAATTACAAGATCTTACAAAATAAACCAGCCAAAACATAAATACAATAATATAAGGACAAGAACAACACGTCAGCCTAGTCAAATAACCCGCCCCTAACTGTTCCCGGCACAAAGGTGCCCAAAACGCTTGCTGCATTCATTGCCACGTTTGATGGTAATGACTAACCTTTGCACCAAGAACGAGCCGGAGCGGGAGTCACCCGTTTTGTAAATAAATTAAAATGATATAAATTAATTAATTTCTCCTATATTACATTCGTTTTGTACAAAAACAATGTATTAATTAAATTATAAAAAACTAAACATGTAGAAAGTATCTTCATACTAACAGTATTTTCCCCTAGCCTAACCTTCTATTAACTACGTTGCAGATGGTTCTTATTAACCGTATGTCTACAATGATCGATCATTAGCTACGTCATGACCTCGATGTCAGCACATGATGACATACTAGCTACTGGAAGCTCGTAGATTTCAGTTTTCAGTGACAAAGTAGAGCAGGTACTCTGTCATTGAGTACCAAATGTTAGCCTAGTTAGGATACAGACGAAATGCAGGAATTGATGACAGACCAGCGTAGCGTACCTTTGAACATGTTAGGAACGGTACTTACGAACAATTTTTTATTTACTGTTGCCCGCAATGTCGTCTGCGTGTATTTTGTATTTCATCATTTTTAGGGTTCCGTACCCGAAAAAAAGGTGCCAACGGGACCCTATAACTAAGGCTCCGATGTGCGTCCGTTCGTCTGTCTGTCTGTCACAGGGCTGTATTTTTTGAATCGTAATAGGTAGACACTTGAAATTTTCATAGAGTTTGTACTACTATAGCAACAAATTAAGTTAAACATACAAGAAACGTGTTTAAAAAAAAATGTGTGTTAAATATTTTACGGTGGTACGGAACCCTTTATGTGCGAGTCCGACTCGCACTTGGCCGGTTTTTTAATACAAATATCCAGAATGACAAGTAGTCTATGTCCTTTTCCAAGCCCAGGCTACCTATCTGTCATACATAACGATCGCTTCAGTAATTTAGACATGAAAAGGTCACTCTTTTAACAGAAACTTTTGCATTTACATAATATGTATTATAATATAATGTTAGTATGGATATCACTTCTCCGAAAATGAGGATATGCCGGACGATAAACACAGCGATAAACAGTGCGCAGTGAAGCCAAACTCAATCATCACAATTTGCATATCTCAAAACGTTTGGTCATTAGAACGTTGTGTGTAACAAGCATCGTATATGTTCTAGACTTGCAGTTCAAACGCTGCAGAACTTACAGAATATTAGTTAGTGACATGTAGAAGTTGAGAATGGGAACCCGTAACTAGACAGGTTTGCAACGACAGCACGCTTCACGCTGTACAACGGAATTATGTCATGTGCACACAGCGCGCAAGTATAGTATGGGCAGCACTCTTGTTTTTCCAACACACTTTAGACATTGACAGAATAGTCGACATCGGCATTGCTTGTCCTTTTCAAAAATACTGATTAGAACACCCGTTACTACTCACAACTTTGTCAAAAGCACAACTAGACGACACGGTTGGCGCAGAGGCTGAGTGTCGCTGCGTGTCGCGGGTTCGATTGCCGCACGGAACAAATATTTGTAATGCCTACAGGTAGTTCTTCCGGGTCTGGCTGTTGGTGTATGTGAGTTTAAATGTTTGTAAACGCATCCACGATACAGGAGTAATTTTTAGTGTGGGGCAACGTTTTTCAAAAAGAAAAAAAAAAAAAACAATTTAATAACTTTTTTACCATGGCCACGGTTGGTCCGTGGATGGGTGACCATACTCACGTACCAAGATCCCTCTGGGCCTCGGAAAGCGCGTTAAGCCGTTGGTCCCGGTTGTCATTCGTGGATCTTTGATAGTCGTTACTGGTTGTCAGAAACCCGAAAGTCTGACAACCAGTCTTACCAAGGAGTATCGCCGCGTATTATCCAGTAACTGGGTTTTGGAGGTCAGATAGACAGTCGCTCCATGTAAAATATTGGTATTCAGCTGCATCCAGTTAGACTAGAAGCCGCCCCTTACATAGTTGGAAAAAGGCTTTGCTAATTTATTTGAATTTGAAAATAGTGTGAGGCGTAACACCCGAGACTTCACACAACTTTGTCAAAACGATACAATCTTTATTGATTAAGTTCGTACGGACGTGTGTGAGAAGAAGAAGAAACCAATGTTGTTATTAAATAGTAAATGGTACTTCACGCTAATCGACAAAATTAAATGTCTCGACCCTTGAGACATTTAATTTTGTCTCTAATGTTGTGACACGCATCGCAATGCGGGTTTACCTACATCCACTGTTCAGTTTGGCCGTTAAGGGCTGTTTGTCAAACGTTCATAGTTATTATGTATGTATAGAAGAGTTCAGCCGATCTATTCTGTAAATATCTCCAGGCAACCTTTGGTCAAGTAAAAAAACTTTTTAGGTGGAATGACAGCTGACTTCAAACTCACTTCGTCTAAGTTTTCACGGTGAGACTTTTACAGAAAATATCGGAAAGTAGAGGGGCAAATCGATCGCGGGTTAAGCTACGCTTGCCTCGGTCGGTTCGTGGATGGGTGACCATCTATTACATATCGTGAGCCCTCCGTGCCTGGGAAAGTACGTTAAGCCGTTGGTCTCGGCTGTCATTTCTAGATCTTTGACAGTAGTCAGAAGCCCAAAAGTCTGACAACTATTTTTACCACCATTTTACATGGACCTTCCATGTAAAATGCGGTTAGAATGGAAGCTGGCCCCAATATAGTTAGAAAAAGGCCGATTGATTGAGATCAGAAAGTCCTAAGCCATATCTTGTAAAGTTCTGCGTCTGTATACTACGTCACACGTTACAGTGACGTTCGATCGGCTCAGAAGTGCCGAATGTTAGTTAGTGACAGAAATAGGGCGAACGATAACAAGACGACAGTAGCGACATCTACTGCGGCCTACTTTCTGACACTGTTATTAGTTCTAACTTTGTTGTGCGATATTTAGCGATAGTTAGTTGTTCTTAGTAAGTTATTTTTGGGTCACTGGCTGATTAGGACAGGTAGGTACCTGCCTAGTAGGTCATTTCGAAATTCGCAACCTTTGACCAGCACCCTAATTGCGTAATACACTATTAATCACAATCTGAATCATTTTGAAGGATATTACTAATCCATTGCTTCACGAGTCAAAAAAAATTGTCTGCCCAACAACGTAAATAACATAATGAATGTGGTTGAACTGTCAAAATGAAAACCATTCCTACTGTTAGTGTGTTACACAACTACCCCGCTGAGCTGAATTTTAGAGAAGATTCTTCTCCAAAAATCTTTCAAAAATCTTCTCCAAGATACTCTATATTTTCCTGTAAAAGATAAAAGTTATGTTCAAGTCCCATATAACAGTAGGCGAGTCATTGCCATCAACCAGGCACAAAATTCAGACTCCAGGCTGTTACTGGAAAATTCCTGATGGAAAAAAAAATTACACTATGCCGGAGGATTCGGGTGTAGTATCCAGGAAATATGGGTGTAGGTACTGAATGAGTTCATCTTTGCCGAACCCTTCGGGATAAGTACGATGTTATGTGTTACGATAATAGTAGTCATACCTGCTTATCGTTCAAAAAGAGACAGTGCCTCAGAGTATATTATCTACTGTAGTATGATTTGCTAAAAGCCAAACCAAAAGTCCAAAACGTTATTCATTTTCAGCCACACCACAACTACTTACTTATTTACGGGCAAAAAATAAAAGCAGGAAACAAGCTTAAAAAAGGTAATAATACCCTAACATGTGGCAACTCAGCTTTTGCCGCGTCTAACACCGAAGTTTAAAAAGTTAATACAAAGAGCGCTAATGGCCGCATACATACTAGAGGTACGCTACGCCTACGCGATGACGTCACCGCTTCCTGCTTGGGACAACCGAGCTAACTTCGTTGTCGGACGTGCATCGACGTTTCCGCGGTAAAAGCTAGAGCATACGGGACGTACGTGGCGTAGCTATAGCCGTAAGTTTGCCGTTGATCGTCAGCAAAACTAACAAATATCAAGAAATCTGAAGAATATTAAGGTGTCGAATAAGTAATCATCACAGGCGCCATCGATCACGTCGCTTACCAGCGGTGCGGTAGGCGGTTGGGATGAGGGGACGCGTATACCACGGACCGGCAAGCTTAGCGCGACGGGATGAAGAGATTTTTTAAAAAAAATTATTGCTAAATGGGCCTGCTCTTAACTTCGATCACGCCTAATGGAAAGCGATGGATGAGGAACGAGCGTGCCCAAAAGATGCCTGTTCACTCTTGCTTTGGAAGCAGACGGGTTAAATGTGGGAGGGAACACAGATGCCGGCAGAGAGTTCCACTTTGGCTGTGTGCATAATAAACGTGGAGGAGAAGCGCTGAGTACGACTCGTCAGCAATCAAGTGTGGATGGTACGGTACAGTACGTCTGGTTGTCCGGTGGTAAAAGGGCGATGGCGGGATCAGGTCGTGGAGTCTTCTTTTGTCTGATAACTTTTTGTCAATATATTTCTTAGTACTTATGTATATAATTTTTGAGAGACACCTTCGTAGTTATCTTCGGCCAGTCTGCACTCCCAAAGACTGCTAAACAATCATAGGGTATATTTTGCATTGATCAATTAATGCGAATGTTTGGGCAAAGACACCAAATGAAGTGCTATGCATGTTGATGAAAATGAAAGCGAGTAAATCCAATTTCAAATGAACCAAAGTATTGCGAAATAAGGGTCGATTGTCCACCGGTCAGTCCAGCCAACCCTACTGGCAGTTGCTAAGAATAATTATCAATTTTTTGCTTTGTAATATGTCTAGACAGGGACGCCGCGGGACAAGTGTAAAAAATACCAGTTTCTCCCCTCGTTTGGTACGGACAGCTGGTTGTAGCTAATAGAAATGATGCATGAGAAATGGTTCACACGTTTTATTTTCTTTTGTACATCACTGATTAGTTTATAATTGGTGTTTATAACACCTAATTACAATTTTATTACTGATTTAATTTAAAAAAAGGAGCAGGTTATGCTTTCGGCGACTTTTTTTTGTTTTATTATTCATTTTTAATTCCGAGGCCTTTCTTTTACCTACGCTGAATTCATGTTAGGATTGATACCATAGATATAAGAAAGAAGACTTTTACATTTCTATGATTGATACAGTGTACATATATACACATCACAATAAAGATCGCGCGGGTGGCTGAACGCAATTCCAAATTCATCTTGTCTCCGAATTCTAAGTTATAATGATGCTGCAAAAGACTGTTGTGTTTTCGTTATGTTCATTGTTCATCCATTTGTGATTAGTATAATTTATTTTTATTATTTATCCAACACTGTCCCACTGCTGGGCAAAGGCCTATCCCAAATTATGAGATGCATAAATAATAAAAAGTCTTAAAATGTTTTTGGAAATAGGAATCACTACATATTATAAAACAATGTCCCGCCGCCGCGTCTGTCTGCCTGAACGCGATAAACTCAACACAAACAAACTACAGAACGGATTTTCATACGGTGTTTACCAATGGACGGAGTGATTCATGAAAAAGGTGTGGAAATGAAGGAATGGATCGTTTTTTTCTTAAACGTTGGAATCAAAATGATCAATGTTAATGTGTGTTTTAAGTTATAATTAGGTAGACACCTGCTTATCGCTTTCTTACTGTATTTTTATCACTAAGCGAAGCCACATTTTGTAAATGTAACACTCGTACACCGCCCTTCCTTTGCTGCGCTGAAGTCGGAAATAAAAAGTGTCACTTCTCATACATTTTCTATTGTGCCAGTGTGTGCTCGGTTTTGCAAAGAAAATGAAGAAAAGCGGCCAAGTGCGAGTCGGACTCGCCCATGAAGGGTTCCGTTACGTTACGATTTATGACGTATTAAAAAAAAACTACTCACTAGATCTCGTTCAAACCAATTTTCGGTGGAAGTTTATATGGTAATGTACATCATATATTTTTTTTAGTTTTATCATTCTCTTATTTTAGAAGTTACAGGGGGGGGGACACACATTTTACCACTTTGGAAGTGTCTCTCGCGCAAACTATTCAGTTTAGAAAAAAATGATATTAGAAACCTCAATATCATTTTTGAAGACCTATCCATAGATACCCCAAACGTATGGGTTTGATGAAAAAAAAAATTTTGAGTTTCAGTTCTAAGTATGGGGACCCCCAAAATTTATTGTTTTTTTTCTAGTTTTGTGTGAAAATCTTAATGCGGTTCACAGAATACATCTACTTACCAAGTTTCAACAGTATAGCTCTTATAGTTTTGGAAAAAAGCGGCTGTGACATACGGACGGACAGACAGACAGACAGACATGACGAATCCATAAGGGTTCCGTTGCCATTTGGCTACGGAACCCTAAAAACGATATGGTGGCCTTTATTTAAAAAACTTTTTACAAAAAAAAAATAACCGCCTTCAAAAAAAGACAAACAAAAACGTTCCTGCACTAAAAAGTAAAAAATAAAAAATTGAATTCCTGTAAAGAAACTTAATTTAAAGGTAAACTTATTTGACATTAATATTTTGCAAATATTCAAAATTGTTTACTTCTTTTTGGAGTCGGTGCCAGCAGTTGTATCCTGTGCCATTTATTTTTTCAATTCACTATTATAAAATTTTAAAACAGATGCTTACAAACTTAAAAAATTTCAAAGTACTTAAAAAGTGGCAGGGGATTTTTATACGTATGTATAATTATTATTATTTAAAAGAAATTATTGTGAAAATTGTGTCAATTTGTTTTAGAGTACAGTCTAGTCTGTATTTGTGTTTTAATTATTCTAGGTATGCAATAGGTATCTTGGTAGTTTTATAGTAAATGTTAGAGGTCGTTTTTCGAGGTATTGTTGCCCATACGTATTTCCTTGCCTTGGCTGGCACCGACTCCAAAAAGAAGTAAACAATTTTGAATATTTGCAAAATATTAATGTCAAATAAGTTTACCTTTAAATTAAGTTTCTTTACAGGAATTCAATTTTTTATTTTTTACTTTTTAGTGCAGGAACGTTTTTGTTTGTCTTTTTTTGAAGGCGGTTATTTTTTTTTTGTAAAAAGTTTTTTTATTTCTAGCCGTTTAGTGTATTTTTTATAATATAATGGCAACGTAGTTAATATCTTTTCTACATAGAATATTATTTTGAAGAAGTACCAATATCATACAAGTAGGTACATATTACTGTCTACTTTCTGATCTTTAATTTGATCCCGTAGAGAGATGATAATATGACGCATGAAATACTGTCGATTCTTATGCGTCGTATGCTGCCTCTAATATTGAGCTGGGCGGTAACAGTCCATAAACTACAAGGGACCACCCTCGAGAGAGCTGTGATCGACCTTGGTAAAAAAAACTTTGCAAAAGGACAAATATATGTCGCGCTAAGTCGTGTCAGAAGTTTGGAAGGCATAGTGTTATCAGATTTAGACGCCAATAAATTATTGAATCGACCACACGATGATCGAGCGATGACAGAGATAACAAGGTTGCGGAATCTGCCATCTGATAATCAAGACAACACATAACGTGCCATGGAATAGGCCTACCGGGGAAACCACATTAAAAAAAACGCGCCCAGCACACTACCTCATAGGTGGCGTGGAAACGTGTGCATACTACCAAGAATACAATTTTATTTTAGTAAATAATAGAAGCGATTTTTTTTTTAAACATTGTAAGCAAAATGCCTTTAATATTTCAGAAGTTGTTTGTGGACACATTGATGATAACATCAAAACTAGATTTTCAATGGCACCTTGTATTCAGAGTGCATCTCATGACAGTTCTAAGCCCAAATACTGCTAGGATACATTGTTTTATTTTGAAGTTCTCATGCCAACCTTCCACCTTCCAGCTCCATCATCAGATCAGTTCGATAGTAACTTATAGCCAAAGTGCATTTCATGACAATTCTAATAAGCCCAAACACGGCTAGAATACGTTGATTAATTACGGAATTCCGGTACCTGTCTTCCGGCTCCATCATGATCATCAGATCAGTTCAATGATAACATTTTCAATATAACTATTCAGGATTGTATGTTTATTTGTATTGTCATAGTTGCTTAACTATCTTGATTGTGATATCTATGCGAGTGACAAGTTCCGTTAGCCATATCTGATCTTCTTCACCAGTTCCACTTCATCAAATGTTACTTTTTGACTGTAAACGCTTGATTTCTCGATGAAAATATTAAAATGACTATATAGTCAATGGCACCTTGTATTCAGAGTGCATCTCATGACAGTTCTAAGCCCAAATACTGCTAGGATACATTGTTTTATTTTGAAGTTCTCATGCCAACCTTCCACCTTCCAGCTCCATCATCAGATCAGTTCGATAGTAACTTATAGCCAAAGTGCATTTCATGACAATTCTAATAAGCCCAAACACGGCTAGAATACGTTGATTAATTACGGAATTCCGGTACCTGTCTTCCGGCTCCATCATGATCATCAGATCAGTTCAATGATAACATTTTCAATATAACTATTCAGGATTGTATGTTTATTTGTATTGTCATAGTTGCTTAACTATCTTGATTGTGATATCTATGCGAGTGACAAGTTCCGTTAGCCATATCTGATCTTCTTCACCAGTTCCACTTCATCAAATGTTACTTTTTGACTGTAAACGCTTGATTTCTCGATGAAAATATTAAAATGACTATATAGTTGCCTATAATATTTGAGGAGTTCCCTCGATTCCTCATGGATCCCATCATCAGAACTGGATTTTGAAAAAAATGGGACCAATCTGGAAGCATATCCTTTAAAGTTAAAAAAAAAATTTGCAAATCGATCCATAAACAACGGAGTTCTGAGGTAACAAACATAAAAAAAAAAAATAAAAAAAAAAAATACAACCGAATTGAGAACCTCCTCCTTTTTTTGAAGTCGGTTAAAAAAGGAAAAGAGTACAGTACAGCTGCGGCTGCGATGCAATCATTTACTAAAGTGATCCAATTTCAAAGCTTTTTGTATTCTTTATTATATACGTACTGTGTACTGTAATGTGTTTTTAAATACCTCGTATATTGAATGGAAAGGTTTATTGTGTCCGGCTGTACTTTACTCGTATTTCCGTAAAATAATTTTCGTAAAAACATCATAGCTGTAAAACATATCCGTTTCTGACTGATGGATGAAAGAGAGATACGATTTGAGGAGCATTTTTCCAAAATCAATTCCAAAACGTAAAAGTTGAAAGTAGGATTGCGAAAATGAACTGGCAATTTTAAACAAAAGTGCAAGCTAAACAGGATATTTAAAATTTTAAATTTATTTATTAATCACAATTTGTTCAAGAATAGAATATACAGTGACCCCCAGTCAGGAGCTAGAGGAACTAGGTATTTGCCTGTATCTTGGGAGTCAGGGTTGCGACATTTTCAAAGTGTGGTACATAGTGATTATTGCAAGACAGGACAACAAAATATGGCTGACATGTAACGAATTAATATTAATATATTAGAATAAATACTTCAAAAAAATGTAAAATAGAAATAGAAAATATGTATTTATTGTCCAGGGAAAACAGTAAGCAGGTTCACAGTTTAACAGCAAGTTGAAATGACATGAGTGGCTTAAAATATTACCTACAGCTAGGTATTACAATATAATTATAATTTGTCAGTGAGCCCCAAACTGGGCAGTTATCTTGGTGCTCGGAGTACGAATTCCAGTGTGGAGACTAGATAGGTGATTTAAGGTATGGCGTGTGGGTGTGTGCGTCTGACGTGTGGGTGTGCGTAAATGTGTATGTTTGTTCCCATTGTGCTTCGTTTGATTCAGTGTCAGTTCAGGGTCTTGATATTACTATATTTGTTTACTGTATGTATTTCTATCGAACGTTCTATTAATACCGAAACACACAGCCTCATCCTTCCATAGATTAAAATATTCAACCCCCGTCACTTAGATGACGACGGCAAAATTTTAACAAATATTTACCTCGGGCCGCCTATGAATCTGTGATCGAATTAGGGATGAATCGGCAGTCTATGTGTATGGTCTTATCAGGCTGTTCGAAGGGTTCCGTGGTATCCGGGCACTAAATGACGTCATATCCGGTGGCAAGCGCGTTAGTTTGGAGCAAGATTAGAGGTTCAAAAGATAGCTAAATTCAATTGATTTTCCATTGAGCTGGCATTTGTTGCTGATTTCTGCCGAATGAAAAGATTCTATAAACTTATACTGATCGTGTAATTTTTAAGTTTATATCATAGTTTATATCAAAATTACAAGCTCTGACAGTCGGCTTATTTACCGTAAGCGATTTTTTTACGAAAATACTATTTACATCGTAAAGGTACAACTATGTTTACTATAAAAATCGCATTTTTGTGAAAACTTTACTTACGATAAGTTAGCAGTTAATCCTGTATCTACTACGAATAGTCAAAACAGACCATTTGTGATTACAAATGGTCTGTTTTCAGGGATTCCTGTAGGTATGTACTACAGTCTAAACTTGATTGATCGTGCAACAATATAATGATAATTATTATGCTTGCATCAGTGTATTGTGTAGCAGATCAAATACAACATCAGTCATTGTACTCTCGACAGCCGGTGCACCGCATCAGATAATATAATTTGTAACAATACTGTCTTAACTGAGATCTCGAGACAATGCAAGATGTGTTTGTATTAACAACTGATATTTCAATAACATTTCAGTATCCGAATGCACCTCATACTTTTTGGGGAGGACAATACGACAGTAAATTAAAACACTGGCAATGCTAATATTTTGAAACCATCTAATACAACCAAAATTACGAGCTTCTGCTCTAACGCGGCTAATAAATTTCGACAGCACGGTTGGCGCAGTGGTTAAGCGATTGACTGCTGCGCTGCGTGTCGCGGGTTCGATTCCCGCACGGAACAAATATTTGTATGACCTACATGTATTTGTTCCGAGTCTGGGTGTTTTTCTATCTATAATATGTATGTATTTACAAAAAAAAATGTATATAAGTAGTTTATCAGCCATCTTATTACCATAACACAAGCATTAGGTTGCTTAGCTTGGGACTAGATGGCGCTGTGTGAAATGTCCAGGGATATTATTATTAATGTAACCTTAATAGGTGTCTAGTGATGCGACGCCTGTGGGGTTTGCCAATCAGCCTACTGCCTAATTGGATATTATGTACTTATTTGATTGAATTTTTGTATTTGTGTACAGGGAACATAATTAGTTACGAAGTTTGATTTAATGTCGTATTGACGTCCCCACCCTGTATAATGTCTGAAAATCTATAATCTATTTCTTCTTTAGAGGCCAGATACTGTGATCATTGTTACAGGGACATAACCTACGATTTGGAGCCAAGCAATTTAATATAAACGTTTTGTATGTGCCCACTTATGCCTGTGCCTTAAACATTAAAACAAATGAAGAGCACTAAAATAGACTCAACAAATGACACAACTTCGGTATGTGTGGCACACCCTGACCTGTGAAGCCCTCAAACAATTCTGCTGATCTTTTCACTTCGACATGAGCTATTCTGGTGTCACTCGAACTGACACAAGAAAAGAGTAAAGAAGAATTTGGGCAACCTATTTGAGTCGGGAGCCATTCAGTTTATTTACATTTTATAAGGTTTATTATATCAACATCTAAGTACATATTATATCTAATTATTGTTTGAAACAGGCTGTACGCTTGAGGCCCTAAATACGTAAACATGCGCCAGTCTCGTGTAGGGGACATTATATTATATTATATTCGTAGAGGCAAGTAAGTATTATTCGCCGAATTAATTTACAACTAAAACTACTACACACACACACACCACATACCCAACCAGCAAAACAGTCTCAGAACCCACACTTTATAAGAGTAGTAGGCTTTAAGCGCTCTTATAATTGTTTTGGAACATGCCATCGATCCTATATTACTTTTAGACAAGCCGGTATGACCTCAAGAACGCTCAGTCTCATAACCAAGTCTTAGATATGTATATAAGAGTATATAACTATGCTATTGTAAGCCACATACTCCTATAATAGCATTTACTAAGACTAATTGCACTTGAGAAAACTTGCTCTTATATGCATATTTTCTAAGCTCGTTTGATTCTATAATAGACTTGCCAAATGCTATTGTAAGAATGTCAGATTAATATCAGCATTGCATAAGAGCACTGTAAAGATCAATAGCACTTGATAAGTATGATATTAGAGTGATTTTAAACAATCTTACAATAGTCTAATAGTGCGCTTGTAAAATGCAGCTATGCTAATGGCGACACTATCAATACAAAATAACAAATAAAATAATTAAACGAGAACAGGAAATACCATATTTATTAAGGCGCATGAATTTTGAAGCGTAAAACGAGGTCTACTTAACAGTAAATAATATTTTCCGATACGAATACTTACCGTAAAACTTAAATACACGCACTTGATAATAACGGCACTTTAGTATAAACATTAACTTCACAACAAATTTAATTGTTTTCAGTTATTAGTTGTTTTTACTTCCATTGTAACTTTGAAACACATGAACTTTTAAGTTTGATCTCACGTAAAATCATAATGAGCTTGTTTTGCCTCAAAAGATTCTAATCCTAGACCAATATAAGCCTATGCAGGCTTACAAGATACTTACGTAAAAGCAATATTAGCCTAAGTCGGCTTAAATTAATTTTGGCTAGATTACTGTAAGTGCAAAGAGCATTCAATTAGACTGATATTAGAACGATATTAAACTAAATATGCCCATAATTGGTGCCCAAACCCAGGCTTATACGATTATATAGGAGTGATGTAAGAGCAAAAATCAGTAGTCTTGGGATTGTTGTAAGCCTAGTTTTTGCTTTTAGTTGGGATACACTACACACACACACACACACTATTACTTTTATAATCTCACTAGTTTCTGCCCGCGGCTTCGCCCGAGTAGATGTCGGAAATTATCCCACGACAACGTGCTACCGGGACAAAAAGTAGACTATGTCCTTCCCTAGGATGCCATCTATCTCCTAGCCAATTTTACTGGAATCCGTATCGTCCATACTTATCGTAGGCACCTAAATAGTATTTACATAATCGTATAAATTTATGTATTGCAAAGCGTAAGTAGGATTGTTGAATTAATTTAAATGAAATACTTATTATTTACTGAATTAAACAGTTAACAGACAGATAAACAATAATTAAGTGAACAAAAGACGACATTGTTGCCGTCGTGGGTAAAATCTGGATAAGGCTGGCATAAAAAAGGAGAGGCCTAGGGGCATTTAAATGCAACTAAATGAATTTTTTTTTTAACGTTGCCCCTCACTAGGAATTACTCCTGTATCGTGGGTGCGTTTACAAACATTTAAACTCACATACACAAACAGTCAGACCCGGAACAACTACCTGTAGGTAGCGTTGCCAGGCGTCCGGATAAAGCCGGACATAGGTAGGCTTTTTGATTGCTTGTCCGGCCAAAATAAACGGTGTCTGGCTTGTCCGGCTTTTGTTAGGCTTTTTACATTTCGCAAACGAGCGAGCGCCGATGACTGATTATGACAATAATCAAAAAAGCTTGATTTGTACCTATTAATACTGAGGTACAAAATCCTCAATAATGTAGGTCCGGCCTTTCTACACAAATGTCCGGCCAAACTGGCTGGTCTGTCCGGCTATTAGGTTTGGCGACCTGGCAACCCTACCTGTAGGCAATACAAATATTTGTTCCGTGCGGGAATCGACCCGCGACACGCAGCGCAGCAGTCGATCGCTCAGCCACTGCGCCAACCGTGTCGTCGTTTGATCAAAAGAGTATTTTCTTCGTAAAGTCCATTATTCAAAACCCACAAAAAACTAACCAGCAATAATGCTCGAACAGTTAATATTAATCACATATCTACGAGTATACACGACGCCTGTATCAGTTATTGATACAAACAGTACAGTACAGTACATCTAGTTAGATGTTAGTAGATTATATCCTTGAACAGGCTATAATCACGTTTCCCTGTATACGGTAATAGGATGCATGTTACACATCTCTATGTATTGTATGGTAAGTGTAATTGACTAGCAGGTTTTGAGTATGATTTTAGTACGATTCAAATCTATACATTCTACAAATAAACTATACAAAGTATAGAATAGCGATGCGGACGAATGTTTTGATGCCCTTTGATTATTTCCCTTCCTTTTTATATACTTGTACAGTAGCGGTCCAAAGCGGCGCGCCAGTTTCACGAAGCAATAGATTGACACTTCTGTTTAACTTACGACCTTCTTCTAATGAGTAATTCCTATACTGTATAGTATACACACACACACTATTCACACACTCAACACACACATTCTCGCATTCGTTTGCAATTACTTTGAATACTTAATCACGCTATTGACTACAGTTCCTTGTCATGTTCACTTATTCGTAAAATTTTATGATTATACCCACAGAAATCTAAATAAATAAATTATAAGGTAGACTACATAGAACGTTGTTCATTGTGGGTTAGCGACGTGTGTTCTATATATTAGCGGTGTTGTAGTTCCTTTTAAAATGCAAGCAAATTTGAACATTGAAATGAAAGCGAATATTATTGCGCTGCGTAAAATTGGACTAAATATAACACAAATATCTGATGAAACCGGACTGAGTGTAAGTGTTATGATTAAATTATTTTATCAAACATTTATCTTATTAAAGTAGAACTGCTGATCCTTATTTTTTTTAAACGTTTTGTGAGGTCTAAATAGAAGAAAATATAATTTCGAAGTAAATTTATTTACCTAACTAGATTATTGAATGATGGATTAATATAACTATTAATTCTATAAATATATGACATATCTATTGTCATTATAATTTGTTTTGTTTTGTTTCTAAATCGTAGGTAATATTAGTATTTTGCTTAGTAGCCTAACAGTACTCCTTTTTTATTTTAGAGAAGTATGCGTGAGTGGTTTAATGAACACCCGGAGATAAAAGTTATTCCATGGCCGGCACGATCTTCTGACCTCAACCCCATAGAAAATCTATGGGGTTTAATCACACAGCGATGGGACGCAAGGAATGAGAGGACTGATGAGCAATTGAAGCTGCATTGCCTGGAAATCTGGGAAAATATAAGAGGAACAGACATATGTAGTAACATTGTAGGGTCGATGCGCCAGCGTTTGTTTGATTGCATTGCTAATAATGAGGTTGTACGAAGTATTAAATTATAAGTTGATTATAGCAATACTAAAATTATATTGTGATATCCGTAATTAGGATTATTTTGAGATGAAAATGAATACTTAAGCTATAACCGCAATAAGTCCTAATAAATACGATTTGTTAACTTTGACATTTGAGATAGGCAACTTAAGTAGGCTACTACTACTGAATAATTTAATTGTATTATAACAAGGAGTCCGCACTTTATTTATTCGTGGGTAGATTTGCTAGTTGGTTAAAGTACTCTAACAAACTACAGCTAGCAAATCTACCCACACAGTGGTAATTAAAGGACAATATTATTATATTAAATTGAATCTTTGCGACAAACACACTTCTATTTTTTCTAAAGTCCTTTAAACCAAATACAACCTTACTGTATTAAACATATGGTCTTAAATCGAACTGGATTCAAGTCATCGACCGACCCGTGAGTGAGAACAAAAGCATTCCTGAGTGATAAGGATTTTTTCTAAGTGGTTAGGGACTAATGAGTGAATACAAATAAAATAGACTATATTACATGCAACGATCTTACAAAACGCATAATTACGGTGAACCGCTATTACCTGCTTAACTTCAATAAATTGTTCTTTATGAGAAAATAAACTGTTTTAACGAGAAGTTTATTTATTTCTAGTTTATAAAATTATAACGACCCCTATAAATAAATAAAGAAAAAAAAAAAAAAAAAAAAAAATTATAACGAATAAACAATTTGAAATTACTTATAAAACATTTTTATTTTTAACCCCATATTAAAATAACAATATAATAACTTATTATTATCGTTTATTAATCTATCGAATAATAAAAAAACCGATAAAGATTATTGTTGGAAAAGAAAAATTAAAAGTCCCATCTCAAGACTGGAACCCAGACCTATGCGTTCGATAATCTAATACGTAAGACTACCAGCTATCGGTACTTATTGAAATGATCTCAATTTTAGCAATGGTATGAACCAACCAAGGTCATGCGTAATTACGTAGCCTGTGTCAGTGTGCAAAAGCGACGGTGTTTTTTGTTTCGTTCGACGCCAGCCAGTGTGCGAATTCTGAGATGTGCGTTCTGTGTTGATACATCACTACACACAGACGCGCGCACTACACGCGTTCACAGCAATACAGTCCTTAAGCTGGTAATCAATTAATGACCCCTGACTGTACATATTATTATTTTAAGACTGTTAGCTTTTTGAATTATGTCAATATTTCATAAGTATAGTTAGATGCTCTTGAAATGTAAATAAAGAGATAATAAAAACTTTTCGAATTACAGTTTTTAGCGAGTCGACTGGTAATGGCCCCCACTTCCGAGTTGTAGGTAGCGCCTGACTGCGTTCAAATCCCGAGTTCGTACATAGCAGGCTCTTTGCTCTGCCTAATCTATTTTATCACCACTGCTCTCAAAACGGTGAAGGAAAAAATCGTGAAGAAACCGGCATGTCCTTGAACCAAAAAATCGAAGACATGTGACACCTACCAACCCGCACTGGGCCCGCGTGATGGATTACGGCCCACTCCCTCTCACAGACAGGAGGCCTGTGTCCCAGCAGTGGGAACATTATAGGCTGATAGTGCTTATTGGTTGTGCTTAGGGATTCAGGTGCCTGTTTCTGGCTTTCCATGATTGAATTTTATGCCTGTTGACTAAAAAAGTCGAGAGGTGTCGTGGGGCATCCGGTTGGAACGAATTTCCTTTCGCTGTATATTATGTAGGTATTAAATAACAGCCACAATTAAATAAATTAACAACGTTTGAGAGTGTTATAGGGAAAAAAAAGTGACGCGACGATCAAAATTTTACACTTTTTAGGTCTAGAGCTCTCATTCATCAAGTTTAGTATGCAGACTGTCACTTGTGATAAGAAACTTTGTTCCAAGTTCCAATAAAATACTGTTATCTCACAAACATATCAAACAAAACGTAAGTATGAGATAACTTACAACCTCGTGTGGCAAGTACACTTCCAGATACATAATACAACCCTTTAATATCCCAAAAGTGCGGGGAAATATCCTACACGTAATTTATTGCAAAGGAAAATTATACGCGTATACAGTTTGCGACATTTCGTGCAGGCAAACTTAGATAAATTGGTTCCTCTCCGTAAGGGCCTCTAGAAAAATGTTCAGTCAGTACAAAAACAAGAAACGAGCATAGTTGCTCGTTAGTCTTGGAAATTATGTAGCTTTGTTTTATCTAGAAAAAGTGTTACTTAGTTATTTGATGTTTTTTTTAACTTGAATGATGGTTACATCATTCAAGTCAAAAACAACATCAAATTACTAAAAAAAAAAAATGCCAAAAATGTTAGTTACAACATTTTGATTTAAAATATTGCCCGTGGTTACTGCATAGGTACCTACTACGCTTTGAAATGGGCCACTAGATTCATCTTTCTGACTGACCGACCCCTTGACAATTCAAAAGTGCCTCTAATTGGTTTATTTGAAATAAATACTTTGAGTTTGAGTTTCCCGAATTTATCAAGAATGTTATCATTTATGCTGTACAATAGCACTTCAAAATCTGCTCAGAAAAAGAAATGAACACCTAAGTAACACAACTTGCAGACAGTTCACGTATTGTGGAAGGACTTCGCTTATTGCAGCTGCAATAGACTTGTTACGAGTTATTGCATTCCGCTTTTCACGTAGAGACAATATTGAAAAATCTCAGCTGCCTGTATATTCACAGGCATCTTCAAATCAAAAAACATGTCTTCGAACTTTTGGTTCTAAGATATGCCGGTTTCCTCACGATGTTTTCCTTCACGGGTTTTGAGAACAGCGGTAATGAAATAATTTACACAAAACAAAGCGCGGGTAGAACCTGGATGAGGCGGGTAGAACAGGGGGCGTGGGGACTGGCACTTGAAAAGAGAGGCCTATGCTATGCTTAGCAATGGATAAAGTTGGGCTATGGATGGTGATGAAAGCTTGTAAGTCGTGGCAGATACCAACGGGCCGCCATTGTTCAAAGAAAATGTTAGTCCAAACTACGTGAAGTGAATGTTCTATCTTCCTAACGGTATTGTACCTAATTGTGTTGTTCACCACAACAGACATTACCTACCTACTACATCTTACAATTACTTTATTCCAAAAGCGTTACAAACAGCGGTAGTCTGTACTTAACAACAATGGGACACAATTATGATGTACCCACCTATTCATGAAGCGGTCCCCGCTACTACATTTACATTTTTCGCCAGAAATTAATTCATGGACTTAATATAACTTGTACATAAGCAGGTCAATGTTTTATTACAGAGATCCCGACCCAGTATCCCGATACTGGGGCAAAGTTTCAGTGGTATGGCGGATTATCTTTGCTCGTCATAAAAGTTAGATGTCGATAGAGATTTGGGACAAAGTGGGGTTTAGAAACCTAATATACCATCACGCTTTGTTTCCCCGAAGCGTTAGTCAGAAGTGTACTCATAGTACACCCACTCTTTTGCCACCATCGGGCACACATTCCAGAATCCGGGCTGCTACTGAGAAATTCCAGAGGGGCAATTCATACATTTTGACAAGTTTTTGACATTTGTTTGTCGCCGAGATGAGACTGTGACAAAATTTTGAACGTTTAAAATTACGAGAATTGGCTTTCTGGTGTAATAGCCCAATAACACAATATAGTATGTATATGGTCAAAATATTTACATTATATGGTAAAAAAAATGTATGTATATTGTAATGTATATGTGTATGTATATTGGGTTATTACATCTGGAATTTAAATACATGAACTCACGTGAAGTGCACCACAAAATATCTCGAGTTACGATAGAATTATATTAGTGAATTCTTATCATATCCTGTGTGTTTAGTTGGTTATTTTTAGGGTTCCGTAGCCAAATGGCAACGGAACCCTTATGGATTCGCCATGTCTGTCTGTCTGTCTGTCTGTCTGTCTGTCTGTCTGTCTGTCTGTCTGTCTGTCTGTCTGTCTGTCTGTCCGTCCGTATGTCACAGCCGCTTTTTTCCGAAACTATAAGAGCTATACTGTTGAAACTTGGTAAGTAGATGTATTCTGTGAACCGCATTAAGATTTTCACACAAAAATAGAAAAAAAACAATAAATTTTGGGGGTCCCCATACTTAGAACTGAAACTTCTACTTCTTCTTCTTTCATCAAACCCATACGTGTGGGGTATCTATGGATAGGTCTTCAAAAATGATATTGAGGTTTCTAATATCATTTTTTTCTAAACTGAATAGTTTGCGCGAGAGACACTTCCAAAGTGGTAAAATGTGTGTCCCCCCCCCTGTAACTTCTAAAATAAGAGAATGATAAAACTAAAAAAAATATATGATGTACATTACTATATAAACTTCCACCGAAAATTGGTTTGAACGAGATATAGTGAGTAGTTTTTTTTTAATACGTCATAAATCGTAACGTAACGGAACCCTTCATGGGCGAGTCCGACTCGCACTTGGCTTTTATTTTCTTGTGTTTACATTTTTTTTTAAATTGAATTTCACCTAACCTTCTTAAGTATGTATGTTTGTCACTTTTTAGTTTGTAAATTGCTCTGTACAACGCCTTGGGATCTAGTCTGTAAAGTTGTGCATGTATACTCTTAAATTAGTCGCAACGTCTAGTAAGACAGAAACCGATACGAGCATAGTTAAAAGTTCTGAAGAACACAGTAGATATCTTCCATCACTTTCAGTTGCATTATTTTGCATTGGACAGGCTTGTATTTGTATTCGCATGAATCTCACCAAAAGATACGCGATGACGCGGTCTACTATAGTGTACTTAGGTCTTGCATATCAGGTACCTTATTCACTCGTTTACTAAACAACCCAGCAAGACTTCAGCATACACAGGTACTCATGCAAAACACACAAACTCAAACTCCAAGCTTGAGCCATAAGCACATCACGCGAGCACACGAAAGTTCCGTAGTTGACGATCGAACGTGGCAGCACCACGCTAAGCCGGCGAGCGCAGCGCCACAACTTACAGTCTCATAGGATTTCGTTACCGCGCACCGAGAGTGTACCAAATTGATCGACAGAGCGGCGAACAAACAACGAACTTGTGTTTTTAGTTTAGATAACTGGATTGTTGGCTCAGTACGGAAGGAAAACATGAAGTGTGATAGTGTTAGTGGCGTGGGAAAGGGTGATAAACACTTTCTTGACTTTAGTATGCTGTTGGGTATATTATCGTAAGGCTCGTATGCTCTTATCCTTCCGTCGAGTGGTGACGGGGGTGTCTCGACTCAACTTCTCTCGATTCATGTGTGAAGTATTCGTGGTCCAACCTTTCTTTTTGTGTAGGTATAGTTCTGTGGATGAGGGGCTTGTAGCCGAGTAATAACAGCCGCACGGGTCGATCGATCAGGTTAAGCTACGCTTGCTGCGGTTTGCATACCAAAACCCTCCGTGCCTCGGAAAGCACGTTAAGCCGTTAGTCCCGGCTGTCATTCATAGATATTTGACAGCCTGAAAGTCTGACAACCAGTCTTACCAAGGGGTATCGTATTACCCAGTAACTGGGTTGTGGAGGTCAGATAGGCAGTCGCTCCATGTAAAATACTGGTATTGTACCGCTGCATCCGGTTAGACTGGAAGCCGACCCCAACATAGTTGGAAAAAGGCTAGGCAGATGATGAGTTCTGCTGATCCAATAATTGACGGCAAGAGTCGAAAAGATATATCTGTGACGCTATTCTGACTCTCATGTAGGACCACGTCATGATACCCGAAATTCCAATCCCCGTTTCCCATCCACTTAATGCCCAAAAAGAGGCAAAGCAAAGAAAAGTTATGTTCTGTCAATGTTAAACGAATAGTCAGGTAATGGTGAACCAGATAACAAATAAGACTAATATAAATACAAGACTAATATACAAGCAATGCGTGAGTAGTGTTGCGTCGAATAGCTCCGGGCTGGACTCGCCTTGATTTATTTACCAACTCAAGTAGGTAACTAATCTTTAAAGGCTTTGAATAAATGAGGCACCAGCTTTGTTTCTGTCTTGTCTAAGAACGGATAAATGAACAAATTATTTTTTTAGAGGGATCTGAGGGGTAATTCTCGTAATTTTAAGAACTTTCACAGTCTGCTCACAATCTCAATCTGTCAAAAAAACACCTACATAGGTACATTTTCCCTGCATTTTTGACAAGTTTTTGACATTTGTTTGTCGCCGAGATGAGACTGCGACTAGATTTTGAACGTTTTAAATTACGACAATTGGCCTTCTGGGTAGTACAGTAGCTACAGGTTAGCTTATTAAATGGGAGTCGAAAAGCCGACACGGAATATTAGTAAAAGCTCTTAATAACTTATCCACAGTTAAATACAGGGGTATTCAACCTTTTGTCTCTTTGCAGGATCTGTAGTTAGCCCTTTTACAAACAATAATTATTCCACTTTTCTACACACCATGATGACGAGAATGGTTGAAGGCGGCAAAACTACAAAAATCGCCTGTAAAGTTGTAACAAACAAAACAAATCAAACGTATCCTACCCGTCCGCATCTGGCCTTACACTCGAAACCCTTAGCACAAGTAACCCCATCTCGAACAGTAACTCATAAAAGTGGTGGCAACTTTCAACGCGCGGGAATATCATATTCCCGAGAACCTTGAACAAAATGGAAACCGATGCCGGATGAAACCCGATGTCTTGTCGAGAAAGTCGCGACTTCAACAAGTATTATACCTCTTACCATACCTCTCACCTATTTACTAGGGTTGGGCCGAACGTGGTTTGATCTGAATACGAACTTCGGCCGAACATTCAGTGAAATTAAAAAGTTCGGCTGAAATTCGGTTATTTTCACCGCCCTTTCTCGAGAGTGACACGTCGCAACTTGTTTACGCGCTCATTTGAATTATTGATGCGTACACTACATAGGTGCGCTTTTCTCAGAGGCAGGAAACGTATACGAAACGTAACAGACTCCTGCCAGATAACGCAGAATCCTTGATCTCTTTGCACCATAACCTGCCCTTCGTAATTTTTTAAATACCGGTAGGTGAAAAGATTAACTTTATCTTTTTTTTTAAATAGTGATTTTTGGCGATAGTTATTTCAATGTCAAAATTCTGATAATGGCTAGAATACATTTATTTATTAAATAAATTAATAACAATTAACAAAACATAAATAAATGCTTATAATTTTATTTTACTGGTTTAGTTTTATTATTTTAGTCAAAACAGTTGAGTTAGGTATTTTAATATTTTCTTGTATCGAATGTTCAACGAATTTCGGCTCATCCCTACTATTTACCTCTACGAGGGACTTATTACCGTAAAAGTGTTCTTTGAAGCCTCTTGCCTGTTATGACCTTAAGACACGCCCTATAAACGTTTAACGGTATTTATACAGGGAGACAGTTTAAATATAGGTTAGTGGTGGGTTGTAAGTGTTTTCCACTTATAAAGTCGGTGGCATTATCTTGAATGTTCATTTTGCACGGGGTACTCGGAAAACCAACACAGTGAATACGAAGAGAGGAAAAAATATGTTGGAACTTTGAAATTTTTATTGATTTATATAATTATTCAACCTTAACTGGATTTAGATTATTTTAAACCCTATCGTATTTGACGGGTGATAAAGAAATGTAGGTAATAACCGCATAATTTCATAGTATAATATATATATTAGTAAGTAGGTATATCATAATCCGTCAGAAGTTGGCCGTAACATCCCAGCGCTGATTTGCTGGATTCGTTTTCTCCTCTACCGATCATATTTTTGTCCTGAGAGTTCATTCATTGTTTATGTGTATGTATCTATCTATGTATTAGTATATATTCTTGTATATTATATTCATTTCCTAGCTATTTATCCCGTATGTTGCACCTGCCATGTTTTGTCTCTGCATCGCCCTAAGGTTGTCTGGTAGAAAATGCCTCAGGCATGAAGTCCGCCTTTGTACAGACGCCAGCACATCAAGCTACTACAATCTGTCAAATTTCTTTAATAGATTTTTAACTTTATCGCTAGAGTATTAAGGTAGTCAGGATTGGGAGCGCATTAAAGGGCTTTTTAAAAATAAAAGTAATTACTTTACTAATTAATTCTACTTTAATGAAGACGTGTTACAAAGTCGGATGCAAGTCACGAAGTAACTACTAGCTAAGGCTTAGACTAAATAAACATTATATTTTAAATATGCAAGCTCAGCGACCGCACAGATCGTGCTGGGCAAAACTGCTTACACCCGCAGTATTTGTAAGGGCTGAGGTTCCATAACTAGGTTCAAGGTTGATTGGAAAAATTTGACAGTTTCGGGTAGGTTGCTGCTGACAGTATTTTTTTACTTGTGCATTATGTTTTAATAAGCAAATAAATAACCATCTCCGTCAAAGATAACGCACCGACGACGCCTCCAATGTTTGTGCCTTCGAAGTATGCATTCCCGTGTCGTTTTGTGGAAATAAACTACTATACATAAAAATAACATATTCATCACCCAACCCTACAATTAATAAACTATCCCTATTTAATTACTAAAGATTTATCCCATACAGGGTGTAAACAAATTGGTGTATCAGTGTGCAGACGTAGCAATATGGCCGCCGGAAGCTCGGCCATCTTGATTGTGCTCGCCGGATATTGGAGATCGGCGCTCGCCTCTAATTGCCGAGATATTGCATCCACTTGTTTGTTTATCACGTCCGTTTTACACGTGTTTATGTCCATTTCAATCGGTTTTGGGGCGACAACGATGTTTGCTAACGATATTGGTTAGATAAGGCTTGTAAGGTAATTGTTTTAATAGAAAGCGAGGTTGGTCGAAGACTGTGTAAGGTTGAGACCTCGGAAAAACGATTTCACACAATTGAAATTTGTTTTTTGGCATGATGAGTAAGGGTATTTAGTTATGGCTGTAATCTATAGCAACATAAAAAACGGCTTTCACGTTTTGATATCAAGAAAAGAATACCTTGTCCCATAAAAAGATTTCTTCTCTTGTTTGTATGTCCCAACCAGAGTGAAATTATAGGTCTTGCGTTTTTTTTTTTTAATTTGACTGAAATTTCTTATTATCTGTCTCAATAAACAGTTTAAGTAGTTTCTTCTTAGAAATGTAGTTTAATGGTGTGCAATTTGTATGTAGAGCTATGCAATAAATATTCTAAAACAGGATATCGGTAGTTAACGCAGTAAGTTATATTGCAGCGGCCAGTGGCGCCACCTGGTGGCGATAGAACTATCCGGTTTGAACTTGCCGCCTCGCTAATCAGATTCGGCTCAAGTATGAACAGATCGAGTTAGTGCTAATTAGATCCGGTAACTGATTTAACTGGTACGTGCATTTAATAGGAAATGACGTAATTGTTTGTTGTTTATTATTATTATATGGTTGGACACACTAGCAGCTAATTAGCTGATGCGTGTGTATCAAATAGCTTGGAGATATTTAATCTGTCCAGTCGATTCTTAAAGCAGTTCAATGTAGGATCCAAAATCAAAATCAAAAGTCATTTATTCAAATTAGGCTGAGAATCAGCACTTTTCGGACGTCAAAATTACAAAAGACAGTCCCCCAAAAACGCCCGCCTTTCACCACTTCCTAGTGCTATCGCTGGGAAGAAGAAGTGGCGGAACAAACTTCCCAGCAGCACAGCTGTCTGTTTAGTTAGAATATAGTTGCATGTATACAATACTAGGAACCTATGTTCAGTATTGAACATTACAAGAAGCTTAAATTATTTGCCATATTATGTCAGCTAGCCACGCCAATATACCAACAAATATAATAAAAACTATACGTACTCAAGCTAAAAAATAATTAACTAAAATAAAAATAAAAACTCACTACCTAAATAAAAGCCTCCAGGCATAAAGGGCGTGACAGCTTACATATTTATGCATTGCTGGATTCGTCACATAGCTGTCACTTGCAGTCACAGATGATGAACTAGGACCATCGATGTGAAATAAATAAGTAAGTTAATACTAATAACAGTAACCTGTCAGTACCTAAGCTAATTCTGGAGAAAGAACATGAACATTGTCTTGAGTTAATTAGGGCAACCAACTATTCTTATCGTGTAAGTAGTCGTTGATGGAATAGTAAGCCTTTGAACAAAGGTTGGATTTTACTTGAGCTTTAAACGCATTAAAAGGCAAGTCTAGCAAAGAAGAAGGTATCTTGTTATAAAAGGTTATACCAAGCCCAACAAATGAGTTATGAACCTTATGAAGCCGGTGAAAGGGGGCACGTAGTTTGTCCTTATTTCTAGTGTTAACACTGTGAATAACACTGTTTTTAGTGTACAAATGCAAATTTTGCCTAATATATAGGATGTTGGCGAGGATGAATTGTGATGAACCGTCACAACATTTTCCGGGAGCCTATTTCATGCTGTTGTGATATCATGCAGCTTGATGTATGTAGCTAGCTGCGATACAGATTTATTGCAATAGACAAGGAAGTAGCATGACCTAAAAAAATCCTTTTTAGCAGCCTGGAAAATCCAACCTGTAAAAAAAATCCTCCCGACCGAATTTAGGACACGGTGGCCTCTCATCAGAAGTGAGCCAAGTATGCAGGAGATATAATAGAGCACAAGTGTGCGTAAACATAGGTGCACTCTCTGCTCCTTTACTTTCATAGTCACGTGACGGCAATCCGACACGACCGGGGAGAGAAAGGGCGCTGGACCAATGGCTTTACGTGCTACCCAAGACATCCTGTATGTAGCTCACCGTCCGATCAGGACCAGGCCCGTGCCGGGCGGCGCGTACGTATTCCACGCGCGCCTCAAAGAGATGTCAGCACGAATGACGGGGCCCAATAGGGCCGAAGCCTGCTAGGGCAGCGGGATCGTCCGAAAGGGTTACCGCTGCCCTGGAACATAAAGGGCTAAGGAAGGAACACGGGTGGGTTTTAGTCAGTAAGAGTCTGACACTCCCTTCCGCTCCACCCAAAGCGGGAGTGGTCATTTGATGATTTCCCATCCTCAAAAAAAAAAGGCACCCTGTATATGTAGGTGTGGTGTTGGTTCACTTCACATATCTTCTTCATCTTCTTCGTATCGCTAGCACGAAAGAATTATATATCTTTTTGGCCCAAAGCTGCTACTTTTACGTCGATGTCAATGGCAGCGCAGAGATCACTTTGACTGCATGTTTTGGGACACAGAGGGCAGGATAGGAGGTGGAGCATGGTTTGTGACATAGCTCCACAATCACACCCTACTGCCGTTCCGTCAAGGTAGCCCCACTTTACCAGGTTGGATTTACATCTTCCCACTTAAAACACCAAAATGGTAACACAGCTTAGATGATTTGTAACACAAAAAGGGTCACTGCTTTATAGTTTTGATCTCAGTAAAACGTCCCCTCTGGAACTTATATCTACGAATATTACAAGCGGATGCAGTCGCAAGCATAAAACGTTTAATACCCTGTAGATTCATCGTCTGGTTTCACTCAAGAGAGAGGTCTGTTACAGTTGGACAATGGTGGAAAAAAGAAAGAAATGGAATATTGTGGATCTCTATGATACCTATCTATCCTTATTGTCTCCTGAACCATTCAGGGCTAATTACTGCTTGTATGGCTTGTGTAATTGATGTAAGCTCTGATATTCGACAAAATTCCGGATCATCGTCCAGTCAATGTCGTTACATGTGACTAAGAGATTAAGCGAATAGCTTTGTGGACAGGCAGCTCTTCATTTTCGAACAAGCGAAGTCATACTAGGGATACCGGCTAGTAGTGGTTAAATGCGTTGATGTTGGTGACATAAAGTGAAAACACCGTAAGCTTCTGATGCTTCATTGATGAAAATTATTTAACAGCATTACAGTGAGTTGTCGGAAACTTTATGACACTTCAGTTAGGTAAGATAAAAGGTAGATAGTTAGATAATTAATGTGCACCAAAACTTTCACAAAGCTCAATCGCTCAATCGCCAACAAAAAAACGACGAAAACAGATGAAAAAATCACCCACAAAGTTTAAAGTTCGTAATTTAAAGGAAAAATCCTGGCAGGTAGGTACGGAGGGACAAAAAAGTTATAAAACACTAAGAAAAGTTCCAAGGGCTCGTTTAATAGTTTAATCTTTATCTGGAACCATTGGAGCGAGATAATTTAGGGTCGAGAGTAAAGATCGGGACCCGCCACGCCCCTCGATTATGCCGACAAAAGGATCGCTCCCTATATTTTCAGAAAAGTTTAAATTCGAACATCTTTTGTTTTATTTTCGTGGAGGTCCGACACCGCGAGAAGAGATAAGAATAACTCGCTTTAATAACAATCGAGTTACTTTTCGTCCTCTTTATAAGTTTTGAGTTATTTATTTAACTGTAAGAATTTTGTTGGAAGAAGCGTTGGATCTAATGAATTTATCGTACAAGTTGCGAGCTGGAAAATTCTCCATAAATGGGTGGTATTTACAAGATAAAGAAATATAGAAAAGTCAATAAAATAAGTGGTCAATATAATAGTTTGATTCCTCGCAATCATGTCCATCGAACTAAAAGAAAAGGGTTCAGTTAAGTCGCAACATTAATCTGTACTGATAACATCCCTTTTTCGATCTAAGCAATTCTATTTCGATGGGTTCTATTTTTCATACCCGGGACCCTTTTGCAGTAATTGGCATGATGTGATGACCAGTGGCAACGACAATGACACCCTAAATTTATATTTGTAACACAATTTTCAACAATTTTGGATAAAGGAGAATTTTTTTTTTTTTGAGGATGGGAAATCATCAAATGACCCCTCCTGCTCTGGGTGGAGTGGAAGGGAGTGTCAGACTCTTACTGACTAAAACCCACCCAAGTCCCTTCCTTAGCCCTTTATGTTCCAGGGCAGCGGTAACCCTTTCGGACGATCCCGCTACCCTGGCACTAAAGGAGGAATTCAGATACGAGTAGGTTCATCAACATAACCTAAAATACATAGAAAATGTGTGGAATTCTATGATAAAACATACGTCTACACTTAAGTGAAAAACCATTAATATGGTTCAAAGGTAAGCACAGTGATTTGTGTACTCCTCCCCCCCCCTCCTCCTTCCCCCCTTCCCCTGAGCATGGATTAGAAGAGGTTCGCGGGAGACGACCCGAATAAATTATGTAGTAATTAATTTTCGTTTATGTATGCCATATTTTGTTCGAGTATTGAAAAACCACTAAATGTGCTCTATTATGAAGAAAATAGGGAATTGAAATTGCATTTGCACTAAAACTAAAATTGGAATAGGTATTATAAGCAGAACCTCTCAACATAGGTTCAGTTTATTTTCCCATCGCTAACAAAACAGTATGTTACGTACCAACTTATTTTTCTAGAAAATACTCGAACAAACACGGCCCACGCCCCAAACACAGTAAATTACACGAACACCTTTCATTAATCCAAAGGATTGCTTACACGTTTAATTGCCATCAAGAAAGACGGCCACGATTCAGACGAAATAAAATACAATTAAATCGGACTCACCGTGAAATAGTAATTAATTCAATTAATCCAATCGAATGGACTATTGCGTTGAACGTCGCGAGTTAACGATCCCCGTTCTCTCAAAGGTCCACGTAGATGGGTTCCGTACCGTTATAAATATTCACGAGCATGATAAAGTTTCGTCATATTTTCTGGAAATTCGCGAGTGGATGCATAATGGTGGTGTGCTCGCGAAGGGCTGCCATTTTGTAATGCGAGGTGCGAATTAAGATTGCGGCGAAGCTCTCATTAGCGCGGCCGTTGCACTAATTGCAACGCTACTCAACAGAACTTGAGCATAAAAATATTTTTTTTCTTCGTTTCATTCATACTTCTCTTCACATTTGATGCTTAAAACACTTATAGTGGTAACTGAAGTAGCCTAGATAAATTCGTAAAGATTTTACTTTGAATTGAAGCAATGTTAGAAGCATTTTTAACACAAAACTTGTGTGATTAGTTGATTACCTCAAATATCTATTCTATAGCCATTGATTTCAATAGCAATAAAAGAGTCTGCATAACAAAAGCCATTGCCTTCCAAATATTATCGAACCCAACGGCTATTATTGTCCTGACTGTTACGACATGACTTTAATAACAATATTCAAAGACGGAAATAATACTAAAGGACGTCTGTTTGCATTATTCATTTCGATAATCGTTTTTGATACTGGCGGCCATCGAATTCTGCTATCGTTATGGTAATTCTACGTACTTATTGTTCCGGAGTCTGCATTGTTGACGTGCTTACCTGGGGAAGAGAAAAAATATTTATTATTTTGGGATTTATTTCCATTATGAAGATTTATTTGAATTTTATTTTTAAAGAATGTAAAATTGGACTCTTCTCTTGCTTTATTTCTAAGACTTTATGTAAATATTTTACCAATTTAATACTGAATAAAATATTATTATTATATATTACTTGGTACTGACATTATATGTATTATATATTATTTAGTTCGTGACAGTAAAAACTGCCGATATAAATTCCCAAAAATTACACAACACTAATAACAGCTCAAACAAACTAATAATAAAACACAATCGCTCTTAAGTTGTACTTGAAGATCGCTTTCGATATATTCGCTCGTATCGTTGATCCAAGTCTGATTGCTCGCGGCTAATCCCAGCCTTATATAGTACCGCAGATAGTTCCAGAACCTTCTATTGTAGAAACATCTAGAATGTTCGAGCACATACTGGCCCCGGCTGACCAGATGTCGATAGTTCTAGTACCGAAATTTCTAGAAGGATCTATTAGTCCTGTTACTCGATACTAGATGGCGCTAGTGGTGAATTAGTTCTGCTACATAATAATAGATGGCGCTAGTGGTAACTAATGTCACCATGTACGAGTACCTGGTATTAATTGTGGCGTGCAACACTACGTTTCAAGGTATTTGAATTAACATTTAAAATCTTAAATAAAATTTGAAACTGCAAAAATAGTCTATTTTGTGACAGTTTTAGGTCGTCTTACTAAACGAGACTGAAAATAAAAATAAAAATACAAATTCCAGACAGCCGTGGAAACCTTAAGTATTCTCGTTGAAACCACTAAAAATAGTCTTAAATTGGATTTATTCGAACCCAAGAAGAAAGTATCTAGTCTAGTGAATGAAATGCTGCCACTCGTAGCGTGGCTCGACACAGGGACTTCACTATCTTCACTTTCAATTTCCACGTCGACGCACACGAATGAGAAACTTTTTTTTATTATGAGTGCTAAAATATTCTTTATACTAACAAGTATTCGGGTACCTATTGAATCCTTGGAATTGGCGGGAGTTATTGGAATTAAGGTTTTACGTCGTCATATTCGTCTTTGACACCAAAACCCTCCGCGTTTTTTTGTGAATTTGACTATTTACCTAAGCACAGAAGAGAATTTAATATTTCTTTAATATCGCAAGTACTGGCGGCGTACCAAGTTTTTAATAACTCACTTGACGCTTACAAGTTGCACGGCAATGTTACCTTCTTTAGTGGAATTTAATACTTCTTAGAAGAGTTGAGTAACTTTTTAAGTATCTACAAGGTACATAACATCGCGCCTTGTTACCACGAAGGGTTGGGCAGAGGTATACCTATAGTACACCCACTTTAGTCCCAGTACCTAATGGGGGCGAGCCTACAAGGTACCTACTAAAATATATTTAAAAAGCCATTAAAAAAATCATTTAGAAATTGGCACAGGCACGCAATTTCCACCAATAAAGTTAACTTTTTTACGATTCCGGCAGCCTCTATAAATCGTCGTGAATAGTCTGTGGTTGTATAGTAAGACCGTTCGGTCAATCGAGTCGTTCCGAATCAACGAGTGGCGGCGAGTGGCGTGCGTCGAGTGAACGGTAATCACTCGCCGACTCGAGAGCCACTCGCGATGTATCGAGTGTCAGCATTCCGATATTTTCTACATTCGAGTTTTTATTCAATCGGAGGGAACTAAAGTAGCAAAAAATGTAATTCTTTTCAATGGATATCTGCCGCATTCTTTAAAAGTCAGTTAAAATTTAGTAGCTGATTAACAAGTAGAAGAGATACTCGTATGTTTAAATATCATCAGGAAAACATAGGAATTTAATGATAAGACAATTTAATGCCATAAAACTTCAGTAGGTAAAGGTTATAATTTTTATTAGAGTCAGAGAAATTTAATGAAGTAGGAAATGGTATTAAAATAATCCTACTAATCTACTTAATCCTACTAATATTATAAACGTGAAAGTTTGTATGGATGGATGGATGTTTGTTACCAATATTCCTACGGGATCGAAACTTATGCGGGTGAAACCGCGGGGCGCTGCGTATTATATTTATACTATAAATATAATACATAAAATAAGATAACCCACATCCAGATTCCCATTTCTTTAAAACATTAAATATTCAGCGCAGGTTTACTCATATACATAACACAGTGCCTTCCATTTCACCGGTAACAACCGCATTGCTTCCTTTTCAAAGCCGAAAGGAAGTCATCTCGAAGAGTTTGCGGCTTTTATGTATAAAGTAGGAGGTATACCGGTTGACCTATAAACATTCTGTCACATAATCGCGCGTGTGAGTCTGAACAAAAGACGAGCAACAATGGCTAGGCGCGACCTTGGGTCAGCGGGGGTCAAGCAGCGCTGAGCAAGCCCGGAAACTGAGCTTGTATGACGAGCCATACTCCATTATGAATGGAAAGGTCTCATTTGTTGATGGTGCTACAATTTTTACGCAGTTGTGGAGCTTTTCAGCGGAAGTGCAACGGAAAATTCTCTCATTTCTAAACGTTTCTCTTTCTCTATAGTTCCATTTCGTCAGCACAACACTTTCCTAGCCTTTTTATTACACAATGGCTGGTATGGTAGACCTGTTTGTTTAAAATAGATTCTGGTGTTTATTAAACTTGTTTATTCTCGTATTATGGAACTGAACACACACAAAAGGTGGAACATGAAATGAAACTTTTTAAAGTACTATTCAAAGTGTGTTTTATCTCTTTGCGGCAACATCACGTAAAACACAGCTGGTTTAGGCGAGTTTAAAAACTGGCCCCACGCTCCAAGCTTTGATTAAAATATAAAATACTTATACAAAAAAGCCTCGACTGTAGAAAGCGGAATACAAAAGCAAAAGCAAAAAGTATTTTTCATATGTATATGAAAAATACTTTTTTGTCTGATTTAGATCAATACTGTACAAACTGAGTATCTGTTTTGTGATTTTGGCGGTCTCTCCAGGCCTATGCCCATATCTCTCGCCGGAACGCCCTTATCGATCTGCTCCGACTTTCGGTACCTCGGGTCGCTTGTCCAAGGAGATGGCGAAGTAGACCGAGACGTAACGCACCGGATCAACTCAGGATGGATGAAATGGCGACAGGTAACAGGAACAACTTGCGACCCACGGATGCCCCTCAAGTTAAAGGGGAAAATTTATAAGTCCGTGATAAGGCCTGTCATACTTTATGGGTCTGAATGCTGGGCTGTGAAGAAGACGGATGAAAAAAGATTGCATGCAGCGGAGATGAGAATGTTGAGATGGATGTGTGGAGTGACGAGAATGGATAAAGTAAGAAATGAGTATATAAGAGGAAGTTCGAAAGTGGCGCCAGTGACAGAAAAGTTGAAAGGAAATCGTTTGGCTTGGTATGGGCATGTGATGAGAAGGGACGAAACGCATGTGACTAAAAGAGTGATGAATATACATGTTGATGGCTGGAGAGGGAGAGGAAGGCCGAAGAAAAGATGGATGGATTGTGTGAGGAATGATATGAAAGAGAAGGGAGTGAATGATAGTGTGACGGTTGACAGAGGAGAATGGAAGAAAAAAACGTGTTGCGCCGACCCCAAGTAACATGGGATAAGGGCAGGAAGATGATGATGATGATGACTGTATTATCTACACCAAAATTGTTTCGAACATAAACGAGTCGTAGCTTGATACACTAATCTATAATTTCAGAATGTTATCAAATAATTTCGTTAAACTGTGTTTCAATAACCGTTTATTTTGATTTTGTTTACACAAATTGTTTAGAAAACACGTCGGCTTTGTTAAAGCCTTCACGCCGCGTAGGACTAAAAATAAACTCTATAGAATGTTCACTTTTACATAAATACCAAATAAGTTTTCAACATTTTCCCTACATTACAGAGCGTTAAAACAAATAACAAAAAGCCCCCTCACTATCTCTTTTAATCCCGCAGCACGTTCAATACATAACTCACTAAAACCAACCTCGTCGAAAGAATAACCGAAACATTTTGGCCTCAGCTAAAAAAATCACGAAGAAAGTGGGTCACTGAAAAAATATCGCGGCCACAGCAACTTGAGATGGTATCGAAGATGCCACCTTGTACATAGATACCCTCGTTTTGTTTAGCACTTGAAGCTGGAGCGCCCTCTCGCGGCCGTCAAAGGAACGACCTACTCTATGGGTGTAAAATTAGGGATTAGCTAAGAGGGATGTTATAAAATGTAGATAAAATCGATATCGATGTTTTATCGGTGGTATTTAGGTTTAGGAAATGAATGTTTTAGAATTAGAACATGCAAGAACTTGTTTGTAATGTTTTATGGAATGGAATGTTTTAATGTACCTACTTACATTATTTACTATCGTAAATTTTTGTATTTGTAAATATTTCCAATATGAAAGCTGTTTTCCTGATAATTTCATATTTTTTTGTCTCGACTTCGTCGTAAAATTTAACGTCGCTCGCTTTGAGTGAAATGGTTTTATTTTCGAGACGTAAAATATTTTTTATGAATGATGTAAGGAATTGAATTACTCATTCCGATACTTTATATTTGATTGAACGGTCGTATTTTATTTCACAGTTTTGCATCCGCAAATGGTTAAAAAACGGTTGCGCGTTTGCTAGGAATTAAATCAGCAAAAGAAAAATAAGAAAAATTCAAATAAAAATTCTCAAAACAAGGATTTTTATACTACGTATTGGAAAATATAATTATACTCGTGACAACAAGTAGCCGCAAGGACAAATAGGCTAAAAAACCAGAAATAAAAGCATAAATAACAAAAACAATTCTCTCGACTCCACACTCAGTGATCTTTGCCCCATGTATGAGCGCGTTATTTTAATGGGTGATTTTAATACCCGTTTGATTAAAAATGACACTCGATCCCTTAAAATCCGTTCACTCTTGTCTTCTTTCAATCTTCAAGTTTTGCCTCTTTCTGCAACTCACTATTTTTCCTAATTGTACACCCTCGTTTCTAGATCTTATGATTGTCTCCTCTCCTAGTAATGTTTCTTACCATGGTCAACTTACGGCTACTTTTTCTTACGACGATCTCATTTACCTTTCGTATCGTATCCATGTTCCCAAGCGTAAGTCTCAGCTTTTATATCTCCGTAACTACAAAGGCATAGATCTGGAAGCTTTGCAGCGTGATGCCGGCGATCTCGACTGGAACCCTCTGGTTGAGTTCACTGATTTCGACGATAAGGTGAATTGTTTTAACGCAACCGTTCCCGAATTATATGATCAGCTTGCCCCTATCCAACGTGTCAAAGTTAGACATAACCCTGCACCATGGATAACGCTACAAATTAAAGAGCTTATGGCTCGCAGGGATAAAGCTAAGAGCAGATATACGTAAGCGCAGACCTTCAGAGCTGAATCTCTCATACTACAAAGCGTTACATAATCGCTGCAGTCATTTGTGTCAAGATGCTAAGAGACGCTATTTCCATGACCAACTCAATAACCGCAGTTCTTCCGATGTATGGAAATTTCTCAAATCTGTAGGCATAGGCAAGTCACCTGCCAACCAGTGTAAGGATGTGAATCTCAATGATCTCATTATGCATTTCTCTCTCCTTCCATTTTCTCTTGATCCGTCTGTCAAGGCTGCGATACTGGAGAGTCTTGCTAGTTTGCCGTTACCATAATATTCTCACTTCAAGCTTAAAGATGTTACTGAGGATGACGTTAAGAAGTCTATACTTGCGATCACTTCTTCAGCAGTCGGTAATGATAAGTTGTGTTCAAGAATGATATCTGTTATCCTTTCCTCATTACTTGCTGTTCTCACTCGCATCTTCAATCACCCATTTCCCTCTTGCTCCTTTCCGTCAGTTTGGAAACAGGCTCACATAATACCTTTACCTAAAACTAACAATCCTACTTTATTAACCCACTTTATACCTATTTCTATTCTCCCATTTCTTTTTAAAGTTTTTGAGCACATAGTTCATAGACCATTTTAGCCTGGTACAGTTCTTATCTTCGGGGGCGCTCTCAGTGTGTTCGCCTGGAGGAGTCCTCTAATTGGTGTAGTCTCACTGAGGGTGTTCCTCAGGGTAGCGTTTTCTCTCCTCTTCTTTTTTCAATTTTCATAAACTCTGTTACCAGAGTAATCTCCTCTACTTTCCGTCTCTACGCAGATGATTTGCAGCTTTATCGAGATTTTACTGTAGCTAACGCAGGTTTTGCAATTACTGCAATGAATCATGATCTGGCTTGCGTCAGCGTTTGGGCTAAGTCATTTGGTTTGCAAATTAACCCAACTAAATCCCAGGCCATGATCATCGGCAGCAGATTGGTTCGCATTGTGGCTGATGTAACATCTCTCATGCCTTTATTCGATGGTGTTCGCATTGACTATACCTAAACCGCTAAAGATCTGGGTGTAGTTATTGACTCCAATCATTCGTGGTCTCAGGTCAATGAGATCAGCCAAAAGGTACATTTCTCCTTTCATTCGCTGAAATGCCTTCAGGGTCTTCTGCCCTTGAAGACTAAAAATTTTCTTTTTTCATTCGTGATTTAAAAGCTTTCTCTATTTAAACGTCGATTAAAAGAGCATTACCTTTCCTCTATTCCGTAAGCATTTGTATATATATATATAAAGTCAAAGTCAAAGATATATATATGTTTATACACATATATATGTTTATATATTTTTGTATTATGTATTTATTTAAGTACTCCTATACTTATGTAACTTTTTTGCATTATATGTGTAGGTATATTTAATATTCCAGTTTTAGACTCACACATTCATATTTTTGTCTTCTTGTTCTTACACACTATTCCCTACATTTCTATTTTACTTCTCCTTTCGCAGGTCTGCTGGAAGAAGTTTCTTAAAAAATAAACAGTACCTTATTACCCATATTATAACTATGTCATATCCCTATGTATTTTACTGTGTGTACATAAATAATAAAATAAAATAAATAAAACTCGTTCACATTAAATGTATACGAAGAAGCGAAAATGATCGCAAACAAAACGAGCCAGACTTATCAGAATACAATCGGGAAACGGAGAAAATACACAAAAAAAGGGAAATGACATATTTTGTATTGAATAAGTTGTTGACTGCGAAAGTTGAAACCGAAACGCGAGTGTAAGGACAAACGAAAGAGTGAAGCCATGTCGGCAGATGTCAGTTACCGCCGCCATCTTGGGTTTATTTGTTTTCATACTTCGAGTTCCCGCCACTTTTGTGTTGTTCGTCAGAGAATTTCGTCGGAGTTATTTATCTTGTTATTTACTTGACGATGTATCGCAAACGAATCTTGATTTGAAAAGTTTTATATGAAATACGTGTCTGATTTTGATAAAGTATAAAAATGGCGCTTTCCTTCTTTTTCATTTTACGTTGTAGCTTCCGCTGTAAGTAATGCAATCCATTGTTTCCCTTGAGTACTGTAGGATACGGCTAATTACTTATAAAGTACATTTTGACCGCGTAGGTACTTTTCTATGTAAGAACTTTATTATTTTCTTTACAATATAATATTTACATTATATAAGCTAACGTTTAAAATAATAATACATATGTACAGACGCCAGCACATCAAGCTACTACAATCTGTCAAAATTCTTTAGTAGATTTTCAACTTTATCGCTAAAGCATTAAGGTTCAAGGTTGATTGGGAAAATTTGACAGTTTCGGGTAGGTTGACCTGCTGGCGTCTGTACATGTGAAAAAACAAGCAAAAGAATCATAGGGCATCAACAAATTCGTCCACATCGCTGTCAACAGGAACAGTGCCCAAAAGGCTGGCAGCATTGCCACGTTGTATGGCGATGCTAATTCTTTGGCCAAGAAACAGGCCAGCCCTCTGGTCACGTGAAGAGTCGACTAACCGCTAAAGTAAAGTATTTTTTCTATTTTGCATTTTTAATTAAAGCTATCACTTTATTTAATTATCCATTCGTTCTGCTCTTGAAAAGGTACATAATCAAAGTTCAAAGATCAAGAACATTACGGAAATTCCCTTTATTGCCTCTAAGAGAACACTGAAAGTAATTGGAAACGGTCGAGCAAACATTAGCTCAATATGAAACAAATAAAATACAATTGTGCAGATGTTGTTCTGCCAAACGTGGGAGGTACAATTAAAATCCAATTGCTTTGGAACTTCGGGCTGGCTAACGATTATGGACCAGACAACACAATGTAGGAACATACAGAAGCTTCACCCCTGGCAACAAACAGTAACTCATTCACAAATATTTTCGATACTGTTAAGGTATAATTAAAGTCTTGAACTAGTGCTTTCTCAGAAATACACTTTATCAATATTTGTGACATGTGCCGTTTTGTATGAATCAAACTTCGGCACGTGTATATTTCATGTTGACGATGTTAGCTGCTCCGAATGAAATTGTTTTGTAAACACGAATATGCCCAATTATTTCGAGTAATGCGGTTTGTCGCTACGTGCTACGGCGCGCTACGAGCGGTCTACGAGCGGCTACGAGCGTGCTACGCCGTAGAGCGACATACAGGTTGTTTAATTAGTTAACGCGTCATAATCGGGATGTAAAATTTTATGTTAAGTTTATTTATTTGGCCTTTTCATACACTTGACTAGTTGTGGCTACTTACTTTTACGAAAATATGATCATTTTCTTTTGTGTATATTTCTATCGTAAAATAGTCTCAAGAAAAATGAACTGAATATAAACACAACAATCACTACATTTTGTATTGTGTAAAGCTGGCTCCGGTTATATGGCAAATGCGAAGTCTTAAATTATCAATAAAAACTTCTACTCCTTTAAATAAACGATTTCAAACCAAACAAAACGATAGAAAACTCCGCAAAAGAAAAGCAGACCCATTCAGCAAAAATAACTTTCCGATTCATAATTTCTATTTGAGTTGACGATATAACCAATACCTGCTCGTTACATAGCGTATATTTATTCGTCTCTTTGAATTCACCTGGAACTCCTTTGAATACGGCTTGCGTACTGCGGCTTACCCGTACGTGCACGTAACTAGAAATGTACCGCCTGGGCAAGGAGTTCTGTGGGAAAAGGAAATATATATTCAAGGCAGATAGCATAGAAAAACTTTTAGAACTAGTTTCATATATGTTGCTGCTGCAGAGATACGTGTGTAATTAGCAGAGGAGCAGTTCCCGTATTTTTGAGAACGTTCACATTCTAATCTCAGTCTCAATCTGTCAAGAATATGTATCTCTAATTTTCATAAGGTTTTGACATTGATTGTTGCTGAGATAAACCTGGATTTTGAATGGTTCTGGTTTCTTCTTTTGAGGATTACGGGAATCGGCCTGTAGGTTTTAGAAATAGGCGTATTCATCGATGTGCGACAACGTATTACAAAATGCCTGAAAGCCTTTTAAATCGTCTAAGAAGAATTAGTATGGGTAGGAATACATTTAAAACCAATTTTCCTTCATTATTTATTCCAATAGAAGAGGCATAAAGATCATGAAGCTCTGTCCTCACTTGGTGTCTATATGTAACAGTACAAATTTTCGGCACAGGATTCTAAAACCGACAAGTGTTTGACAAAAAGAAAAAGTATGAAAGAAAAACATTTGGGACACGCACAGGAAATACAAATAGAAAAAAAGGACAACGATAGTACCTACAGTTTTAGCTGCTCCACCTTGTGTACTAGCAAAGCCAATTATATAAACTCCATTCTAAACCCCATGTCACATTCACAGGTACGGATCAGTACGTAGATTGTTTTTCACGTTGTTTTAGCTAGCCGACTGTTATTAGCATTCCGATACTAACAGCCATACTCAATCACGTGTGAACATTATACAATATTGTGTTGCTAGTATGTTCGGGTGGTATTTGTTGTGTGTTTACACCTTCAGTGTAGTCAATTGGGAAGTTATTTGGGTGCTAATGCGGTTATTTGATTAAGATGAGTATATTTATTTTGTTATTGTAAAATTAATATCTGGTTATCGATTTAAAAGACAAGTACGCAAACTTAACTTCAGTATATAAAGTTTTCATGAATTGTAAAAGCATCTGGCATGTTGACGATGGCGTTTTAACGTTCTATCCAGACAGTCCATAATCATCGATAAATAAACAACAACAAGAAAGAATTTAAAAAATGCCTCTATCAATCAACACGCTATTTATGAGCGGGAAAGAAATCTCCGTGCCCTTCCCGAAATTAAAACAATCCCCACATATTTCATTTTTTTTTTTCTTATTGACAATGGGCTCACTCTTGGCCTCAATTCAGCCCAGAGGCAGGGATGAGATCTACGGTCGAACGAGCTTGCCCAAAAGAAGCCTATTAACTCACGCCCTGAAGAGATTCGGGTTGTATGAACTCGGGAATGCAGACGCAGGCAGACAATTCCACTCCTTAGCTGTGCGCATCAGAAAACATGATGAGAAGCGCTTAGTGCGTATATATGGTATATTAACCAAATAGGGGTGGTATCCCGCAGTACGTCTGGACTCTCGATGGTAAAAAGGTGAAGGCGGGATGAGCTCGTGTAGCTCTTGAGCACACTCCCCGAAGTACAGTCTGTAGAAGACGGACAGCCAGGCAACACTTCGCCGGTGAGCCAAGTGTAAAGCTTTGCCTCCACCAGCTAAAAAATAAAAAATATTCACCGTGTTGACATAAACACAAACATTGACATTCACAAAAGTGGCCCAAACTGAAAGGAGTGGGACATCGCTCCCCATACGACCCAATTCCTTGACAAAATATTGGTATAAATAAAAGCCAGTCCCTCGTGACATTTCTGAATGATATGAGATGTGTGACGATATATTCAGAGTTTCCGTCGACAAGACATATAAAATTTGTGCAGGTCGACAGTTTCTTGTAGGCTGTCCATTACAAGAAAAATATGGATGACGACGTTGGTTACAAAAATTGTTCGCCTGATCGCAGCCCACACTGTCGCACGTAGTCCTACAGCTAGGATTTGCTCAAGACTTGACGCATTTGCCTCTCGCCATTTAAACCATTTTTCTCGTTTCTGTGCCTTTAACTATCATCCTCCTTCTGCCCTTTTCTTAATTTATTTAGTTGCATGTGAAAAAAGAAAATACGTTTATTTGCGGCAAACATGACGCGTAAAAAGGACACAAACACAAAAAAAAAACAAGTGGGGGGAAACATGCATCACATCCACGCAAACCGGCCATCACTCAGCATAATGCTAAGACCCTATACGAGACAGAGCCCCAGAGCTGGTTTTCAGCAACAGCAGGCATTGACGTGATAACGCCCCATGACTGTGTGAGCCAATTTTTCCACGCCAGTGGCATATTTGAGTTTTTTATGTCCAAAGGTGGAATGTGACTGCTGATGACTTTCGATGTCGTCATTGGTGGCTTTTTGTCATCCCCGGCCATTTTGTTACCTTTAGTTGTAGCAGCGTCTGTCGAACGTGAAGCTTGCTAGTCGGTTTCTTCTGACACCATGTTATGTGGTCGAGTTCTGACCTGGACGTCTTCGGGGAGATAATAGTCTACGCTCGCTCAAGCGTGCATGCACTACCGTATCTCACTTTCAATAAAGTATAATTAATACCGCATGGTAGACCATTCTTATTATAAGATCTCCCCGAAGACGTCCAGGTCAGAACTCGACCACATAACAGTTTCGACCTCTCCTACCAATACCTAAGAAATTGCATCCAAGTCAACCCGCCATCTACTTCGTGGTCTACCGCACCCCGTCTAGTTATCTCAGGGCACCAATTCAAAATTACATTCCTTCCTTCATTTATGAAATATGTTGCGGGTTATAATATAAATGACGGAGCTTATTACATAAAAGTTCGGTGTTTGCGGCAGTATTGCTAAAATTAGTGCTCGTCCTTCCCGTGGGCTTTGTAAAAGCAACTAAGTGATTGTATAAAGTATATGGCCCTCTGTAGGGTATACTGATGAGATTCGTGCGATAAGCATACCGTTGTGATTACAATATCATGGTAACACAGATCATTAACGTAATATCAGATAACATTGTTCAGTAATTAGTATTGTATAAGTATCTGCTTCCATTTTGTTGTTCGTGCCATTATATACAGGGTTATTTGGAGAACACCAGCAACCTCTTAAGAGGTCATTGTACTCATCATTATGAACAACTTGTACTATGGGACCAAAACTGAAATCGCAAAAAAAAAATCCGCTGTTCCCTACATTTGTGTTCGCATAACTCGTCAAAATATAGGGAGCAGCTGATTTTTTTTCGCGATTTCAGGTTTGCCCCTATAGTAAAAGTTGTTCATAATGATGAGTACAATGACCTCTTAAGAGGTTGTTGGTGTTTTACAAATAACCCTGTATATACACTCATGACAAAGGAAAACAACACTTAATGGTCTAAGTTCGCCACCGAGCAGCAAAAACACGAACTCGTGGTTCACCGTCCTAGTATAAGTAGAAGCTTTTGCCATAAAGTCGTTTAAATATCTTTATATTTATTATTCCAAATCAAAATCAAACGTCACATTCCAAACGTCAAAATTACAAAAGACAGTCCCCCAAAAACGCCCGCCCTTCACTATATAAACTATGTGACTTTATTATAAACTATATGCCTGCCAAATCCATACACACTTTTCACATTTATATTATTAGTAGATAGAATAACATATTTAGACTCTTAAAAAGCCGTAAAATTTTTTATTATAATTTAGACTCGTAAAAGTAGGCTTACAATCAAATAAAACTCCACCCAACAGACCTTGGTAAATAATAAATAAACACATCCGGAATCAGCTCAGACACAGTTGTACACAATAAAACACACATAAATACAAAGTCTACTAACGACGAGCAGAACATGCCCATTTTAAACCCATAAAATCTGTCTTATTGAGCTGGCGACTTTGAGCCGTGTTGGGGGCTTTGTGTGCCAAGCGGCTTATTTGGTACCTTGTGAATATTTCACATGCCTACTCTACATGTTACACATAACCGCCATTATTTTAAAATGTATACGTCAAAGAGGTGTTTGTTGGGCCGAGGGTATACGGAATTTGACCCCAAATACGATATGGGACAATGGAGATGGACGTGGGCGCAGGCTACGCAAATGTTGCGGCGCCCTTTTGATTTGGTCAGAAAAAAAAATCTGGTTCAAAATCTCTTTTAGCTAAGCAGACCACGTTTAATAGTGATATTACCTTATATTTAGATTTTATCTTTATTTTCATGTGAGTTTGGAAATACCACGTAGTTGAAGTTTATCATACAGTTGTAAAACTCTCCACTCTGACTATACCGTCCATAGCTATTATTACAGTATTTTTATCACATGAAGTGATGCGCGCTTTACTTGTGGTAACCAAGTGAACAAACACCCTGTGAATGTGTGCGTGAAGACGAGTTGCATGTTCGTACACTTAGTAACCAAAAGTAAAGCGCGCGTTGATCGTGAGATAAAAATACTATACATTCATCAGTTCTAAAGTTACCAACCGGTCCTCAATTGCGACATTTAAACTCAATAGAAAGTACATAAACCTGCTCCACATTGCACTGGCGGCTTCATACAATAAAAACAATACTTTAGTTCAAGCCAGTGGGTTGAGCACTCGATTGCGGAACTCATCGAATTCAGCCGATCATTCAAGTTTCACTCGATTTATTCGAATGTTTACGGAGTTAAACTTTAGAGCTTAAGGGTTACCTTGCTGTGGTTGTTATGGCGGGAAGTTCCCCTTTTTGAGGTCATTACTCGGCATAATCTATGGATCAACTGATTTTTTTTTCACGTTTTCAGGGTTGGTCACTTAGTAAAAGTTGTTCATAATGATGAGTACAGTGACCCCTTTTAAGGATTAAAACGATCAAGAAACGGTGTATAGACACGATTTATCAATCTACATGTTAACTTGCTGTGGTTATTATGGCGGGAAGTTCCACTTTTTCAAGTCAAAATATCTGTAAAATATAGTTTTTATAAAATCTGAAAACTGTTAGGTTTTCTTGCGTCAATTGCCTGGCCACGATCAACAACAGTTTATGACAATAATTTCTAGCTAGACGGTATAAAAGCGTATGCCCGTGTGCCCCCCGGGGGTAACACAACAACGTAAGTACGTATAATAAAGTATGTCTCATTTGTTAACTACTGACAAGCTAAGTTAGCTTTGTTATTTAAACATTCGTATCTAATATTACTTCTAGAGTATTCACTCATTAAATACAACTTGCCAACGAGTTTCAGTTAAAGCCCAGCCTCCCACATTCACTCTAAAGTCCATCTGATTTAAGGTCAAGGTAAAAGGTAAGTAAAAATAGCCGTTTTATTTCAGTTTCCAGACAGTCCCATTGCCCGGCTGAGGAAAATCGTAGAGTCGGTGAAGCGATCTGATTTGATTTTCTACCGATTTTCACGCGACCAGTCAATTGAGAAAACAGAGATCACCGAGTTGCAGGGAAAAAGCCCCAGTTTTTAGGTATAAAACATAATGGTAAGGTTTTAAAGACTTTTTTTTTCTATCTGGTAAAGATTTTAGCTTAAGACTGATACCTCTGCCGTTTATACAGGGTGGCAGGGACATCGATGCGCAACCTGTTACCATGGATTCAGCACTTAACCCCCTTTTTTTTTTTTTTTTTTTTTCAGGATGGGAAATCATCAAATGACTCCTCCCGCTCTGGGTGGAGCAGAAGGGAGTGTCAGACTCTTACTGACTAAAACCCACCCGTGTTCCTTCCTTAGCCCTTTATGTTCCAGGGCAGCGGTAACCCTTTCGGACGATCCCGCTTCCCTGGCAGGCTTCGGCTTCGGCACTTAACCCCCTAGCGTAAACGGTAACGTAGCGTAGCCAGTAAAAAAAATCCGCTTTATCATAAAAAAGTACAAACTTACGCGGTTAAAATGTATGGAATACCTAATTTATTTTAAATAACCTCCTGTCCTGAATAACAGGTAACAGGTTGTGCGTCGATACTGAGAAACAGATATTTTGAACCCTCGTTGAAAGTAATACATGAAAAGAAGTTACAAAGGGAACTTTACCCTTGTCACATAGTAACACTTTATCGGGGAAACGAGCTCTAATTCAGCGCCGAAAGTGCCAATCGTAAAAAGTGACGATCTTAACCTCTACTAAACATGCTGATAAGTTGGAGATCGTATCTGTCTGAAAAGACAAGGTAAATAGAAAAACCGGCCAAGTGTGAGTCGGACTCGACACGAAAAGTTCCGTACTAAAATGCCAAAAACGCCGAAAACACGTTTCTTCTATGAAGACCCCCTTTACTTTAACTTTATTTTATTTTTATTTGTTGTTATATACACTGAAAATTTCAATCGTCTGCCTATTATGGTTCATGAGATACAGCTCGCTGATAGACAGACGGACGGACGGACGAACAGCAGAGGCTTAGTAATAGGGTTCCGTGGGCAACTTTTGGGTACAGAGCCATAAAAAGCAGTAAGGAATTTTAGAAATGCTAGTTTCCCCAAGAAAAAGTTATCTTAAGCACGGACTTCTATCAAACAGGTACCAGGACATCTGTTTAAAAATAATCGTTATAATATAAGTGGATAATTTATCTATAACAAAATACCAAAGGAATTTAAATAGTTAACAAATGATTTATTTTTTATAAAGTTAAATTTATGACTGCTGGAAAAAAAGATTTTATTCTACATATGAATGAGTTTATAAATCTGTTTTAAATGAATGTGACGTTAATGGATATTGGATGTATTGTAAAAGTAATGAATGCTAGAACTTTTTGCATTTAAAGCACACCATCTAAATAAATAAAAATGAATCACCGAAATGTATGTACGCGCATAACTTCCGATCGACTACACCAAATTGGATAATCCTTTTTTTTGTGTTTGTTATTTTCAGGACAAGGTTTGTATAGAAAAAAATAAAAAAAGATCTTTTTAAACATGGCGGTACGACGTTCGCCGGGTCAGCTAGTTGCACATAAATATACTCTAGCATTAAATACAACAACCTAAAGTTTTGCATGTCAAGTTTTTTTAATGTCTGACTATGTATTAGTAACTTTATTACTGCCTTTAAGTGCTGATTTTTCTATTGCCAGAAAATTTTAACGAAGGAATAATTTTGAATTTTTGACAGTTCTTCCATATAAAATCTGTCAGAGGTCAATTTTATTCCACGAATAAAAATTATCTGTCGATTGAAAAATCAGACCTAACACCAACACTGTACCCATCAATACCTATTGCAAATAAATGATAATGGTAACAGTAACTATGATTTTGTCACCATCAATTTTATTTGTGTTTGAACTTGGAAATAAGCATGATCATTTTATAGCCGCTTTCGGGCCTGCATCAAACAATTTAAGGCTGGTATACTACTTAAACGGGACAAAGACTTCGGAAATGCGATACAATAACTTGGCATATAATCTGTATGTTCCTCTAAAACCGTACGAGAAAACAAGACTATAAACCACGACGGACGATAAAGCACTTGATGATAGCAGTTCCTCTTCCCATCCCACTTTATCGACGACTATACAAACACGAATTAAATACAGCTTTAATTCCCGATGGAACAGACTCTTTAGGTACACTCGTATAGAAAGATTTGTACACATAGGTATATTACGGCGTAGGAGGTTTACCAGAAGTGGTCATTGCAGTAGTGGTTCAGCAATATCATCAAGATTGTACCGGAATGTAGCAGTGGTACGACAGCGGCACCTCTGACATCATATGTCCTCAGAAGAAAGCCGCCACGCAATTATAGATGCGATGCTATGCTAGTGATTGTCACCAGCCAGTGTCACTCTTATCCGATCTTTTCGGAGATTCCAGTAACTTCGTAACAAAACTAGACAGCGTCACAGTCGAATATAAAATCGAATTTGGTATTGATTGAAATTATGAGATGTTGTACGGTAAAGCCTCTTCGAACACACACGTGACCCAATAGGTACACCAGGAGAAACTCGCTTTTAAATTTTGCTACATATTACATAGAAAGATGTCTAAATATAGTAAAATTCAAAGGCTATTTTCAACTAAGCTAGGCTTCTGTTAAAGGATTTACTGTGGTAAACAGACGAAACACAAAGCTAGATCTTTGTAGACATTCAGTTTAGGACATTAATCTCTCTAGCTCCGTGAACATTAATATAATATTCAACTAATTAAGGCTCTGGACTCGCTTTTCGTCTTAGGTGTATTTAAAGTTTGTTGTTTGTACCTAACGTTCGGTAACAATAATGTACTGAAGAACTTGTACGTATTAATTCTATCAGCCAAATTATTTAATAGTTAAGTTTTATACATCAATTATAATTTACAAGCTAACACTAAAATAACAACATTATATCATAACTTAATTAAAACTATACAGTACACACTAAAGTATAGCGTCGAAAAATTCATCCGCATCGCTGTCGACTGCTAACCTCGGTAACTCGTTGAATGGCAATGCTTGGCCAAGGAAAAAGCCAGCCCTTGGGTCATAGGAAGTGTCAATCAGCGGTTTTGAAATTTCCTTAAAAAGACCATGAGCACTTGGACCCCACGGTCCGAAGGTTTATTTATACCCATTATTTGTTTGTATCCGATGTAGGAACTGTGACGGCAATTTGTTATTGTTTTCCACTGTATAATAAGGAAATTCATATTGGTTCGTATTTTGTAAATGAATTTTAATTCCAATCGAATACCAACAACCAAAAACTACAAGCAAACGGTTCCATACCAAACGTACAGCGAAAAAATTCGTTCGCATTCAATAAAAAGTTGTCATCAATATCAAGATGTAGCAAAAAGACCATAGAACGAACTGGGAGTAGGAAGCTGCGCGATGTAGCAATCCGGGGAACCGTCTCGCTCCATTTCCGGAGTACAAATGAGGGAAGCTTGCCTTGCTGCCGTGTACCCCAAGAGTGGGAGGGGTGGAAGGGTGGTTCATGAGCCGATTTTATTGCGCCATCAACGTGTTTGACAGCCGAATAGATAAAGGTTTAATCATTCGAAAGCAATATGTGAATGTATGATAAAAAAGGGCTGAGTCAACAAATAATGTTCGCATCTTGGCTGACATTTGTGTACGTCAACGCATCGATCGTTTTAGTGATATAAGGTTTTCTTGTGAGAAAAACAATTTTGCGCAGCTTAAGTTATTTTTTTTACGTGATCCTAAAGACTACTACTACTAAAATGAAACCTCAATCATCATCTGCCTAGCCTTTTCCCAAATATGTTGTGGTCTGGTTCCAGTCGAACCGGATGCAGCTGAATACCAGTATTTTACATAGAGTAACTGCCTATCTGACCTCCACCACTCAGTAACTGGATAATACGATACCCCTAGGTAAGACTGATGGTCAGACTTTCGGGCTTCTGACGACTCAAAACGACTGTCAAAGATCAAGAACGACAGCCGGGACCAACTGCTTAAAGTGCTTTCCAAGGCACGGGGAGGTCTCGATATGTAAAGATGGTCACCCATCCACGGACCAACCATGACAAGCGTAGTTTAACTTCATCTTTTAATCCGTGTGGCTGTTATTACTTAGCCACGAGCCTCGTAAAACCTCAATGTTAAAAACTTTCCAGACGACGACGACGTAACTGAAAACCTTGAGCAAACTCACAGACTTCTTATACACCGATTTATCATGAATCATCTAAATTACGTCGTACTTACAAACTTAGGAACTCAATATTTAAGTTAAAAGTATGATAATAAGGTGCGGCCAGAGGAAACTTTTAGGTTTTCATTTGCCTACCTGAAATTGAACCGTGTTTATGTAATGTAGAGATAGGTTAAACTTTAGGTTTCAAAACTAATTGCGGGGCTTTGGTCATGTGTTGTTCGAAATTTCGGGACACATCTGAGCCCTAATTGTATAATACCTCCACCTACCCTCTCAATTTCTGGACGCTTCGCTGGGTATTTTATTTCGGGTATCATGTTGTTTGTTGAAGCTGCTTAGCTAACTCTTACTTAGGGACATAATGGGCAAACCATTTATTATTAACGAAAAAAGACAGTTTGAGCGTACATATACTAGCTTCTGCCGGTGACTTCGTCTGCCCCACTCCGTTGCATCGCATCGCATCACCTGCCCGTGCTATTACTTCGTTTTCGCTTCGCGTTCTTTCTGACTTTTTTTTTTCTTTTTGAACGATTCATTTGTAATCAACAGATTTTAAGAAATATATTTTAGAAGCCTTCTTATAAATATGGAGATACCTGTAACAGAAGACCTCTCTCTTCCATGTCTATGTGTAGTGTACAAATACAAATTAAGCTTGTTATTGACAGAATCAATAATAAAATAAATAAACTATGCAAACAAGGTTATCTACTAAACCATATGTTCTCATCCTTATTTTTCCCATCGCCCATCATGAGTTTTACTATAGCCCCCATTCTTTTTTACTTACCATCTGTCACGAAACAGCTATTGACACGATTACATTTAAACGTGTATACTCGTATATTTACGGTATTTTTTTTCTGAGTCTTCTACTGCACCCCTGAAAGTCTCAGACGCCCACGAGGGGGCGTTATCAATAACGCCCCCTCGTGGGCGTCTGAGACTTTCAGGGGTCACGTTGAGAACCTAAGTACTAAACTATTACTAAAACTCTGACCTGAATTGCCATATAACAGCCACTTCACCGAACCACTGAATGAATCCTTCAAACAAATCCAGTAAACCCTGTCATAATTCAAACAGCCTTGCAAAATCTCAGTCCGAACAATTAAACAATAACTGCCGTTTACATTCGCAATGAAAGTCTATTATGCACATCAGACTTAGTTGCGATGTAAAAGCGTACAACTCGTAATTGTACAATCGCGTACAGCGCAACTTTGAGCCTGCAGGGACCGGATTAGTTCCGATTGCACGCGCAGACGCAGCCCCTAATTGACGGCAGTGCTGTACTCGACTGTACTCAAATCGTACTTTGTTGCTCTGTATTCGTGTGTAGCTTTTTGTGTGTGATTGTGGCGCTATAACGCGAATGCGATTGGATTGCAAGTTGTAGCAGCAATATGTGTTACGAGTTGATTGAAAATGTGTTCCTCTTAAACCTTTGTGCCATCTACACCACATTATTGTCAACAAAGGCGTTACTATACATGGTGATTGGTAATTGGGCACATACCTTGAAATTGTTAATACTAGTGCTAATTTGCAACATTTTTGACTTCGATAAATTGGGGTCCAAAATGGGTTACTTTAGAGATATTGAACTTCTAAAGTTTTTTTTTTTTAATTTTCCGCCTCTCAACCATAGAACGCTAATTGTGAGAAATCTACTTCTTACTAGTATTATCTATAGCATCGAAGTACCAATCACCCTGTATTCAAGTTCTTCTTTCCATAGTCAATTCTCATACTAAGAGTCAGCAGCGTCTTAACTGAACTAATATGTCTACTTCTTCTCATTTTTTATTTTTCGTTCAGCAAGTTTACTAAGCCCCAAGGGAAAAAACAGCCTCTCTTTAAACAAAGCTTACGCCGGCATTGTTAGTACTAAACCGGCTAAGACTACCAAAACAGCTGTGCAAGCAACAAAACATTCTCAACACACTCTAACTCATTTCCATGCAAAATATACTTTACATGAATTCCTTTTTATTTCTGTAGAATGAATGCTCAAGTATATCTTCAACTCTAAGCAAGGTAACTTTCCAAATAAACCGAAGTTGTTCGTAATAATTCCAGCATTATTCTATTCTGGTACACTCAGCCCCGATAAGTGGTAATCAATAAAAGTTACGCGCGGAAACTTGGCTTGTAGTCCTCCCATCATCATCTATCTAGATTCACCGAAGATTTATGTTTATGAAGATTGTTTGCTGTTGATTCTAGCTAAGAGAATAACATTTAGTCTAATGACTTGTCACTTATCTTTCCATTTTCGTTAAAATTGTAGGAGTTTTCTTTTTGTAACTCTAAGTTAAATAATAATAATTCATTTATTATTATTAGGGATAATCGACGGTTGGTACCTCCTCGTCATTTAGAATTGTGTAAAGGGCCTCTGCGAGTTGGCTTTGGCCCCTAGTACGCTTTTCAAAGGTCCGGGACCCCAGGGTCCCGAGATATGTCAAAGACAACTAAAATAATTAATTTATTTTCAAGACAACAAAGATCCCATTGGTTTAGTAACAATAGTCTTAACTTATCTTAGTACTTAACTAATAACAACGTCAATGTACAGGTGACTTAAGAGACCTCACCAACGGGCTGTGTGTAAAGTACCTACCTGTCAAATATTTTTATGATTCCAATATTTTCTTTTCGACATTTACGCACCGCGTTGGCTACACAATATTTCTGAAATTCAGCTTATTCAGCTCTTGCTTGGATATTACATTTGTGAGTGCGATGTGACCTATAAAAGCATTCAATTATAGAAGGATCCATCCATACACCGCACTCGTATATCCGAGCTGGCTCCAACTTATAAAAGACGTACGCTAGAATTATAATTTCCTACCTATGAACAGCCAGGGCATTGTTCATCAGATTGAAACAAAACGTCTTCACCATGTTATTACGCGATTAATACGAACTGATAAATAATAAAAATTAATTATATGAATTAACAATTTTATAAAAACGAATGGCCGTTCAAAAAATATTTTTTTGTACCAGCAGAACCGATGAAACTCTTTTGTGGTCGACGAAATTCATTTGTGGTCGAGGTGTACGCCAATCTTAAATATAATGCTAAAATTATCTATAAAACTATTTATAATCCTACTTGATATACCAATATATTTTTGTGTTTTCTTTAACAGTATTCTATTAATAACCGGACACCCTTTATATTTATAGTATGTTTGCTAAATTTTTAATTTCCGTGACTAAATTTAGCCCCCCCCACCCCATTCATAAACACACACACATATTTATATGAAGAACAAGTTTCTTTCCTCATGTAATATTTTCCTGACACTCCTAACTAATGCGGGAAGATAAGCAGATGATAAAAGAGTATTAAACTATTTACTTGCTTTCCTTCCCGGATCAGAAAACTGACACTGTAGCTTTATCCACACTGGAATGAGAAAGAAGGATAACACTACTAATAAAATCGAGAACTGAGTAGATACTTTTCGCTTTATTTGCCAACACTCGTTCATAGGATTTGAAGGGGCTCGTAGTAACGTGGCTCGTGGCTAAGTAGTAACAGCCGCACGGGTCGATCGATCAGGTTAAGCTGCGCTTGCCGAGGTTGGTTCGTGAATGGGTGACCATCTTTATATACCGAAACCCCTCCGTACCTCCGAAAGCACGTTAAGAGGGCCCTTCCCGGCGCATCTATCGTCAACGCGAGCACAGTCGAAAAGCTTGTTGTGTCATCCAGCGCAATGTTTGAAAAAGAGGCAAGGCGAAAAGGGAAATAGCGCCTGAACGCTCGGTTGGCATTCGGTAACTTTCGCACCTCATACCGCCTTGTTGACTACGAATAAGTGAGAACGCTATAACATTGAACGAAAAATAGTGTTTGAAAATTTCATAAAACTTGATTCAGGAAATACGTGTTTTTGAATAACCCCTACAAGTTTTTGGAAAAATATTTGTCATTTAGAATCTCCATTACATGTGCAAGGTTTCTATTGATATGATTTCTTTACTTTTACAATTTATGAGTACATTATGAACGGCCAAAATTCAGGTAAAATTTGTGCAAAACAGCAGATTTTTGGAGGCTCGTACTGAATTTGTTTCTTCAAATTTTTTTATTTTTGCTTTGATAGAAGCTTCGATATAGTGCATAAGATTCCTATTAGTTCAAAAAATTCAAAGATAGATGCCTAACAACCACATAATCACGCACGAGCGTTTGTATGAAAAGTACGACGGGTTGTCCGCTCTTAAGCCGTTGGTCCCGGCGTCATTCGTAGATCTTTGACTATCGTTACAGGTCGTCAGAAGCCCGAAATTCTGAGAACCAGTCTTGCCAAGGAGTATCGTACCTATTACCCAGACACTGGGTTGTGGGGGTCAGGTAGGCAGCCGCTCAATGTAAAATACTGGTATTCAGCTGCATCCGGTTAGACTGGAAGCCAACCCCAACATAGTTGGGAAAAGGCGAGGCAGATTGACTCTTTATTAGGGTTAACAAGTAAAACTGAAGTACTTATTTCTGTCATTGTAAAAATGAAATGAATGGATATTATTGAAACTTATACTTGACAATACGTAAAATGAAAATCGAAACAATAAAAACAATGGAAGAGATCCCTGCAATGAAGCGAGGGAGTGGGATGAAATAATTGTAACGTCGCAACGTTCCATCGACTTTTAAATCGGTATCGATATATTATAACTTAATTAAACAGTTCTAGTATAACACATAATTTATTTTCATAATCTCTTAACTAACTATTTACACTAAGCACTAAATTAAAAGACTAACTACTTTACTATCCTACGCGACGCTATATTTTAGTTTGTTAATAGTTTTAGTTGATTTAGGATATAATTTTGTTATTTTATAGTTAGCTTGTAAATTGTAATAGGTTCCAAATAAATGAACCTTCAATAATTTACTTAACTATATAAATAAATACAAAAACAAAAGGATATTTAGGCGTCGAAGTACTCGTCCGTATCGCTGTCATCCGGAAACGTGCCCAGAAGACTGGCAGCATTGCCACGTTGAATGGCAATGCTAATTCTACGTTCAAAGAACGACCCAGCCCTCTGGGTTACGTGAAGTGTCGATCAGCCAGCGAGAAATTTCTTTAAAAAGGAGACGCGCAGTCGCACACAACAGTTATATATATTTCAGTGTTAGCTGGTATATTGTATTTACGATTTGTCATTATGAATCAAAAATTATTCATTTTTAGGGTTCCGTAGCCAAATGGTACGGAACCCCTATGGATTCGTCATGTCTGTCTGTTTGTCTGTCCGTCCGTATGTCACAGCCACTTTTTTCCGAAACTATAAGAGCTATACTGTTGAAACTTGGTAAGTAGATGTATTCTGTGAACCGAATTAAGATTTTCACACAAAAATAGAAAAAAGAATAAATTTTGTGGTTCCCCCATACTTAGAACTGAAACTCAACATTTTTTTTTTCATCAAACCCATACGTATAGGGTATCTATGGATAGGTCTTCAAAAATGGTATTGAGGTTTCAAATATCATTTTTTTCTAAACTGAATAGTTAGCGCGAGAGACACTTCCAAAGTGGTAAAATATGTGTGTCCCCATAACTTCCCCTGTAACTTCTAAAATAAGAGAATGATAAAACTAAAAAAAATATATGATGTACATTACCATGTACAGACGCCAGCAGGTCAACCTACCCGAAACTGTCAAATTTTCCCAATCAACCTTAAACCTTAATACTTTGGCGATAAAGTTGAAAATCTATTAAAGAAATCTGACAGATTGTAGTAGCTTGATGTGCTGGCGTCTGTACACTTCCACCAAAAATTGGTTTGGACGAGATCTAGTTAGTAGTTTTTTTTTTAATATGTCATAAATCGTAAACCGCAATTTACCTTTCATTCAATCAACTCAAATATGAACTAGACAGTTGAAATTTTCACAAGTTATGTATTTCTGTTGCCGCTATAACAACAAATACTAAAAACAAAATAAAATAAATATTTAAGGGGGCTCCCATACAACAAACGCGATTTTTTGCTCGATATCAATAATGGCAACAGGTAGGCACTTGAAATATTCACAAAATACTCAGTTGTATTTTTACTTTAATAATAAAATTAAAATAAAATAAATATTTAAGGGGGGCTCCCATACACAGACGTGATTTTTATAGATAATGTACGGAACCCTTCGTGCGCGAGTCCGACTCGCACTTGGCCGGTTTTTTGTAAATGATACACCACAGACTACCTTCAGTATTGTCTTTCCTTCAGCCTTAATCCGCCCAAAGGTTGGCTTGAAAAGATCGCTTTTAGCGATAAGACCGCCCATTGTATCACCCCTTGTAAAATGTCAACCTTTATATCCGTAATTTTTACGGTGAACATAATAAAGAATATTCTATTCTTCTTTATACATCATTTTGTGGTACACTTTGTTATACATCATAATGTATGGACGGACCATAGACAAAGGGGTTTATTTATAAACGTTACTAAGTTAAGTAATGATTAGCGACTGTTTAACCACACATTTTTAACGTCTCTTAACTTTAAGCTACGTTTATAAATGAAACCCTACATGTATCGATATTTATTTTCCAGTGAATCTACTTGTAGTTGTAAATAAGACGCCTTACAACTTAAAGGTAAGGCTTTGATTAAGAGTCTACCGCCGTGATCACAAGGCTTCAAGGCGAGTGCTTTGAGCCACTCGTTAGGTTCGCTCCACCGGCACTGTCTACTTACCTAGACAGGTGCATTCGAGTGGTAACTCCAGACGATCGCATTGACACAATATTTTTACAGACGCAGGATGTCTAAAAACAGTTCTAAGAAACTCCAAGTCTCTGAACTCCCGAAGGTAGGATTGGTATACAGTTTCAAAGAGTTTAAACTGTCGTTATTTTGTGCAATTACTGTAGGTAAGTTGTCGAGTTTGTCGAGGACCGTAATTAAGATGTCGAAGTTTGTTGCTTCGACTTAGTTTCACTTTCAGTGTTCCAGGAAAAGTGAAATTGGAACATTCGATATTAAGTAAACGGTAATAACTATGAACACTATCTTAATTAAATTAATGTATAAAATATCACACACTTCACCTAATCGGGCGGTTTAAAAATGATGGGATAAGCCAATAGTTTAGCATTAGCATAGTAGTAGGTATCTTTTTTCGAGGCGATCACGCTCATTCCAAACCCGCTTCACATATGACCTCTAAAGCTTGAAAAGTTCTCCAAATTCACTAATCAACGCTTACTATGTGGCTCCCTCATCAAAAACATAATTTTAACAAACAGAACCTTACCTCTTCGACGCTAGGAGCCGCCCTTAACCTCCATATTCTGTCCCACCACAATGATGAGTATGATGAACACCAGCAGCAGCACCAGTATGCAGCAAATAGCGACCGCGAGCATGGCCGCGTGCTCGCCCAGCTTGGCGGCGCCCCGCGCAGCCTGCGCGCGCGCCGCGGTTAGCGTCGCCGCGGTCACTCGCGCGCTTATCCTGACGGCGGTCGCTTACCGCGGGAAAATTTAATGTGACGTCACACTGCAGTGTTGCTAGCGCTAACTGGCGGTGTTGTTCTTGGTATAATGTTGACGGTTGTCTGCGATTGTCACTTTACTGACGTTACTTCTAATTCCGTGTTGCTCGCGCAAATTGACTTTGTTGTCCTTTGTATTATGTATGTTGACTTTCAATTTTATTATCACTTTGCTTTTGTGAGATGGTTGTATTTTATACTTTACGGTTATAACAACTGTCAGGTTTAATATAAAGGGTTAACACTATTTTGGCACTAAACTTCAGTAACACTAACGTTTTTATATGCAGAAACATTCAAAACACTAAATTCAATAATATTTGTTATTCAAAATATTTCGTATACCACACTTCACCAACAATTTTGAGCACTTCGATACATTGCATGTTCCGTTTCTACGTTTAGATAATAAATCAAAATTATTGCCAAATCTAGTAAAGTACAATTTCAGGCACCGGAGGCACGCTGCCTAACTTTCCGTGAAATATGAATTTCCAAGTTGTTTATAAGTTTATCGCTGACACGATATAAATTAAAATGCGTGGAGCACCAATTTCTCCCGCCATTACCTCGGGGCGTCGGTTTTATATTCGCAACTCCAATTAAAGAGACAAGCTAAAAAAATACACTGCGTACTTAGCAGGGCTGCAACGCACGAGGAGGAAAAATAACAGTAAAACGGTAAATAAATCATAGTAGCAATATTATAAAAAGGAAAGTATTTATTGTTGGGGATCCGAACAAAAATTCTAGCGTAGTCCCGGGCCTTTCAAATACATATAAAAATAATGTCAGAAAGGATATATAAGAATGATATAAATCTTGTATCAAATAGGGTCGAACATTCACGGAAATAAGTGCTGAGTTTATACAAACATATATTTTATAGGAAAATAGCGTAAAAGCGCTTACTAGAAAGAGAAGCAAAACTATTGTCGATACAAGATACTAGACACAGCGGTAATTAAAGGGAAATGGAAGATTCAGCGACTACGAACGACAGCTACTAATCGCATCCTTCTAATATTTACGCGCCTCCATCCGTTCTAATCGAAAGATGTAATATTTACGTGGCACAGAGGAAACACCTGCTGTCAAAGTAAACAAGTCTTCCATGTTGTCTATGGTAATGGATACTCTGTATCCTGTTACAGAACATATTGCGAGCTTTAAATTAATGAAATTGAAATATTTAATGCATAGAAATGTAATATACTTTTCTTATTTTGCATATAATGCAGCCGCATTTTTCAGATGACAAGACATGTTAGACAAAAACCCAAGATAACATTATTTCTGAGCATTATTTCTTCTACTTTGTTGGTAACCCGTTAAAGCTTATTTTTTATAGAGCTCCTAGAATGTAAACGTCATCGCCTCAAATTCTCTTTTTAGTGAATTTTACGTCATAAACAAGCATCAGTCAGAACCAAAGTGCTTAATACCTTCACACATAACCATTGTTGACCAACCCTACACACTAGCAAGTCGCAACAGTTCTCCGGGTCGAGATTACTCTGCAATGAGAAACCTGACAATAACAATTGTAACCTTTTCTCCTAACGTGGTCGTGTCCTTATATTTATTGTGGAGGTCGGCCCGTAATGATTTGTGAAATGAAAAACAGAGCGAGCCGTGAAAAATCATCAGTGGCAGCCATCTTGCTTTTTACGGATGACGTCATGCAATCACGAATAACGGACGAGGGCTATTTTAGGATTGTTTGAGGTTTTCTATTCATGTTTGCCTTCTTTAATTGTAATCTTTTTTAATGGTCAGCTAAGGTACTCTAGTAGGTAAGGTACGCTATATTTACAACCTCATGGTGCGACTCCGCCTTGGGTACGCCACAATTGCGGCGATAAGTCCCCTCGTTGAGGAGTGGCTAGAGAGGCGCTACGGCGCCCTCACCTACCGCCTGACACAGGTCCTCACCGGACACGGTTGTTCGGGAGGCTCCTGTTCAGGGTAAAGCGGGAGGAAGCGCCAGGGTGTCACCACTGTGTGGATCGCCCGGAGCACACGGTGGAGCATACGGTGGAGGTCCCGGCTTGGGCGGAGCACCGCCGCGTCCTCGTGGCGGCGATTGGCGGCGGAGATCTCTCACGTCCGGCCCTGGTCCAGGCCATGGTACGGAGCGAGAGTGCATGGGAGACAGCCACCTCCTTTTGCGAAGCAGTAATGCTCGCAAAGGAGAAGGCGGAGCGCGTGAGGGAGAGGCAATCTCTGCGCCCTCACGCCCCTAGTCGCCGCAGGAGACGCCCTGGACGGGAGTCAACAGCCGACTTCCGGCCACCGTAGGCGCGGGCTTGCGGGCGGCGAGCAATAAGCAGCTCGCAGCTCGGTAAGGACCAGGCCCGGGTCGACGGCGCGTTGTGTTCCACGCGCGTCTCAAAGAGATGTCAGCACGAACTGACGGGGTCCGCTAGGGCCGATGCCTGCCAAGGCTGCAGATTGTTCGAAAGAGATACCGTGGCCCCTGGCACAGGCAACTGAAGGAATACGGGTGGGTTATAGTCAGTAAAAGTCTGACACGCCCTTCCGCTCAGCCCAGAGCGGGAGAGGTCATTTGATGATTTCACACCCAAAAAAAAAATTGGTGCGACTCCGCCTTTATTTGACCACTATTATTTTGTGTCACCATAATAACTTCCTGGACTGTAAATGTGAACCTATTAAAAGAGTTAACTGTGTAACCTATCTTGGCATGAAAATAGATGAGAACATTTCTTGGTCACATCAATAGATTACATTTGTAGTAAATTAAGAATATTATTTAGTAAAATGTACCATCTAAGCTTTAAAGTTACTATTAGCATATTAAGATGTATATACATCTCATTAGTAGATTCAATCATGAGTTATGCTCTTGACAGCTATGGATTAACATTTAAAACAAACTTGAATAAATTAGAAGCTCTTCAAATTCGATTCTTAAAACTACTCAAAAAACTAAAAAAAAAATGTAAAGGAGATTATAGGAAGCTATTAGCTATTTAAAATATGTAAAATTATACCGAACAGTTTCAAACATGAATATCTTCTAGCAGTTAACCATCATGAGACCCAAGAGCATAACTTGACTCATGTACTCAAGAACGCGATCTATGGCTGCCGGCAAATTCATTGTACCCAGAGTCACCAATTATTTTGGTGGCAGAACACTAAACAAACGAATACCATATCTATTGAATTGTCTGCTGGCAGACATAAGGAGCGAAACCAATAAAACAAATATAAAGATATTATTTAGAAATGTATTAAAGTGCTACCTAAGTCTTAAGTGTGAAGTTTAGGTAGTGTATAAAGACTCGCCAGACCCCACAGTCAAACCACTACTACGGTTTTGTGGGGCTTAGTTTTAGTTTATATTATTTAGTATGCTGTTAACTTATAATAAATAAAAAAATTGTGCAAACTGACGATGTACTGAATGGATGAATTAATTGCAAAAACTGAAACTACTTAATTCAATAACGCCATTACCAATAACATAACACCGTAACTATTTATGAAACCAAATCCTTTCCCACGTCACTTCAAGCTTCTCAAATCGTTTAGGAAGACAAGATAATCCTTAAAAAAAAGGCCTGGATCAAGTATTCTTTGTTTTTTCCCAGACAGCCTGGTGATTGGAATCGATAAATTCGCAGCTGCTTCTGACAAATGGCCCAAGACAGTCTTGACTGAATTACAGCCAGGAATCTTTCGACCGAAGGAAATTCGGTAGTCAAAATGAGTTTCGACAATTTCCTTCTTCATTTATTAAAGAGGCTGCCGTTTTAATGAGTAAATGACTCAAGGAGTATCGATATTACGTAACGAGGGACTTTGAAAGAATCTGTGCGTTGTATGTTAATTAATGTTGTGTAAGAAAATTATACTTTTGGAGTATTTTGTTACCTATTATTTTGGATGTAGAAATTAAGATAGAAGTAGGTAAAATTACTCTAAAAGATTGATTTCATTGAAGGGCCCAACGAAAACCAAAAATTTTCAACAAGTTTTTTGTTGAGAAAAAAGAAATTTAATAAAAAGTTTTTAATTATGACACGAAATGTTAGTAAAAGACACAACGTAGCGTTGACCGTCTGTAACCTCTGATCGTTCACTAAAAAATTATTGAGATAAGGTGAACACTGAGGATAGATGAGCCTTATCAATGTAGCGCCGGTGAATAGTGGATGATTTACGAGCTCGTGAACAAAAACCTGTCTGTACCACAATGGCGGGTTTTTGCTGCGTGTACCACATCATTTATAGTTCAGGATGACATGTGTACATACATGTGATGCCACATGTCCTTACAAATGTCTTACTGAAATATAAATACGTAGTTTGATCGAACTCAACTTATCAACTGTGCCAATACAAGAGCTATATCACAGAGAAGCACGTATTATAGTTGAAAATCAGCAGCAGGCACTAGTTGCCTCAGTTGTCTGGCATGTTTGCTAAACTGGGCCTTTTTGGCGTAACTCTAGCCGTCAGGCACACTTCCCTGAAAATTTCTTACATCACACTTTACACTCTTTATTGTTTTTACAGCCGGTCGATTCTGTAAAAATCAAAATCTCACCCTGAAAACTCAAGTGAAATGAGTTTGATGTAAGTTGTCATTAGTGTCAATCCTTAGCATTATTTGGAATAACAGCTCACTCCACGCTCACTTCACCTAAGTTTTCACGGTGAGATGGTTACAGAATCGCACTGCTGCTGTACATATATCATATTGTGGGTCTTTTTGTCTGTGCTAAATAAATATATTTTCTTTCTTTCTTTCTTTACATAAAACCTCAAAATTAATTGGGATAGAGACTAAGGCTGATGATGATCATAGCAAAGTGTGATGTTTTTAACATTCCACAAAGTTACCACAAACAGAAACCGTGCCATCTTTGCGAGATTTTTGATTTTAATTGACACAGAACTAAAACTTCCGTACTTCCGTCGTTCCTTATTGGTGATGCTCTTCAGAGAGGTCAGGTGCGTAGTACTCGCGACCGGCGTGCGTGAATGACCAACGTAAACGAAGCAAAGAGATCATGTAAGGATCCTAACAGGTTGCGTTCTGTAGTTTCTGCCTTTACCCATGGGAAGAAAGCGTGAGTTTATATGTTTTCGTTCATTTCTCATTTGCTGTGGTTCAGTTAAGACGTTGTAAAGTTTTCTTAAACCAAGCAAACGAGAAATTCGCACTCTTGCATGAAACCGGTCTTGTGCGATTTTAGCGGAAACCTGACTGACTTGTTCACTGACGTGTACGCACCTAACATTCGGGAAAGCACTCCGTGTGGTCGAGTAATTGACGTTCATATATTACTATGTGTTCGGATATAGAATCTGGGGAAATTGCATTAGTAATGTTAATATATTCCATGCCTTGTGTCTCACTGAATCGAGCTATATCATGGAAGCTAGATTAAGAGGAGGCTCCCTAATTTCATGTAAATTTGAACTAATATTCTGGGACAGTCACACATGCAATCAAAATTGAACTTTATTAGATAATATAATGGATCTTTTATCTTTGCATGTATAAGACAGAAACGTAATTGTAACATTTTCGCCCGATTCATTATTTATTCGAAAATCATGTGTTTTTTAAGGATTATTGCATTTTTTTTCAAGATGGCTCAGCCTTTATGTCTAAAATAAATGTTCACAGTAAGAAAATATACTTTACTATCGACCCATAAGACATTTTTTCTCTAGATCAATTATTACTTTAGTTATAAACGAAATAAGAATTGAGACTTACGACATTTAGTTTCGAGCTCCAACGCGATCAAGGAGTGCACGCGGTATTCAACTTTATTACTGATGTGTTAGCGGCCTAACCCGCCTAACGGCCAGCCGGTTCGTCAGTGCCGCGCTGTGCGCCATCGTGAGAGGGTGTATCGCTCGCGCGCGCGTTCAATACGTATTTTATTTGGGAGTTATTTTAATAAAATTCACATTATAACGCTACCTATACAATGGGAAACAAACACAATAAAAGACGTCATGAACAGAAGAGAAAGAAAGACGAAAGCTTAAAAAATATTGCAAGAATCATGAGAAGCAAAGCAGTATTTTTTTATTAGTATTTTTTTTAAAATACGTATATATTATTTTGACGAAACGTCTAATCTAAAGTATAAAATTGTATGACAGTCGATCGATATTCATACAATTTTATACTTTAGGCTATGGTAATACGGTCCTATTTTCAATGGAGCCAGTAAATTCCGCGAAGATTTTTCCGCTGTCTGAACTTCGCCAAAAATGTAAGCAAATATGAGTTTATGGAAAAATAATTTTAATTTCTACACAATAAAGTTTAGTTTACGCTACAACTTCACACATTTTTATAACTTTTTCAATAGTGCTAGTCACTCTGAAATGAACTTAATTACCATTACAATAAAGTTGATATTCCTTTAACTTGAAATAACGTCAATTTGAAACAAATAAAATTTAAATATAGATATCTCTATGATGATCAGATAAATTTGATTTGATTGCAGCCGCCCTATATCATAACTACTGCTAATAATTATTATTGCATGCAACTACAACCTAGCGCGTGGGTTCAAGGCCAGATTGTTACAGTTGTGTTGGAGATTGTGAGAACATAGGAAGCTATGGAGGCGATTTGATTGTATTAAGTACCTATATAACAATATTATAAGTATAACAAGTATAACAATTATGTTGTTTATGCTTATATATAAATTGTTGAAGATGTTTTATCCGAATAATGACTAATAAGTATATACTCTCTTAGGAAAAAAAAATTAAGGCAAATTTCCCGAATTTGAATGTCATCCGGAACAAGGAAACTTATTGGAGACGCCTTCTCAGTTGCATAATTTAGTTTCTGTTCCTGCGAAATCATGATGCAAGTTGTTGCAGTTTTTGTCTGGCTTGTTAATTCTGATGGCGTCACAGATGTATTTGCGAGCTGATAAAATTTTTATTTTACAAAAAAGCTTTCTGTCTTTTATAGGGTAACGTGTGTCGGTCATGAGTTTCTGCATGTTATTACAAAATCGGCGCAAAATATGATTTCTACAGTTAATCTTTTCGACTGTAATGTTTGCGTAGGGCCGTGACTCAATAATTTTTGTGTAGGTACTGCTATCGCCATCTGCTATAAATCGTCCATAAATAATGTTGTGCATTTCAATCGATTTTTTTAAACCTGCTATGATTGTTGCTTCCATGCCTGTAGACGGGACGTCATAATGTTTGTAACATACGAGGGCGACACTGAAAGTTTTTAGAACCGGCCACTTGTAAAGGATATAATAAAGAAATAAGTTCAAATTTTGAAAATGGAACTCTGCCAATTTTATTGTGTATGTATTTTATATAATAATAATAACGTTTATTTATAAACATGCTGCAGATTTACTATAACTTATCTTAAAAAAAATATAGAGGACACAGTTGCTCATTTGCCTGAACTAGGTGGAACCTGTTTAAATTGCAGTAAGCCTAAGTAAAAATTGCAGAATAACCTTTTTACAGTCGCAATTATTTAATTTATAAATACTTTTTTTCCTATTTAATTTATTGTATAGAAATGGACCTAAAAATGTATAAAATCTGTTTACAAAGAAATATTTAGAGGATGCATTGGACTTACATGCAATTTACAGACAGAATTTTATTCATTTGTCATTTGTTTACAATTTGGCGGCAAATTGAAAATTGTCTGCGTCACGTCAGCATGAATTTAACGCGAGAAAAATTTCGTACAATGATTTTTTATGACTTTCGATGTCATTTAAGTCAACAAGAAAGTTATGATTGACTTCGATTGGCCTTTTACGATGAAATGCCATCTCGCGCCCCTGTTTACAACTTGTTTAATGCCTTTAAACGTGGTCGCACTAATCTCACCGATGATCTGCGTGAGGGACGGCCTTTTACGGTGACGACTGAAGATAACATCAGTTTTGTGCGGCGTATGATAGATACTGACAAAAGAGTGACTTATCAGCAGATTCGGACAAGCTTAGGCATCGGTATGAGTCAAGTGCACAACATCATCCATGAACATTTAGGGGCCAGAAAGCTTTGTGCCCGGTGGATACCTCATAATTATTTCCGAAAATAAAAGAAAAACTTCGAGGAAAACGTTTTATGGACGCCGAGGAAGCAGTGGCTGCATTTCAAAATGCCGTCAAAGAGACCCCTACGGACGAGTGGGCAAATTGCTTTTCTCAGTGGTTCCATCGGATGCAGCGATGTATTGATGTAAATGGACACTATTTTGAAAAGATATAATTTTCAGTGTCACCCTCGTATATGGTCTTTTATAGCATTTCCACTTTTTTGACAAATGCATCATTACTTTTTTTTACTAAATTGTTTCAACTGAGCATGACTACCACCACTTGCTTGTATTCCAGCTACAGCGTCTTTATGTTCTGTTCCGATGCCTCTTTTGAATTTCTTATTGCACATCATGCACTGCAAATTTAGCCGAGAAAAAAGTCAAATTTTGGTGTTCAGAAACCAATTGAATCGAGTTTAATCCCCAGTTAAAAAAGAGATTTATGATCAGCAACCACTTGCAACTTATCATAAAAAATCGTATATCAATAATACGTCTTCCAGTTGAAAAGAAATAAAGTTTCAGCCGTAAAAGTAAGTAGATATCTGAACTATTCCGATAAGCTGTTTTTGACTTTAAGCATCTCGAGCTGGCAACGAATACTTCTGTATCAAATATGAGCCTTATTCTTACCTCGTTACTTTTATTATTGGAAATGTTGTTTTTGTACCAGTTTAAAAAACATTTTGTTTTGTGTTGTTTAACAGACGTGATGGATATTGATATCTAAACACGATAAAAAAAACAGATTTCTCAACTCATACTTCAAGTAACACCACCAGTGGTCATTGACTCCAAAAAACAAACAATCATCAATTCCAATCTTTTTAATTTGTCGATTTTAGACTGCGGAGTTTCTCTAGCTAATTTAATTTGACCATGTTTTGAGTAATGTAGTAGTATTAAATAAACTATTATATTTCATAAAATAAAATATATATAATAATATAAAGGTGTTTCTATTCCATCCATGTTCGCTATTCTAAAATCAAAATACGTAAAGTTAGAATTTTGCGTCGACGGGGCGACCTTCGGCTCGCTCGCGCAAGCGAAGCGCGGCGTGGCGGGGCGCATGGGGCGGAGCTTGCGTGGAAATTATTTCAGAGTGCCTGGTCTTAACACTCCGTCATCTGGTTGATCCATAAAATTCTTATTAAAACTCATTCTACGGATGGCGAAAGTTTATATGTACGTGCGGATCATACTGGGCAATCACTCCTGTTACTACCCTGCTAACTGGCTAATAAATAATAATAAACTGTTTCATGCATTCATGAATGTTATGTAGTTTGTAACATAACGTTACATCTGTAATCTCCCCTTACCTACAGTAGGCAGAGTTGTACCTATTGTAACACCCACATTTCGCTAGTCATGTTTAAGGCCTACGTAATAAGCACAACTCCAGACTCCAGGCTGTAGTTTGTGCGCATCTGTGAAAAAAATTAGAATTCTTTTTAAATCCCATAAAACAATCTCGTCTCGCTAACGAGAAATTCTTCATCACTATGGCAAGCACGTCTTGAATAATGTGGTATAAATTGAGCGTTTATTCCACATCTTCATAAACACACTTTGCCATAAGATGTTATGTGAGAGGAGAGTCGCTTATAAATTTATGGTGGTCTGTTGTGTAGTTAGGTGTTAATGAACGTTGAATTTCGGCGAGGTGGTGGTGTTTTTAGATGGCGATATTAATTAATTTTCTCCCTTGCGAAACCGAATCTACGAGGAAACGGATACTATAATACAAGATATAACTTCTTGTGGTCCGTCTCATATTGTGTCGTGACAATAATAAAGTCAGAACAATTGCATATTGTAAATGTAGGTAATTTCTGTAACAGTGTTGTCACTTTTTTTTATAAATAAAGAAATTATTAATTAGGAACAACGGGTTTGATATTTTTTTCATATCAATATTCCGTTGAGAATTAAAAAACCTTCAATAATCATCGAGATACCTAATTTTCAGTTTCATCATCTATAGCAGTAGGTGCACTGCTGGACACAGCCGCAGGTACAACCAATTAAACTTGATACGCTTTTAATGCTAGAAAAATAAAACTCAGTTACAAAATTATGCTTCAAAACGAGTTTCGAAAGCTACAGAACTACTGCAGCTCAAAAGAAAATGAAGTTAGTTGGTTGAAGTGTCTGCTAGAATAAACAACAGGAAATATTATGTCGGGTCACAAACTAAAATAAAAACTTGAAAGCATTTTCTGAGAATAAAATAGAAGTCTTCCAGATTTTTAATGTCTACCTGTTTCTAAATAAGTTGTACTTACCTATCTTTAGACTAGAAACAAGTCTACAATAGAAAATTGGCGGACGGGAAACTGTCTTCTTAAGTGAACTTAAAGTGACTTTAGTTGTATTGTTACAGCAAAATATAGCGACGCGCGAACTACAAAGTGTGTCAATTTCACTCAGAATTGTTCAGGCGTTTGGGGGGCTCGTGGCTAAATAATAACAGCTGCACGATCACAGGTTAAGCTACGCTTGTTTCACTTTTATTATACATTCACTGTAATACTGTTCCACTACACAGCCGTAACGTATAATTTATTTATTAATTTCGCCGGTTTTTTATTTTCGGCGCATGCGACCGTTTACTTGTCACAAAAATGCCACAGAGTGCTTCTGACACTCAGGGCATAGACAATAATTTGAGGTTACGTCTAGCGCGGATTAAAAATAAATAATATTTATTTTATTTCGAATACTTTAAATAATATTATATCTATTTTATGATTTATTTATTACTGTGATTGCCCGTGACATCACAGCGGGCCCTATCAGAATACCAGCGCTGCGGCATTTATTTTTTAAATGTCGAAGCATCATGCTGAGTTAGGAGCCTTTTGGCCTCGTATAGGACTTTCTGTTTCATTTTTCCTTTTGTTATTTTTTTTTTATAATTTGTTTTATTTTTAACTGTGTTTAGTTTAGTTTATGATCCTGTACGAGTCGCAATAAATACTTTTTCCTTCTTTCTTTCTTTCTTTCAGTCGGACCATGGATGGATGACCATTCATTACATATCGAGCCCCCTCCGTGCGTGGGTCGTTCTAGCTGATAAATCTTTGATAGTAGATCTTTGACAGTCGACCCCAACATATGTATGTACTTGGGAAAAAGCTAGGCAGATGATAATCTCCCATTTATCTTTCAGTTTTTTATATTATATATTATTATTTTTATCAATAAGCGTTCTTAAATTGTTAAAGACTCAACTTTCGAACTTAGCTTATTTATTCCACTTTAGTATTTAAAGCATCACTTAAAAGAAGGCTTTCCATGAATAGTTCATTAGATACTAATTTTATCTTAAAGTTGTTCGTGAAGTATGCGAGAAGCGAACTCACTACATTAATTCAACAGCGATGAATTTCAAATTGAGCCCTCAGTGTGATGCAACTTTAATTTACGAGTTAGTGGTGTTGATTTTAACTGATAAATATAATATTTAAAAATATATTACGTTTTTGTACTTAGCTTTTTTTATGTTTTTGTCATGATGGCCCAGTTGCTAAAGCTTCGCCTCTTATGCACGAGGTTGTAAGTTCAAATCCAGGTAAGTACTAAGGTGACTTTTTCAATTCATATGTACAGACGCCAGCAGGTCAAGCTACCCGAAACTGTCAAATTTTCCCAATCAAGCTTGAACCTTAATGCTTTAGCGATAAAGTTGAAAATCTATTAAAGTTTGACAGATTGTAGTAGCTTGATGTGCTGGCGTCTGTAGTTTCTGAGTTTTTTTGGACTGACATTGGTGAAAGAAAACATCGTGACGTACCTATAGTTAATATGAGTTTGAAATCGCCAATCCGTGTCTTTAACAAGTGTGGTGATGACTGCTTAGGTCTTCTCTGTAGGATTAGAGGCCTTTATCCTGCTGTGGGACAATAATAGGCTGGTATTATTATTATTATTAAATGATTCACGTTTTTTTTTTATTTAAAAAAAAAACTTCGACCAAATACTTGGAATTTCTCTTGTATCCTGTTTGCAAACTAACAAAAACTTCACTCACACTAACAATCAGACACTTTAATAGCTTTAATTTACATCTCTAAAACAACTCACCTAATAACTAAAATGTCTATTTCATATATTCGAATATATAGTGTTATATATTCGAATATATGAAAATACTACTGAAACGTACAGAGGGAGTTTTGATAACATTAGTAATAAATCATCTCTGGGTGCTGAAAGCTGTCACCATGAACACAATGAATGGAGCAATACTCATTCATTTTACCTCTTCGGGGCTCTTCGTCGGTATTCGGTATTCACGACGAGTCCCCTAGGAGTATTTTATAGATACGACGCGAAAGATATCGGTACCTAAAAATAACTATGTTCACCTACATTTATTGTACGTCCATTTATAACTCACTTTTCCGATACTTTCACCATTTTTGCGGCCACTTGGAGTTATGGATTCGGGGCTGAAATGTGTTAATGAAAAAGCTTTTATTCAATCAAGCCTTAAGACGAAAGCGTCAGAGTAGCCCGCTAAATTTATTTTTTCTTACGTTAAAAAAACGAAACATGCTATTCCATAGAAAAGTGCAATAGCGTATCTATTGTACTTTTCACGGTCAAAATGTATAAAATAACAATGTGTTTAATAACCGGTGAACCATTTCAACGGGTTCAGGATCATGTACTGATTCCATAGTCACAGTTTGCACGTCGATGTCACTACCACCCTGTATAGAGGTCTTAATTTGCCACTTAACTACTGCAAACGATGCCTTAAAACCAGAAGACAATGCGAGTACAACTGCTGATGCCCATCTACAGCTATATTCATAACTACAATCAGCCACTTGCTACAAAAACCCAGTATTGATCTATCACATATTTAGGTCGGATCTGAAACTGTTCGCGAGTTCCACCAAACCAGATTATGCCAAGCCGATAATTGGCCTAATTTGGGCTCCTGACATCGCATTAATATCATTATTAGATTACGAACATATTCGGGGAAACAATGACTCATTTTACGGTTCATATTGGACATTATTTTTAACTGTAATTTCACACCCGTTAATTTTTCCAGATAATTAATTTTGTAAAACAATTGAATGTAAAATGAACATTCAACAGAATGCATTGTTATCATTATTTGTGTCGTCTCTGAAAAATGTTTTCGTGAGGAAAACAAAACCGGTATATTTGTAACCGTTAGCTTAATTTACTACAGCTAATTATTAAAACAGACTTATTTTTTTGAATTCGTAAAGAAATATTTCTGTTCCCATTATTTTAACAAATAATGCCTGTCTTTGAAAATTGTAAAGGGAAGGAGGCCATTTCATATTCAATGGATTCAAACGCTTTAAATAGTGTCGTAATTAAAAAATAGGTCTAGTTTCCAAAAGTATTTTTAGGTAAGTAATTTGAAATATGATCGAAGAGCAATTCGTCTTCACATTTAGGTTTATAAAACTAACAAAAACATTTTCAAAAACAATCAACATCCATTAGTTTCCTGTCATTGGAATAACTTTTATTGATACGAAACATACACCTTATATTGTGTAAACAAAAATTTTCCCATGACCATCTACCGATAATGCCACAATGAATGTTTTTGTAGTAACGCATCTTGAAGGCGCTTGGTCATAATTAATTCTCTCTCATTATTGAGTCCATGTTTGTCCGTTTCTCTCTCATTATTGAGTTACTGACAAACATGGACTCCTAATGTGTTTAACGGCGGAGATACTGGTCGTATCTCTGCGTACTACACAGGCAGTGTCTCTGTGTCTACCTATGTGTCTCTGGGTACTATAGAATAAGGCGAGAAAGAAAGACATTAATTAGAAATCATGAATTCATAACATCATAACATAATCTTCTCACTGCGGTAACACAGGCCTCCTCTCCGTGAGAGGGAGATTTCATCTTAATATTTTTGAAGATCGCAGTTTCCAAAAGACAGTTCGTAAAACGAGCACCTTTCTCTACCAAAATCATACAAGTAGTAAAAAAGATAGAATTTTCTACCATGAATCATGATGCAGGGCCAAGAGATGGTGGTCGATGGCCCAGTCATCAACATAAATCAACCTTAAGTGACCATTACTGAAGAAGGGCCACCCTCACTGACCGTCATAATAAGTTCTCCCAGCAGTAAGGAAGACACACTCAAATTCGCTTAGTTACAGCTTTTTACAGTAAACATAGCAAACTGACCCAATGTGGACAACTTTGTGAAGTTAGCAGGAATCAAAATCAAAGCATTTATTTCTTTAATGGCACATATAAGGCACTTTTGAACGTCAAAAATTACTGTAAAATAGAATGGATCCAATGATGTTGATGTATGGTCCGAATTTCACTTTTGGGACTTCCTCTGACTTTCATCTATTCCACGTTGGGCCAATTGGACCATCCCCTTTAATATTTCACCTCATTCACGGTTGTATGATCAATATTGGTAGTAAATGGATTCAAGCACGTGACTCAATCTACATTACATACAATACATTAGACATGACAGGGTGTGAACGTGTGTCGTGAGTACGCTCTAATGTTCGTTAAATTATCGGGTTTAGGTGAAGTGAAAGTGACATTGTGAGGTTTAGGGGCGTTGTTTGTGTGTAAGGCCTGGGGACATACTAGTTCCATTATTTTTCATACTTGGTTGGTGCCATAAAGCATGCTTGTTAACAGCTTTTTGACAACCATTGCGTATGTTATTATCGTCAGTTATTATAAAATACCAGATAATTACGGAGACACTTAGGAACATGAACTTTTCAAAGTATTTTACAAATAATTTAAAAAAAACGGAACAAACCAAATTATTATTCAATAGAGCTTTCGAACTTAACTTATCCAGAACAAGGTTTCAATTTGAGGGGAAGTTATACTAGTAAATTGTTGCCATCCAGTGCTTAAACCGATTTCCCAATTCTCTGGAACATAGTAAAGTAGTCACCTTGTCAATCTTAAAAGCCTTTCAATTGGATTCAGGAGCCATCGGCACGGCATCGGCCGCAATTGGGGAGGCGCTAATTTGCGGCCACATAATGTAGGCATACAATTTAACGTGCAACTGTTTAGAACACAGTCTCGTACTAATAAACTTTGTTATGATTATGTTAAGTAGTTCAGCTGGTCTATTTTGTATATACCGCGTGAAGTGACCTGTCATTCCATCTGATGCTAGGGATCGACACTATTGACAGCTCACTTCAAGCTCACTTCACTCAAGTTTTCGCGGTGAAATATTTACAGAATACCTACCACTGCAGGTGTGAGAATAAAATTAGGTTTTGAATCGTTGTTCTAGAGCCAAAAATTCATAGACATGTGACATCTACCAACCCGCACTGGGCTCGAGTGGAAGATTACGGCCCACTCCCTTTCACTAAGAGGAATCCTGTGTCCCAGTAGCGGGAACATTATAGTCTGATTATGATGCTTAGATCTATTTTATTTCACGTAATTTATTAACATATAAAATGCGCGAAAAATACCTAAAAAAGGACTGAAATTGTATAGTGAACGCTTCAAAGGTAATGAATACAATTTCAGACCTATTTTTAACGATTTCTCGAAACGTAAAAAGAAAACGATGTTATGTTAATCATTCCATCAACATAAAGGGCAATTTAATTACATCTAGTAAGTCTTAAGAGCTTTCTGGAGCCCTATTATTATGCTAAGCAACGACCGGCTTCGGTTGAAGAAAATCGACCTTTTGGAAGTCGAAGTCGATCTATTATTGTGCCGCAATAAGTATTGGAGTCCAGTAAGCATATACATAGAGATGTCAGCATGAGTGACGGGGCCCGATAGGGCCGAAGCCTGCCAGGGTAGCGGGATTGTCCGAAAGGGTTACCGCTGCCCTGGAACATAAAGGGCTAAGGAAGGAACACGGGTGGGTTTTAGTCAGTAAGAGTCTGACACTCCCTTCTGCTCCACCCAGAGCGGGAGGGGTCATTTGATGATTTCCCATCCTCAAAAAAAAAAAAAAAGTAAGCATATACATAGCTTTTTAATTTTATAGAGTTATGAGGAACAGGCTTAAAGTTCACTCATCCTTCATAAAAAAGGGAGGATCCTCCGACCGTGTATTGTATCTGGTGGGCAAATGCCGCCACAATTTAATGGCTATTATCACTTTGGTGTAAGGCTCAGTAGCAAAGAGATTAGAACCAAGCAACCCAGAGTATATATATATAGTATATAAGATACTAATATTATAAAGAGGTATTGTATTGAGGTATTATAAAGAGGTTTGTTTGTATGTAGGGGGTAATCTCCGGAGTTAATGATCCAATTTTAAAAACGTTTTCACTGGGAGCAAGCTTCATTATGTATGAGTGCTATAAATTATGTTTACATCATGCATTTTAGCTGAGCTATCACAACTTTTGTCTAGCAACTCAGCAAGAAATACCTCTTAGAACAGAATTATTTGCATGCGCTCAACAGTTGTATATAACTAAAAACAATGTATGACAATCTGGTCCGCCTTAAGTAGTTCTACAAAAAAGTCCGGGACACCAAATTTCTATCTTTTATATTTAAAGCTGAAGAGTTTGTTATCAATTCTAGCAGGAAGGCTCGGCTGCCTACACCGTCAAGAAAGTAAGACAATACACTGACGTTGATACAGCTCGTTTAGTCTATTTTAGTTATTTTCACAGCGTTATGTCCTACGGTATTCTGCTGTGGGGCAAAGCCGCTGATATACAAAATATATTTGTCCTTCAAAAACGAGCTGTTCACGCAATTTACCAGCTAGTTGCCAGAGTTTCTCTGAGAGATTTTTTTTTAAGATATTGGTATTCTCATGGTTGCATCACAATTCATCTTCGCCAACATCTTATATATTAGGGCATTTACACTTATATACTAAAAATAGTGATATTCACAGTGTTAACACTAGAAATAAGGACAAACTACGTGCCCCCTTTCACCGGCTTCATAAGGTTCATAACTCATTTGTTGGGCTTGGTGTAACCTTTTATAACAAGATGCCCTGTTCTTTGCTAGACTTGCCTTTTAATGCGTTTAAAGCTCAAGTAAAATCCAACCTTTGTTCAAAGGCATACTATTCCATCAACGATTACTTACACGATAAGAATAGTTGGTCGCCCTAATTAACTCAAGACAATGTTCATGTTCTTTCTACAGAATTAGCTTACTGACAGGTTATTGTTATTAGTATTAACTTATTTATTTATTTTACTTTGATGGTCCTAGTTTATCACCTGTGACTTCAAGTGACAGCTACGTGAACAGAATCCAGCAATGCATAAATATGTAAGCTGTCACGCCCTTTATGCCTGGAGGCTTTTATTTAGGTAGTAAGTTTTTATTTACATTTTAATTTTAATTAATTATTTTTTAGCTTGAGTACGTATAGTTTTTATTACATTTGTTGGTATATTGGCGTGGCTAGCTGACATATGGCAAATAATTTAATTTTAGGTTCCGTGCCTTGTAATGTTAATTACTTAACACCTAGTATTGTATACAATCATGTATCAAGTATTTTCTAACTGAACAGACAGCTGTGCTGCTGGGGAGTTTGTTGCGCCACTTCTTCTTCCCAGTGATAGCACTAGGAAGTGGTGAAGGGCGGGTGTTTTTGGGAGACTGTCTTTTGTAATTTTGACGTTCGAAAAGTGCTGATTCTCAGCCTAATTTGAATAAATGACTTTTGATTGATTGTTTGTTTGAACGCGATCTCTGGAATTACCAGTCTGATATTATTGTGAAAAAATATTTTTGCATTTGATTGATAGCCCAATTCTTGAGAAAGGCTATTTAACATCACGCTACGACTTTCGGAGCCGAGCAGAAAGAAAAAAAGTCCGAAAGAAGAAAGAACGCTAAGCGAAAACGAAGTAATAGCTTCCACGCGGACGAAGTCGCGGGCAGAAGCTAGTGATAAAAATAACAGATTTTTACTAAATGCTTATGAAATTATACAAGGTAGTTATAAAAAAAACAATTTTTAAAATGTTTGTCTGTCTGTCTGTTTGTGCCACCCAATCTCCGAAAAGGCTGGACCGATTTTGACAGAACTTTCACTGGCAGAAAGCTGGAGTAACTTAGGCTACTAGGTTAGGGTACCGCGCAGAAAAAATTAAAACCCATAAACTACAATTTGTTTTCCGACGTGCACGTGAACGAAGTCGCGGGCACAGCTAGTATAAATATAATTTTGCTTCAAAGAGACGCACCATTTATAACATGACTCGCTAAATTCCCTTTGAAATACGCACCCAAGGAACGGAGCGAAGAAAATGACGCTTGATATCTTACACAGCGCTGTACCACAAGAAAGATTATGATAATACTTTTAAAGCAAAGAAAACGTGTTTATACATACTTTCAAAGGCATAAACACACATTTAGGAACGTAAAAAGAACTTGTTGTTCACATTCTGAGAAAAACCCAGGAGCTGCGGAAAGATAAACAAGTACGTTTCTGTAAAGGAAGGTAAATATAACAGTTAATTAATGTAACAGTTAATTTGGAGTTAATTAAGGTGGATTATGTTTGGAAACCATTCGTTTAAAACTTTAAACCTTGTCAGGAACTTCCTACATCTACTGCGAAACGCACAAGGAGTTTTAAACATTTCAGTAGGTATCTGCATGGCATAAAATTTGCTGTAAGGTAAACAAAAATAGCTGGACGACTCTGGCTTAGGAAGGCTAGAGACAGAGAAGCGTGGCGTGCGTTACAGGATGCCTACACTCATGGTGGCAAAAGACTGAAGAAGAAGAAGCAATAATAATTTTACTTTTTAGATAACCTTTAAGGACAAAAATATACGATACCTATATACTTAGTACTTACATACATTTTTAGACGCCGTATTTTAGTTATGATATTGTATTTTTATTTAATTAAATTATTACACATTTCGCCAGTTATGTTTAAGTCCCATGTCAGGAGGCGAGCCTAGTGCCATGCGGGCACAAATCCAGACTCCTGACTGCTATTAAGAAACTCCTGAAGGAACCGAACCCAGGACCGTACAGGAATCGAACCCAGGACCTCATGCCCAGCAGTAGCGCTTGCGATCACTAGACCAACGTGGCAACGTGGCAGTCAAATATATTGTTTAATATTTATATTGAGTACTAGCTGCGCCCCGCGGTTTCACCCGCATAATTTTCGATCCCGTGGGAATATCGGGATAAAAAGTAGTTTTTGCGTGAAAGAGTAACAAACATCCATCCGTCCATCCATACAAACTTCATATCTATTTTCATCTATAGGCATATCGCTGATATCATACCTGAGAGTCTCCGTCTACAGTTATTTTATGTCGGGCGTGGTTACATTAGCGAATTAGTGTAAGTGATATTGGATATTACTTCCACAGTAAAATATTATATCGCCAATTCCATATCATATCTATACGTATATATTATTGTACTAGCTTCTGCCCGCAGCTTCGCCCGCGTGGATGTCGGAAATTATCCCACGGGAACGTGCTAACAGGATAAAATGTATGTGCCCCAGGATGCCATCTATCTCGCGGGCCCTTTGTGGCTAATTACAATAGAAAACCAATTGTGTCTCATTAATGGTGATTAAGAGGGTACCTATATGATATCTTTACCTAAGTACCTACCTAATTAAGAAAATAAATAAACTCAATAACAGAAAATAAAATACCTACCTACCTAAATAAACCTATTTATGATGATAACTAATCTAAACTCAATCATCATCTGCCTAGCCATTTCCCAAATATGTTGGGTCGGCTTCCAGTCTAACCGGATGCATCTGAATACCAGTATTTTACATGGAGCGACTGCCTATCTGACCTCCACAACCCAGTTACTGGGTAATACGATACCCTTGGTACGACTGGTTGTCAGACTTTCGGGCTTCTGACTACCCGTAACGACTGTCAAAGATCCACGAATGACAGCCGGGACCAACGGCTTAACGTGCTTTCCGAGGCACGGAGGTGTCTCGGTATGTAAAGATGGTCACCCATCTACAGACCGACAGTGGCAAGCGTAGCTTAACCTGACCGATCGACCTGTGCGGCTGTTATTATTTAGCCACGGGCCCCTCAATCTAAACTCAATGAATAAGCAAAATCTCTAAAAACTAATACTTATCTATACGAATGACTAATCCTACCTAACAGTATTATAAAATAACCTACGGTCACTACGTACACTATCAAATATACTACCTATACTTTAAAATTAAAATCTATACCTACGACTTATATAAAAATAAACCTAAATAACTCTAAAAACTAAAAGGAATAAAAATGAACTCCATTGCGGGTGACTTAACCTACGACAAACTTATTATTTGCGGTTGGTACAGTAATCGGGTCTAGGGATCGAACCGCAAAATTAAGTTTGTTTTTTATTGTATATACTTTTCCGGGATAAAAAGTACCCAGTGTGGTGCCCAGGATATTAAAGAATAATTATACCAAGTTTCATCGTAATCGAACCGGTAGTTTTTGCGTGATGCCTGAACAAACAGACAGACAGACAGACAGACAGACAGACAGACAGACAGACCGACAGACAGACAGACAGACAGACAAAAATTTTTTTAATCACATGTTTGGGTTCGGTGTCGGTTTAGTAACACTCCCTGCCATTTATTTTTATGATATTTTGAATGTACAGAATTTTCACTTCTACAGATTTATTATAAGTATAGATATAAACATGAATCCCTATTTCCCTTGGTCACGCCATAACTTGAGAACGACTTTACCGATTTCATCCATCTTTTTTTTTAAAGTTTTCTAATACTTTGTAGAAGGTTCTTACGGAAAAAAAAAATAAGAAAGTTGCGCAGAAAATTAGAAAACTTAAAAATTACGCTTTTACGCTAAAACTGATGAACGGATTTAGATGAAATTTGACACATGGGTAGACCATGATCTGGAGAAGGACATAGGCTACTTTTCATGCTGGATCGCAGACGAAGTCGCGGGCAACACCTAGTTTATAATAATGATTGTTACGTTTTTACTATCTGCGGCGTTCGATGAAAGAAAGAAAATACATTTTTTTGCGGTAAACATGACGCATAAAAAGAACGCAACAGAAACACATATCACACATAAAAAGAAAAAAACAATAAAAGGTCCATAATAGATAGTACAGTATTTTTATCTCATAAAGCGACGCGCGCTTTACTTGTGGTAACCAAGTGTACAAACAACTTATGAGCCTAAAATGCCCTATGATTCTTTAGCTTGCTTTTTCACATGTACATATGTATTATTATTTTAAATATTAGCTTATATAATGCGATAAAGTTGAAAAATCTATTAAAGAAATTTAGCCTAAAATGGAATACCTAAATATGTTGAACCTCCTGCATTAACTGCAGAAAAACATAACACACGCCTCATTATATCATAACATGAACAGAAAGATCTAGAAACATTCTCTACATAATTAAATTTCCCAAACTCTTTCATTTAGTTGAAGGATTTCCATAATTCCACTTCTTTTTTCTCCTAACTTAAAGGTAGGTTGGGTCCAAAATTTATCTTAATTGTGTCAGCTTTAAGAATAAACGTGGCATAGTTAAGGGATTGTGGTCAGTGTTTTAAGGTGGTTATATGGTTTATAACCTAGGAAAAACTGATGAAAGCAGCGGAAACGGTTTTCATACTCAAACACCCTACAAATATTGTAGGCTTCCTTAATTTTTTTAGAGCCTTCACTGTCCCACTGCTGAGCAAATGCCTCCCCCAAATCCTTCCAGGCATTCTTTTCCAGAGCTTCCTCGGGTACCATCAATTTAATCTAAAAGGAAGACAGCAAAATCTCTGAATTGAAAAAAATCTCCAAGTTTACCTATTTTTATACCTATCGGGCCAATCGGACGCTATTACCACGGTTTAAAAAACATCTTGATGTACACTATTTTTAACCGATACGCAGCAGACGTCATCGTAGAATGTAAATCTTGAAACACACCAATAACATCTCGAATTGATTACACTTCGATGGCTAAATCGAAAGCAATGTAGATCGCGGAAACATTTTATACTCTTTACACAGCGACTGGTAGAAAAATTACAAATGAATGAAAGTTTTTGTATGCGGCAACACAATACCGAACTATATTTAACATTCACGAGATTATCAATACATAACCAACTGTACATATTTAAGGACTGGGAAAAAGCAGGTGTGTTCATTATTAAATATTTAATCACGCGGCAGTTATTAATATTTGGAAATCGAAACATAATTATATCAACTTTTCTATTAGGTACACAGTCCACGGCGGATAATGGCTTCTACCAATTTGCTTCTCTTATAATACTAGTACGGACTGTATTAAAAGATTTTGTTTACGGGTGTTTGAGAGTGATTACGGAATACGCTAAGCTCATCAAAATGTGACCGTGCCTATCATGCTGGTTATGGCAATTTTGTTTGTCGCCATTCACAGACCTCGTTCACAGTCTCGTGCGATGCGACTTACGACCTGGGAGTTAGTTCCGTAACACACTAACAGAAGGAATGGCTTTCATTTTGACAGTCTAACAACATTCATTGCGTTATTTACGTTGTTGAGCAGACACATTTTTCGAACATATGGAGCAATGGATTAGCAACGTCCTACAAAATGATTCATATTGTGATCGATATAGTGTGTTACACAATCACATGGTCTACCCATGTGCCAAATTTCAGCCAAATCCGTTTAGACGTTTTAGCGTGAAAGCGTAACAAAACAACACACAAAATCAAATCTTTTCTCTTTATATGATTTAGATAATGAGTAACGATTTTTTTCTCAAAGCCTCTCTCGTTCTGAGCGTGAATGTGCCTCACAAACAAAAATGAAAACGTACAAAAATAGGTACCTCCTGGAAAGTATCTAGTACTTAGCTTCAGACGACTAGGGTCAGACGAATAGTTTCCTAAAACAAAGTGGACTGGAAATAGAACGGGTAACTTAATGACAAAAAAAAAGAAAGTATTTTAGCAACAACAACCACTTTTATACTGCCTACATAATTATCTACAAAATGTCTTCACTCACGATAAAAAGAATTTGTGCCCGAACTTGCTGTACTATTCAAATTTTTAGAGAGACTTGTTGACCAGTATTGTAAGATATTCTCATCTCCTGTTAGATTTTGAATTTAAATTGACGTTTTCCAACTTATATGGTGCTGATTAGAAGATTAGAAAAAATAATATTATTTGAACCATTCAAAATATATTTTTTATAAAACATAAAGGAATTATAAAAATTAATATAATTAAAAATTTTATCATTATACTTAAAAATAAAAACTTAAATTAATAATATTATATTATTAATTTTTATAATAAATTAAATCTTTGAAAATAATCATTACCATGAGTTCGAATTATAGAAACTAAAATAGATAACCCTAAAGCACCTTCACAAACTGAAAAAACTAAAAATACTATTAATATATATATATCATAATCAACTAAACTTATATAAATTAACATAAAAAAAAAAATTCCTTTAGTTTACCAGCTTCTGAAATATCGATATAGCAATAAAAAGCAATCGTTTAGTTTAGACCGTTTTGTTAAAACCTACACTACCTATAGCTTGATAACTTTCCTGAATATTAAGCGCCTTTCTCCAACAACCTCCGGCGAAACTCATCAAAATAGGTTCAATGGTTCAGACTAGAAAACATACCTACTAAACAAACGAACAGCGAGACTCGTTTTGCATTTAAACCCTTCCATGTTCAAAGAGGAAATTATAACACAAGGAGCATAATACAAATAATACCCAAGACAGTTGTAATTTAATGTCAATCAAACTATTACGCAACAAAGGTAGGTTGTAGCCCCAAGGTAATATCAATACTTCCTCTCGTGTCTGCAGAACAAGTACCTCCCGCCGGACCAATGAAACACTAAGTTCCTTATAATCCCGAAACTCTGACACCAAGCCCCTATGGGATCAGCAGCATTGTCATAAACGAGACAGATATATCTTGCTGTTTCTCTTAGTTGTGAACACGCCATGACAAATAAGGGCACCCATTCGAGTTTATTGTCCCTTTGGTCAAAGGGACATAAAATTTTTCCTAGTTTCACCAAATGATAAATGCATTGTATTTTATCTGTAAGTTGGATAAAAATAAAACTTTTACAGATATTTTTTTACTAACTAAGTGCTGATTTTTCCAACGGCAGATAATTTTATCCGAGGAATAGTTTTAAATTTTTGACATTTCTTCCATACAAAAACTGACAGACGTCAATTTTATTCCACAGTTAAAAGTTATCTGTCGATTGAAAAATCAGCCCTAAAAAGGAAAAGTTAGCCTATAACCACTGAAAAGAAACACCGAAATAAAGTCATGGGTATTTAACGGTCTCTCTTAAGGTCCTGTAATTTCATGTAAAGAAGATTAGGTGAAGAAAGAGATTCCTGTCAAATGTGTTTGGGTACATTTGAGAGGAAAGCTCCTGACAAACAGTGAGATGGGTCACTGTTTCAAGATGTGCGCTGTCGTTTCTCAAAGCAGAAAATTAAAATAGGTATCTAGGCTTGTAGGCCAACGCGAAGTTGAAAACTCAGTACTAAGAAAACTTATTTCTAAGCAGAAGCAATCGAACTTCGGTGTTCAGGCACCGCCTTCGGGAGAACAATGCGACGGAAATGTCGGCTGTTCTACTTGTTACTTTCAAGTCTTCATTAATTTTAGAAAAATCTAACAAAAAACTGCAAAACACAACATCACACCTATTTTCCCCGAAAGCGTAGGGCAGAGGTTCAACTTGTGAGAACTTCTGCCCTAATTCATCAGTTCAGTTTCAGTCCCATGTAAAAAAAACGTGAGAATACAAATCCAGACACCAGACTGCTACTGAGAAACTTCTAACTAGCCCGTATGAAAAGAAGTAATTACTTGCAGCTTCCTCCCTGCAAATAAGGATTAAATTGAGTAAAAATAATTGTGTGCATACGAAAAATCTAGAGTACACAAACCGCTTTCAAAGAGAACGAAATCGAAGCTTTACCCGTTCAGTTTTAAATGTTTTATTCGTTTCACATTCATCGAATAAAATGTTAGTTTTGAATTGTTTGATTCGCTCCGTGTGCACTGTTTCGAGCGAGTGAACTCAATCAATGTTCACGAATATCGTTTTTAACAAGCTGAGGTTTTGTTGTTTAAAAGTTATTTTTATAATTTAAATCGTTGCAAAATGGCTCCACACGCATTTTAATTCAAACCGTCGGTCACTCATATTTACTCGGTTTTATTTTTGAGCTAGTAACTTTACGCTGTACCTTTATAGAAAATAAGACACACCACTTCAAAAAAACTACAATAAAATTTTTCAAACACTAGAACATCAACACTAAAAACACACGAATTACGTATACAATGCAAAACTTTTTAGGCTCTAAAACTTGTTAATAAACCACTATTTATGTAGAACAGCACTATACACTGTGGGTATTATTTAAATATAACTTTGTTGTTTAAAAATCGCGGTTGTTTTTCGCGGAGGCGTGTGCGGGTGCAGCGTTGGCGAGGTTCAAACGCCCACTGACGCGTGATGCCTGATCAGGGCATCAGGACGGGCGCGCGGCGGACTCGATCACACGGACATCTGCCACAGATTAGGAAGAACACCTTCGCCGAGAGACTTTTAATGGATCGCAAGGATTTACTCTCACGTGGATCGCCGTAATGAAAAAGTTTTAATCGACACTTTTAAGGCTTAAGACGGTTTTTTTTTTTTTTAATTTTCTCTAATCGAGACACTGCTGTCCACGTACGCAGTTGGCCTTTGAACGAAACCGAAACTTAAACCGGTTTCAGACGGGATTAGAAGAGTTTTTTTTTTTGGTTTTTCTGGAATTTAATAACTATATACCAATATCTGTAATTTATAAATGGTAAGAAACTTATTTTATCGCGTTTGAAACATAATCAATTACGCTACAGACATAAAAAGCCTCAAAGAAAAGTCTTAAAATAGACGTTCTGCTTGCTAACAGCGATCGTTGCAAGAAAACCTCAGGATGAAGGGATGAACAAAGTGTTTTTCAGTATCTGGAGCGCGCTTTTATTATAAGGATGAAAGACTCGTCGTTGAATATTTTCAGCACAGGGGGTCCAGAATTATGCGCTGAATCCATGTTAACAGGTTGCGCGTCGATGCCACCCTGTATATTGATATTCAACTAACTTCTGCCTGCGTCTTCGTCTGCCCGTAGTGTCACTTTGTTTTCGCTTAGCGATCTGACTTTTTTTTGTTTTTGCTCGACTCCTAAGGGTCATGGCGAGATGTTAAATAACCTATAGCCTTCCTCAAAATAATTGGGCTATCAAAAATGTACAAAGTATTTTTCAAATCCGACTGGTAGTTCCAGAGATTACTTACAGCGTTCAAACAAAAAAAAACTCTTCATCTTTCAAAATTTATTTTTACATTTGATAGCCCAATTCTTGAGGACGGCTATTGACTACTTTACATCACGCTAAGACACTTAGGAGCCGAGTAAAAACAAAAATAGAAAGAACACAGTAACAGCGTGGGCGGGCGATGCGATGCGATGGGGTAGGTCGGGGGACCAAATTTCACACGGACAAAGTCGCGGACGATAAGCTAGTTAATAATAAACAGTCAAGCAAACAATTAGAATGCCTACTTTTAAAAAGGGAAAATTCTAGAACAATTTTATTATTCCGAAGGCGCCTGTAATTAATGACGTGACTTTCTATGCTGTTATCACCACGAGAGGGATGATTAAGTGCAAAATGAAGTTATTCACACAGATGAATCATTTCTATGCTACGACATGCCATTTCTATTTCCATGACCTGATTAAAACCTTATATTATGGCATGCAAATGGCCGGAATTTTGCTTAATGTGACCACCAACTCAGCTGTCAAGTGTACCGTTACCTACGTCAAGGATGTTGCGGGTATTCCTACCTGGCCACAATTGTGGAGTTTACGCATTTATGTTACAGTATTTTTATCTCACGGAGTGACGCGCGCTTTACTTGTGGTCATCAAGTGTACAAACACGCTGTAAATGTTTGTGTAAGCACAGGAGCTCTCGGTACTGTCCGAGACAATGAATGTCGGAAGTGTGTGTATGCGTGTACGTGTGTGTTATGTGCTGACGCTACGTCTTCACGCACACATTCACAGCGTGTTTGTATACTTGGTTACCACAACTAAAAAAAATACCATAATTGTCGTGTGCGAATTGAATTATAATCAACATACAACGTAAAAGAATTAGCAATTCGCAACTTGCTTGCCGGATCCCTCTTAAAAAATTTGACATCCACATATCTGGATATCCGTTAAAAAATCAGAATATAGATTCTGATTTTTTAACGGATATCCAGATATGTAGATCAGGGATGTTATAGAACATCCCTGATCTACATACCCCCTTTGTATTTCCTTGGATGCTCAACCTCAGCATTGGACATTTTCATGGTGATCCGATATAATGTTGATAGAATTATCATACAACACTTCACCAATTCACTCCCCGAACCTTGCTTACTGAAGCGGAAACATCTTAGTTAAGCATCTAAGTGCCTACACCAAAACTTTCCTCAATATAAAAATAGTAGGTTGAAAATGTCGAGTCACCAAGGATTATACGAAGCGGAATAGCCCCGTCCCTCGCGGGGTTGAGAGGATACGGGACCGCGGCGGGGGAATTAACACCCCTAAATCGAAATTACGTTCGATTTTTGATTGAACGGATTTCGACTATCCATTTCGCAAAGTCCACTTCAACATACTTACCTAAGTGGATATAAAAACGACGTGTGAAATATTCGCTGTGAGTTTATTTAAAAACTGTGAATGAAATACCACTTTTGTACCATTTCCCGCCTTTCACTGATTAATATTGACAGAGTGTTGGCACATATTATTCGTGTAGTAAAAACAATAGCTGCATCATTGGTCTAGAGGTCGCAAACGCTACTACTTAGTATGAGGTCCTTGTCATTATTTTTCCAGCAGGAATTTCTCGATAGCAACCCAGATTTGTGCCCGGTTGAGCTCAATAGGCTCGCCCCTTATTAAATGGGACCTAAACGTAACTTGCAGAATGTAGGTGTACTACAAGTACACCTGCCTAACCCTTCGGGGATCACAGGCGTCATTTTATATTATGTAACGATAGCCTAACTAATAGACCTGAACCCATTTACCTAAAATACCACATAGGAGGAAGGTCAAGAATACCTTCTAGTCGGGGAAAATTTACATGTTAATACATCTTTCCCGGCCTACACGTGAAACCAGACTTTCAAGAGTTTCGAACCATTTACAAATAGCGTCTTTTATAATAGAACCGGCTTATACTTAAGTCAATTACTTCCAATATTAATGTAGGAAACTAAACAGGAACGGATCACATACTTAATGTTTCAGGTCGGGATGTTAAAGTCTATCTAGGAATTAGGTCAGTGTGGTATCTGCGCTCTATATCAGTCTGTGTGTCCAATTCGTTATTCTATACTTAGCTGACGGCATCCGCGGCGGAAGACCTCGTGTTTGAAGTTCTTGACAATTAAAAGGCTTTAAGTTTTGATGAAAATTTGCCATTCATCACTATTACTAAAAATAATAATATTGTCACTTCATTAAAAACGCCGAACGAGTTGGCGAGTTGGCTTCGGCCCCTTGTACCCTTTCAAAGGTCCGGGACCCCAGGGTGGGAAATATCAAGAGACGTGAAAATTTTTATAATAATATTAATTAACTTCTATATTTATACAGGATGAAATTGAATAGGTGCACCAAATTAAAATAAATTAAATTTAGAGGATTTTAGCAAAGAGATGCACATAAATGCACGTAAGCGATTGATTTAGCAACGTTGTCGTCGCGCACCCTTTTTTCCGTAGGAACGGTCAACATTAGGTAAATAACGCTAGTCCAACGCGTTGCAAACTTCCTTCATGTTGTGAACTTTGCGATTAATGTATTGCTTATCGACCGCACGCTAAAATTGATATTAATTTTTCTTATGTGTTTTAATATGTTTGTATTTTATTTTTTATAACGCCTTGTGCAACGATCCTTACATTTACGTTTGCAGCGTCCACATTCTTGCCAGAGACAAAGTGAACTTTGGATTTTTAATATGAAACACTTTCGTTCAAGCAACATATAGAAGCTTTAAATAATAGAATTCGCAAGCTGATATTTGTTTTTAAAAAGTTACGCTGTATTGCTGATATTTGTTACATTGTTACTAAACATCGAGAGAGTTCAGAGGGCGATTTTTCCTACCAGCCTCCTGTACAAATCTTGTGAAGTATTAACAGTTCGACAGCCATTTATTATGGGCATTGTATTAAAACAACATAAAGCTCTACCCTACAGCACTAGATATACTAATAAAAGACGTAAGGATATACCTAGTTTGTCCACAAAATTCTACAAAACATGCTTTTATAGCCAAATTTTACTTGTACCTCGGACCTCTCCTTTATAATAGACTAAACTCGAAAGTAAACATTTATTCTCTGAACTATACAAATTGTAAGAGAATCCTCAAGGAGACTCTCCAAAGCATGTCTTACGAAGAAACAGAGAATTTACTAACTGTGTTAAAGTAAATATAGGTATACAAATATTTATCAAATTTAGAAACTAGGAGTTATGCTACTCAACATGTAATTATTTTTCTATTGTCAACTTTTGATTATTTATTAATTTTTAAAGACCATTTTCGCTTGAAACACAGGATTACCTAGTTCAGGCACGTATGTCTTAGAAATATAATTTAAATTTAAGCAAAACTGAACAAATTTTTATGCCTTATAATTTTTTGAATAAATATATTATTATTATTAATATTGCATAGAAAATCCTACCTAAGTATAATCAGCATAGCACTTCATTCAACCTGTATTTATAAGAGAAAATATATCTAAAGAAATCATAGACCACAGATTATTATAACAAAAAGCTGGCCAGAAATCACGGGACTTGCAAAATTGTAATCCCGGCACAGAGTAGAGGAGGGGCGCAGTTTTATTAATTGCGGGCGTCGTATTGGGCTTTTACCCGGGATTAGAGATGAGCCGCGCTATCCGAAGCGCAAACAGATTAAGCACTCTATAGATACTTCATATATAGTCGTCACTCAGGAAGCTCAGGGCATACACACGCAATGGCTTTTAATTGTACAAAGGAAAAATCTTAAGTTAACATAAGCTGGCTTTTTGAAAAACATGAAAGCTTTAATCGAGGCGAAATAAACTAGGTTGGTGAAAACAACAGCTCATGCCTTGGTGAGAAGATTAGTCAGTCAACTAGTTAGGTAGCGGGGCTGACTTCCCTGGGTGTGTCGAATCTACTTAAATATCGTCACTAGTGGGGTCCTATAATGAACCCTCATTTTGCATGTTGAGTACAGCAATATATCCATAGAGGAGGAGAGAATAGAGGGAAAAGTGAGTGCACCTGGTGACCTGTGTCTGCGCACACACTTGTGCACTATAATATCTTCAGCATTGATGGTTAGTATCTACTAAGATTGGCTGCCATAGCCAAAATTCGGAGGGTCTGGAGGACTAGCAGTATGTACAGACGCCAGCACATCAAGCTACCCGAAACTGTCAAATTTTCCCAATCAACTTTGAACCATCAGCGATAAAGTTGAAAATCTATTAAAGAAATTTGACAGATTGTAGTAGCTTGATGTGCCCAGCGTCTGTACCTATAATCAGTGGTTTCAAAATCTTTACCGATGTAACGCGGTTAGAATGAAAGTGCAAAGCGAGTGCGGAAACCGGGAAAGTGTAATTTTAAAGTGATCAAAGTTGGTCTCAGAGACACGGAAGAGCACTAGTACAACGGTGTTGAAATAAAATAGTTTGAAACTTACTTGAGTTTTAATTAACTGTTAGTGAATACAGTGTAAAGTAGTTTTACATGTATTTATTGTACACCGGGCAAATGAGGAAGAAGAAGTCGAGATCATTTGCATCATAGAGATCAATATCTTTATGGTGAAAATGATCTCGATTACTTCAACCAATAGATATTGTCGATTGGACTCTATAAATAATAAATTATTTTTTAAATATAATAAATAATGATTTTTATTAGGGAACTAGCTCCTGCCCGCGACTTCGTACGCGGATCCTGTTGCTTATGCCAGCGACAACGAGGTCGTCAAAATCGAAGATCTGAATGAAACGTCTGATGTCGAATTCTAAGTGCCTGGGGACGGGAAAACAGCGTGATGCGCGAGACGATTCGAGACGTTCCAGATCTTTCATTTTTGTAAAAAGTCGGCATGAATCCAGATTTAGTGACTTGATGAGCTCCTAATGAATTCATCTGAAAAGCACTGTTGTAGGCTCGAATATTGCTTAAGAAATGGTTGGACTTGGGATGCTCGCCTTTCAAAAGAACTCGTAAGATCTCCGGTAGCTCTTGCATAGAGTTTAGTCGTAACTTTCCAGACGCAAAACACATTCCCTTGGTCTCTCCCTTCCACTTACGCGCGTGACAGTGTGCACACACCTCAGACATGGTGCCAATGTATCCGTGTTCGATGTCATTAATAAATGGGTTATAGGAAAACGCGCTCCTTTCTTTATTCAACCACGGTTGCTCTTCAGGATCATAAACCATAGACTCAGTATCAGATGAGGATGAATTGCGAAGATTGCGACATATACGGCCTAGATCCATTTGGGCCACACGCTGTTCGACTGACTGTCTTGCCCGAATTTCCTGAATCCGCTCACGTTCTTGCGTGGAATGAACAGACACCTCAACACGCATTTCGTGATTTCTTTGCCGAGCAAGTGCGTTGCGTTGCTCGCGCTGCTCGTCTGTCTCCAAAGACCGAGCTAGAGCATGCTGTTTGCGGTCTGCACTAAGGCGCGTCTCATGCTCTTCAGGATTCTCAAGTGATCGAGATGTGGCAGTGCGAATACGCTGGGAGCTTAAACGCGAACTGTTCTCGAGCGACCGAGCAGTCTCAGTGCGGAAAAGCTGAAAACTTAATCTCTGCTCTATCTCTGTATCCGTTTCGGAAGCGCGAGATAAAGAATGACGCTCTCGGTCACGCGCAAGTCGTATCTCACGCTCCTGGCTGCTCTCAAGTGATCGAGCAGTCTCAGAGCGGATATTCTGAAGACTCAACCTCTGATCCCTCTGTGTAACAGTCTCGGATGCGTGAGACAAAGAATGACGATCCCGGTCGATAGCTAAACGCATTTCTCGTTGTTCCACACTTTTCTGAGATCGAGAAGCAGTAGTGCGGACTCGTTTAAATTCTAGTCATAATTGGCGCTGCGTGCTAGTTTCTGCGGACAAACTTACGTGCACGTAAAACGTGCATTACGCTCACGGTTAGCACCTAGCCGTTGTTCACGCTCTGCATCGGTTTCGAGAGATCGAACTAACCTGCGCATCTTAGAAACCCTTGAGTTTAGAGACAGATTTGATATTTTTCTAAAAGGCATAGCTAAAATTCCTTCTTAATCCGATACTAACGATATTCAAATCAATGAAAAATAATCAAATAAGTACGTAAGAATTGCTAGTTAGTAGAAAAGTAATAATTATTCGCAGGAAAATTAAACACATCAACCAACACAGACAACAAATGTAACCCCCGTTTCTATAGGATGAGAGCGGCACATTGGCACCTATAACATCACTTTTTGGGAACGAAACCATAGCGCGATCTAACTCGACACCATGTCGGAAGACGTCAGAAAACGGAAACTACCATAATATCATTTACCCAAATTAATTAAATTATGAATAAAACTAAATTGACGTTAATTTAATAGACAACTACATTATTTTTGCATAAAAAAAAATATGGTAACAGCAGCAAGGAACAAAACTAAGAATTACATACTTAAATCAATTACCTACAACAAATGTGCTTGGTAAGATATAACTTAGAACCAAAAGTTTGACTTGACTTCATGATAGCTGTATGTAGCTTGTTGTACCACCAATCAATCTGTTTAGTAATATTGGTGTGAAACTCTCCATACAATTAAATAGGACATGTAAAGTTCTCAGATTTCATAACAGTATCGTTCTTAATGCACATAAAAAATGCAAAAAGTACGATAGTATATAGATAGTACGATTTTTTAAAACAATATTATGGGATTTGAACTCGCACCATTTAGTGCGGTAAACGGTCGCCTGACCTTACCGCTAAATTCCCCGTTGACATATTGTTGAAATAGCTGTTCCCTTGCAATTTATAATATTACTGCCCCGCTCCTTTATAAAAATAGCGTGATTATTATGTTCCCAGAGTTAAATTATTATTAACTAAATAAATAACATGTCATTTTGTGCATTAAATAGTTTTGTGCATTCAATTACGAACAAAAACCTTTTAAAATCAATATTGCTTACCTCCCGTAACATACGGCGTGATAACATGTAGCCTAAAGCCTTCCTTGGTTTACAAAGAACATTTTTGCTGAATTTCAATTCAATCTATCCAGTAGTTTTGGCGTGAAGCCGTACCATACACACAGACAAACAGATAAACAGACAAAAAATCTAAAAAGTCACTTTTTGTCATCAGTTACGTTTTTCTAACAAAAGCCACTTATTTTTTCTCGAAAATTCTCAATGTACAGTTTTTCTTCCGTTACAGTTTTATTATATGTATAGACAAAGAATCCATAGTGTTAGTAACATAGTAGTTAGTACTCAAGCTTAGATTAGCAATCACCCTCCGCACAAACTGCTATACAATTGGAGAGCTGAAACTCTATGCTATAATTCCCGGGTTGAGGTTTCGACTGTCTCCCACTCACTCAGGAAGTCTCAAAAACATCCTGAAACCATGGTTGTACTGGATGCTGGATAGTGATATTTTGGTCACTATTACTCTAGTATTAGTCAGAACTTAACAGCCTAACAAAGGAATAACCAACGCACAAAGCAAGGCATCAAATCAAATGATGATATGATTTCTTACTCTAGTAAGAAGTGTCAGCAAATTATTCGGAAGAGTACATCACTGTACGGTGCACTAGTTATATCCTGAACCTTTTTCATCGTCTTCATCCAGTGTGTAATATCCTGACGATTACTCCCGAGCTGCCGACGTTACATTCTGATTAGGCGAATGGGAGCCATTGTTTACTTAACCTGTCCTCGTAATACCCTTGGATTCAGCATAAAATATAAGGAAAAACTGCCTCTGTTCTCCGAAGATAAATTTTATTTGGAAAATGTCTGTGTAAATATCACGTAATTTGATGGATGGGTAACATATATCGTTTTTAGACAGCAAATGTTTGAATGTTTAATGTAAGCAATACACAATTACCTACCTACTTTTCGAATAGGAGGTGTCAATAACACGAAAGATATCGTATTTTGTTTACAATCTTTGCTTACAAAATAACGCTTGAATCGTGTACAAGATGATACATCATCTTCACTAAAAGGAGTACTGTTACGATCGCTACACACGACAGAGAAATTAATGATGTAAGGGGATAAGGACCAAGCTACTGACTATCTCCTTTATTAGTGTTCCGTTCAAAGGGTAAAAACGGGGCCCTATTACTAGGACTTCGCTGTCTGCCCGTCCGTCTGTCTGTCACCAGGCTGTATTTAAAAAGCCGCGATAGCTAGACAGTTGAAATTTTCACAAATTATGTATTTCTGTTGCCGCTATAACAACAAATACTAAAAACAAAATAAAATAAATATTTAGGGGGGGTTCCCATACATCAGACGTGATTTTTATACATAATGGTACGGAACCCTTCGTGCGCGAGTCCGACTAGCACTTGGCCGGTTTTTTAAACACAGGCCAGGCCGCCACAGGGGTAATTACCATGTTTTATAGACGTTCGCATTCTAACTCAGTCTCAGTCTGACAAACTTACTTGTAATTTGATAAGTTTTTGACTTTGACTATGGCTAAGATTCTATATAAGTGTGGCTAGATTGAAAACTTTTTTAATTACGGGAATAGCTAAACCTCAAGTAGTTTCACAAAAATTGGTACGCTGTTCTTATGCTGTTTATTTTTTCAATATCAACACTGACGAGGCATTTTTGGCTTAGGTTAAAAGTTTTTGTTCATTTACCAGAAATTTTAACTGAATTTTTGGTCACGTAACAGTGGCGGCCGTATCATATATTTTGTACGTTCTTTATTACTGGACGCAAAGGCTTTGAAAAGGTAAAATGTACGAGAATATTTTTGTGGCTTTTTGTGGCTCGGACATTAATATGCGCTTTAAAGATGCCCTGTGAATTGTGATAGGTCACTAAGCCTTGTTAGGTAGGTACAGCTCTATACAGCTAGTTTTTTGTGGAGAATTTCGTATTTTTCGTAACGACCGCTTTAGTGACGAGGCGCCCGGCTTTTTGACCGCCGTCCTGGATTGTCTGGCTGCTGAAACTCTCAAGTTGGCCTTTGCAAGATGCAACAGAACGACCAACATCACACCAGAGGGGCAATTCTCGTTATTTTAAGACCGTTCACAGTCTGATCTCAGTCTCAATCTGTCAAAAAATACTTCTAATTTCCCTATATTTTGACAAGTTTTTGACATTTGTTTGTCGCCGAGATGAGACTGCGACTAGATTTTCAACGTTTTAAATTACGAGAATTGGCCTTCTGATCACATACGTAACGACGAGGAGTTGAACCAACTTACTAGACATTTTGTTCTAGACCTTGATCCAAGTAGGCTCACTATTTAGATTAGTTTTGAAGCCAATGTAGTATTTTTGCCGCAGTTTATTAGAATTTTTATTAAAACTCAAAAAAACTCAAATAATTTATTTCAATTAAACCATTTCAGGCAATTTTGAATTGTCAAAATTAAATAATCGGTCAGTTAGTCAAAAAGTTGAACCTTGTTTCTATTTGTTATAAATTAAAATATTAAAAACAATTGCAGCCCTCGTGTTATACATACATATACTGCATTTGTATGTAGGAGATCTATAGGTACTTACATTTACTGTATGAAGCCCTAGCGAAATTAATGACCTAATTGTTAAGTTAATTATAGACCCGACCGATGTGTTTAATAATTAAGTATAGTAAAAAAATATGAAAACTGTAAAATTGAAAATCTTTTGTTTTTACTTTCTCTTTGGTGTGAAACTTAAAATGGGTGAACCATTTCAAGTTTTACACCATTTTAAAAGAAAAGAAAGAAAGAAAGAAAATGCACTTACTTGCGGCAAACATGACGCATAAAAAAGAACAAACACACAAAAAAAATAACAATTTGGGGGTAAACATTTTTTTTGTATAATCATACTAGCTTCTGCAACGTTTTTTTTTTTTAACAAAAAACAAATCGTTCCCCAGGAAGCCATCTATCTTCTTGCCAAATTTTATCGAAATCCGATCAATGGTTTAGGCGTGAACAGGTAACATACAGACAGAGTTACTTTCGAATTTATACCTAATATTAGTATAAATATCATCTCTCCTGCATTCAAACGAAAATGTGTGCAGAGGTGTAAGGTATACATCATAGAAATATAAAAATGGTATACATAGAATCAGTTATGTAAAACTTGGTTGTTTTTCTAAATCCATCGAGCCAGTTAGACAACACGGCTAAAGAATATAGAAGTACACATACAAACACTCGATAAACACTATCAGAAAAAAAAGGAGATTACTTCAGTCGTGATCCTGAAACCTTAACCAGAAGAACTGTTACGGAGGAAATTTAGCCCAAATTACAAATAAATTCATTCAGGATGTTGTGCCGGTACGAAACAATTTCGTTATTTTGCCCAAAATTTAATAAGCAACGAAAAATTGCTGCTGAATTTTTCCTAGCAAAAATATGTGTTGTTTTTTATCTTAAAATCAGCGCTGTGCTGTGGGTCCTCCATAGCACTGGATCATACTGAGTGGAAGCAGTGACAGGAAATGTCACAGTCACAACGTGCAGCTGCCAACACGTGCTTTTAATTATTCCATCTACCAACCCGGATTAGCCCGCGTGGTAGATTACGCCCCACTCCTTCTCAAAGAGGAGGGCCTGTGTCCCAGCAGTGGGAATATTATAGACTGATTATGTTATTGTTATTTATCTTTTTGTATGCACGTGTTTCTGTGACAAATAAACCTATTTTTCTTTCTTTCACATATACAGGGTGGGCAAATAACAGGTATACTTAATAATTTTTATATTTCATAGAATAAAATTTAAAAATTAAAGTTTTAAATTTCATTCTATGAAATATAAAAATTATTAAGTTTAAAAAATAAACTAAATAATTTTTCATCGACGAAAATACTTTTAAGTCCCGGTAATTAAGTATGGAAAATGATGTCAGACAAATGTCCACCTCTAGCAGCATGGCAGATGTGAACCCTTTTCATTGCGTTTTTATGACATTTTCACGCATTTCCCGCGTTATCTCAGTGACTGTGTCTGGGGTTTTTTGTTTTAATTGTTGAAGATACATTAGCCTGTCAGCATTATAGACACGTTGTCCCTTTAGATATCTTCTTTCTTCTAGGGGATCTTGGGGGCAAATCAATGTCACCGTTTCTCGAAATTAATCGACCCGGATACGTTCTTTTCAATGTCTCGATTGTGGCTCGTGCCGTATGACATGTGGCCCCGTCTTGTTGGAACCACATGTTTGCTAAGCCCAACTGATTCACTTGATGTAAGATAAATTTGTTTATCATCTTACGCTACCGATCTGCATTACCCATAGCATCTTCAAAGAAATAAGGCTCAATTACTCCTCCTGACCAAATTCCACACCAAACTCTTATTACTCGACGTGGATGCAGTGGTCGTTCGTGGATCAACGAAAGTTGTTCTTCGCCACAATAGCGAGAATTTTGTTTATTCACAAATTCACTGAGGTCGAAATGAGCTTCGTCACTCATAATGATTTTTTGATGAAAATCTGGGTCTCTTTCCAGCTTGGTTAGCATAACACTACGGAAATCATGACACCGTCCATGGTCTCTCTCTCTCAGTTCTTGATTTATCTGAACCTTATATGGAAACAAACCAAGGTCTCTCTTCAGAATTGTCCGTAGAGAAGTCCTCTAAATTCCGAGTTGTTAAGAACGTTGCCTGGTAGGCAATGTGAGTTCTTCAGCTACACTTTGACGAGCAATTTCAATATTCTGCTCCTTACAAGCCCTTCTGACATGACAAGGAACTGCTTTATATGTTACAATGCCATGCTGCTCAAATTTATACACAAAATGAGTTATTGTTAGCCGCGAAGGTAAGTGATTTCTACCAAAAATTGGCCGCAGTTTTCTTAAAGTTTCCGTAATACATGATTGGGTTGAGTAGAATGTTTTAATAATTAAAACACGTTGTTCAGTCGTAAAACGATCTCTACACAAAATAATTTTCATGACACAACTGTCATATTAACCGCCAAATGGCGGAAAAAAAAAGTTGTATACCTCCAACTTGCCCACCCTGTAGGTACATAGATTTCAATGTTCATTGACGAAGCATTCAAAATGAAATAAAACTTTAACTTTTTAAGCAAAACTGGGTGCGCCCTGAAGCTGTAAGCTAATAGCACAATTTGAAACGCTTTGAAGCGTATGCTTGCTATAATTACATCCATAGTACAGATGGCCACACATCTGTGGTAATAAAACCAGTATAAGTTGGCCTCCATTTCTGTTAAAACTTCGCCCAACCACAGATATGCGGTCGACTATACAGAAGCAGTGACTTGTCATAAAATTTCAAAAACATTCCCAATTTCTTAATAATTTACCAAAACTGAGGCACTCTTAAAAATGGAGTAGCGAGAAATGATTAATTATTATACATTATACAATAGAATCTCCTTGTACGGCAAGGCAAAAAGCAATAAATTGCCCTGAACCCCGGTGGCTGTCGGAACCATGTAGCCTGGGCACCGCTGCACCGTCCCCGAGTTACGAGTTTGGATGTTTGTTCCTCAATCACGCAAAAACGGCTGAGCGGATTTGGATGAAATTTGGCACACATACCTATAGTTTATAACATGGATTAGCACTACTTTTTATCCCGATATTCCCATGGGATCTAGACTTATGCGGGTGAAACAGCGGGGTGTTGCTAGTAAATTATAAGCGATAAAACCTCAGAGGACCATTAGATGATGAACTATGATGAGTATCTTGAGGAAAATGTGCGAGTTAATTAATACCTTGGTTTTACTAATTTGTAACCGTTACTATATTCCATATATTTTGGATATTTTTAAGCTAAGAGAAGGATTAAAATAGTCATGAGACTGCTGATACTGTAATAAATTTTCAATGTTTTAGTTTCTGTAGAGTCTGATCCTAGGAACCCGTGCGCGTACTAGGAGGAGGTACTTTATAAAACTTTAAAGATGTATAATGTGTGCCTCGTAACATGTCAGACAGTATCTAATAGAAAACTTACTAAGTACTTATAGAAGTTTCTAAAAGCTTTTAGCATAGGTTTTAAATGATCTCTTTAGTTAGTGCAAGCAGAAAAGAGAAAAGAAGGCTTTTGCAGTGGGGCAACGCGGGCCGGAACAAAAATAAATAACTTCTTTTCTTTTCTTTTCTTTTGTCTTCTTTTCTTTTATTTCCTTTCTTTTCTGTTTTTTCCTTTCCTTTCTTTTTTCTTTTGTTTAACTCTCTTTTATTTTTTTTCTTTCTTTTTTTTCTTAAATATTTGCAAGCGTTAGGTAGTCAGAAATACGGATTTGCAATTAGCAGCAGTAGCTGTGGCCGGCAAAATACTAGCAGTAACAACCAATTCAATTAGATGTTCCTGTTCTTGCTTTTTAATTTAGCTAAATAGTGTACTTTTCCCTAACCAAAAGCAACCATCGAATACGCAGTCGTCGCGGTTCATATGTCACTTTTTTTTCGGTGAACCGGAACGCGTAGTCTCTACGACCGCGGCGTAGCAATAGTCTACGACGCGACGTAGAGGTAAGTTATTCTCCTTACAGAATCCATAACAATGAGTTTAATTATGTTTATATTATCCAGTCTAATGCTAAATAAGCCATTTAAAATTAATTGAATGTTTTCATTGACGCCTTTGGAGGAATATTTGCTATGCACCAAAAAACTTTTAAGCTAACCAGCAGTTGGCATATTTACAGTCAAACTCTCTTAAACACCGGAATGCATCTCAGTGAGAGTAGCAACTCCTCGAACGAGACCTGAAGCGAATCTATTCCTGAACACTGATATTCTAGCTATAACTTCGCAAAAATAATTTTACACTTCACAAACTATCCAAGCACACCAACTTCATCTTACTGCAGACGTCATAAAGTCTAAAATGGTTCCGAAGCTACTTTTTCACCGGTAAATACAAGTTGGTAGACCAGCATGTGATTTATCTTGCTCGAACTCGAGTAGAATTCCTAATATTTGACGTATGACAAGGGTGGAAATATTTACTTTGCTTCATTGCGAACCTTCGGGATGAATACATGTGATCATAGGAGTTTGTTCAATAAAATATTGGTTTTATAATCAATACCTATTACTGTTTTTGTGATTTTTACCGTCTTAATTTAATTTGCAAGAACTTATTCATTTTAGATTATTATATTTCTAGCGTACCTACGTTTCCATTAATTGTGTTAATTGCACTTATTTACTGGTCTCATTTATTTTTCTATCAAAATGACACTAACGTTTAGGCAGCTTTTTATATAAAATCTTACTAAAAGTATTGAGTAGGTACATTTGATAAGATCAACGGATAGATATGTAGGTAGCCATAAAAATACTTTCTATGCTATATAACATCAACGTGAAAACAGACTTAAAAAACCCGCAAATGCCAAAATATTTGATTTGTTGACTCGAAAACATAATACTAATACATAAGTTCGTTACTCAGAGCGAGCTCACGCGTCGAGAAAAAGGACTCGGTTAAGAAAACAGGAAAATTCCATCTCGAAAGTCACCGCAACTTCGCCGCAGTGACGAATGATCCCATCCGACCGAGTCGCGAAAACAATCGACTATTCGTTTTAATTTACTCGTTAGTTTTTGCCCCTCTGAGGTACATCTCTATTACGATCACAACACACCACTTGTGTTGACAATTGAGTCGTAAAAGATTTTATTAGTTTCAGTGTAAAAGTAATTGAGAGATAAGACCGTTCATAGCAATTAAAAGAAAGAGACAGTTTTACGATTGCTTTACGAAGACATTTTTATAATTAAAAGAAAGTGGAACACGCAGTGTACTGTCGGTTCCAGAGAAGTTTATATCCAGTTATGCGGTGGTTGAGTTAAAATCTCTAAGACTAAAGAATGCGCCTGTACTTCAAACAAAAGATACGAGGATGAATTCCACCTTAATTTTCCTTTGCCCTTTAAAAATTCGTTCAAACGACGACGAAATGTTTTAGAGGCGTGTTTATGAGAGCCGACGTAATTATGCTAATGACTTTGCCACCAAAAATAAAGAAATTCGAGAGAAAAAATGCAAAAATAGCACGCGTAAACAATGGACGCCGAGATTTGCATCGAGACTCTTTGAAATTGAAGTTAATTGAAAGAAAGGCTCTTACTGTGATTGCGGAGCTGTAGTCACTTGTCAATTTGAAGTAATTTTGAAGCTACCTCGTTTTATAAGATTTCAACCATAATTTTATTAAATTATACCAAAATTGTCTTTAAATTGTTCAATTTGTTGTCCAAAGTCTTTAAATTGTTCACGATTGCGAAGACACCGTGAAAAAAAAACAATTTCATGCTTAGGTCTTAGGAGTTCCTTATCAAGACACTATTAAGTTTTTGTATGCCTTGACTTAACTAACTTGCTTCGATACGATATAACTAATTAAAAACATTCTAAGCGGTTGAACATCATTACAAAAATATCCTCTCTCCCAACGGTATCTTATTCGAATTTAGAATCCGAATCCTTATTGATCGCTTCCCTACGCCTGAAGAAAGGGACGGCTAGCACTTCACCATATGTTGGAAAGGGATAGGTGTATATTTCTCAATGGCCTCTAAGCCCAACGAGGATATCTATGGCAGGAGAAGGCTGTTACAGGATTTTCGATCCCTGAAGCGACTTGGGGATACATGATTTTAATAGGTGCAGAGTACCTACAGTTTAGGGATATTATATGTACTTTATCCATTTATTTTCTGAGAGGCAACCGCAGTAATACCATTTCATTTTGTATTTGCTAACGAGTGTCAAAAAAACCCGTAAACAGTTTTCCGCCTGAACGTGTAGACGGTAACGTAATTAATACAGAGAGGGAAGAATACCCCTAGGATCTTATTATTGTGAGGTATTGTTGAGAGTAACACACGCATGTGAATAATCTCGTAATGTTCTTGGTTTTTGTCTTGTTTGGTCTAAGATGTGTTTGGTAATAACCACTCTGTTTCCTGAAAGAGTCTATTAATAACGCCGAATAATTATGTGTGTGGCCTGTGGATGCGCGACAAATTATCATTTGATACCAAGTATTAATCCTAAACGGCCTGACTACCATAAAACAGTGTTTATCAGTTGTTTAGGCTAAACACCTTTTAAACACGACATAATTACATAACACTGACATTAAACACTCGTTCAACAAGTGTTTAAGTTTTTGTAGTAAGACCCTCACCTGACTACCACAAAACAGTGTAAAGATTTATTTAACTGCAAACAAATCTTTTGATCACAACCTGTCCATAGTAATTCATTTGGTTTTTATCAAGAAACCTATCAACCTTTATTAAAATGTAATTAGGGTGTTAATTTATAACTAACACTAATTAATTACGTAACCCCCTTTAATCACAATTTTGAAGGATACTAATCCATTGCATTATACATATGTTCGAAACATTTGTCTGCTGAACAACTTTAACAATGCTATCAATGTTGTTGAACTGTCAAAGTAAAAGAAAATTGACCAAGTACGTGTCAGAGGCCACGCATAGAATAGGGTAGCACATAGTGGCACTTTACAAGTTAGGCCTCTATGACTCCTGAACTAACAAAGTTATCTAAGCCGTTATAGTTTTCCTTCAAAGTTCATCAAATGGACTACCATCATGAATTATTTCAGATTTTTCGAGCCAGCCGTTTAGCTTTTTTAGCGTTCGCTTTAAAGTTGAATATCTCGCAAACGGGTACCTAAATAAAAAAATCGTCTTAGTAATCTCTCAATAATTTTAAAAACCTATCTAATGATACTCCACACTATAGGGTAGACGCGAGAAAAAAATATCATCCCCACTTTAGTGTAGGGAAGGTACGCCAAAAAAAAATTTTTTCGTGATTTTATTTTATCACTTTGTCGACGTGGTAAATACATTTGTTGGTATATTGGGGGGTTCCGAGACGTGAACTACGGAACCCTAAAAACCATTGTGTGTTACGCAATTACCCCGCAACTCGGAATATACCCACGCAAGTACAGGAGCATACTTTGTTGTTTTATTAATCATCTTTATATTAACGTTACAGTCTGCTGTCAGGATCTATTTTGTTTCGAGCTCGCGTTCTTGTTTTGAGCGTACCTTCTTTTAATTAATTTCGACTTACCTTTACATAAAGCGCAGTAAGTTACTTTGTACTTACCTTTAGGAAACAATGTTTTCAGTGTATTTTAGTACCGATACTCTTAACGACCACCTAGGTAAGTCAAACGAAGGCCTTTCATCACTTTTCTGCCAACAAACTACGTTTCAGAGTCAAATACTCGTAGTTATGTGTAATATAGACAGCCCCAAAACTCCGAATGACCCTGTACTGTTGTATTATTATTTGCGATGATAATAGGTATTTCTTTAATGTAAAATAAATGTCATATGTATATCCTTATTAGCCAGCTGTCATGAACTAGTTCATTAGTGTGACATTTCACATGAATAGATTGGAAGTCAGACAAAATTAGGTCGAATTAAATAAATAGCACAGTTGTGAGGTGTCATCATTATAATGTACAGACGCCAGCACATCAAGCTACTACAATCTGTCAAATTTATTTAATAGATTTTCAACTTTAACGCTTAAGTATTAACGTTCAATATTGATTGGAAAAATTTGACAGTTTCGGGTAGCTTGACCTGCTGGCGTCTGTACATGGAAATATGTTTTTCGTCGCTCGGAGCGACATTCGTATTCCTAGTGTTGTAAAGTAGAAAAAAACACCACACGTTAACTGAAAATTTGGCGTATGTTAAACCCGTCTTGGCCCAAATAGAGCCGAGGCTGCTTTAGCGCCGAGGAATCAACTGCCCACGTCATCCTGGAATGCGAAGCCATGGATTCGCAACGAAAACAAAGCCTTGGAACAGTGAGGTGGCTCCCCGAAGCCTGTGGGACCCACGGGAAGCTTCCGTGCTTCTGGACGGAGCTGGTTATGTTAGTCAGGACACACCACACACGTCGGACTACTACTACTTCTGTATTTCTGAGCCCTGCCCCAGCACTCTCGACATTCATAGCGATCGCTTTACGACCGAATTCGGTCGCAAAGTCCTGTCACTCCATACATTTCACCTGTCAATTCGGGACTTTGCGACCGAATTCGGTCGTAAAGCGATCGCTATGAATGTCGAGACTGCTGGGGCTGGATTGTCTGGAAATTTCTATTAATATTGCTTACGAATGTCGTTTGGCATATATTATAATGGCAGTTTATTGTTAGACCTTGCCTTAGAACGCCTGATGCTGCGATTGGCTTTGCTGATTCCCTTAATATTTCTAACTAATTTGTGTCTTTGCACTGAAATTGTATGTATCATCATTGTACCAACCACATTTTATGCAAATAAACGATTTTGATTTGATTTGATTTGAACATTTTATATGTCATGGTAGCCCAGTCGTTAAAGCCTCGCCTCTCATGCACGAGGTTATTGGGTTCGAATCCGGACAAGTACCTACTCATGTGACTTTTTCAATTCACAGTATGTACTTTCGGAGTTTATCTTGAACATTACTGACATCGGCGAATGGAGAACGTCTTGAGTAAACCTGTACTTGTAGTTTTAATATAAGTCAGAAATCGCCAACCAGCCTTAAGCAAGCGTGATGATCAATGCTCGTACATTCTCTGTATGAGAAGAGATCTTTGCTTCATCAGTGGGACAATATGGGCTGGTATAACTATTAATTAGTTGGTATTAATCTTTTGGTCATTTGATGCAGGCTAATTAACGCCACATGTTAAAATATATGGTCACATCGACTGTCGAAATCGTTATCGGCTGCGTTTATCTTATTTTTCCTGTGTAAAAAACTTGAGAGTTACTAAATTATGTAGTTCTTCTTAGTGTGTCGATGACAAAATGTTTAAATATATTACTGGCCCAAAATTCAGCTGCGCGAACTCCGCTCACTGACGCACTCATAAGATCATCAAGTGCACAAGTGACAGTGTGGTGCAGAAGGTAAGCCATTGTCTGAGGGTGTGTCAAATGTACTTACCGCTTGTGACTTGAAGAGTAGTTGCGAAGAGACATAGCAGCGACAGCGACAGGCATCCGAGCGAGTTGAGCCAATATGCCGCGGCCATACTGTACCCTGTAAATAACATCATTACTTTCAGTTGGTACTACATACTACATACATAATATATGTTTGTTAAGGTCTTTACCATAAGGAACAATTACGTGAGTAAAAATTACGTGCATATTTATGCACGAAACAAAAGCCCTGGGCCAAGTCTAACCGAGATTATAGGTCATATGTGATAGAAGTCCCGGATACGCTAATGTGGAGATGAATATATTAGCCAGTGTACTATGAAAAAGTATTTTGTATATATATTTTTTTTAATTATTCATTATTTAACTAAACTGTAGTATAGTAGAACATAGTAGAAGCAAAAAGGAATTTCAGGACGAACAAAACTCAACCACACGTAGCGCCATCTAGTCGAAGGCGCTGAAACTTATTGCTTAAGGGTGTGGCTTGGCGTTTAGAAACACTGAACAGCCAACCAACTGAGTCCGTAATACCGCGCGAAGCTACTAGATGGCGCTAGTAAAGGCAAATTGAGCATTTTCCTCGAGAAAAACGAAGAGTATTTTTTTTGGCAGTTTACATGATTTAACAATAGTAATACAGCCTTTTACATAATTTCATACCTGTATTCAACGAGAGGTCAAACAGACGTGTTTAGTACACCAACATTTCGCTAATCATGCTTAAGTAAGGGCCAATAATCCAGAATTCTGTATGTTATTAACAAATTCGTAATGGATAAACTTAATTACGCTTTGTCTGTATAAGGAATCGAATCGATTGTAAAGTTGAATTTACACCTGTTTCCCAACTTATCGGATACAGTTAAACGTAACAGGCGGAATGATATATTACGCGGACGTAGAGCCAAAACCGCATTAATGTGGAAGAGCATATTCTGTATAGCTCCGCAAGTTTTTAACAAAATCCCAAAGCAAATCAAACAGGTAAATCTAAATGGGTTTAAAAAGGAACTTAAAGAGTTGCTATTTAAAAAGTGTTATTATAATTTAAACGACTTTTTGAATGATACTTCCTTTTGATTGACATCCTAATTTAATTGTAGTTTTTTGTATGTACTTTGAAATCTCTGTTTGATAGTTTGAAATTGAATAATACTTTGACTTTAACCTAGATAATATTTTTAACTGACATGCCTCATTTTGTAACATTAATTCTTAATAATTTATTCAATTCAATATTAACCTAATATTTTTACTTTTGTACTGTAATAATTTTATTTGTATACCTGATATTTGCGCACCCCACGTGGCAGAATGTGAGGAGACCATTTATTAATTTAAGACCATGTAATGTACCATATTCGGACAAATAAATGAATTTGAATTTTAATTTGAATTCAAACCCAGGACCCTTGCTTAGCAGTTACACAAACAGTTCATTAATGAAATAGGTAAAAGCTTATCAGCATAATTATTTCGCGACACAGACCAGAAAAACAAATCTTGATGCAAAAACATTAAAGTAATAAAAATATCACTTGCCATATCGTCAGCATGTGTGTTTGCGACGCGGCCGTCCGCCCACCATAGATCACCTGAAAGAGAAATCACTCTTAAACTTTGTACCACAAGGTTGCTTTTTGCTCTAACAAGAGGTCACCTTGTAACACTTGGATTGGCTTTAACAGGCCAGTCAACCACTTTTGATATAAATGGTCAAAACACACATTTATTTATTTTTTTTACCAGTTATGTACACACATATATAAACAGACAAGAAAAAACAGAACAGAAAAATAGGTACAGAGGTGATGCTGTAACGGAACGTTACATGAATAATCATTGTTTATGGTTCTAACTCAAAAAGACAAATAGTCTATAAACGAATGCTTGATTCTTTGTTTGTGTACGACTTGGAACGCGCCGGGTAGGTATGTGCGGTGCGGGGCGAGTGATGCGAACGAGTTGGCGCCCGCGCAGCTGACGGGAGTCCATCAGTCCACGTCAGTCGCTTCTAGGCTGATGTGAGATTGCATGTATCGCTTTGCGTCCTGTCGAGCGCCCGTTACGTTAACCTTTACCTTTTCTTTTCCAGAATGTACAGACGCCAGCAGGTCAAGCTACCCGAATCTGTCAAATTTTTCCAATCCACCTTGAACCTTAATGCTTTAGCGATAAAGTTGAAAATATTTAAAGAAATTTGATAGAAAAAAAAAAAATTGGTAGACAGTATGTACTCAGTATTATTGTCCTATGATCCTTAATAAACAAGAATCATATGAAACATAATAAATAGCCTTCCTTTTAATTGAAACCCAGCCCGTACATTTAAAAAACCAAGCATATTTAAAATATTAGAGTCTAAGACGGAAATTTATATTTGCAAAGATATTTTTTTACAACCTAAACTATAAATGTTAGGTAACGATATTTTCATACAAAATTACACATACATAATCAGCTTTTTATTGTTCCTACTGCTGGAACACAGGCCTCCTCTTTTTTTGAGAGGGAGTGCCGTAATCCACAGTAATAAATATGTTTAGTAAAACACATACAAATGATAAGCTATAAATTGTAATTATTTCTGTAAATTGGTTAGACAAAACACTTTAATACGTCAAAAATAAATTATGTTTTAAAACTAGATGAGTACGATATTTCCTAACCGAATACTCTGAGAAGAAAGACGGAAACAAACTCGGAACCCAGAAAGGTATAAAAAAATATCATCCAACGATATAAAGACTTTATTGGTTTCCTTTGCTCATAACGACATCAATACGGTCTACGCTCATTGCGTAGCGGGGCTCGTAGCGCCGTAGCCTCGTAGCTCCCGGCTACGAGCTACGAAGTCGCGTAGCAGTAACTATTTGCCGAATGTATTATTTGGCTGCACCGCCAAATTCCCTTGTCTAACAAGAAGCAGAAAATTGATTATGACTCAAACAAATTGTGTTATATGTATTTTCGAAATAGCACCCTACATATTTTAAAAGTTACTTTTGATAAGAGTATTTTTAATAACATTTTTCAAAGCTTTGAACCTAGGTTATTGGGTAGGTAACCTACTGGCCCATTAATTTACATGACTTTAATCTGCACCCGAATTGCGTAACACACGATTAATCGGAATCGGTTTCATTTTGACAGTTCAACAACATTCATTGCGTTATTTTGTACGTGTTAAGCAAACAAAGTTTTCGAACTTATGAAGCAATGGATTAGCAATTTGCTTCAAAATGATTCAGACTACTATTGATTGTGTGTTACGCAATTAGGGGGCTGGTTAATAAAACTTAGACTCAACCTTCAACACAAAGTTGTGTTGAAGATAATAAAAGACAGTTCTGTCTTTTGTTTATACAAGCTTCATGTACTAAATTGTTAATACACATTGCCTTCACTATAGTTGTTGCATTTTAGCATGGTAGTAGCGGTCATTGCACTTTCGCTAATATCTCTCCGTAGGAACCCAAACATTAAACTACATATGTATAGTTTTTCGTTACTGGAACATGTTGAAGATCACGATAGATATTGATTCAGGATGATAGCGGACTTTGCTTCAGTTTTTTAAATAAAAATTCCAAAAAATGTAGTTGGCTCAGTGACCGCTATTACCATGCTAAAACACGACAACTATAGAAAAACACGTCTATTAAATTCCTTTCTTTTGATCGAAGTTTCCTCTACACAATCCAAAATTCCAAAATGGCCTTACAAAACCCAATGAATAAAAAACAGATGAACATGTTATATAAGAGACATCCCACGGTCATAACTCTCAAGCGCCATACGTTTCCTTATCGCCTACCTATATTCATGTACCTTAAAAATGTACCCATAAAACAACGGAGGGGGGAGGGGAGAGGGGGAGAACGTGAGACCCTATTTGCTCCAATAAAACACTCATGCAAAATTAAAGGGGAGAGGCTTTAGCGGACTGGAAGCACGGAAATATTCGATAAAAACGTTTTTAATAAAGCAAATAGACTTGATTGGCGGGTGTTTTGTTTCGTTTTCAACGTGACAAGAGGGTTGCTGCTAGATTAGGCGCGGGCCACACAGAGGGGACGTAAGACGAGGACGGAACGCTGCCGCGGCAACAGTCATCCTCATCTGCTTTACCAACTACGGTGGGATCGGCTTCCATTCTAATCAGATCCAGCTGAATATTTTACATGGAGCTACTGCCTATCTGACCTCCACAACCCAGTCACTGGGTAATACGATAACCGATAACTCATGGTAAGACAGGCTGTCAGACTTTCGGGCTTCTGATGACCCGTGACGACAATAATATACAGATGGAAAAGCGACGCGCCTGCATCTTGTCCTTTCTGTATGTTTTGTACCAGATCGCGTTAATACACCTTTGTATAAAGAATAATGAAGATACGTGAAAGGGACACCACGTCTGCGTCCCATCCTCGTCTCACATCCCGTGCTCGTCTTACATCCCGTCCTCGCCTCACGTCCCTTCCATGTGGCCCGCGCCTTAGGTACACTTACAGGCAAGGCAGGTATACAAGGTGATGAATATTATGCGATATGGCAGCAATCAAGTAATATTGCGCGAGTAGACTTTTTGACAATTTAATTTATATTTGGGGCAAGTTAAATTGATGCTGATGTTTACTTGTTTACAAAATGCAAGTTTGTTGTTTGCGCATTACGGTATTCTAAAATGTGAATTTATTATTTTGTTCCCTTCTTTTTGGGTGGTACACGCATTGCAAGACATATGGCGCAGAACACAGAAGTACTGTATAATAATATCTGTGGTGCAGTGAGACAGGATAACAAGAAAGTTCTCAAAATCACAGATGCGACGAAAAACATATTTCCATGTACAGACGCCAGCAGGTCAAGCTACCCGAAACTGTCAAATTTTTCCAATCAACCTTGAACCTTAATACTTCATAGATAAAGTTGAAAATCTATTAAAGAAATTTGACAGATTGTAATAGCTTGATGTGCTGGCGTCTGTACTATCTAGATTCTAGGATATAGCCAATAGGATGCCACGAATTGCGCCAACATGCAACCCACGCACTGCCACCTGCCCGCTCCACTGTGTACATAGGTATGTTACTATGTATGGCTTCCGTACGTCCGAATAAAAAAACCGAACCCTTATCAGGTCACTCGTGTGTCTGTCTGTCACAGCCAATTTGCAATGTGTGTTATTTCAAATGAAAGGGCTTGTTGTGAGGGTCTCAAATATTATTTTTTATAATTGTAAAAAAAATATTTATGAAAATAAATGTAAATATTATGTAGTCCTTTGAGATATTTTTTCCTTCTGATTTGTATCAACATGAGACATCGTTGGTATATACGTATAATTTTAACGATTAAATTTTTTGTTGCGCTTACCTCATGTATTCTGACAATCCTTTTGAGTAAAAAATGGACCACCAACATCTAATAATTACATTTTATAAACATCCAAAACATAATGAGAATTTATTAAAATGATGAGTTTTTAACGAATCCTGTTTTAATTATTTTTGACTGGCGTGGAAATATATTATAATTCAGGGGTTTTGTCTGCTTATTCGCAGCAGGTAACAAGTTAACAACTACAATTCATTAATACATAAGAGGAACTTTTACTGCGATCTTAGGATACTCTCTTTATTTCAATCAAAGAGACCACTCGAGAAAAGACACAAAATAAAGCTACATAGTTTCAAAATAAAAGCAAAGAATTTCTTCGTTCATTTGAGATGAAAAAGAACCCGAAGCGCGGAGGCATAAGAGTGAACTCAAGTGAATTAAAAATGAAACTACAGAACAAATTATGTCGGTATTTTATTTAACTTCCCACGTTTTCCGATGTTTCGAGCACTTTTCAGCGGTTCTGCGGCCTTTTCAAAGGGAAACTGTTGCATCAAAAAATGTCTATATTTTTTGTAGTTTGAGTTGTGGTTTTTTTAAACTTTATAGTTGTGTTGCCAGTAAAATAAGCAGTAGATACAGTCCGAAGTTATTACAGCGGTACAGTCAACTAAAAATAGAACTTTCATAGTGCGCAAAGTTTACTAATCACTTGTCACGTGATTAATATTTAGAAGCAATGTTATCTGAATCCTCTTTCAGTAACTTAGTGCACGAATCCCCCACCTCTCTAAGAACAGTAGCTGCAGAACCCAAAGACCAATAGACTTCCAACTTACCCAATAATACTGACACTAAAGAAAAACTTACCCTACGAAAGCTCCTTAATCGAAAATCACCAACTCCAACCGGAAGGGGATGAAAGTCGACCTTCTAAATTGGGTCACCCAACGAACCGCGGAGCCTTTATCGAGTTTATTTCACGTAGCGACCCCTAGCGGCTCGGCAGAGAACATAAAGTTATTCGCAACTACGTAGAGTAAACTTCGGCAACGGCACATCGATGAGTAGGTAAATATTTTAAGGAAGATACGTCCCCGTATATTTTTATGCGCTATTTAAGGCGGTGACAAGCGAAGTGAACGGTCGTTCGATGTATTGTGACACACCTTTAAGTATTGCTATCTTTTTCTCATTTTATCGTAGAAGTAAAGAAAGATAGAGCCACATTGACAAACTGATAAAACGTTTCATAGCTGAGAATGTATTACCAGACTAAAGTGATTCTCGGTCGCTTCCTCGTGTCTGAGTGTGCAACTACGATGGGCAATTCTAGCCATACATGCGCTCTTCCGGCTGGCATGTTCTAGAGCCATAAGTTCGAAGACTTGTGACATCTACCAACCCGCACTGGGGTCGCGTGGTAGATTACGGTCCACTCCCTCTCACCGAAAGGAGGCCTGTGTCCCAGCAGTGGGCACATTACAGGCTGATTATGTTATGCGCTCTTCTAACTGCTACCTAACCCCGTGGCCACGAGCTTCACGCTCAAGAGACTCGAGTCTAACGACAGCGACTGCGGAACAAATGAAAGAAGTTGTCTAGAGCATGTCGCGAGTCACCACCGATTTGACTTGCGGAGCTATTGGTCTGACTGTTCTTTGCATTAACAGAGTAGCGGTAAATCATTCTTGGCTAAATAATAACAGCCGCATAGGTCGATCGGTCAGGTTAAGCTACGCTTGCCGCGGTTGGTCTGTGAATGGGTGACCATCTTTACATACCGAAACCCTTCCGTGCCTCGGAAAGCACGTTAAGCCGTTGGTCCCGGCTGTCATTCGTGGATCTTTGACAGTCGTTACGGGTAGTCAGAAGCCCGAAAGTCTGACAACCAGTCTTACCAAGGGGTATCGTATTACCCAGTAACTGGGTTGTGGAGGTCAGATAGGCAGTCGCTCCATGTAAAATACTGGTATTCAGCTGCATCCGGTTAGACCGGAAGCCGACCCCAACATAGTTGGGAAAAGGCTAGGCAGATGACTGTCCTACTGCTGGCCAAAGGCCTCCCCCAAACCCTTCCAGGAACTCTTTTCCCGCGCCACCTCGAACAAGCCCTGCGGTAAATCATTATAAAAGAAAAAAAGAAAAATTGTTTATTTCGCACAAACAAAACGCACATTACAAAAAAAAATACATAAAATATACATATACAAAGTAGTCAAAAGCACACATACACGTACAACACCACACATCACACACCTACATACCTACTTTGAAAAGGGTATCTTAGCAAGGAATGCGAAATAACTATTACCTCATGTGTTCCATGACGTAGTAGATCAACGTTTTTCTTTCAACTTTATCGCTAAAGCATTAAGGTTCATCGCTAAAGTATTGGGAAAATTTGACAGTTTCGGGTAGCTTGACCTGCTGGCGTCTGTACATGAGTCGTAACTGAATGTGAAAAGAAGTATTAAAGAAGCACGTGGCGTTTTGTAATTTTTCGCCTAACTCTTGCCTTTTGTCATCGGAAAATAGGTTGATTCGTGTAAGTATGAAATGGCCAAGGGCTTGAAGAAGAGGTATCGGACGACCAGCGCTGAAATGAGTGGACGACATCGTTGCCATCGCGGGCAAAACCTGGATGAGATTGGCACAGGAGCGTGGTGAAAGAGAAGAGAGGCATGCCCAGCAGTGGATAATGTTGGGCTGTGGATGGGATGAAGATGATGAACTGTATGTGTGTTATATTCAGATAACAAGTAGTTCAAATAAATCTAAACTAACAAACTATACTGTCTCAACACAAAATTATGCGAGAATCGTCAACAAATATGACTACCTGAACTTAATACACGAACAATCACCAACATGTATGCGAATAATTATCTTGTGGGGTATGGATGAACTGCTCTGGTGGTCTCTTTATTCCAGTTCAGGCAATCTTTGGTTTGTTTAGCATTCCCTAGTAACTTGTTTTGAGATTTAGGACCCACTTTCGTGAGCACTAAGTTGCAGAATCGAAACCTTTATCAATTTCATACGTAGTTTCCAAGTCAACAAGACACCATTATGTGGGTGACGAGAACCATCAGGAAAAGGTCTAAAGAAAGAGAAGAATGCTTTTGATCTGGATTCTGGAATCACGTGTAAAGAAAACATATTGGTGATCAAAGCTCATTCTATCTCTATGGGCAATTGGTTATGAAATATTATCGTCACCAAATGACTTAATGAATCGACTGAATACTACACATATTTATTTGGCTCTAGCTCAACATCGGACCAAAAACAATACACAATTGTTCAATGTACGCAGTGGACCGTGCATAACTTCATGCTCCAACATTCAGGTTGGCTTCCCTTCAGGCAAAACTATTGTCAATTCACAGTACAAAGAAAATATTTAGGCTAAATAAAAGGCCTTAAAATGTGTGTGTTAGACCAGCTAGAACAGATCTCCAAGTATTTCAGTAGTGACAAGAACAGGTTACAAATACAAAAGTGGCATAAAATAGCTTTTGCAATAGCATGCGTTGGTATAATCGCCGTTATCTTTGCTCTGGCGATGGTGTTTGGTGAACATTCGAATAAGCTGTAGCAAGATCTTTTGAGGACAGTATTCTGGATGGAACGGCTTGTTCATCTAATCCAGTAAAGGTGACAGGACAAGCTAAGGAACCTATTGCTGCTCTGCGGGGTCACTGCGTAACACACTAACAGTAGGAATGGCTTTCATTTTGACAGTTCAACAACATTCATTGCGTTATTTACGCAGCTGAGCAAATAAATTTTTCGTCCATGTGAAGCAATGGATTAGCAATATCCTTCAAAATGATTTAGGTGTGTTATGTAAAAAAATATAGGGCGCTGCAGTAAATTGCTTAGAGTGAATGAATTCTAGCCAACATTTGCTATATCAAAAGCCTGTGAACTAAGGTCTTAGTCAAGTACAAGTCGCAAGGAGACCATAACATACATATACCATACTACTAAGTCCACCCATCTTGTGTTGTACTACTTTTTTTTTTCAAAACTGTCATGTATACTCGTACATTGGCAAAGCTTATCTTACGCTGAACATTATAAAACGTACAATGCATAGGTACTAGAAATGTATTTATAATTATATAATAAATTAATTAATTTGCATAAATTATCCACTTTTCATTTTACTTTGATACCCGATAAAATTAACAGGGAATAGCATTATCCCCAAATAATACTCAAAGCCGCTTATCAAATGCATAAACTCTGCCTTCAAAATTCAAAGTTGGCACAACACATTAGAAAATTAATCATATATTTTACAGCGTAAGAGTCAAATTACCATTTTAATCAGACGCTTCAAACTTCTCTATACTACTCGTAATTCCCGTACTAATTGAAATCGGCACTCGCGCTGAGGTATTTACCTCCGAAGTTAGAAGTACCGCGTTACGTATGCAACCCACACCTCGGCTGAAGTACCTCCGAGGCTTCGAGTACCTACTCCATGTTTGTACATGGTCAACATTACAGAGTAACAAACTATGTTGTGTTTAAGTGTTGTTGTTAACTCATCAATCCACTTACTGTTGATGATGTGAAGTGGTAGGTAGTATACATACGTGTAGAATTAGAAACAGTGATGGAGGTTCGGTACGTTGCAAGTCACTTGCAAGAACCGTGTTTACCCGGTTTTTGGCATGTTTCAAATCTTTGTTTCATAACATAATAGCACGCATGTAATCCCCGAGGGGTTAGGCAGAGGTTACCCATAGTACGTACGCCCACATTTCGCCATTTTTTTTTTTATCTTTGCCCCACACTAGGAATTACTCCTGTATCATGGGTGCGTTTACAAACATTTAAACTCACATACACTAACAGTCAGACCCGGAACAACTACCTATAGGCAATACAAATATTTGTTCCGTGCGGGAATCGAACCCGCGACACGCAGCGCAGCAGCCGATCGCTCAGCCACTGTGCCAACCGTGTAATTGACGAGCCTATTGCCATGAACAGGGCACAAATCCATACTCAGGGCTGCTACTACGTAATTCCTGATGAAAAAACCCAATAACACTGCCCAACCTGGAATCGAACCCAGGACCTCATACAGTCTGTTACAATAACATTATAATGAGTCTTATTGTTTGCATTGCTATATTTGTATACAAGACTAGCTATTGCTCGAAGTTTCTATCGCATACAAACGCCCATTTAAACTACTTTAGGGGTTAAGTAATAAAAATCCTTGCATTTCTATCATAAAAAACCTGAGGTACCTGTATCCTCCCAATTCCAATTTTCTATCTTCAGTAAAGGTATTGAAGATAGAAAATTGTACAAAAACTTTGTAAATTTTACACACAAAGCTAGGCAGCTTTTGTCGGTCAGTGACGGAAGTTTCATTACAGAAACTGCAAAGATGAATTTCCAATTATCGACTTTCGAGCGTGAACATCCAAACCCCAGCCATTCAGTCAAAGAATCATGAATCATCACTTTCCGCGAATAATACCAAACTAACTTCATTTGTTATCCAATAAGGAAATCGTTGAAACATTTTTCACTCTATTTCCCCCGGCCGGCCGCTGCAGGAGTACCTATCATTAATTCTGCCACCGACAGCGCCGGGCCACCCTCTTCGGCACATCGCTCACACGTCACGGTAATCTGTGCTGGACTAAGGAATATGATGATGGATAGTTGATGATGCTGTTTCAATATAACTGTTCTTAGGTTCGGCTTTTGAAGGTCATCTAGGCTGAATATGAGCAAATTGACAATTTTCTTGGCGTACCTAGTGGTTGAGCATTATGAGCTTCTGCGACATAATGTACATTGCGCATGTAAGATTTGTGTTTCAATTTTGCAGTATTAAGGTATTATTAAATAACAAAAACCGGCCAAGTGCGAGTCGGACTCGCGCACGAAGGGTTCCGTACCATTATCTATAAAAATCACGTCTGTTGAATGGGGGCCCCCCTTAAATATTTATTTTAGTTTGTTTTTAGTATTTGCTGTTATAGCGGCAAGAGAAATACATAATTTGTGAAAATTTCAATTGTCTAGCTATCGCGGTTCTTGAGATACAGCCTGGTGACAGACAGACGGATGGACAGACAGACGGACAGACAGCGAAGTCTTAGTAATAGGGTCCCATTTTTACCCTTTGGGTACGGAACCCTAAAAAATTAAGTGCTTGAAACATCATAAATCTCGACTTCTCATGGAAGTCAAGAGATGTCTGCATTTAGTATTTTTAGGCATGGAAACCAGTAACTCCACAGTATTCCGGAACATATAACCATAATGTGACCGCTTATGCACTTCCCTGTGTTGTCGTGACGTCGTCGTGACGTGGACCAACACACTTTTTTTGTTTTAATTGCGTAACACACTATCAATCACAATCCGAATCATTTTGAAGGATATTCCTAATCCACTGATTCATATGTTCGAAAAATTTGTCTGCTCATCAACTTAAATAACGCAATGAATGTTGTTGAACTGTCAAAATGAAAGCCATTCCTACTATTAGTGTGTTATGCAATTTCCCCGCTGGGCGTCCATTTATAAAAGCGCACAATGGCTAGATATTCAGAAACACATTATTTATAGAAAAAAACCCAACACACCACTTGAATGAAAAGCATTTTCTCCTAACGTGTGCGGAAAAAATGAAACAGTAGGATTCCGTAACCGTTCCATGTCTTCTACCTGTACATTATTGTCCTTTGCAGTTAACGAACCAACAGTAACTTACGGTTAAGATAAGAGGACCAATTTGCAGTATTCACGATTGCAAATCGACTTTCATATTGAATAACAGGGTCTATGACAATAAATAAAGGACTTATCTTAAATACTTAAAGAGAAATGTAATTTGAAGGAGACGCAATGGATTTTACTATTACAAATGTGGAATTTGCAATAACAGGATGAGGATTGAGTAGTGTCAAATTGATATTGGAAAATGGTGCCTGATCAAGTATGAGTAGAAAACTATACGACACCAATTCCATTGGTTGTTAAATTACTAGCATCGTTTAGCGCAGCAATGTTGCTTCTGTCTTTTTCCTTTTAACGCCTGAAATTTATACACGGATTCAGTAAAAACATGATTCTGAACAGCCTTCGTTAAAATTTTTCGTCAGGTATTTTTTTTTTTCAATAACTGTTCTATACAGTTTGATCGCGTAGGTATTGCGCTTTTCTATTAAACAGCAGTTTTTTTTTTATAACCCACGAATAATTTCTATGCTTAGGGTCTAGAAACATACCGCCTGACGCAGGTCCTCTCCGGACACGGATGTTTCGGGAGGTTCCTGCACATAATTAGGCGGGAGGAGACGCCCGGGTGTCACCACTGTCAGGATCGCCCAGAGGACACGGTGGAGCATACGGTGGAGGTCTGCCCGGAGGAGTGGGAGGCAGTCGCCTCCTTCTGCGAAGCAGTCATGATAACGAAGGAGGTGGCGGGGTGGGTGAGGGAACGCACCTCACGCCTCAGCCGCCGCGGGAGACGCTCCGGGCGTCGGGAGCCGCGTGACGACTCCCGGCCACCGTAGGTGCGGGCCTGCGGGCGGTGAGTAATGGGTAACTCAACGTCCGATCAGAACTAGGCCCGTGCCGGACGGCGTGTACGTGTTCCACGCGCGCCTCAAAGAGATGTCAGCAAAAGCGACGGGGCCCCATAGGGCCGAAGCCTGCCAGGGTAGCGGGATCGTCCGAAAGGGTTACCGCTGCCCTGGAACATAAAGGGCTAAGGAAGGAACACGGGTGGGTTTTAGTCAGTAAGAGTCTGACACTCCCTTCTGCTCCACCCAGAGCGGGAGGAGTCATTTGATGATTTCCCATCCTGAAAAAAAAAAAAAAAAAAGGGTCTAGAAACATGTGCTGAATTCATTCATGCTGGTTTCAGTTTGCGCGTCGATGTCCATGCCATCCTGTATAGGGTTAGGAGTTAGGACATAGGATACTTATTGTTCGGTGGCACGTTTCCGTGGGTTAATTTCCGACCTAGGTGACCTACGCGAGCATAAGCTAGTATCATATAATACGCGTAAACCCCCATTGCAAGTAATCACATCAGTTCTTGCGACAACCGTAAAGCCCTGTAAGCCGCGTTACAAAAGTATCTTATTGCGGGCCCATCAATATTATAAAAGGCGCCATTTCCTTTCCTTCCCTTTTGAAGTCGATAAGGAACTGATTAAACAGGCTTCGATTTTAATTTCAGAGTCGCTCGTGCGGCAATATTCTGTTGTTCAATAAAAACCAAGTGAATGTGGACTCTTTTTTATCATATTTTGGTTTTATTCCTTCTTCAGCGTAGTTGCCTTGTGTCTCTTACAGTATTCTGTGGTTTAAAAAAACAAGTGTATGTGGACATCGTTTTTTATCATCATCCACAGCTTCTTCAGGGTTATGCCTTGTTTCTCTTACGCCATTTTTGTTTTTATTTTGCGGCAATCTTTTCTTTTTCGTCTTTCCAAAATACTGTGTCAGAACCAATGTCAAAAACCATTCATGTTTTCGGTCCCTCATAAATTCCCGGTCGTTCATAAATTCCCTATGCCAGCAACAATTCTATCAATGGTGACAACATCTTGCCGAATGCATATTTTTATTCACCTTTAACATACTTCTCTTGTTTATTTCCAGATAACTAGCCACGGAATGTTCTCTAGATGTCACATAGGAAGCACATCTATGTGATACAGAGAACAAATTCTCCTGTCATCTTTCGATTTATTGATGTTTAGGCACGTTTCAGTGATACTATCTACGTGGGTATCCTCATAAAAACCTTTATTTTCTCTTACCTTTATTTGTCAACTAAATAATATGTTGGTATAAACTTTGCACCAACTCTGATCCTGTAGAGACAGACCGCACAAACATTGAGGTGCCCTGAATTATTGACGTGACGCCAATGGAAGACCCTCATAAATCAAAAGTTGCGAAGTTCGGCTGTTCCGCCAACGCATCCATTGATGTCCTTACTGTATTGAAGAGTCCACGGTCATATTACGAACTTTTTGAAAAGTAATCTTGAAGTTTACAGATTTAAGTGAAAAGTACGATCACTTTGAGAATGTTACTTAAAAAAGTGAAATTATTGTAGTGTCATGGTTACCAACCCGCATTACGACCGCCTCGTGGATTACGGTGCGCTCCCCCCCACAGTTAGGCCCTTTGTACTCGGCACGGTTTCTTTACGGTACAGCGTATAAACCGCGCCATAGAAAAAAATGTCTGTCAACAAGCTTCTATAGTGATCCATAAAGAACTGACAACCGTGCCTACACACGGCGAAGAAACCGTAGTTTTTCAGAGCAAGAAAAACGTGTGTGTATAGAGGGCCTTAAGGTATCTGAGTCCCAGCAGTAGAAACATTATAAGCTGATTATGTTACGGTTATCATGTCGTATGAGAACACTTTTTTGGACGGTAGAATAAAATGTCGGCTAGTAGGTACAGCCGGTCGATTCTGTAAAAATCTCACCGTGAAAACTCAAGTGAAGTGAGCTTGGTGCGAGTTGTCAGTAGTGTCAATCCCAAGCATTATTTGGAATGACAGCTCACTCCACGCTCACTTCACCTAAGTATTCACGGTGAGATGGTTACAGAATCGCACTGCTGTTGTGAAGTTAGTCACTGGCTTATAACTGGCCCAATTTTAGCGATATTTTGGTCCCGTTTTATGAAAAAAGAAGAATCGATGCAATAAGCTGCACTGCACTGGACTGGGATGACGCCCGATACCTGAATACTCTTAAATTATTATCGGAACAAAACAAAAGAACGGAACGAGAGCGTCTCTATAATCTGAATAAATTATATGCACTGGCGGCTTGCAGCAAAAATCTCTATTTAGTTCAATTACCTCTGTAGCCTCATTTTAGGTTTAAGCCACAGAACACAGGCGCTCCTTGCTTGTTGCAAAACCAAGTCTCTATTTTATAGTTTTTTATTTAATTAAGCCTTATCCTACTATAATAATTTTATAAATGTGAAAGTTTCTATTTTGTATGTTTGTTATTCAATCATGTAAAAACGGTTAAACGAATTTGGATGTGGCACACCGATAGTTTATAACCTGGATTAACATATTGTATACTTTTTATTTTACCGACACTCAAGCGGGCAAAGCTGCGAGAAAAATCTAGTTAACTGTAACTACTAGGTGAACATATAAATAATAATAAAATTGTGAATTTATTAAGCCGTGCACGGTGCTTCCATCACTTGACTAGTGTCTAATATCGCGAAGAAATACGGCACAAAAGATATTAACATAAGGAAGAAGAAGGGAGTCTTAAGACCATTTAAATCTAGCTAGGGCATCGTTTCTTTATTAAATATTTACCAGATCAATCTTAATATTTCAGCTATGCAGGACAATGCTCTTAAAGTTTCAGCACACATGTGAACCCACTACCGCATTAAACTACCTACCTACACACACTATAATCCTTTTCTCCGGTTTACGAGACTCATGGGAAACTATGGGGTGATCCTATATCAGCTCGCAGACATGACCCACTAAGTGTGATCGTGGTTTATCTATGTTACAACGTGTGCAACCCGACTTGATATATGGGGCAATTCGCAGTTCGTTTCCTGGAAATATTTTGCTTCGTCGCTAAAACCTTGTTGGAGGATATTTTTACGGGAGGTTGCAGTATTTTCTAGGTAATAATCTTAAAGCGTTTGGCTAGAGAGTCGTTTTTCTGAATTAAAGTAAACACAGCAGTGTATTTGTATTGGTTCTGATACATGTTTGCCTTCGTAGTTCCACGTTTATCAGTTATTTGAACAGGTTAGATTATGCTATAACACAATTTACAACAAAAACGACCTTTGCTAGACAGATAGTATTAGTATATGCTCAGATTCTCGGAAGGATTAGAAATAATACCCCATACACCCCAATTCATCTGCCAAATAGGTTTAACAACTTTTAAAAACACAGATCAAACTAATAAAAAAGCGAACCGATTCGAAATATCTAAGTTGATAGCGCACACAAAGATACCTATCCAGTTCGATTATCTGCGGGACTGCGCCAAAAACGCTACGTTAGTCCGTCCTCATTACACCTTGTAAACTCAAGGCCTTTCGGATACAATTTACAGCTGCAATTTCCCCGGGTATCTAATCTTCGTGTTGTGTTTAAAATTTTAGCCTGCACTTCCAGTCGCTTACGTTCCAAAATGTCCGACCAACCGACGCGCGACGACGCCATGGCATATTATAAAAATTTCAAATAATTCTTTGCAATTTATGCGAGTAAACAAACGCGTTTGCATATAGACGTATGTGTTAGCATGAATAGTATAATAATAGATGTCTTTACAATCTCCACAATATCTGTGTAAAAGGAAATTGTCGAGTCATTCTTTAATCATCCATAGAAACAACTGAATCAAGAAATACTCGATCTTATTTCTCATTGAAACATTTTAACAGAAAATTCTTCAAATGGTATGTGAAAGATATTGCGCACATTCTGAGTTGTTTTTTACATCTACAATGCATTATACGTAGTTTAAAACTTTTTTGTAGTAGTAAGAATATAGGCAGAATACTGTGAAACAAGAGACGTGTGTCGTATCTTACATTAGCAAATTCTATGGCCACGTTATCGTAGTAAAATCACGTTGCGCTTGTAATTCACGAGCCCCGTGAAATGTGGCGCCCCTTATCGCTGCTTCTTGGGCGGTACACACCGTACGAAACGCTATAAACCTATGGGTATGTACGAATTTAGCCGTAGTACAATCATTTTATTTAGTTTAGTTCTTTACCTAACTGCATTAAATTTATATTATTTTGTTTATTTCATATAGAGGAAGAATCTGAAACAATAATGTTTAATTTATTTTGAAAGTAAGTATTTACACAAATATTTTAAAGAGCTAAATGAGTTTGTATATAAGTGGTAATTTTCAGACCTACTAATCCGATTCCGAAAATTATTTTACTAATGGGAAGTACAGTAGATATTACCGAGTGTCATAGGAGATATATGTATATATTTTATGTTCACGCTGAAGTTGAACGTTGGAGTCCCGGGCAGAAGCTAGTACTATTATTGGAAAGTATTAGTATCTAGCTAGTAACACCCGGCAAGACCACAAAAAAGCGGAGTGGCCAAAGACTAGATGCGGAATAAACCGGGTATTGTGGTGCAACTTGATTGGGGCATACTTACACCAGTGGACTGCGACAGACCACATTGTTTGATCATCATCATTGTTTTTCAATCTGCTGGTATGATTCCTGACAGGCAAAATTATCAACGGTTTTTGAGTCGAGTATAAGAACTAGAGAACAACTTGTTTTGTAATGATAAATCAAAAGAAAATGGCAATTAACCGCCCATTGTATATTTTGTAGTGTTTGTTTTTTTTTTATATATTTTTGTGGTGTACAGTTAAGTATTATATAAATAAACATGAATAAGGAACTATTTTTCATCTCAAAACAAACACAACATTCCTTAGTCCTCGGAGAATCGAGATGACAAACTGAGATGTCGCACCTTATTGTTAATGAAAAAATTCGTTCAGTAACGGTTTGTCTTTAAAGGTGTGATGTGTCAATAGCTAGTATTTTTCAGTCTTAGGAAAACATTCCCAAGGGTGTCTCAGTTATTAGTATGAAAAACGAGTTTGTAATGTTTGAAAACGACGTCAAGATTAATCTAAAAGTAATATGAACGGGTGTCTTTGAGTTTCTTGACGATCAGGTGACGGTTGACGGAACGTTACGAAAGCAATTATGGGGGAAGCTTTCGATATCCCATTAAGTTTTCGAAGATTTACTGAGTTCCTCATATTTTAATGGAACAGCCCTTTGATTTTTTGACAAATGTTACGTAATTATTTATGTTTACTTTACAGCACTCCGAGGCGCAAGTAGGTAAGCAAAAGCTACAAAAGGCGACATGCTATTTTCTAACATCCCTAATGCTGTTGTTTCAACCACATTCAAGCTACTGTATGCGTCAATATTACAATAAAGGTTCATTAGAAAACCCAAACAGCATCTGTCTGGCATGAATTATAGTTTAAACTTTATATTCACTTTTTTATTTTGTTATGCATTTCTATTTTGTGTTTCACGAACTGTTATATGTCATTTTGCCACGTTTTCAATAAAGTTACCTACCACAATGACAAATTAAAAAATAGTTATTTGTGCAACAAGAGAGCAAAGTCGTTTTTTGCTGCGAGTGCTGATTTTGAATCCTGAGTGTGGCGAGGGATTCAAAGGCACGAGATGCAAAAAACTTTGCTCTCGTGGAACACACATAACTTTTCACTTCAGCAGCGAGAACACTTTAGGAGATAAAATAATAAACAGGAATAGATTGAAATAACTATTTTTTGTGAATCAAAATAATTAACATTGTAGGTAGAGGTACCAATTCAATAAAATGGAACATTTTTAAAGTTAAAAGTAATATTACTGCAATTCTGCAAATTAAAAGTAACAGATTTATTTGGCAACGTAATAGTTGCATTGAGTTGAGTTTGATTATCTGGGGTTAAGGTTTCTGTTTCGGTGGCGGATTGAGAAGGAACAACGGTGAACGTTGGTGACTCTGATCGGCTTTCTGTATAAGTACACTGTGCGTCGTTGGAAGTGGATGGGCGTGGGTGAGACCAAGGATCCGAGGTCGAATTCAGACTTATTGTTTCCACTATACGCTTACAGATTTTCGACTTATTTTCTACTGAGTCTTCAATATAGCCTTCTGCAACCGTATTGGACTTCCACCCGCCGTGACGTTTTAAAGTGAGATCGGCTCCGGAATTAGCCAAGAGCGTTGCCGAATGAGGCTCTTCCAGTTTTAAGAAAGTGGCAATTTCTCGCGGTACCTATAGCACCTATTTTATTTACTCCCATAGGCTGTCTTGAGCAGTTATTATTATGGTATTGTATGAAAAATCGATCGGTTTTTATATTGACTGGACGTGAATTTTGGTATTTTTCTACAATAGTTACATATTCTTCGCGTACGACAAAAGAACTGTCAAGGTTCGTCTTCGTATTTTTCAATTTTACTAATAGTAATTTATCTGAATGCTTTTCGATATTATTAACTGTTAGCTGTAATAGATCGTTATTGCGACACGCTCCACTAATTCCTATGATCAGTACACCCTGTAATGAAAATATTATTGCGCCTCCAAAAATTAGTAGTAGGCAGTAAGTACCTTTATACATAACAGTCTTCCCCCAATTTTTTATAACTAACAACATAGATTCATAGGTACCACTTACTTTGGCGGCAAGAAATTGCAGTCCAAAATTTTCACGGGTTTAGGCTGTGAAAATTTTGGACTTTTTAGCCTCTTGCCCAACTAACATTATTTTTAGAAAAGATACGAGTTTTGCGTATGTTTCAATATGCTCGTTATGTTTTGTTTTTCAACATTGAGTAAATACTCCACATTGTAGATGATCGCCTCATCTGTGATAAATCTAAAAAATAAGATAGCAACACCGTCTCCGAAAAACTGCTTGCGCCCTTTTTAAGTCTCCATTCATTAAAGACATGGTATGCTTTCAGATATTTCTCGCGAGACTTCTCAGGTAGGAAACTTAATTCTGCATTAATAACGTGTTGTTTTAACTCTTCCGGTATTAAACTACTGTTCTCGTCGCTAGTTACACTCATATTTTACGATTGTTTTAATATTTTTTTAACTTATTCAACTCTATAGGCCAGCCACGAAATTTTATTACCACTCTTTTATTTAAATTAAGGCGTGTTCGGAAATAGCACCCATGATATTTTATTATTCAAAATATATTACGTAACATTATTGAAATTAGAAATAAATATTTACAAGTTAAATATCAGTTTTATTTGCAGTAAATACTTATTTTCGTTTAAATACAACAATAAGTTAAAAATTCAATGAATTACATTAAAAGACATAATTATCTTTTTGCAAAATTTGTCTTTGAGGTCGATTTCAAAATCGGAACTTCGAAAGGGCTGGTCTTTGTCTCTCTCTCTTTCTAATGGTGGGAAAGAAATAGAGTGTGAATGTTTCGAATTATATGATTAACCCAAGGCTGAATAAGATATTCGCGGGGTTCTGAAAAAAAAAAATATTGTCTCCAGGCCGCAAAACCTACATGTTTGAGCTACTGAAGTGAAAAAAAACATTTTTAATAGCTAAACTCAGGAACTTGGAAATCTACACCCAAAAAAAATAAGTTGATCCGAAAAGAAACCAAAAATTCAATTCATATCACCGCAGTCGAGGCTCTTAAACAATAATATAGGAAGGTACCGACAGCATTCCCGAGATATCTCAGCCAATGCCGTTTGTTCGAGCCCCAGTCCACTTAATATCCGGAGACAAGGCCCGCTCCCTGGCGTTGGCCGCGAATTATCATATAAATGGAGAAGAAATCGCTGCCTAGTGTCCTCGCGGGACCGGCCTTGATAACATGGCCACATTGTGGCCACCCGGAGCCACGGATATTCAGTGGTTAACCTTAGGGGCTATTGGGCTATTTATATTGAACAGGACGCTATTTTTTGTTACGCGTTTTCTCTTGGGAATGTGAAAAAATGTAATGGCGGATTATCTTCGTGAATTCAGATTTTTTAATTTATGTTCGTTTATGTACGCACTTTATAGGCTATTATGGGCAGTTGAGATTGGTTATAGAATGTTATGAACCGGTTTTAATGAAATGGAAGCATGCCCTTGATAAAGTACTTTTTTTGTTAGCCTATCTATACTGTCCCACAACTGGGCAAAGACCTCCCCCAAATCTTTCCAGGAACTCTTTTCCCGCGCCACCTCGAACCAGCGCTCGCGGTACATAATATCACATCGCATAAATAGCTTTACTATCTTCGAAGCTTTTCATTACATTCCTACAAGAAATATGTTTAATACTGATAGTTCAAAATACCGGCGGCATGCCTTTGTAGATTATTCAACATTGCACTACACTAGACGTTCCGAATTCCTTCGCTAAGCTTACCTTAAAGCGTGTGCTACCTTCGACATAGCTCCTGGAAATAGCTCGTAGACATAGCCCGTCGACTACTCTAGACAGGTCGTGGCACTCCGAATATTAGACATACCTAACTCCTAGCAAACAATCCCAAGAATTTCTTTATGAAACCAAAACATTCTCAAATTGTTTTGGAATTTGAATTTGGTACTTTGCGATGTTCAATTTGTTATTTATGAGATTCTTCGTTGCTTAAAAAGTTTGGTTTTTAATTAATTACTTTGAAATTAGATAACCTTATACGGTCTGTTGGAGGTTGGAAACTAAAGAAACTCAACCCAAGGATAATATTATAAGAGATAGGAGTACTTTACAGACATATTTGGTGTCCATGCGCGTTTGGGGTGTCCCGAGAGATTTTTAAAGTATTTCCTTTCTAGCTTTTGCTCGTGGCTTCACCCGCATGAAGGTCAGCAGTTATCCCACGGGAATGTACTACCGGGATTGTGTTAACCCAGGTTATAAAATATCTGTGTGGAAAATTTCATCCAAATCCGTTCAGCCGTTTTTGCGCCAATCCAGAAGATACATCCAGGCAAACAGACAAACGTAAAAATCTTTTTCAAATTCTTCGTTACTATTTTATCATACTATGTATATATTGCTAGACAAATAAAAGATAAATAAATTCTTCCCGTAAGCGTTTCTCTACAGGGCAAAGACCGGTTTATATACCTAGAAAAGATTTATACAGAAGGAACTCACTTGTTCAGTGTGTGCTGACAATTTCAGTATGTTATAAACCCAGGTTTCGAACCCGTAACTTAGTGCTTGGATCCTATAACCTCCGGCCCACCAGGCACATTGTAAAACGGAGGTAAATATAAGGTTTTTCTACTTTTATTAACTAAATAAGGCCTTAATGAGGTTCCCCTTATGTATTTTATTTTGGCACCCGAAACTGACCAAAACCGCATAGTATTCATGCCTACTCGGTTGGACAGTTTAGCTCTCTATTTAGGAGAATATCTACGAAATAATAACTAATATAAGGAAGTTACAGGCATTACGTGTACGCAAAGATATAATTTGATTACGACCAATAAACAGAAGAATAAATAAGCACTAGTAATGTATTGTATTGTAAGAGCCTCGGGCACACTCATAGAGTAAGCTCCACAGCTTATTTCTATGACTTTCTACTTGAATTGAGAATACAACATTAGCAACTAAAGATATACAAGTACTAAGGAGGTACTTTGCAGCCAATTCGCTCATGACAGAATGAAGCAGGGTCTAACCGCAAAGATTACCACATGTCAACAAGAATAATTGCCGAGTACAGTGTATCTCGGCACAGACTCACTAGAGACCCTGGCTCAGCGGTTGAGCGACAGTTCCGCAGCTGAATGTTAAAGAGGCTGCGACAATATGTCTAATTGTGTCTCAGGCAACAGCCGCAGAGTCTCCGGAACGCGAAGCGAAAATCAATAGATACACGTCTTCGAGATGACTCTCCGCTACCACTCGTTTTTACGCTCATTTATAAATGTCCAATGTTTTATATAATGTTAGGGTTTGTTGACAGTGGGAGGGCTGCAACCTTATCAGGCGGCGCGCTATCGCCAACACGCCGACTCCGTGCCCCCTCCCCAGTCTATGCCCTACCACGCCCTCGGAGATCCTGGCGGATGCTGCGTCATGGACCACTTGTCATCTCAAGGACGAATATTAATTTTTTGGTATAATAATGTGATTATGTAACGGACTTACCCGCGTGAGCGAGGTCCCGGTTTGGGCGCCATTTAGCGCGTGGTGGGAGCGCGGCAGACACGATTCGCACGGGTGCGCGCGGCGACGGGCGGCGCGCGACTGCCGCGCCGCGCGGACGCGCGTGCGTGCGTCGAGCGGCGCATGTGCACAGCTACCCGCTATTTGTTTTGCTCTGCGACTCCGTATCGGGCTTTCGTTAAAAGCCGCAGAAAACGAGATTATTCTCTCGTATAGATACGGTACGCGTTGCGGAGCATTCCAATGAACGTCGGCTAAAGTTCTCTGAGATATTGTCAGCTTTTATTCACGTCGCTTGACATGAATTGCAATGGACATCGTGCGGATTTAAAAGCCGGGTAAACGTAAACAACCTCTTTACAGATAATAGAGAATAATGTTTAAGTGGATTTGTGCAAAGTTTAAGGGATATCGTTTTTAATGAATTCGTAAGTCGCTTTATGTTAAATTCTTAGGAAAACGAGTGTTGGAAGATAAACCAGCTTTTGTAGATATGAACTTTCTTTCGTTTACAATGAAGGAAGATCTCTCAAGCTGCTGGATGAAAATAGCAGAGCTAAAGTCTACTGCAATTTAAATACATTAATGACTCCCGCTTTTTGGGATTATTTTTGTAATTTATAGAGTTAACTATATTTAGAATATGTATGAACTAGATGATGTTTTGTTTACGCCTCATAGGTGAAAGTAAACGGACCGCGGCGCAACTAATGACAGTGAGAACCTAGGTTCAAATACCCACCCCAAGAAACTTAATAATGCTATTAAGTTGATATTTTTTTATTTATACTTTAAGTACAAATAATGGTAACGTAGAATGAAAAGTTTAGGCTTACGTAAAAAGAAATACATTACATTTTTTCTATAATTATATCTGTAATTTATATGGTGTACAGACGCCAGCAGGTCAAGCTACCCGTAACTGTCAAATTTTCCCAATCAACTTTTAACCTTAATGCTTTAGCGAGAAAGTTTTAAATCTATTAAAGAAATTTTTCAGATTGTAGTAGCTTGATGTGCTGGCGTCTGTACATAATAAAGCGAGTATTCTATCTATCTATACACTTCAAGTGCTACGCATCTAAGACAGCGGCGTAACTCGTAGCAGTCATAGCAAACTTACTACGGCGTAACTCGTAGCAGTCATAGCAAACTTACTACGGCGTAACTCGTAGCAGTCATAGCAAACTTACTACGGCGTAACTCGTAGCAGTCATAGCAAACTTACTACGGCGTAACTCGTAGCAGTCATAGCAAACTTACTACGGCGTAACTCGTAGCAGTCATAGCAAACTTACTACGGCGTAACTCGTAGCAGTCATAGCAAACTTACTACGGCGTAACGCCTTATCTACGGGTTGGTTTTGACACGCACACAAGTTTGTTAGTACTTTTGATCATCCATGATGACTTTAATATTAAAAACTAGCTATGGACACGACAACGTTGTCATGTCCTTATTTTATTGAAATCCCATAGCAAAAAGGTAGTTTCAGATTTTCCCGAATATTCCCATTTTCCGAGCAACTTTTATTTACTTATTTGTATACTTTCTTGTACACCAGAACATACATAACAAACAAAATACGATTATTACTACAAAACATACAATGGGCGGCCTTATCGCTTTCTGCGATCTCTTCTCGCCAACTTTTCAAATTTGTCTTTCCCTAAAACCTTATTCTGACACTTATGAAGATTTAAAAAAAAAATGAAATTGTTCTTTCGCATAGGGTTGGTAACATTTATTGCGTGTTGTGCTTTCAAGTGCAGACCTTTATTACCTTTCGTACCTAAATACTTACAGCTTAGGTAAAGACGTCTAATGTAGCGCGCCCCTCCATAAAATGTTCTTTAGGTACCTACGAAAAAATAACTCTAATATCACTCCACTACATGCAGTCGTCCAACAAACTACCTAGTTTACAAAACACCATCACGCCTAAAACCATTAATTACCCCGTTCTTTCCTCAAGCCCTTTAAGTTTCCGTCCACCTACTGATACAGGGAAGTTATTTTAAGCACGCAAAACTCTGTCACGTACTATCACGAGTGCTTTTCCCAATTCTGGTGGAGGTCGCACCGTCTCGCTGGTCACGTAACCATATACCTACCCTTTAACTGAATCCTACGTGATAAATGTATCAAATGTCAGACCCGTACCGTATGGACGAATGAAAGTTAACTCATATTTTCTGATGTCGTAAATCTGTGTCTTATTCGGAGATGTTTCGTTATTGGTGTGATAAAGTTATTGTAGTTGTCTTTGCTTGTTGGCTAGAAAAAGCAAAAGATAAGAAGAATTGGAAGAGTATTCGGACGACCCGTGCGTGCCTAACAGTGGGACAAAATAGGTTATCTATTAAAAAAACGTTGTCTAATTGGCAATTGGTTTCTAGAATACCGCTTCGCTTCTATGTCTATTAGTCGGTAGCACGACTGCCGACCGTAAGATCCTGGGTTCGATGCGGCGGACGGGGTTATTGGCTTTTTTCACAAAGACTGGAATCTGAACTTTGAGCATGAATGCCACTCCGCGTAATTTGAGAATTGCCCCTCTGATTAAAAGCTTACCCATTAATAAACAAATACAGATGTAGGTTATAACTATCACACCTCTGCTAACCCCTTCAGGGAGTATGTATAGGCGTGATGTTATCTTATTTCAGAAAACCGGTTATGTAACTTAACAATTATAATTTAAGCAACTATCTATTGGCATACCTACATTCTTTTGATATTTTCAATTCGTTCACTGGCACTGGTGAAGGAAAACATCGTGAGGAAGTCCTGAACTTATAATTACATAATATAGTTAAGTTTGAAATCGCCAACCCGTCTTGAGCAAGCATGGTTATCAATGCTCATGCCTTTGCCAAATGCCTTTTGTGGAGGCTGGTATTATTATTAATGCCATAATCCGGGAAACTAGTAGTGGTCTCAAGAGCGCCATGCACAAACTAACCCAAAATTTTGTGGTAATCCTAAAGTCGTAATTTACAGCAGTAGTTATTGTACAGCCCAGGCGCGTTCCGAGGGGGGTCGGGGGGGTCACGACCCCCCCCAAAATCATGCAAGCTATCGAGAGTCTGAATGATTTACTTGTCTACTACTAACTTAAAACTGTACTTGAGCCACAGAGATCCCGATAGGCATTTACAAAATCATTAAGAACATAGGAGACATGGGGACCGCCGACAGAAGTGAAAACTTTAACTATGGACAGTGGCTTTTTTAACATGCATAAAAAGTTTTTATTTTATTAAGCCTGTTACAAAATATAGAATGTAGGATGCAAGAGCAAGCGAAGCAATTGGATACATAAATGCTTAGGTTAGGGTCTGATTCCAAAACCTAAACTGCTGTAAAACGAGTTTAAGCTTTTCGTCATAATTCGATAAAGTACGTAAGTTCTCTTTCTGTATAATGGTTAAAAGAAAAGCGAACCTATTTCAAACATTTTCAGGCTTTCAGGATTCTTGTATCTACTTTTCTTCATAACTCATAAGTTGACAATGCAAGTAATTCCTACTCCTTTTGGAATGATCAAAAGAAAATCGAACCTATCCGAGAGTGTACAAAATTTACGAGCTCGCTTCGCTCGCTCTTCCCAGCCTACGTAATCTTTACTCCCCGAAGGCATAGGTGTACCTTCATGTAGTACTTATACCAGTTATGTTTAAGTCCCATGTTATAGGGGGTAAGCCTCCTGCCACCAACCAGAGGAGCAATTCTCGTAATTTTAAGAACGTTCACAGTCTGATCTCAGTCTCAGTCTGTCAAAAATACCTTTAATTTTCCTACATTTGACAAATTTTTGACATTTGTTTGTCGCCGAGATGAGACTGTGACAAAATTTTAAACTTTTTATAATACGAGAATTGGCCTACTGGCATAAATCCAGACTCCAGGCTGCTTCTGAGAAATTTCTGATGGAAAAACCTAACAACACTGTACCCAACCTAGGAATTGAACCCAGGACCTCATACTCAGCAGTAACGCTGGCGACCACTAGACCAACGAGATGTACCTCCCTTATTAATATTCCTCGACACCCATGGTGACCCCCCCCAAAATCTTGGGCTGCGACCGCGCCTGGTACAGCCATGGTAGCCTTTTGCTGGCTGGGGAATAATAATCAGACGTTCAAATTAAAAGAAGTACCGCACTATCATATTAATAAAATACTAGAATAACCTTGAAACATTGTGTTGCTACATTGCAAAATAAAAAAATTAAAGCTCAATCGAATGCAACATTGCCAACATGCCCAAGTGGAAAATAAATATTAGGTTACGAAATGATTGACTTTTTCTAAAAAGGTTTATATTTTGTCCATAAATTATTATCACAATAAAAACTCACAACTTTTTTATTCATATTCTAATACTGGCAATTTAGAATGAATTGTCATTTGTCATACAATTTTATAGTTTGGCAACATTAAAAGGTTCTTCCAGAATCAAAAAGTGTGACGGGCGATTATTTTATGAATTTTGTGTTAAATTTCTATTAAAAATGTCGACAATCGCTCAAGCTTTATCCGTCGCAGGAACCAGATCATCAGGGGCGTCAGTCAGAAGTCAAAATGGTAATGTTTATATGATATTTCACGTTGATTCACATGAGGTTTTCGTACTCCGGTAGATCACATGCATCGCGACTTATGGTTTCATTTTTGCAAATATCTCGAAAAAGAGATGAAAATGTGACAAGAACTGTGTGTTATGCGCTTTTTAGTCATGTAAACTTCTATTTGGACGGGAGTTAGTGTACTTTTAGCAATATTTTTGTTGTACTAAAATAACCTATGCATTCATGAGTGGGAGACAATGAAAATTCTGATGTTGATGAAATGATTCACAGTAATGGCAGCGGCTGCTATAGCCAACATAGTGAAGAGTTCACTGGGGCCTGTGGGACTTGATAAAATGCTGGTTGATGACATTGGAGATGTAACAGTCACAAACGATGGTGCCACCATTCTCAAGTAAGTTCTTTTAACTATTATTTTTACAACACTGCACCTGTTGCAAGTCTAATGGTTATTACTTTACTGAAAACATTAATTCCCTTTTTATACATCCATAAAAATATGTCCATTTCTATATTGATTATTTTCACATAGGATCATTGGATTGACTCTGTTCCATACATACCACAAATATCATATCATATCATACACAAAAATCTCCCAATTCAATGTCAAATGTTTTTAGGATGTTGGAGGTGGAGCACCCTGCCGCTAAAGTATTGGTAGAACTGGCACAGCTGCAAGATGAGGAGGTTGGAGATGGCACCACATCAGTTGTGATCATTGCTGCTGAACTTTTAAAGGTAAAAGTTCCCTCTGTTACCCAGACAACATGTAAACAATTAAAAATCAATGTGGTTAAAAGTGTTACAAGCTAATATGAAAGGCTATTTTGAAATAAGTCCTATGGGTTCGAACCTTTATGGCATATCCAACCCGCCGGCGCCGCCATTTTGCTTTTTTTTTTTTTTTTCAAAGTTTCCATGCACTGAAAATAGTATAATATGGGTAGGGGACACTTGTACAAACAAAAAATGTCCAGTAATTTGATACCCTAAAGTGTCACATTCCCGATATATTTGGAGGTAAAGAGTGCCATTTGAGAACTATGAAAATATATTGTTTTGTTTTGCACCAGTTATGGTATAAAAGTAGGTATACTTTGACAAACTAAATAGCAGCTTTTTCATGCAAACATTTATACCGTCACCTTATAAATAGTAAAATCAACGAGGGAACTATTATTTAAATACATTTTAATGATTTTCATGAATAGATTTTGAATGTAAAAATAAATAAATAAAATCCAAAAGGTAAAAAAATCAATGTATGTGTATTTCTGTTTTATTTTAGAATGCAGATGAGTTAGTCAAGAACAAGATCCACCCTACAAGTATTATCTCTGGTTACCGTCTAGCGTGCAAGGAGGCCGTCAAGTATGTGCAAGATAACCTCACTGTCACCGTGGAGTCACTCGGAAGACCATCCATTGTCAATGCGGCCAAGACCACCATGTCTTCCAAACTTATTGGAGCGTATCCTTTTGAAATTCTATTTGTTCTTTTTTTTAATCTAGATCTTTTCATTTTCAGTCTGTTTCACTTTCTCTTAAATCAATGTAAGAAATCAAAATATTAACTGCAGTAAACAAGTAATTTTCTACCATTGCAATTATTCTTACATGTCATTTTGGTTTTGTGATGTCATTCTACATTACTGAATGTTTCATTAAAATAACATAAATGTAATTCATTGATAAAAACTGATTATGATGCTGTTAAAACAGCCATGTTATGATCAGGTAATTTATCTAAACAATAATAAAACCTAAACACCAAACACAGTGATGCAGATTTCTTCTCTGAAATGGTAGTTGATGCTGCAATGGCGATCAAAGTGACTGACTTCAAAGGAACCGCTCAATATCCTATTAAAGCTGTGAACATCTTGAAGGCCCATGGTAAAAGCGCTCGTGAGAGTGTGCTAGTCAAGGGTTACGCCCTCAACTGCACCGTGGCTTCCCAAGCCATGCCCAAGAAGATTCTGAACGCGAAGATTGCGTGCCTCGATTTCTCGCTACAGAAGACTAAGATGAAGCTTGGTGTTCAGGTAAACTAGGATATCTTATTATGTTGAAATAACTGTCTTATTTCCAAAATTATATGCAATCAGGATTACCTAATTGATAACATACCTTATAGAATTGTGACTTATTTCTGACAGTAATTTTATGTCCTCTCTTTTAATGCAGTCAGTTGTCACCAGTTAACTCAGATACATTTATAGTACTAACCCTGAACAATTACAGGTCCTGGTAAGCGATCCAGAAAAGCTAGAAGCTATTCGCGCCCGCGAGTTGGACATCACCAAGGAGCGTCTGCAAAAGATACTGTCGACCGGAGTCAACGTCATCCTATGCTCAGGCGGTATCGACGACCTATGTCTTAAATACTTCGTCGAAAACGGTGCTATGGGTGTAAGGCGGGTCAAGAAGGCTGATCTGAAGAGGATTGCCAAGGCTACAGGAGCAGCATTCTTGACTTCTCTGACTAACATGGAAGGAGAAGAAGTGTTTGAGGCCAGCATGATCGGAGAGGCGGCTGAAGTTGTACAGGAACAGATCTGTGATGACCAGCTCATTCTTATCAAGGGGTGAGGTGTTTTCTTTTTATTTTGTAAATTTTGGATTTATGAAAAGAGACATACTCATAACAATACGTTTTCATGCCTTTGCATTGCCTCTGCAAGATGTGCTCAACATACCTAATAAAGCTAAAGATTATATTTTTTATTATGTTGAACAATTTGATGTGATATAATGAACTAGACCCTAGTACTTTCAATCAAGATTGAATAACAGAGTACACTGCATCATCTTCATTTAGTCGTATGACGTTCACTGCTGGAAGCTTGCCTTCTGAACACTCTGCAGCCTTCTTACTACCCATTTTTTAAAATATCCATCTCTAATACCAGTTTTTCTTTTGTCTCTAGTCCCGTAGCTCGCACCGCAGCCTCAATCATCCTGCGCGGTCCTACAGACGCTTACTGTGATGAGATGGAACGTTCTACCCATGACGCGCTATGTGCGGTGCGACGTGTGCTCGAGTCTGGACGTCTTACGCCCGGTGGAGGCGCCGTGGAAGCTGCCCTGTCGATATACTTGGAGAACTTCGCTACCACACTGGTAATAGATCAAGATATCATAGCATCATTTATAACACTAACATACATACCTCAGACCATGGCCCACCTGTCCACGTGAGGATCTAATGTGAACTCTCACTGGCAGATAGGTGATGTTATAAGGAGTAACTTAGGCTACTTTCATTTTAAGAAAACAATTGCGGTTCCGCGGAAAAAAATGAAAACCCATCAAAACCAATTCGTTTTCCAATGCACGCGACCAAAGTTGCGGGCGGCACAGCTAGTGTAACATAATTCTCAAGTACAAGGCAGGATCGAGGGAGACATGTAGTCGCACTCCAGAATATAGAGCTGCATCACAGATTACTAAATAGTTACTACATAACAGATACTTCACTCAGTGGAAAATTTCCAATACTGCTATAATAGCCTACTCCGTCGCGTCAGCAACCGCTGCATGCTAAAATGTGCCTAAATACTCAAGCGTAGAGTTGAAAATTGAACAACGTGCGTGCGCTTCGCTTGCGAAGACCGCACTGAATTTGGTCCGCAGACGCTCCGAGACCGCTCGGCCGGGCGGTAGGTAATTATAGCGCGCAAGTACATGGAGTGACGGAGGCCTGGCTGCATGAAGACGCATCGCAAAAGCTGCAACTTAAAGGTTTTTGACCTAAAATCTGCCAAAATTTAACTTATCTTGTAGTCTTATCTCTCATCATATTCACCAATAAATCTGAAAAATCCTATACTTACACGTAAATTTTACAGAGTTCCCGCGAGCAGTTGGCGATAGCCGCGTTCGCACAGTCGTTGTTGGTCATCCCGAAGACATTGGCCGTTAACGCCGCTCGCGACGCCACCGACCTCGTCGCCAAGCTGCGTGCCTACCACAATTCATCACAGACAAAGGTAAGGTTCAAACTGTAACCATCATTTACTGGTATCTAATTCTTGTCAGATTGATGTTCTTCCCAATACTTAACTTGGATAATTTGTGTTTTGAGGTACTGGGGTTTCAAACTGCTGTTAATGGCATAACACCTAATGTTATAAGAAGTAACAGTAACTGTGGACTTCCAAATTTGTACCAATTTCTACCAATTTTAACCTATATGCAGAAATATATTGTACTTTTATTAAATGGCAAGCAAAGCCGATGTCGACTACAGAATGATATGTCTAGAGGTGTATTACACGTCACAATGAGTTCTTGTCACTCCGTTATATTGACTTTCTACTTTTTCTCAGGTTGAGCACGCGAACCTGAAATGGGTAGGACTAGACCTGACTGAAGGCGTGTTACGCGACAACTTAGCAGCCGGAGTCCTCGAGCCAGCCATTTCCAAGGTGAAATCACTCAAGTTCGCCACCGAAGCCGCCATTACCATTCTCCGCATTGATGACATGATCAAGCTGGACCCCGAGCAGAGGGGCAAGAGTTACGAAGACGCCTGCCACGCCGGAGAACTATAAATAACTTAAATATACTCTACACTTGCGACTAACATAACATCTGCAAACTCCTGTATCATGATGTTAAGTTAGGTGTGAGCTCTAAGGCGATCTCAGTACAGCACTCGACTGAATTTTAATACACTATAGCATGACGTCATGTCTGGAAGTCTTTGTGTGTGTGCGTACACCCGCCTTCCGCCGCTAAATTCCCGTCTTGTGTAATGTTAGCACTGCCTTCAACTGATATCACTGGTATTTAACCTAAGTGGTGCTGGCTATAGAGTTCGAATTTGCAGTTATAATCACAAAAAGATATTTTTATTATATTAATATTACAAAAAAATAACTAATACGTGCTGAGATCAATCTATGAAATAGTATTGAATGCTTGAGGTGCCTGTATGTCGCCGTACTATTGATTTGTATGTCTGAGTGTATAACTATCATGTTCACACTTCACAGAAGTAACACAATATCTCCAACGCCTTTATTATTCAATCGTTTTACGTGTAAGCTATAAAATAGTATTATTGTTAATTTGTACATGCGTCTTCACTGCGAATAATTATAGCCGGGAGCTATCTTGATTCGACACTGCTGTGCCAGTTTTCGTCAAGGCATTTTGGTTTAATGCGTCAGTGAAAAGTAACCAAAGCTTGGTTGTATATGTATTCCTTTAGAGACATGATCCTTTTGTGTAAGTCAGTTGAGAGATGTATATGGTCCGGTAAAGAATTTGTCATCTGTATCCGTGCAGGGTTAACCACCGTCACAATATTTTGCATCAATGGAAGAATAATTTATTTTAAGAAACCGTCTTTGCTTTTAACATTTCATGCTAGTTTATTTGCTAGGGCGTGTCGTGCGTCACACTGATAATAAAATTTTACTACTATTGTTTTGTATTATTTGACCACCTTTAATATCTAGATCAACAAGAATGTACAGTTTTCGACTTGACATAGAAATCCCAAAGTTAGTCGATCAATTTTGAGAATTAGATAAAACGACATCACGCCTATTCTCCCCGAAGGGGTTTAGGCAGAGGCCGAGAGGCTCTACGACTCATGGAAATACCCAATCATGATCGGCCTATAATGTTCTCGTTGCAGCGACACGGGCCGGGGTTCTAGGACATAGTGGTTTCCTCGCGATGTGTTCCTTCACCGTTTTGAGAGCAGTGGTGAAAAAATTACTTACAGAAAGTAAATCGCCTGGCTGGGATCTGAACCCACGACCTCGTAAGCCGGGGCCGATGGTGTGGCCCCGGCTTACGAGAGGTCGTAACAAAGTATTCTTCAATAGCTTTCAAATTAAAAAGTACCTACTGTTCAAACTGAAACGAATTCCATACCGGACGCGATCACACGAGTGCGCGCGTCTTTTGTTTTGACCTCTCAAAGTCTGAATGACGAACAACCCGCCCTTTTAAAATCATTATGAACTTTACATATTTTTTACAACACAAAAATGACCTACATTTTAATATAAATTCTTTTACTTGAAACGGAATTTAGTAATACGATACGATTCCTTGGTTAGATGCTTGTAAGTTCAGCATCACTTCTCTATCCTTGTCTCTCTTTACTGAAGCACCTGATGCCATCCTGCTGTCATTTTGCTCTGACATTTATCATTCTGTCAGCTGTCTGTCTGTTCCTTGGTGATAAGTTGCTGTCATGTATTTTCACCTCCAATAGTTTACACTGATAAGACCGGAAAAATTATGTACTTATTTTTATTAATTGTAAATAATAAGTAGATAACACTGGATTATACGTATGAGCCAGTGATGTTAAAGAGGTACATAAAAAGTTGCTTTTAGTCGTAATTCACTGCTAAGGAAACAATGTTGCTAAGAAAAATAACTTCACCGATAGTTAATTTATGTAAAAAAAATTGTCGCGCTCTCTCTGCGGCGGCTGTTCCTAAGGTAATTTATTTACTTTATAATTTTCAGTTATATAAGCAGTAGTTTCTGTCACACTTTTTGTGCGGTGTGTGTTATGGGTGTTCAGTGCTTACCTCGCTAATATTGTTTACTTACCCGTTAAATTTTAATATAATCTATTTCTGGAATTAACATCCGATACTCAGACCTGTAATAGTGTCAATACATAATTTAAGAGACTATATAATGTTGCAGGAAGAGAAAATAAAAGTCAAAAACTGTGATATTAACTATGTAAAAGTTGGTAATGGAGCCCACCATGCCTTATTCTTGCCTGGTGCTTTGGGCACTATATGGACTGAAGGAAAACCTCAAATAGAGGGATTCAACCGAGAGAATTTCACCTTAGTAGCTTGGGATCCCCCAGGCTATGGGAAGAGCAGACCACCTGAAAAGGACTTTACTACAGACTTCTATAAAAAGGATGCAGACATGGCTTATGAGTTCATGAAGGTAACAACCTACATACATAATTATTTTCTGAAATAGTAATTTCAGTCAAACAAAAAAATATGGCTAAATATTTGTAATATTGATCTGATTTTCTAATCATTTACATATTATATCCAAGCAAGCAAAGGTCCACATTCTTCCAGGACTGAAATAAATGGAAACCAAGAGTGTGAACCTTTGACCAGCACAAGTATTATGCAGGCTGACAGTATCCAGTCGTGTCTTGGATGACTTATAATATCTGCAATAATACATTTTTAAATAAATTTTCTAGGCCTTGAAGATTCCCAAGTACTCTCTATTGGGATTTAGTGATGGTGGAATCACAAGTTTGATCCATGCTGCCAAGTACCCAGATGCTGTCAACAAGCTTGTGGTTTGGGGCACCAACTCTTTTATCATGCCTAATGAACTAGAAATGTATAAGAGTAAGTTTCCTTTCTCTAGTTACATGGATTTTAGGCGAATTTGTCAAGTGTGGGTTGGGCCCTGCAACTTGTCAAGTGTGGGTTGGGCCCTGCAACTTGTCAAGTGTGTGTTGGGCTTGACTGATTAGCAATGTAGTGTTGCATCACTGAAATTCTTCTTTTTAAAACCTTGCATATTAATTTATGAGTGTTTATTTCCTTACAGAAATTAGGGATATTAACTCATGGTCAAAACGTATGAGGGAGCCTTTAATTGAGATATATGGAGAACAACTATTCGCCAGATACTGGGCTGACTGGGTAGATGGAATGGAAGCCATTGTGAGAACTAAGGATGGCAACATTTGTTCTGAACTTTTAAAACAAATAAAATGCCCTACATATATATTGTATGGTCAAAAGGATCCTTTACTGGATAGTGTTCATGCCTCTCATTTACACACTCACATTGATGGTTCAAGGTAAGCCTAAACAAAGCTTTCATCTTATTCAAATACCTGTGTAAGATTTTGTTTAATGTTATTTTTTATTTTTTTCTAGGTTACATCTATACCCAGAAGGCAAACATCATGTACATTTGAAATATGCTGAAGATTTTAACCAAAGAGTGCAAGAGTTTTTATTGAAGCCTAGAAACTAAGAATATTTCTTTATGCTGGCTGCAATGTAAATTGACCCCTAGGCATACTGTTACAAAATGATTTATTATGCTGCTAAATAGTTGCAATATGTTTTTTGTGCAAAAGAATTTGAAAGAAAAATTAACAAATATAATCAATATTTTATTTTCATTCAATTGTTCCGCATGATTAAAAAATCAAGTCATTTATTCAAATTAGGCTGAGAACCATCACTTTTAACAACTACAAGCTAGCAGTTTGTTAACGGAGGTATATTAATACTGAATCGTTTATAAATATCACTTTCTTTTTAAATGTGATATTGGAGATATTATGGGCAACATTAATATTTTTTGTTCCAAGTTTCATGAATTTCTTTTACTTGAAATGGAACTCAGAAAAAAAAGGTTGCAAGTTTAGCAACAATTTTCTCTATCCTTGTCTCTCTCATGTAAACTAGTAATGCTATCCTGCTGTCATTTTGCTCTGCTGTTATCATTCTAATCATTCTGTTATTCTATTCCTTAACTCTGGGTGATAAAGTTGGATTTACACAACTTTATGCTGATAAGACTGCAATACTGTAATAAATATTATTCTATTTTATTTTATTGTAAATAACGAACAGATAACACTAGATAAAAAAGAATTAATCAGCGCTGTCAAAGAAATATTTAAAACGCTGAAATAAAAACATTACCTGTAGTAATAATTTACTAGTAAAGAAAGATGTTGTTAAGAAAAATAACTTCACCAATATCTAAATTACGTAAAAACGTTTGTCGCGCTGTCTCAACGTCGGCAGTTCCAAAGGTAATTCATACTTATATTATAATTAAATAGTTAAAATATACTGTTTACCTATAGGTTTTTAACTACTTTTTCATTTGAAGTCTAAAATAAGAAATTCATTGTAAGTTAAATGTAGAATCCGTTAGTCTGACATAATGTTTTTATTCATGATGCTTGACCCTATGCTAGAATAGGGGTCAGAGTACATTCTATAAAAAAACATTTTTTAATTAATTTAAAAAAAGATGTTAATTCGTCAAAACCTTTTTTTCTAAATTATTCACTTTCAGGAAGAGAAAATAAAAATAAATAACTATAATATTAACTATGTGAAAGTTGGTCATGGAGCCCATCATATCTTGTTCTTACCTGGGGCGTTAGGTACTATATGGACTGAGGCAAAACCTCAAGTAGAGAATTTCAACCGTGAAAAATTCACTTTAGTAGTTTGGGATCCCCCAGGCTATGGCAAGAGCAGACCACCAGAAAAAAAGTTTACTACAGACTTCTATGAAAGGGATGCAGACATTGCTTATGAGTTCATGAAGGTAGATTAAAACTTGGTATTTTTATTTTATATAACCTTTGAGTTTCCACAACTATTAGATGGTGTTGCCAAAGAATACTTACTCCTTATTAGACAGTTATTTTTGTCATATTATAATTTATTTTAAAGGCTTTGAAAATTCCCAAGTACTCTGTATTGGGATTTAGTGATGGTGGCTCCACAAGTTTGATCCATGCTGCTAAGTACCAAGATGTTGTTACTAAACTAGTGGTTTGGAGCTCCAACTCTTTCATCTTGCCCAGTGAACTGGAATTAATGTATATGAGTAAGTTTTCTTCCAAAATTCAAAGTCTAAAGGTCTAAAGTTTGGGTTGGGCCATGAGAATTTGCAAAAAAAATCCTTCTTTGTTCATTTTTTTTACAGAAATTAGGGATACAAAAACATGGTCAAAAAGAATGAGGGAACCTCTAGTTAAGGTATATGGAGAAGAACTATTCTCCAGATACTGGGCCGAATGGGTAGATGGACAGGAAGCCATTGTCAAAACAAAGAATGGCAACATTTGTGCCGAACTCCTAAAGGATATAAAATGTCCTACATACATACTGTATGGTCAAAAGGATCCTTTAGTGGACTGTAGTCATATTTCCCATTTACACACTCACATCGATGGTTCAAAGTAAGTGCCAAACAAAACTTTCAACTTTATGTAAAAATAGCTGTGCTCGCGACGTCGTTCGCGTGCATGTCGGAAACAAATTGGATTTCATGGGGTTAATTTTTTTTTGCGCGAAAACAATTATTTTTCTAAAATAAAAATAGCATTAGTTACTCCTTATAACATCAGCTATCTGCCAGTGAAAGTCCCGTCAAAATCGGTTCAGCCGTTATGGAGATTAGCCGGAACAAACGGACAGACAAAGATATAATTTTAATAGTTTTTTTGGTGTTTTTATAGGTACATGCCATACCATGTGTTTATATATACTTTCACATGCATTTAGTAAAAAGCTGTTATTTTGACATTACAAACAGACACTTTATTTATTTCTATGTATAGATACCCCGAAATATAAGGAAGCTTTTATATGCCGCTTTTTTTTTCTAGGATACATCTATACCCAGAAGGCAAACATCACATTCATTTGAAGTATGCTGAAGATTTTAACCAGAGAGTGCAAAACTTTTTATTAGAACCATAAAAATAGGATTATTACAAAATAAATAGATAGGTCACATTCTTGGCCTATGGTGATATATTTGTATACAAGGACTTGAAAGAAAAAATTAACAAAAATTCCCATATTTTATTTTCATTCACTTATAAGCATGATTCATTTCAGAATAAAACAATTTACATTCAATAACACATAATTTAAAATGGAACTGACTCATATTTTACTGTACAAGTGAAAAAATGGCGTTTTTCTTATAACAACCACAAACAAGCAGTTTGTTATTGTATGGCGGCGCCGTTGGGACGCCTTTTGTTCTCATTACTTTATGTTATTTACTTTGCTACTATATTGGATATTGTTAGTTAAATGGTAGTTACAAAATCTTGCATGTTTTAAACACAAAAATTCGACTCAAAATGTGCTCTACTAAAATAAAAATCGAAGTAAAACTTCAACAACAGCAAATGAAGTATGCATCGACTTTTGTTTCGTTAATAAATATGTATTGCACTCAGTACATACGTCGAGTTATATCACTTTATCTACTATGTTGTAGTATACAATCGACCGACCCATCACAAATTCTTTAATATACACTTGTAAAAATGTTAATATTGAAATTCTAAGGCACACATTATGAGCTAGTGTCCTGTAGACAAAATGGAAGCACAGTACGTTTTACTAATTATGCCAATGTTTGTATGACGTTAATGAATCATAAGTAAACGTTTTACACGTATATAAACAAACACACATAAGCGACCTACCTCGATAAATACGTAAGAAAATATAGTGACAATCATTCGCTAATTCCAGTAAGCTTGTTCTTATCTCATAAATAATTTCTCTAGTTACAAAAAATAGTATACACTGAATGGACATTAGATATCGCGACGCGGGCCGCGTCACTCCGCGCCCGCCGCCGCGTACAGCACCATAGTTAGGCTATGCACTACTGTGATCCATCCGTTACATATATTACAGTGAAATAAGATTACTCTTACAAATACATAACGATACAATATTACAACATTATCACCGGGATTATTAACAATACGGCTTTTAATTAATTTTAAATACGTTATATTCGTTACGTTTACAAAAACTAATGTTTTAATAGAGAGAGTCAAAGGCACACACTTTGTAAAAAAATCCTACAAGTTAGTCTCAGTGTCTCTTTTATCACTGTCGGCGTCGTTCTATACGTACACGGGCCCCTGGTTGTCGTTGTCGTCAAGGTTTATCTTGTTCGTGTAGCCGTCATCGAAGAACCTCCTGAACGTGAACTCGAAGAAGCCATGGAACGTCTTGCCGTTGTCGAGCAGCTCGCTGTCCGACTTGTTTGAGTCGGAGCTGCCAGAGTTACGCAACTTGTCCGGGTCGACCGGATCGAAGTTGGACGTGTCGGTGGCGTAGTCGATCCGCGGGATGTAGGGCGCCACCTGCCTCCGCAGCCCCTTGTCGAAGTCGATGCCATGCAGGAACGGGTGGTTCTTCACCTCGTTGGCATCCTTGCCGAGCCTCGTCTCCTGACCAGAGCACAGCTGTAGGATTAGATCCTTGCTCTCGGGGGATAACTTTGCGGCATCCGGAATATGAAGGGTGCTCTCCCAGTTTATAACCTGTGCAATAAAATAGTAGTTGGTAAAAATATTCAATGAAAAGTTATAATGAAGCATAAAAGTTAAATAGCCTACCTTCAGTTGCGTTTCGGCGGGTGTGGAGGCTAGAAAGGGCGGTGACCCGACGAGCATCTCGTAGAGGATGACGCCGACGGACCACCAGTCGCACAGCTGCGTGTAGCCCGTGCGCTGCAGCACCTCGGGCGCGATGTAGTTGGGCGTGCCGACCAGCGAGTGCGCCAGGCACCGCTGGTGCTCCCGCTTGCGTCGCCTTTCCAGAGGCTTTAGCTGGTGACACCTACACTCGCCCATGGCGCCCCACTCGCCGTCCACCGGATCCATCGAGTCTTGCCGTCCGTGATCTGCAAAATTTATCAGAGTAAGTTTAACTAACGCTGACGAAATCAAAGATTGAATTATTCGATTTTTAGTAGACAGCTAATTTTATTTTCAAAAGAAGGTGCTATCTAGTCATATCACACAGTGCAGGTGGGTCTGGATGAAAGAATTTATGTTCAAATTTAGTCAATAAAATACATTGATAAATAAATATACTCACCATTTCTCTGATAGTATTTCGAGTTATGCGTCCATCTGAATCCCGTACATAAACCGAAATCAGTCAACTTAATATGGCCATCACGATCTATTAGAATATTGTCGGGCTTGATGTCCCTGTGGATGAAGCCCATCTTATGGACGCTCTCCACAGCGCACGTCAGCTCCGCGATGTAGAACCTGGCGAGGCTCTCCTCGAAGATACCCAGCTTTATTAACAAGGACATCAGATCACCGCCAGGTATGTAGTCCATCACAAAATACAAGTTGTCCTTATCTTGGAAGCTGTAATAAAGCTTGACGACCCACTCGTTGTCAGCCTCCGCTAATATATCTCGCTCGGCCTTCACGTGCGCCACCTGGTTCCGCTTCAGCACGTCAGCCTTGCGAAGTGTCTTCATGGCATATAGATGACTAGTATCAATCTTCCTTACTAACGTCACTTCCCCAAAGGCACCGACACCGATCGGCTTTATCTTCGTGAACATTGACTTGTCCATTTTCGCTCTTTTTAGCCTAATGTAGTTGGATTCTTTCTGAGATAACATCTTCCTCATTTGACATTGCGCTTCCGCACTGAGACCAATTTTCGTCATTTCTTTCTCCAACTGCATTCGTCTAAATGTTCGCTGTTTATACGACTTCAAAATATTCTCGACATGCTGCTCCATGAAGAATTTAAAGGCTTGAGGCGAATAATTTCTGACTTTACAATCTCTTCGTTCTTCCTCTTTTTCTTTGCTAATATTCTTCCTCTCTGGTATAGGTGACTGATGCCTTATCTTTTCTACACCTTTGGGTCGGCGCTCAGATGAACCATTCGAACTTTTATCTGAGCTGGATGCTGCAACACTGTCTTTTAGAAGGTTGTTCGTGCAGTTTTGGTTCGGACACTTATTTTCTACTTGGGAAGCTTCACCAGTGTTGGAGAACTTCTTATGTAAAGGTGAGTGGTGGGAGTTGACAGTAGTCGTGTTGTCGTTCTGATTACCATATGGCGGCGGTGGAATGGGATGCATTCCTCTTTGCACGGCTAGAGCTTGCATGGTGATCGCGTAGCTCGGCGGTTCTGTGGTGGGGACGGTGGGAGTGGTCGCGGTCGGGATGACCGGGGGCGTGGACCCGGGCGAGGACGGCTTCGGGGCCAGCGGGTAGCTCGGCGGTGTCTGCGCCTGTTGCTTTTGCTGAATAGAACTAGCATACGAAGGTGGAGGCGGCTGCGCGGCCGAGCTCGCGACAGGCGGGGGGGCAACAGGCGCTATGGCAGTCTGCAGGACCGGTTTCTGGACTTGTGTACTCTTCACGGACTGCATGATAATGGGAGGTTGCACCGCTTGTCTCGCAGTCCACGCCTGAATAGGCGTAGGGCGAGTCATCCCCGACGACGAGCCGGTGGATTGCGTCACCGTAATCGGACTCGGCGAACCGGCGGAGGTGCCTCCCGAGTAGATCCCCGACGACGGACTCTTTCTGTAGTCCTGCGACTGCGTGGGACTCTGGCGATTCTGCATCGAGACCGAATATGAAGGGGGAGGTGGCACGCCCGATAAAGGGTACGGTGGCGGGAGTTCTGCGCCGCCGCCTGACGATTGATAGATGCTCAGGGCCTGGATCTGCTGCGTGAGCTGCTGCTGCACTTGCGGCCCGTTCTGCACGATCATGGGCTGGCGCGCGGGCGGCGTGGGCGCGCCGGCCGCCACGGGGCTGGTGCCGCGCGCGGGCGGCAGCGGCGGCGCGGGCGACATGCGCTTCATGAGCTGCTGCACGGACGGCATCACCGGAGGCGTGGACGGACATCGCGGGGGAGGAGGGGGCGGCGGCTCCGAGAAACCGGACGGCGAGTACTGCCTGCTCAATTTCTCGTGAGGAAGGGGAGGTGCGTCTGACTGTCGCGGACTGTCCGACCGAGAGCTGCCTGCACCAGAATCTAGTGCAGGACTACCTCTATGGAGGTTAATTTCACGCTCTAGACTAGGTTTTCTTATAAGCTTGGAGTTCAGAGCATTTAAATTACTTGTCTTGAGGACTCCATTGATAGATTCCTGTTGCTTTGACAGATAATCTAATGCTGCATCAAATCGCCCTCCAGCATATTTTAATGCTCTTACAGCTGGGTCCTGTAAAGAAAAAGTTGTTGCTTAAAAAATACAACTATACTAACAAAACAGATACATAATTGGCAGATTCAAATACACTTTTTCAAACCCTATAAAATATATATCCCCCTATTAAATTGTATTTACTTGTCTACCTGTAAAACAAAGTTAGCCACTAATTCTCTCACTAATATTTTAAAAAATCCAGACTATTATTTGATTATTATATTAGCCAGTCTTGTTTCCGAATGTATAATTTTTAGTGAATATTCTTAATCTAAACTTATAAAGAAGTAACAAGTATTTGCTTATTAAATACTAGCAGTGCCCGCGACTTCGTTCGCGTGCAGTTCGAAAAACAAGTTGGATTTCATGGGTTAATTTTTTTTAGTAACAAAACAGATACATAATTGGCAGATTCAAATACACTTTTTCAAACCCTATAAAATATATATCCCCCTATTAAATTGTATTTACATGTCTACCTGTAAAACAAAGTTAGTCACTAATTCTCTCACTAATATTTAAAAAAATCCAGACTATTATTTGATTATTATATTAGCCAGTCTTGTTTCCGAATGTATAATTTTTAGTGAATATTCTTAATCTAAACTTATAAAGAAGTAACAAGTATTTGCTTATTAAATACTAGCAGTGCCCGCAACTTCGTTCGCGTGCAGTTCGAAAAACAAGTTGGATTTCATGGGTTAATTTTTTTTAGTGCAGAACACTAATTATTTTTCTAAAATAAAAGTAATTCCATCATTTTAATAGCAGCCAGTGAAAATCCCATGAAAAAACAGACACAATTAAAAAAAAATCTTTTTTGTTATAAGTGCCGTACACACAATATGCATTGAGTAAAAAGCTGTTATTTTGACATTACAAACAGATAGTTCAAGTTTATTTATTTTTCTTTGGAAATACTGAGCAGATTACAAAAATTATTTTACTGATAGAAAGCTAAGCTATTACCGAGTTCATCATTTGCCTAGCCTTTTCCCAACTAACCGGATGCAGCTGAATACCAGTTTTTTACATAGAGCAGCCTATCTGAGACCCACAACCCCGTTCCTGGATAATACGATAGCCCTTAGTACGACTGGTGGTCAGACTTGGGTTTCCGACTACACTATTGTCGAGCAGTGTAGGATAATTATGTATTATGTTAAAACGTGCAGAAAGAGGCTAGTTTGTTTGTTTTGGGAGTATTATAAATTATGTGGTATTCAGTAGTCTTGCCATTATTTGATTAATGTAACATTTGGGTCTAATTAGGGTGCATTATTTCAGACCAGTATTCAGACTGTGCAGGTTGGTTCGTGATCTTCCAAATTGTCACTTGTCTATAAGACAATAATGATGGCTCTTACTATACAAACTTCTTGATGAAATTTTTTGAATGCCTAGTAAATACTTTTTTATGCTGTCATGAAACAGAACTAAAAATGCTCTATGAAACAATTCCTTAGCCAAGATAATACACATGAAAGCATTATTTTGATTCTACATAACAGTGCATTCAGTATTAGCGGTATGTTAGGATGATTATACGGTTGTAGCCGTCATGATTTCTGGACTAGGGATATTATTATTATTATTCTCAGTATATTTTGATTATAAAAGTAATCAGTAATACTTGTAGTTACCTCATCAAATCCCAAAGCAATCAGTTGATTTAAGGTCTGCGGTAATGCAGTTAAATCTTTATCAAGACCATTTCCTGACGATGAGCTGAAACCAGAGCTAACACCAGAGCTGACGGTGCTAGCTGCTGACGAGCCAGGGGGCTCAGAGTTGCCATTGTTAGCAAATGGTAGTAGTGAGTTGCGGATCTGGGCTAGCGCCTTTTGATGATAGCCGGAGCGAGCGGCCGCCTGGCGGGGCGCCGGCGGGTTCATGGCGCCCGCGCCCGCGCCCGTGCGCCTCACCTCTCACCCGACCCCTCCCATCACACGAGCACACACCACCTTCTGACCACACTCATGTTCACTGCTCACGATTGCATTTATTATACACCAAAATATTGTCTTGCAACTTGTAGTCCAGATGTGTTCAAATTCGTTTGTTTAGCTTCTATTTAATGCCTGGGTTTTTTCAACATAATATGGTCATCCAATGCTCTGAGAGCTTGTTTTATAAACTGTAAAAGAATAATATCACTTATATCAGACTAAATAAACACTCACACACTTCTTATAAGTTGTCATCACATACAAAACTGAACTCTTACTGGATTGTTTGTGCCATTTGACATGGACACAATTTCATCAACATGAATAACAATCTCTAACAAATACACTAAATGTCATAACCAAAAACTAAGTGTAGTATGAATAAAACTAAACAAAATAACATTCTGAATTAATATTCCTCCAGTCAAAGCTGTTGGTTCATTACAAGCCAAAAGAATGTTCAACACGAATCAATCATGACATAGTACTGTGGAATGCCAAAATTAGAGTCAGCTTTGTTTCTTAAGTTTAACTAATTACAGGCGCTGATTTGAAATATTTAATAGAATAACAATTTACCAGGATATTTTTCACTTTCTGCAAATCTGATTCGGAAACACAAACGTCATAATCTCGTAAAATAAAAATTCTGTCCGAGAGCTCTCACATTACCGATGACATCTTTCTCGTACACCACAAATTATGATAACAATGTCAATGTTCATAACCGAACTAAACAACTGAGAATTTGCATAAACTTTTCCATAAATGTAATAATATCCAATGAATTACGAAAACAAAGAACTCTGAAACACAGACATGCAAGTTGGCAAACCATACAAAGCGACCATTTTGAAGAATTACCACATTCTTTTGTATGTTCATAAAAGCTACGGCATAGTGACGTTTGTCGATGCTCTGTATTTTATTGTGATTTTAACTTTATTCTTTTAAATTAATTTAAATGGTATTGGAATAATGTTTATAGTTTCATTTATATCAGTTAAGGTTTTGAAACTCATCTATTACAGAAATAGCTTTTTACTAAATTAAATTCAAATGATTTGACATTGTAATCGCTAAGTGAATAGAATACTTTAATAAAAAGTTTAGTCTTCATTGAACAGCCAGTCTGTAGCAGTCTGTAGATGTAGTCTATGGAATTATCAAAGAGAGTGAATGGATTAGTTCAACATATTGATTTCTTGTTATAATTATCTGTGGCAGAGAAAATATTCAATCAAATAATTCATTTGATTTGTTGTGAAGTGATGATTGGTGTTCGTGTTCATCATTTTATAATATTTTTCTATCAATTTCTTCAATGAGCACATTTTATAATTAGCTACGTAACTATAAAAACCTTCTTGAATATTATTTCTAGTTTTTCTTCCAAAATGCTGAGGAGGCTAGTGCTGTTTTATTTTCTATTTTTACCCTACTTCGTTGCACTTGAAGAAAGCTCAGTGTATGAATACAATGCAAACAATTTTAAATTTCAAATAGAAGAAATGGACGGGAATTTTGTAATGTTTTATGCACCCTGGTGAGTATTTTCGTTTTATTAGATGTACCTAACAATAAAATTATAACCAAAACCGAAATGTTCAACACTCCAGTTTTCATATATCTTTGTAAAGCTTTTACCGCAGCCAGTATTGCCGGTAAGCAGTATTCTGTCTAGTAACATTAATCTACTTTCAGGTGCCGCCACTGCACAGAATTCCATCCAATTTGGTCTGAACTAGCTGAGCTAGTCAATACAAAAGATTCAAAGTTTGCTATTGCCCAGGTTGACTGTACAATACACTACAAATTATGTAACGAGAACGACATCACAGGTACTTCATGATTTATAATTAGATTACTCACAAGTCTATAACATATACACTTCAGTGTCTATCTATGATGATCAAATGTAACATATTCTTTCAAGATATACAACAATATTAGTCTTCTAATCTTTACTTCCCCTGTTCCACAAATTCATCCTTTTTTTAAAGCTTAACAAAATACTGACATGCAATCGTCTCAGCATACATTTTCTACAAATTGTTGTGCTGTGCTATAAATCAATTATTAGTCCATCCAGTACAAACAACAATGAACTACACTACACAAAATTCTAAAATTCTTTTTTCTCATTGATTTCCAGGATACCCAACACTATTGTACTTCCATAAGAATACTTTTTCACCTGTAGAATATAAGGGGACTAGGGACCTGCCTTCCCTAACATTATTTTTAAGTGAAGTGTTTACTATGAAATCAGAGGTAAGCGATAAATTAGTTTTAAGTTAGATTTTTCCATCCGGGTGGGAGACTAACAGCAGTTAATATATGTAAAAATTATGTCCATTGTTCTTAAATGTGTTCTTAATTGTGTGGGCGATATGTCATGATAAGTTATGGGCTTGTCTACAATAAACAAAAGTGTATACATGGTTTTTGAGGCCTCCGGTAGGGGTCTACATAGCGACCCAGTTGTAATGCTGAACGGGCTGCCACTCAAAAGAGTTGACAAATTTAAATACCTGGGACTCTTTCTAACCGGAGACCTCAATGACGACGTAGATGTGGATCGAGACTACAGGGCGCTAGCGGTCAGGGCCAACAAGCTGATACACAGGTTCGCTCGTTGTAGTATCGGGGTAAAGATTACACTGTTTAAAGCGTATTGCCAATCGTTGTACACAAGCGGTCTGTGGGTGAGGCATACTAAGAGATGGTTAGATGCCCTGCGTATTCAATATAATAACTGCTTCAGGATGCTGTTGGGACTGCCGCGCTATTGTAGTGCGTCCGGTATGTTCGCATTTGCGCATACCGATGATTTTTACGCCATAATGCGCAAGAAAACAAATTCCATCTTGTCAAGGGCGCGGTCTAGTTCTAACAGCATCTTAAGTATGTTGACGCACGCTTTGGAGGTGCTGGTCAGAAGACCCCACAGCTAACCTTACAATTTTTTTTGTTTGTGTTTTTGTTTACTAGTACCTAACAATAGTTATTAAGAACAATGTTACTAACAATTGGGCTTAGTTGCCATAAATAAACGAATATTGAATTGAATTGAGTTAAATGGACATAATTTTTACTTATACAAACTTACCAAAGCAAACAAACATTTATTTTTGATTAATTAATTTGGTTTACAGTACATAATAAAGAGTATTCCATATTGTTTAGTGTGCAGTAATATATTTATAATTTGTTCATCCATAATAACTGCTAACAAGTTAAAAACAAACTTAAAGTTAACTATTACTAAAAACATATATGTACTTTTAGGAACAACCTGTATCAATTCAAAAACCCTCCACCACTTTTGTTTTAAGGATGGACGGCCGGATTGGTCACTGATGTGCGCTGCTTAGTATTAGATAATAGTATTTCGCTTATACCCGTTGTAATTTTGTTTTGTTGTTGTTACTTGTTACTTTTTACCTAAGTACCTACTTAAGTGGTTAAATACTCTAAATTATGTAGTCGATGATTTTGGTGCACGGTAAAACTCTAATGAGTTTATGTTGGCACCAACTTAAATGTATATAACGAATGTTTACTACTGAATAAATAAATAAATAAATAAGTAAATTAGTTGTAAATTGAATGACAATAAAAGCAATATAATTTTTCAGGGGTTGGATTACGAGAAGGAATCCCGAGAGGTGAAAACATACAGTGGTATGGCTTATTTGAATGACCAGAATATTGAAAAGTTTGTGTCAAGAGGGCAGCATTTTATTATGTTTTATGCACCATGGTGTAAAGCATCACAGGTAAATACGAAGATATTTCCAGTCTCATGTGGCTTGTTGTCTAAAGACTTCAAGGCTGAATTCCTATCGTGAAATTGCAATTCTTTACATATGAATGACGCAATAAATAAAATGAATACCTAGAACAATGAATGCCATAAATATTACGAGTATTGCAGCCATAAATAATTGTAAAGAAAAAACAATTTTTGTATTTGTAACAAACTGTATCAGAATAAATATTGTACTTAAGTAAGTAGGTAACAGTAAACATAAACATTTTCAGAAATTAGCACCAATATGGGCAGATTTAGCAGTACAGTATGCACACAATCAGTACATCCAAATAGGCAAAGTTAACTGCTTGGACAATGAGATGACCTGCAAGACTTTTGATATCAAACAGTATCCATATCTTATGTGGATTGTCAACGGCAGAATTGTAAGTAAATTTCATGTAAATAGCAAGTAAATTAAATTTCATGTAAAAGCTAATACTAATGGCAGAGTTTGCTGCACTCAAAACTTACTCATTGATTTTGATACGTATTCAATATAATAACTGCTTTAGGATGCTGTCGGAACTGCCGCTCTATTGTAGTGCGTCCGGTATGTTCGCATTTGCGCATACCGATGATTTTTACGCTTTAATGCGCAAAAAAACAAATTCCATTTTTCAAGGGCGCGGTCTAGTTCTAACAGCATCCTAAGTTTTGTTGAGGGAAAAGTACGACGCACCTTGGTTGTCGCACGCTGTGGAGGTGCTCGTCAGAAGACCCCACAGCTAACCTTACAATTTTGTTTTTGTCTCTGTGTTTTTGTTTACTAACAATAATTTTTAAGAACAATGTTACTAACAATTGGGCCTAGTTGCCTTAAATAAATATTGAATTGAATTAAAACAAAGGATAGTGGGCAAAAATGCTAGGACGGCAAGTCCGCCACAGCTTGGACTACTTTTGTTTGGAAGGTATCTCAGCCATGTATTCTCTGTGCCAATGTGCATCAAATTCGGTCCCGGGGTTCTCTATTTATTTTAAGTTGAATAGGTTTAACTTACTGTTGAAAAATACAATTAAACAGTGTTTAATTATCGTCATGATCAATTATTATTGAGTCCAAGAAGAGAGCCGCAGGGTAATTGCGTAACACACTATCAGTAGCAATGGGTTTAATTTTGACAGTTTAACAACATTCATTGCGATATTTACGTTGCTGAGCAGACAAGTTTTTCGAGCATATGAAGCAATGTATTCGCAATATCTAGGCATGGGTTCGATATATCAAAACGTTACTTATATCGGATATGTGTTTAATATCATACCATATCGATATCTAAATATACATAACCGTTTTCACAAAAACTTCATCGAGCTATGGTTTCATCCATATCCATATCGCAACAACGAAAACGAACTACGAAAACGCAAACTTCACATCACGAGCCGATATGGATATGACATCGACGGTTTTCATTCGCATTGTCTCTGTCTTACCATCCAATGTTTTACTGGCGTAAAAGTGATGAAGCGAATATCACGTAACTTCGGCTAGTGATTGGTTATTTGGTTAATAATAGTGCGTGCGTAATATCTATATCTTAGCTCGCTAGCAATAAGGTCTAGTTTCTATTTATTTAGTTACAACAAAGATTCCATAAGTTAGCAACTTTCCGGCGGCTACTCGATATCAGGGAGAAATTGATTCTTTAAACTAGACCTACGTTCAATAGATTTAAGGTTGAATTTATGTTGTTGGAAGAATTGCATCGAATAAAAGTGTGAGTTTGCGTTTCGTTCGTTTCAGTTACTTGTGCAAATCGTACTACAGATCGATATCTGAAAACGGTTTTCGATATCGATATGAAAACTGAATATCGGTTACATATCCGTTAGCAACTAAATACGAAAACGACCATGTCTAGCAATATCCTTCAAAATGATTCAGGTTGAGATTGATAGTGTGTTACGCAATTACCACATTAGTCTATGGATATTCTCTTCATATCTTGCCAGGCTCAAAAACCATATTACAATCTTTACGTGGGCGCAGCAACCATACGGTTCCCTGTTTTGCATGAGCAATAATAATGCTTCAGTGCATTCAATCTACTCTCATCATCATTTATCAACACATACATATGTGTAATAAAACTTAGACCTCATGTACGTAAAATGTATCTTGGCTCTCAAAAGCCACAGGTTTGTTCCTACAATGCCACTAATGCCAGTGTTATTGAGCTCGACAACGAGTTGTTCGGGTTCTCGGTAAAGCTATATATTGAAGTGCCCATCCCCCCGAACATGCTCACAATAATAACTTTTTGCCAATTTTAATATTTATATGACTACATATAAATTAAAATTGGCAAAAAGTTTCTTATTATATCTTGTATTATTGATGCATCTGACTTTTTAGCACCATGTGTACCGGTGACCTCAATTATATAGCCATCCGAAAACACAAATATAAACGGTTTTAATAAGTGGTTGTATTTGTGAGGACTATAGGTTTCAACTTGGAACAAAAAATTCGAAATTGAAGCGACCCTTTGATGTGGATTGGAATCGGCAAGACGTGCGAATTGTACATGACTTGTCTTGGCCAAATTCATTCCGAGGCCAACCCGCCGGGAGGCTACATTTAGGCTGTGTAGTATTTGGTCTAGCTGTTCCAGCATCTCTGCCATTATGACGATGTCATCGGCAAATCGAAGATGTGAGATGTATTCGTCGTTCACGTTGATACCCTGTCCAGTCCAGTCCAGCGTCTTGTAGACGTCTTCCACCGCAACAATTTAGGGGATATTACATCCCCCTGTCTAACCCCCTTGAGCAGTTAGATGGGGCTGGTTTTCTGATCCTGATTTCGTTTGGTTTCGTTTCGCTTTTTTAGTCAATAATAATATTAAATAACGGTGCCTACTAGTAAAAATATTTTACTAAGTTTCGATACATACACAGTTTTATGTAATGACCTTGGGGGTATTTTTTAATGCATCAATAATAAAAAAATGCTTATTTTTGTTAGATGTTTCGAGTCATATTTAATATATGGCTGGCGGGCAAAATACACCCATATTTTGCCCACCATCCTTTTATGAAAATATTTGGTGATACAAATAATAGATGGTGATACAAAAATATGTCGGCGTAAAGCCCTTCGTATTCGGCGTGTGTAGGCACGGCCGTCAGTGTTGTATGGATCACTATGGAAGCTTGTTGACAGACAGATTTTTTGTACGGCGCGGTTTGTACACCGTGCCGTGTACAAAGGACCTAATGGTTGAAGCTTATGCAAAATCGCGGCGCCGGCGGGGCGATTGCATTTATAACTGCTCTTACAATATAATTATGAGAACTTCGTACTTTGTGGCAGTGTTCAAAAACAAGAACAAGCCTAACAACGATTAAATGTCATATCGATGAAATTCTATAAAGTTCCTAACAGATATGCAAACAACTGTTGCAAATAATACTGTTCTATAGTTTAAAAAAACCGGTCAATTGCGTGTCGGGCCACGCGCAGGAAAGTTTTTTTTTTTTTTTTGGGATTTGCATAAGACTTGTCATAGCCGGTGTAGCAACTGTTTTTTTTTTTTATAAAACTTTTTTAGGAATGAAACAATAGCGCGATACAACTAACACTTAGCGCCATCTATCGACATTTCTATGGAGTTGTTCGAAATTTTCGAGTCTAATACAATATTGGTCGACTATTACTCGTAAACATGTAAGTGTGATAGTTTTCATTTAAACTTCGTTAAACAGGGTTATTTGTAAAACACCAGCAACCTTATGTGTGATAGTTTTCTTTTAAACTTCGTTATACAGGGTTATTTGTAAAACACCAGCAACCTCTTAAGAGGTCATTGTACTCATCATTATGAACAACTTTTACTATGGACCAAAACTGCAATCGCAAAAAAAAATCAGCTGTTCCCTACATTTGTGTTCGTATAACTCGTCAAAATATAGGGAGTAGCTGATTTTTTTTTGTTGACTACGGAACCCTAAAAAGAGACTTATTATTTTACTTAATTTCCAGATGGGTGTAGCTGAAGCAGAGACAATAGATGACTTAAAAGGATATGTGGAAAAAATGCTGCTGACTGAAAATCATGACCCAGACAAATTCTTGAAGAAAAAGAAAGCCCTGCCAGTGGCCAGGATATCGGAAGAAACATTCGAAACCTTCCTGGAGAAGGAATTAGTATTTATAAATTACTTTGCGCCATGGTAAATATCCTGTTATCTCAAGAACAAATGAAACATCACCAAACTTGATTCTTCAATTTCTGTGTCATACATGTTTGCTCCTAATATTTGCATACTGATAAATGATTTCAGACAAGATAATGTAGTAGTACCTATTCTGTGTTACTTACAGAATTTTTATCTCTCGAAACGACGACGCACGTTTTTCAGGTGGACTGGTAACCAGGCGTACAAACAGGCTGTGAATGTGTGCGTGAAGACCAGTAGCGTCAGCACATAACTCACACACGCACACATTTCTGAATTTACCATTGTCTCCGAAGGTACAAGACACCGGGAGCTCCTGCGTTTACACACACATTCACAGCGTGTTTGTACATTCGGTAACCTCAACTTGAGCGCGCGTCGCTTCGGGAGATAAAAATACTAAGGCGACTTTTTACTGGTTATTAGGTTAAATCCAAACTCAAGCTACTAAGATCTAGACAACCTAATATATTTAAAAACACACCTAAAATACTGTATATTATGATGATATGTTTAAAAAAAAGTTGTAGAAATAAACAACTCATTCAACTTTATTTTCACAGGTGTGCACATTGCATGCAGTTAAGCCCTCTCTGGTTGAAATTGGGAGAGCGATTTCAAAACGAAACACGTGTTATAATCGCAGATGTTGACTGTGTGCAATCAAAGCCAATATGCGAAACGGAAAAGGTGAGAGAGAGACAGTCATTGCATGTTGTACCAAATGTTCGGCTCTTATCGCCAAACGTGAGGCAAATAAAGCTAATCTAATCATGGTTGATATTTATTTGTTGTCTATTGGGGGCAAGCCACGCCATTTGGTAACCCTCTACATTGATCTTCTGGGTAATTGAGTAACACATAAAATTGTAATTGATGTAACTGCTGAAAAACTTGTAACTGTCAAAACTAAGTGTGGGTCAGAATGACGGGTGTATTGTTGCAGAAATAAATATGTTATAATATGAAAGGAATGTACCTTTAATGAAATTCAGATATTTTATGGTCACCTAATATTTACCAGAGGAATGTACAGACGCCAGCACATCAAGCTACTACAATCTGTCAAATTTCTTTAACAGATTTTCAACTTTATCGCTAAAGCATTAAGGCTCAAGGTTGATTGGGAAAATTTGACAGTTTCGGGTAGCTTGACCTGCTGGCGTCTGTACCTTACAAAAATATCATCTGAAAATATTATGCGACGAGTAATTAACGAGAAAATTAAGAAAACAAATTTTGACGCCTAACATTTTTTCATAGCAATATCAATAGCATTTGTGAGGTACATTGTAGGTACATTCCTCTGGTAAATATTAGGTACCTAACCATAAAATATCGATTAAATTAATTATCAGTAGGTATTCACCCGTCATTCTGACTGACAGGACTGCGCCTCACTTTATTATTATAATTGTTCTTGTTTCATGGAGGTACATTGAATTTCATTAAAGGTACATTCAAGTACATTGCTGGTACATTCCTTTCATAAATAAACAATTCATTTCTGCAACAATACACCCGTCATTCTGACCCACACAAAATTAAAAGCATTGCGCCTTTCATTTTGACAGTTCAGCCAAGTTCGTTTGCGTTGTTTACGTTGTTGAGCAGACTTAGTTTTTCAAACCTATGAAGCAAAGTATTAGGAATTTCCTTCAAGGTTTGTTACGCAATTAGGGTGCTGGATATCAAATCCACGTTCGTGCATTTGGGAATCGCATTTACACCTACCTGACAAATGGGAGTACGTAAATCGTCAAAAACCTGTGACGCATTCTAATATAAAATCATTATTTTTTAGATCAATGGCCTCCCCACTCTAATTTTATACAAGGAAAAGAAGATAGTGAATGTAGAACGTGGCGGGCGGCCGCTGGAAAGCCTAATAACTCTAGTCACAGAACACCTCCAGGATACGGACACAAACACAGCATCTCAAGATACTACTTCCATCGAGGAGGATATCATGAAAACCAAAGATGAACTATAAATTATGTTAATAGGTAGATCAATAAACAAATTTGATAAAAACATTTGTTTATATTTTCCTGAATTTGCAACATTCATTATTAAAATATACATCTGAAAGTGCATGGTCTCCTTTTAAAGTTCTTGAGAAACAGTTCATTAGCTCATCTTTTTACATTGAAGTTTCAGCATGCAATCAAATTTGTGATGTACTCATTTGTATGTAGCTACAATGACAATCATGCAAATTAAGTTTACCATGCAAAGTAAGCAACATGACAAACTCCTTTTCAAGTTGAGAAGGTTCAAGAGCTCAGCAGTCTTTGTTCTTGCTATGGTTATGCTCTGGAACTACCAAGGTCCCAATTTGACCACTCCCGGAAAAGGGTCATCAGGTTAAGAGCTAACATAAAATAATAAAGAAAAAAACATTTTTAAGCAGAAGTTTCAACACCTAACAAGGTACATTTAATATTATTAATTTGAACTTACAAGGAAAGGTACACATTTAAGCAGATATCAATATATCGTGGTGCATGTATCATAGTGGGCGCACTTTTAGAAATGCATTAATAATTAGTAGTAACTCAGCAAAGTCATGGTGATATGGATGTAAAATCCAAATTATTCTCTATAGCAGCTTCTTCTCCACAGTTTGGGACTGAAAGAATGCTCCGTCAGCGTGTGTGGCCTGTCTATTTATCTGCTTGTGTCTGTCACGAGACACAATTTCTTCTAACACCTCTCCATCACCTTTTATTAACCTGAAAACAAGACTCAACTGAGGGATGGTAATAATGTTCATTAAAAATAATAAAATAAAAAATAAAATATCTTTATTTCAGACCTAAGCAGTCCATACGTAGTTAGTGGTTAGTAACAAACTGTGCTTACATGCTATGTTATTGTTGTTAGTACTTAGTTCTATTTAACATAAACCTATACCTAATTCAACCCAGTGCCTTTGGATGGGGCAGTCCACTCTGCTAACAATCATTTTCAGGATGCCGTTCCGAGTGCTACGCAAACGTTGCAGTAGGGAAGCCGCTTTCTTACGCATGATGGCGTGAAAGCCATCCGTACGTGCTTCAGCAAACATTCCCGACGCACTGCAACGTCGCGGCAACCGCAACAGCATCCTGAAGGCATTGTTGTATTGCACGCGCAGGACGTTGTAGGCTCGGCTCGTATATGACACCCATAGGCCGCTCGTGTAGAAGGACTGACAGAACGCTATAAATAAACTGACTTTGACGTCTGCCGTGCAGCGAGCAAACCTACGGGCGAGCATATTGCTCCTCACCGCCAACGCCCTGCGCTCGCGTTCTATGTCCCCATCATCACGTAGGTCATTGGTCATTAAAAAAGCCACTAAATAATTATTTGTGATTTGGGACATGTGTAAAAAAATATTTCTTTTGAAAAGTATTGAAAGTATTAAATATAAGATATTAGAGGGATAGGATAACCTGTATCTGCCTGACTCCTCGTCTAGAACTTTTCTAACTACACTTTGTCGTTTCTCCCACTCTTCTTTGGTCATTGGGGCCATCGCTTTGGATTTTTCCATCAGTTCTGAAGACAATTGAAATAAGTTTTCATATACCTACATTTTGTACATAAACAGAAAAATAATTTTCATAAGTCGTATGTTAATAAAATGAGGTTTTACAAAGCTAGAAGAAATCTGTAGTCAAGAGTAAAATCATTTGGAGCATTGTTACTCTATTTTATCATTGGTATGCTGTCAGGCTAAAACGAACACACACGTTCCGGTCGATACATAACTACAATCAAGCAACTTATAACGTTACAGGCATACCAAGTGGTATGTCTGCCGAGGCGGCCCCTTCCTTCCCATTGCTTCCATCGCGACTACGACTTGTACTCGTGCTCCTCTGCTTTTTCTTAAGCCTCTTCTTTTCTTCTTTCAATTTCTTTTTCAATGCTTTTTCAGTCTTCTTTTGTTCCTTTTTGAGTTTTTTCTTTAATTTGCGAAGTTTCTTCTTTTCTCGGGACGCGTCAGAGCTACTGGAGCTCGAGCAACTTGTTCTTCTTCGTTTCTTAGATTTTTCCTTGCCCATATTATGGTTTTTCTTTAATTTATTAATTAAATCTAGAAGTTATTTACATTTCGTCCGCAACGCGCCGCATTACGTTATGACAGTGACACATTATAAAGTGCTCTGGGGACGGGTGATACAAATCGTATATAGATACAATATCTATGTATCGGCACAATATCCAATACCTATATATCGGACGGCACTGAATCTATATATCAGGTATCCGCGTACCTAAAGCAAATATAGCGCGATGAGTTACAGAACCACACACTATACCGATATCGTATCGCATGATATTCGGTTCAAACTGATTCGTGTACGGTACCTAGTAGTCTAGTAGTATGGTACTGTGTCCTTGCGATGCGCGGGGGTGGGAGTGATGTAGCTATAGATGAACGAGCGAGAGAGTGCGAGACGTTAATGTTTAAAAAATATTTATAAGAGCATAGAGTTTAATACCGAATTCATTATTTCTAATTTCTTTATACGCTTATAGTTATTAGTACTTAATGCAGTCAGTCTTAAGCCTGAGGAAAGTATGAAGGAAAGTTCAATTCACTGATAAATGCCTATACCTATTTAAATAATTAATAAAAATAGAAATCTAAAAAACCATAACGACCGCACTCAGTACTAGTTTCATTTCAGAGTGCCACCATATTCATATATTATCAACACTACCAAACAATACATTCACTGATTTCGAGTATACGGTTACAAATAAAATACAATGATGTCATAAATCGAACAAAACCTAAACCTAAAAATCACAGTGTCACTTTCGTTACAGAGTTCCGCACTGATTCAGCCAATATATAGATATTGAAATATATAGATACGATATCCGATATTCTAAACCGATACATAGATACGATTTGATATAGAGTAAAAGCGATATTGCCCATGCCTGTGCAGTGACACATATTTATATTTTTATATTAGTCTATGACTGACACCAGAGTCGGTGACATTTACACCTTACACGTTTGACATTGCTAAACACTCTGACAACACTCTTACTCTAGGAATCTTTAGTAATTTAGTTCTTTACTTTTCCCGACATGGATAGTTACTACCAAAGAGTATAATAATAATAGGTTACTACACTCTTTGCGACATGGGAATGGAAAGCTATGAAAAGGTCATCAAACGTATTTTCATTTAATTTGGCAAGCAGATCCACAGAACATAATATATTTGAGCAGATCTTTTCAGAAAACGAAAGGATCTCTTCTGAGCCTTTTGAGCTCTGACCTATTGAGTGTTGCACGCACAAAACATAAATATACCCTAAAGGGTTGCACGCAACGTACGCTGCATATGAGGGTCTTTTAACACGCTCAGCGCCAAGCCCCATATGCCAATACCACTACACCAGGAAAATTCCCTAGGCCAGGGCAACATTTTTTGTATACAAAATGTATGGAAAGTGTGCGCGTTAGCGATACACGGCGCTTAGACTGGAATGGTGCTTGTGTATCAAAAAGGATACACAAGTGTTTAGACAGTGTGTATCGCAAAAGATACACATGGCGCTGAGCGTGTTAAGGATGCAGTTAAAGTTGTTTTCTTTTTGATCTGACAGGTAATCTAATAAAATAAATCAAAGAAAATCGGATAAATTCTAATGTAAGTATAGCAAAACAATTTTTTTGGAACGAAGTTCCTTATCTCGCGTTGCGTAAGGGGGCTAGACGGAAAAAATTAAGACCAAATGTTGTAACGACACTTTTTGCTATAGTTGTAAGCCGTGCGGCGTGCGCGTCTTTCTCTGTCTGTCTATAGAAAGGAACTTCGTTCCATCCGGGTGTCCCGTGACACCTCTCAAGTTTTTGTTTTATATATTAATCCTAGTTACTTCGCACCACCGTTTGACGCCACATTAAAGTCACAAGACTAGGCGTAGTCGGCACTACGGCGACTACGGCCAAGCCTAAAAGGCGGGTTATGATTTTAAAGTTCTGTATCCGTATTCGCAGTCTCATTAGGCATCCGTATTGTTTCGCCACGTCCATCTGTCTGTTGATCCTACCCCAATCGAACTGAATTTCTAATCTCAATCTTACTAGAATGTATTGTCCCACTGCAGGGCAAAGGCCTCAAGAGAAAGGAAAAGGGAAAGCCCTTTTCCACCCAGTTCGGTCATTACGGTAGGAGTCAAGCTCCTCCCGCCATCTTCGTCTTGGCCTGCCGCGATGGCGTCGTGTGTTTAGTGGGACTCAATCGGTGGTTCTTTTAGCTCAATTGTCATCTAACATACGGCAAACATGTCCAGCCCAGTCCCACTTAAGTTTAGCGGCTTACCAAGACTTTCTGGGTAACATCCGTTACCCAGAAAGTCTTGGTTTTGGCGTGCAGTATTGTGTTTCTTATACGGTCAGAAATCCGAACCCCCAGGATACTGCGCTCCATGGCTCGCTGACAAACTTCGAACCTGGACCTCTGCTGAAGTGTCAAAGACCAGGTTTGAGCACCATATGTGAGAATGGGGAGAATACACATGTCCATAATTTCCGTTCGAGACATAGTGGTAGATCTCCTTTTAAAAGATCTTTCATTGACCAATCGCTCCTCCAGGTGCTCTCGGTAAGTCGAGCAACATCTTTGTCTTGCCGCGTCTGGAAGGAGCGACTTTATTTTTATTTTGAAGTCCTACCACAAAAATGGTTGCAGATAAATTCATCAGTGACATACCAATACATAGGCAAATCCTGAAGTGATTTTATAGAGTTCCTTTTAATCGTCTTGGTGAGCCGGTGAAAATGCTGAAATAAATGAATGATAAACTTTTCTTTTAACCCGTCGTAGTTGCTAGTAATTGAGATACAATCTCAGACAAATGACATTTGTAAAAAATCAGAAAACCTGTCATAATCATCTTTGATACAAATAAATAATAAAATGTTTGTGGTGACTGTTAATCCTGTGAATACGAGAATATCTTTATGTTCACAGCAACATCATACTAGACAAAAACAAGCAATATATGCATAGGTTGATTCATGATTGAGCGGTGGGTGACACGATATGGGAGTCCCGATGAATAATTGAGGCGCTCGTAGATACACGCATGCGCGAGACGCCGGCAAACCGAGACGTAGCCCCAGGCGTATCTATTCGAGCTCAGTGCACGGACACTGGCACACCGTATGAAGTATTATCGAATGTTTCGCGTCGCTCTTACATACGACAAGCGTTGAAGACACGGAGATGTGCTTAGTCACGTCGTTATAGGTAGTTAGAGATAGTATTTGTTGCCGAGTTATTGTAGATAGTACAGTGTGCACGATGCAAGCCGGGGGGCCGGACAGTGCGGCGGTCTCAGAGGCCCCCAGCAGCGGCAGCGAGGACTCTGACTGCGAACCGGGCCCGGAGGCCGACGCGGATGCCGCTCTCACCGAGGAATGGGCCCGGGAGCTGCTGGTTGGCTCGGGCGTGGTCGCACCTAGTGAGGTTCGTCTCTGTCATATTAATTACTACCTCATTATTTACCGTTAGCATTCATTAAATTGACCACCTAGGTTTAGATTATAATTTTTTGTTTTTTGTGTCTGCAAAACTAGCTAGATCTGACTTACGTATGCGTGGAATTTATTTGTTCCCGCTCGAGCATGATATCGTGAAAAAAATTAGAGCCGGTAAATCATGAAAATGAAATCATAAGTTTCGATTTTTTATTTGTAATCATACCCGCCGGTCACTCAATACGTCCACTTTTAGATATCTGGGTATTCTTTGTAATATGAATATAATAATTGCAGAAGTAATGAATGGATGCGTTTATTATTGTAATCATTTGTACTGTAATCTCACATACTTATTGAACTGAATGTCCTAGGTGCATGTGGAGTCACGCGCAGGTGTTGCTGGCGCTCTAAGTCGTGTTCTGGCTGTGACAGTCTGCTACGAAAGTAATGGTGAGCGAAGGGCTCTGCCACTGGTCGTCAAACTGCCTCCACGAGATCCTTTCGGGCGGCTCTTCGTGGCGGAGGCTCAGTTTGACACAAGGGAGATCCTGTTCTACACCGAGCTCGCACCGGCTCTCAACAAACTGGCGGAGGAAGCACTTGGCCCTGGATCCGGATTACCTGTGCCTAGATGCGTGAAGGCCAGACTACCTGGTTAGTATTCTAACTTGCGCATACGTCTTTCTATGCATAAAACGTATCTCAAATGTAATGTTTATTCTTCAGTCATTTGTATGCATCGCGCGTATCGGATCTCCAGTCACTGACTCAGGCAATTTATTTTTGTCTTCTCAAGGCCTTAGTGGACTGGTGGAAAGTCTCAAACACCTACATCACGCTGAATTCTCACGTATGTTTAACTATATCTTGGTAGGTAGGTACCTATAGTACATACCGAAGTGACTAACCAATCTAAACAATTTGTCAAGCTCCATTTTTTATGATCTTGTGTAGTCCCACTTGACTTTTCACCTTTGCGCGTCACATGCGACATTCCCGCCCCTCTTCTCGCCGCGCCCCTTCTCGCCTGTATGACCTGTTTCTAGGTTTCATTTTTCATAGGTTCGAAAATTAGGTCAGGCTATTCAGCTGTAGCAGGCTGTAGCTTTTGGCTCCGTTGAAAATGAAAGCTTTTGGCTCCGTTGAAAATGAATAACTGTTATCTTATGTCGTATTTACGCAAAAATATTACTGAGTTAGAAAAACACACTAAACCTACTCAATCGACAAAGTAAACAATCTTTTCAAATATTTTTATTTATTCTCCTTTCAGATGAGATTGGAGGAGATAGCGAGCTTGTTTTAGAAGACGTCACGTCAATCGGCTACGAAGCGGCAGATTTCGCTGAAGGTCTGACTGAAGAGCGCGCGAGATCAGCACTGCATGCTGCTGCGAGACTCCACGCACTTTCCCTTGCACTGCGCGATAGGGAAGGGCCATTAGACCAGAGATTTGATTTTCTGTTCCCGTGCGAAAGAGCTGCGGCTGGATACCTGCGCCTCGTGCGGCGAGGACTGCCACAACTTGAAGCATTCCTACGGGGTCGTCCTGACTGCATTGAGGAAGCGGCCGCGGTGTCTGCTTTAAGTGCTCGAGCACCTTCCTTACTCGAAACATTACTGAGACCTGCTGAGCCAGCACCGCTCGCACATGCCGATTTTTGGAGTGGAAATCTCCTGTTCCGCGAAAGAGAAGGTGTCAGCGAATGTATAGCTCTAGATTGGCAAATGGTTTCTCTAGGTAGACCGATGGATGACGTTGCGCTGTTACTTCTGTCATCTTTGACACCAGAGCTGAGAAGATCAGTGGGCGACACTTTAATAGAGGAGTACGGAGATCGATTAGAAGCTGAGTGTGCGAGATTAGGTGCTGCACCTGCTGGAGTCACGGTTAGACGAGGTTTAAGGCCGGATTGGCCCCGGGCAGCGCTTAGAGCACTGCTCCTGTGTGCAGGAAGCGTCGACGTCGCATTAGGAGAGCCCAGAGCTGAGAGAAGATTATTGGAAGCGGTCCGAGATCTACATTCTCAAGGCGTTCTCGCCTTAAGGCCCGACAACGAAGCGTGAGAGCTCTCAAAAACGTGCCAAGAGCGTGCTGAGTATTTAAAATCAACCGTTCATTATTTAACTATGCAGTCCAATTACATAGTGTATCTATACTTATTTATTTGGGCATAATTTGAGCACAAATTAAAATTTATTCGTGTGTGTATAACGTGACATTATTACTCGTCTTAGTTAACAACGATCGGATTCGACGGAAACGCCCGTGGTCTGTGCCATGAGCCGGCAGCGGTGTGAAGCCTAATCAAAGACTGAATTTACGTATATCTACATCGTGCGTACATGACGTATCGTATCTACAGTAGGTGTTAATTGCTCATCGTATCAAAGCTAGAAATTCATTGCGGTCTATTGACTATTATTTAAAAACAAAAATAAATTATTGACAGTATAATCGACGTTTCTTTTCTTTGTTATCCCTTTAACTTTCCCTTTTCCCTTTGACGGCACGGTTGGCGCAGTGGTTAAGCGATTGACTGCTGCGCTGCGTGTCGCGGGTTCCTACATGTATTTGTTCCGAGTCTGGGTGTTTTTCTATCTATAATATGTATGTATTTACAAGAAAAAAAATGTATATAAGTAGTTTATCAGCCATCTTGTTACCATAACACATGCATTAGGTTGCTTAGCTTGGGACTAGATGGCGCTGTGTGAAATGTCCAGGGATATTATTGTTATTATTATAACTCCAACAAGTGTAGCAGCTGGCTGATCTACGACTGACGGTAAAAAAATAAACACTAGATACTCTAGCAGCATGGGCTGTAATTTCACATTATTCTCGTACGTATGTATGTTGTACATAATGTTAGCTCTATAGTACCTAATGTACAGACGCCAGCACATCAAGCTACTACAATCTGTCAAATTTCTTTAATAGATTTTCTTTAATAGACTTTATCACTGTACCATTGAGGTTTAAGGTTGATTGGGAAAATTTGACAGTTTCGGGTAGCTTGACCTGCTGGCGTCTGTACTACAATCTTGAAACTAGACAACGTAATCCCTTGGGGCCTCCGTGGTTGTTATATTAATAACGCAGACGATGCTGAGGACAGTGCGGTGAAGCTGACGACTGCCTCGGACACCATGGCCTATCTTGCAGTAAGAGCGCGGGCTGGATAGCATGACATGCCAGCACTAATGACATCATCCGTCGTGCTCTTGTCACCGTCGTCGGGGTGCCAGCTGTTTAGAACGCGACGATGGCAAGAGACGGAATGACAATAATGCCTTGGAAGGTAAGCAAGACTTCGGTGTGGTGTGGGATGCAACACATGTGTCGACACCTTTGCGCGTCATCCTATCTTCCTAGCGCAGTGGGCTGTGCTGGGGCAGTTGCTGCAAGTGCGGAGCACCTCAAGCGACGAAAACATTCCAACCTTAATGGTAGTTATATGTTCGAATCGTTTGTGGTTGAAACACTAGGGCCATATAGGGTCCGAGTGCCAACTTGTTTTTTCGAGCATCGCCAACCGGTTGGTCGATTCTTCACGGGAATTTTTTGATGCCGTATGATTTTTTCCCCTTTTATAATACAAATATTATATAATATTATATTATACAAATGATTAATTATTATATTTTAAGTCTAAACGCTTATAATAGACAAATAAAAAATAAGTATTGGCAACAAAATTGGATTCCGCCGGATAGATCAAATTGGACCCACGCTGTTACTCTAAGAATGATATTTGACCGGACTCTATTGTGCAATTTTGAGAAAAAATCAGTGCTTGAATCACAGTTTAACCATGGTTCACACATGCATGATTTATAACGTAATTTGGAAAAACAGACATATTTATACTAGAAGTCTTTTTACTTAATGAAATTAGATGATTATAAAAGTACACGAGTTTAAAAAAACTTTAAGAAACCGATCATTTTGTTCACGACTATTTCTCAACTGGCTCTTTTGAATAATTTTGCCAGTCAGTATACCTTTCTGAACGAATTTCATGCAAGACGTCAGGCAAGAAATGTCAAAATAGTTGACCTTCGTTCGCTCATAAATATTTGGAAATGATAATTTTTGCTTCAATAATTTATAATAAGTCACTTTTGTAGTTATTTAGTTTACAGTCATGGCTCAACCAAATCAAGTGACAGTCGATATAGAAGACGACGAGCCTGCGGAGGCGGTGCCGCGTCACAATGCACTTCACAGACTCGATTCAGTTTCCAGGCCCCCAGCTCCGAATAGAAATAACCTAGGATTTGGAGACCGCCTCAACAGTGTTATCAGAGAAATTAGACCGCTTGTGGAACAGGCGCGTATGGTACGTCACACTTATTTATTAACATTGACTAATTGTTGTGATGCAATAGATAGCAACAAAAAATGATAGCCTTGATCATGTTTTTTAGATGAACACTCCGTATTTGATAATAATCATAGTAAATAGTAATTACAATATTTTTTTTTTCTTAACAGCAAAGCAATAATGCTCGCCTGTCGCTACCAATATGGATGCCGAGGAATACGCCGACGGCAACCCATATTTCAGAAATCAATCAAAGACCACAGAGCTCGATAGCACACGTGAACTTGGGTCCAAATGCTCAAACTTACATAGTGAATGATCGGGGTACCCCACCGACACAGCGATCACAATCTACTGGGATGAGCAACAGTGCCTCAAACGACTCCAACTTGTCAGAACCAGAGCAAGAGCATCCTGAGATCAATGTGTCAGTGAATCCAGCCAATAACAACAATATTCATGATAATGCTGATAATGACAGCCAGAGTGATGATGGTCAGCAGGTCAGTCTAAAATATTTTTTTCATTATCATTGATATGCCCATTTCAGGGTCAGTGGGTCATCTTAGGGGCAGTATTTTATAAAACTGGAAGTAATAAGCATATTAAACTTACAATGCAATTTATTATCTGTGGGTATTGACTAAAACCTATTTTTGGGTTAAACTAGGTAATGCAAAAAAAGCTAAACATTTTGACATTGACATGATAAATACATAATAATATCAGTAACCTTAACTTCCCAAAGAAGAAAGAAAAAAAAACCTTAACTTCAAAACACTATCTAAGATTAGATTAAGTGTTATAGTTATAACTGTATTTAGAGTATGTGATGTGACCAATTCATACACACCAAATGAAGTTAAGTACTGTAGGATAGAGAAGCCTTTTATCCTGTTATTAAAAATACATTTGTAGGTAAGATAATTATTATGTTTATTATTGATGCTTAAATTGGCAAAATTTTGGTGACTCTTCTAACACAAATCAAGAGTTTAAGTTATAATTAGTCTGTCGGCTGCACTGTAGTTTTATTTAGTGGTGTTGTAAAATACCTCTTATCAATTAAGGGGCATTTTAAGGTGTTACATTGAGCAAATAAAATTATATTGCTGAGACAAGATATTGACCAAAATAGCCCTAAATTGCTCAGTTAATTGCACATGTACGCTCACCACCATTCAGCTCCATCCAGAAACTTTGCTAGGGAACTGGTACTGTCAGACAAATTATTAAATATCTTTTTATAAATAACTAGTTGACCTAGTAGTCTAGACGGACAATGTCTGTCACATTGTCCGTCTAGACTTTAATAGTTCAAACAAAAAGGTCATTACATGCGGTTTTCCTGAGTTTGAAAATTTTGTGGAAAACTTCCAATTTTTCTTTCCATAAAACCTAATTTGGACTATTCCGAATATTTTAAATAACAAAATTGCCAAATCGGTCAAGCCTTTTTCAAATGATGCGCTTACCAACAAACAGCATTTAATTTATATAGGATTGTGATTGTAGCTATTTGTCTGATTGCTCCATGTAAATAAATCCCCCCCAGTGTGACTTCATAACAAAGGGCTCTGTATCAGACTCAAATCACACTATATGTGCGTAAATTGATGATTAATTAAAAGTATAGAAGTTCATCATACACAAGTGTTTGTTGGTCTGTTTACATAGCCCTTGTACCAGTAAATGCAGTAATACTAAATTCCAGTTTCTAAAAAAAATATTACTTGAATGTTTTGATAACAATGCAATCTTAAGCATACTACATTATCACTTAAAGTTTGGTAGTTGCATGTTCAATTACTTACCTAATTATTTAGGTTAATACTTTACCTTATCATTTTTTGATAAAATGACCAAAATGACTATTAAATACTGGGTTCTTCATTACGATTGCAGTACAGTCCACTCAGTGGTGATATGAACAGCATAAGTTAGCCTTGTTAGTGTTCAAGTGTGTGTTGTGTGTGTGTGTGTGTGTGCTCACGCGCCTTTCATAGCCGACCAATAGGAGCAAAGCGTGCTAAAGCGTGCGCGGGTTAAGTTTAAAAACTGTGGCTACTTATAAGGATTGTCTCAATCTGAGCAGTAAACAGTGTGTACCGAAAATCTTACTGAAATGCCAAGTAATGATGATTAATAACAACCGAAGTATGACCCTACTATATCGTCTGTTAGGTAGACTTAAGTTCGGTAACAAAAGTAAGTAGTTGTGTCTCATTAGTCATTAGTGACAGTTGAGCTCTCACTCTCCAAGCACTGTCAGGTTCCCTGACCGTACTAATCAGTGCATAATGTAGGACTTACTGTTGTTATTGTGGCCAGGGGGGCCAACTCCGAAGTGCAAAGTGCAAATGTTCGGATCGGACCGACACATGGCCGAACCGAATATTATTGAAAAATGCTAAAAAAGTTCGGATCGGCTCAGTTGGGTCGGGACCATAGTCAATATTCGAAAGAGTATAGGGAGTGTAGGATCGGAACCGACCGAACCAAATAGTAACTTCGTAGCAGGAAACGGCCGAACATTCGGCTGATACTACTTCGGAGTATACACCCTGGTTTTCTTTCTAAATTTCCGCAACCTAAAGCGAATGAACGCGCGAAGTAAACGTAATATAAATCCGAACGATTTTTTTATCGAAAGTACAACAGAGCATTTGCATTTTCTATAGCATTTTGGTTTAAATGTTTCCCACAAGCACATTAAGTATCACCCGTAGATACCCGAAGATGAATAACTAAGTAAATATTATGTGTGAGATGAGTTATTAGCAATTTTAAATTTGTTCGGATTTACGTTACGTTCACGCGCGTTCGTGCTGGGCCCACAAAGCCGATTCAAGCTGCGTCTTCGGGATCATTCATGAGTAGTTTAAATTCGGTAATATAACGTAGGTATGTGACATAGAAAAAAATATGGTACAGACGCCAGCACATCAAGCTACTACAATCTGTCAAATTTCTTTAATAGATTTTCAACTTTGTCGCTTCAGTATTAAGGTTCAAGGTTGATTGGAAAAATTTGACAGTTTCGGGTAGCTTGACCTGCTGGCGTCTGTACATCGTACAGAAGCAAGACGGCGTAACACACACGGTACACCCAAAACCAGTAGGCTACTTGTAGCTCGATTTTAAACGCGCCGGTACAATCCTGACGAATTTAAAGTAATTAAATGAATACGCGCCGAAAACAACGAAATAACTCTATTTTAGAAGCGTTGGGAATCCAAATGCTCTAAAACTTTGCAAGGGGTTTTTTGCTTTCTTTGCGTTTTTCCTGTAGTTACTTTATTTCTATTAGCTTTCGCCGCATTAAGCGAAAAGCGTAAAAAATGAAGATTGTTTTCGTAGTTTGTGCTTGCTTTACCATACTTGCAAAAGCATCGCCAATATCGGCATTTAGTACATGTGCGACGCCATTTAGGCGTCTGGTGATCAGGGTGATCTGTTAAATTATTATATCAAACAGGTTTAGTCGTTATTTCCTCTAGTATTAAAGAAAAGGTACTGACAGCCAACAACTAACTAGAATCGGCAGAATGGGGATATCCACTGGGGCTTTATAAAACGCAGTGCCGAAGATGCTGGCAAAGTGCCGATGCGGCGTTAGAATCAATAAAAGCCCCGATTGTGGAGATAAAATGGTGAATAAACAATAAAAAAATATCCTCACTTATCCCTCTAATATTTTAAATGTAAAAGTTAGTGAAGGTAGTTAGTTGATAGTCACTCAATCGTAAATTAACGGCTGATAGCTTCAGGATGATGTTTGGCAGTGACATGGGTCTTGGCCTGGAGTAACGTTAAGTATAGGATAGATACCTTTTACGTTTACGTTCATGAAGTAGGTTAGAGATGCGTGTAAAAAAATCACAGGCAGGTTATTATTTTTAATTCTTCTTTCCAATAACACGATATTATTATGTTTATTGCAGGTAGTGGACGTGAGGGCTACTCTAAACCTACTCATACGATACGCGCCCTTCTATTTTCTACTATTTATCAAATTAATGTACGACAGTCGGGAAGGCATCTTCACGTTCGTCATACTGTTCAGCACATTCACGCACAGCAATAGTCTCGTGAGGCGGTAAGTGGCACTTTTGTTTAGTTTACCTTGTGACCATATATGGTAGTAACGACTACTTTTATGAAGTCGCTGGTTAGGGCCCATGCAGACGGGAAACAATAGGATTGATTGATCTGCGTAGTCGGTCAGTTTTGACATTTATTTGTTAAAAACGTCATCAAAACTGCTATTTTGCAGTTGTTTTGCAATAAACCTTTACATATTTCCAAAATTATATGCGGCCACTCGAAGCACGTTAGCGATCGATCTTATTGCGGCCAGGACGTTACGATGGATTTGACGCTATAATTGAAAAGTCTGATTATACGCCTGATGAACAGCATTCGCCCATAAACCACTCCAAAAGCCTTACGAATGGTTGGCGGAAGCGGTAAAAACAGAAATACCTATCTCACGGGTCTGTATTTTTATTAGCCCTTGTAACTTCTAAACCAGAATGTAGCTATACTATTTTCTGACAGAAATGACTTTGACGGTATAAACACTTCAAGTTCCCATTTTTTTAAGAATATTCGTAAAAGAGGACATTCATACTTCAACTATAAACTTTCCATTAAGTGGGCAATTTTTATTTATTTTACCTATTCCTACCTATATTGCTGTTCCAGGGAACATGGCAAGCAGATGAACCGAAGCATACTAGCGTTATTCAGCGAACTACTCTTCACATCAAGTTGTATCCTCATGGTGCAGTACTTCCTCGGCCATGGCAAGCTGCTCCCCAACGTGATCATGTTCCCAGGGTACACTGAGCTAGATGTGTGGGAGTTACTGTGGCTCGTCGTGCTGACTGACCTCATCGTCAAGATTATTACTGTAGAAATCAAGATACTGGTCACCATGATGCCTGCTTTTATACTGCCGTTCCAGAAGAGGGTAAGGATTTCACTTGTTTTTTTGTATGAAAGTAGAGCTCTCTAGTATGTTTAGTACAAATCCGAGTTTGTATGTAACAAACTTCACTGATTTTGAGAAGAAGCTTTGTCTTACAGTCACTTAATCTGTGGATTAAGTTCTAAACACGACCAGCGAGACAGTTGCAACCGGCTATCTATTTAGCTGCTCTGTCAGACTTACAGCTTACCTCAAAATTACATCAGCTACCCAGCACTCCTAGAAAGTATATGCTCACGACACATCGCATCTCTTCATTTGTACAACCACTTATCACAAATATAACTCCCATACAATTTGCAGGGTAAAGTATACCTATTCACGGAGGCAATATCCCAGCTGTACCGTTCACTGCTCACGATCCAGCCCTGGATCTTCTTCCTCATGCAGTCGTATGAAGGTTCTGAGAAGATGGTCGGCATGTTCCTCACATCGATCTACGTCATCGCGAAGGTCATTGAGGTGCTGGTCCGGCTCAGGCTGTTCAAGAATGCCACTTGGACCCTGTTACAGAGCGTGGTGAGTGATTCGATTCGAATTAATTGAAATAAGGTCTAAAATATGAGAGTTTTCGCTAATAAACTTACTACTTACATAAATAGCAAACGAAGAATCAGCAATGTAGAGAAGAACATCGATTGTAGCTTACCAAGTTGCCATACCGCGGTTTGGTAATCTCTTACAGAGTTAGTGCAATTTCGGTTTGCGTGATATCAAAGAAGTCGACTCACTCTTTGTATTTACGTATATTATTCTAATGACAAAGAGCGTCAAGTATGTCCCCAAAATGTAAATCCAAGCCTTTCCAACAGAATCTCGGTACAAAACCAACGTGCGAACAACTGCTGTCAGCGGGCGACTCCTGCCCCATCTGTCACGATGACTACACGACGCCAGTGCGGTTAGGGTGCAGCCATATCTTCTGCGAGCTTTGTATCTCAGCCTGGCTCGACCGCGAGCACACTTGCCCCCTCTGCCGAGCCAAGGTCGCAGACGAACCCACCTGGCGGGATGGATCCACCACGTACGACTTTCAACTCTATTAAATAGTAAGCAAAGTCTATTTGAATGTTGGCAAAACAGCAAGAGATGTTTGAAGTTCGGTAATCATCTTGATTTTCTGTACAAATGTTTCCTTGCGCGGCCAATCAGTCGGTGGATATAAATACAGGGTGGCAGGGAGAGCGACGCGCAAACTGTAACCATGGATTCAGCACATGATACTAGACCCCATAGCGTCCAAATTTTTCGTCGGTTATAAAAAAAAATCTTCTGTTTCATAGAAAAGTGCAAAATGTATGGAACAGCATTTTTTTTTTAATAACCGACGAAAAATTTCGACTCTATGGGGTCCAAATTCATGTGCTGAATCTATGTTACAGTTTGCGCGTCGGTGTCCCTGCCACCCTGTATAAAAATTTCACCGACTTTAGTAGAACCTACTTTCGGGGTCTTGTAGCATATTTTCGTCGACGACATATCGGCCGCCGATTGTCGGTCACCTGCGTGTTCATTTAGGTGTGTTATACACATTTGGGGTCGAGTTTGAGCTATCCTTTCATGCTGAACGACGCAGATCTACACTTCCCGAACATGTGTGTACCAATCCTAACATAGACACGCTAGTTTTATACCTGTATGGAATGGATGTAACACTGGAATGAATGTTATACCGTGGAATGCATATTTGTCAGGGAAAAGACTCATTGCTGAGAGTAACGCGTGCTGTGACAGTAGTTGTAAGATATAACAGATCTTATTCCTAATGCTTGCCAATTTCGGGTTGTTATCAGTTGGAATGATTTCGTGTCCGCTTAGCGATCTGTGTTACTTTTTGTCACATAACAATTAATAAATAGCTAAGCGAGTCCTGCTTACAGTTTCATTTTTAATATTCTAAATTACCGTTATATTTGTTGTAAATATTATCAGTTTCATTGAGTTTAAGTCGTAGACTAAAAACAGAAATTTGTTAACTTATAAGAAAATAATCAGGCCTAAAAACTAGACTTGCTCGTCACTCCCTATACCGCGAGGGGTTATGTACATATTGTAAGTACATGATAATCAGTACGACGGCCGCCGAATTATTTTTGTTAATTTCTATAAATTATGTATTATAGAAAATGTAAATAGAGAAATATTAAAACTTTAAATCATGATATTATATTAACTGTATAATAATGTTTTTACAAGACATTACATAATGTTAAGCATACATCATTATATAAAATTAAATGCAACACCTACTAGTTACTGATACTGTTCAGGCGTCCACTAAACATTGAAGGACATTCAAAGGGGGATGCGCTAAGGTAGCCTGCGAAATTCAAATTTTCTTAAGTTTTTTGCAATTTGGTCAGGTCAGGTCAGTGTCGGGTTGTACAGACGCCAGCACATCAAGCTACTACAATCTGTCAAATTTCTTTAATAGATTTTCAACTTTATCGCTAAAGCATTAAGGTTCAAAGTTGATTGGGAAAATTTGTCAGTTTCGGGTAGCTTGACCTGCTGGCGTCTGTACATATGTTAATTAAAATCGACCGTAACAAATATGACTTATAAAATACAACTCATTGAGTTAGAATTGGTCTTAAATATCATGATTTATGAAATAGTCACTCAATAGAGTAATATGAACTTAGAGAGTTTTATTGATCACTTTTGTGATTTTAATTCTATCAATAAATAAATGTTACGAACGCCAATCATATTTAGAACAACACACAACCTGTAAATTGCAAAAAAAGCAAGGTTTACCATGACGCTTTCTCCTTAAAATAAAGACATTAAATAAAATATGTAAATGTTCAATTGTTGTTCTAAAATAACGTGCTTTTAGCAAATATAAAATGCTTTTAATTTATGTTTAAGTATAAAATAAGCCAAATAGTGTAGCACATGAAAAATGACTACAAAATGACTATTCCATTCTGTGAATAAACATAACTTTAAGTTATATTAATAAGTGTAATGTGATAATTTAGATCAGCCGCAAAATTGTGTGTATGAAATGAATTTTGGAAACTCTTTGCTTTAGACAAAAATACTAATAATAAAATATCCTATTAAATTCAAATGCAAAATAGGTAAATATATTATTTCATGATTTCAATAAAGCTTAGTTCACGTACGAGTAATTCCGATTTTAAGTGAATTGACAATATTTGTAAAATGTATAAAAACTACGTAAAAAATTAGGTGTAAATGTTTCGCTCTCTGTTTCGCCACTAATATGTCTAATACAGGGCCATTTTGCCTTTGCTAAAAGCCTTAAGGAGAATCCGAACAAATATACGGTTGATAACGATGTCTAGACAGGGAATAACCTGACCTAAGCCAACGGATTTCCCGAAAAATAAAATCATAGTATCCTGAATTAGTAAGTTTACAAAATTAAGGGAAATAAAGTTGATGAAATAGTTCTTAAGCCCGCTTGCACCATAAATCAATAAACACTTTCAGCGCTCTAGTATTTTTTCTCCGGAAGCGACGCGCGTTTTACTTATAGTTACCAAGTGTACAAAGACGCTGTGAATGTGTGTGTGTAAGCGCAGGATCTCTCGGTCGATACCGTCCAAGACAGTGACCGTGTTTGTACACTTGGTAACCATAAGTAAAGCGCGCGTCGCTTCGTGAGATAAAAATACTGTAGTACTTAGTGACTTGTGTTGCAGGTGGGATTATTATTAAAAGATGAACAAATATTTACTTACTACAAATGGTGAAACAGATGTTCAGCGTCACGACTCTTTAGGCAAATAAACATAAAGAAAAAAATTAACTATTCACAACCACAAGCTATTTGCGTCCTAGATCATTTCAGCTTTTAGGAAAACAACGTATTGACATTCCACCCACACCTTGTTATCGCATTATTTTAGATAATAAACTGTATTCTATTTTATAATATTATGATAGTAGATGAGTTCTATTGAATCTATAAAAATCTTGTATAAGTTGCCAGTACAAGTTAACCGCTCTTTAGTTAAAACGTTTTAGTGAAATCCGTGGTGTTGTAAAGATGTCTAATTACCATAAACCTAAGATTTATTACCTACCTGTGTAAAAGATCGCGCTGGCAGACTGCGTTCAAGACGCAGTCTGCCAGCGCGATCTTTTACACGTTTTCAGTTCAGCTTCGCGGTCAAGCTTTATAATGAACAAATGATATTCAACGGAACGCAGAACGTTTGGCTTCTTCCTATCTGGACGCGTCCTGCAGTTAAATATTCGTCTTTGGACAACACAGTGTATCGTATTACATCAATAAGGGATGTACAGAATATTTAATCATTTGTCACTGTAATAGAATAAAATGTTTCGATGCCGCTCTTTGGAGCACTATCTCTATATTTTAATTAAGTTAAGTAATGAAATTATTTTAATTGAAACTGAATTAGTGAAATTGTCAAAGGATGTGTACTGGTTTGTTTATAAATGTTTTTCGTTAAAATGCGAGTGCCTACAAATGACCGTAGGCGAGACATTACGTTACAGTAGTTGATGAGTTAATAAAATATTATGCAAATCAGTAACTGTGTTTTATTTGATGGATCATTGGACCTCATGAAGAATAGTAGGGTCAAAAATCATGATTTAAATCAGGTAATAAAAATGACGTTGGCAATTTCTGACCTGGTTCTATCTTACCTGCATTTAGAAAAATATGTTAAAAGTCTCAAGCAGTTAAGACATTTTCATTCAAATCAAAATGAACAATATGGCTTTGCAAAAGGTCGTTCGACTACTGGCGTGGGTGACGCTCTACTGATACGCATATTTTACGCACGGGAAGGCTCGCAAAATGCTTTTGGAGTTTTCTGTGATCTCTCCAAAGCCTTTGATTGCGTGCACCAAGACACGCTTCTGCGTAAACTTCGTCATTACGGTGTCCAAAACGAAGCCCAACATTTAAATTCTTATTTACATAATAGGTCCCAATGTGTAGATGTTAATAGTGTGAAATCTTCCGGGCTACCAGTTCAGTTAGATGCACCTCAAGGCTCAATTCTGGGTCCATTCTTGTTTTTAGAGTATATCATTGACTTGCCATTCTATTTAAAGGGTATCTGTGACGTTGTACCGTTGCAGATGATACCTCTCATATTTTTAAAGTAGACAGGAATAGACAAGATTTTGACAACGCAAACAGTGCACTCTCAATAGTATCGGATTGATTTACGGCAAATAACCTAGTTACCAAGCTCAATACCAAGAAAACGAAATGTATAAAGTTCGCCTTATCAAATGTTAGAAATCGAGGACCCAACATTGTCTTAGAATCGGCAGTTTTTCTGGGCATAACAGGAGATGCCCAACTTCAGTGGGAACCACATATCAAGCCCAGCGGGAAAGCTCAGTTCGGTCGCCTACGCCGTCAGGAAAGTAAGACAACACACTGACGTTGATATAACTCGGTTAGTCAATTTTAGTTATTTTCACAGCGTTATGTCCTACGGTATTCTGATGTGGGGCAAAGCCGCTGATATTCAAAATATATTTGTCCTTCAAAAACGAGCTGTTCGAGCAATTACCAGCCAGGTGGCAGAGTTTTTCTGAGAGATTTGTTAAAAACATATTCTCACGGTGGCATCACAATTCATCTTCGCTTCTTATAGAATAGATTGGGCAAAATACATACTTATACAGTGATATTCACAATGTTAACACTAGAAATAAGGACAAACTACGGGCTCCTTTCACCGGTTTCATAAGGTTCATAACTCATTTGTTGCTTGGTATAACCTTTTATAACAAGCTACCCTTTGCTAGAATTGCCTTTTAATGCGTTAAAGCACAAGTAAAATCCAACCTTTAGTCAAAGGCATACTGTATGCGCTGCTGAATGGATCGCACACACCTTGTATGTTAGCTTGAATGATAAGTCACGGATAGCCAAAGATGATGGTTTATTGAATATATTTAACTACCACGTAACTAATGCTATATGAATGTTGTGTGAATGAGTACAGCTGACTATGAACGCTGATCGTGTACTGTGCGTTACACTATAATTTGTGCAAGGCAACGGAAAAGTGCTGATCTATGCAATGCGCGCGTGCCATGTACGATACATGACTCGTACATATTCCCGGGCGAGAGAGAGATGTGAGTGGATGATGAGAATGAGTTTACAGAGTGCTTAAATGCTAAACTTATAAATTTCATCCAAGTTACATTACATAAATTAAATCTATTCTTAGCCGCAACTTGAATTAGTCACTGTCACCAGACACCGGTGCGACGAATGTAGGAGGTGTCCTCTTATGGCGCTTGATGCTGCTGAGTAAGCTAGAAAAGTTTTTTAATTCAACCGCCTCTTCTCGTGGCTGTTTCGAGTCTCTAGTGCGTGGCGTCGGATCGACGACGGGGGCCGCGTTCTGTCTTCGCGCCTGCGGCGCCGGAGGCTGCGGCTCGGAGTCCGACTGTAAGTTGGCGCTCCTCTGGCGACAACGACAAATCCACCGACACATATAAACTACGGCTACTAGTACAGCGCCCAGGAACAACACGTAGATTGCTGAATATTGATAGATATCGTGGCTTGAAATTCCCGAGTTCAAGGCGTTTTCTGATTTCATCTGCTCGATCTGTTCTTTGATGTGTCGCAATGAGGTTTCGTGATCAGTGATGTTGAATTCAACTTGTGGTAAGGTGACGTTGATGATATGGTTGATAGGTGCGATTTGCTGTGGTGCCAAGTCAACCGTAGTTTTGATTTCTGAGTATCCCAGTTTGTGTGAATAAACTGTAAAGTCTTGTCCTTTAATTACGCAATCTGAATCCAGTGCTATGACCCCGGCCTTAGCGATTTGTATTGCGGTAATGTGATACTCGCATATGACACGAAGTGCGCACTGTCCGCAACAATAATAAAGGTAAGTATTTATTTTGTTCAATTCCATCCAATTATTGCGGCATGCTGCTATGTTTGTAAGACATCTGTTTGTGCCCGTATCTTTGATGCACATGCTGTCTTCTGACTTAAACTGGAAAATGGGTTTTCGGGAGTGACAGAGGCGAGTAGACTCGTCGTACTGCACACATTGTTGTATGTCCCTCGCCGTCATTGTCAGATAGGTGTCTTTGCGTAAGTTAATCGCGATGTAATCTGATATCGGCACGACGGCGACTGTAGTGTTACCATGTTGTTGTGGTATTGATATGAGTTGATATAGGTCATAGCTCTCTCTGTTGACCAATGGTATTCTAATTTCAAATATGAGGTACTGCGGGGTTACCCTTGTTTTGACCTTCAAAAGGTGGTAAATTTTTGGTAGTTCAGTCTGTATGTTTTCTATCGGTAAGGATAACTCTCGCGATAATTGTCCTGAGATTATACTGAGTTGATCTCGTAATTGCTTCGGCGATAGCAAATGAACGCTGAACATTCCATGATGGACGTCTGTTATTGTGTCGATTATTGTATCTTGTATAGATTTAAGCTTCGTGAGCATATTTGTAGCTATGATGGTGGACAGTGCTAGCTCGTTCATCACTTCTTGTTCTTGCAAGTTTTTGTTCAACGTATTGGTGGCCTTTGTAAGATTGTTTAAATGTTGATTGATGGCCTTGTGTTGCCGATTAGTGGACTCTTCAGTTCTCTTGAGTAGATTATATTCTGCTTCTACTACTGAGGTCTGGTTTTTCCACAGGAGTGCCAAGTGATTTTCATTTTCTTGTATAAGAGAAATGTCCTGCTTGTATTGATCGGCGAAGCGTTGATCTAGAACTCCAAATAAACTGTTGGCAGCATAACCCACACCGTCGATGAGGCCTCGGCGCCGTCGTGTGCGTTCTTCGAATTGCTGATTCAGTAACATTCCATTGTAGTGCATCAGTTCGTCATGTGAGTGACGTAGCTGCAGTAGGATGATGTCACAGAGAACTTTGTTTGTTTCTCTTTCACATACGCTGTTTATTTGTTTGAGGTATTTGTCGAAGGTTGCCGAACCGTCCCAATAAGGGCTCATGTCGTGATACACGATGAGTTTCCATTCGTCGCGAATGAACTGCATGTTTGATATTCGGTCAAAATAGATTGCTTTGTGTATTTTTGTCAAAGTATATGGAGGTGATAACTGTTCGTGGCCAAAGACGGATGTCATGAAGAGAAATAGTGTAACGAGAGTTGCTATCAGATTAGACGCCATTCCAGGTCGTCGTTTTGATTGGCTGTCTGATATTTTCCCTTTCTGCTCGTCTACTGTAGTTGATCTGGGTTCAGATACCAGCACTGATAGTTTTATCACTGGGCGCTTGAGGTACCCATTTTTTTGTTTTCAGGGTAACAACCCTGACCAGTCCATCGGTACCGGGATGTAACTCAGTGACTCTGCCCAGAGCCCATCTTCCTGCGGGGAGGTTAGGCTCGTGAATGATGACAACGTCATCTACTCGAACGTTTTTGTGAGGTGTCTTCCATTTACTCCTAGTGGAGAGTATCGGAAGATATTCGGATTGCCACCTTTTCCAAATATCTTCGAAAATTTTCTGTGTTCGCTTCCACCTTGTCCTTTCATCTTGTTCGGTGTCTAAAATAGTCAGTATGGGTCCACTGCTCAAAAAGTGTGATGGAGTCAGATAATTCAAATCATCTGGGTCCTCTGTAAGTGCGCACAGCGGCCGACTATTGAGACATGCTTCTAGTTGAGCCAGTAAAGTACTGTATTCCTCGAACGTGAGTTTTTGCTCGCCAACAACACGTCGAAGATGATGCTTCAGACTTTTTACTGCTGCTTCCCAAAGACCTCCTGCGCTTGGCCAGGCGGGGGCATTAAAATGCCACTGTATTCCCAACTCATTGATCTCTGTATAAAACTCGTCGTTGAATGTCTTGCGTAGGTCTGCCAATTCTTGCTGCAGTGCTTTATTGGCCCCAACAAAATTGGTACCATTGTCACTGTAGATATGATGTGGTTTACCCCGGCGTGAAGACATGCGTTTTAGAGCAGCTAAGAATGCCGATGAGGTCAAGTCTGATACGAGTTCGAGGTGCACAGCTTTTGTCGCCATGCACACGAACACTGCGATGTATCCCTTGCATGTCTTGACTCCTCGCCCTTTATTGATCTTCACGTCAACGTATCCTGTGAAATCAACGCCGGTGTGCTGAAAAGGACGCGATGGATTGCTCCGAGATTCAGGTAAGTCCCCCATCATTTGCTTTTGTATGACAGCTTTATGCTTCTTACAAGTAATGCATGCATGTAAGCGCTTCTTTACAGCTCTGTTTCCGCCTAATATCCAGTAATTTTGTCTGATATTCGCGAGCGTCGTGCGAGCCCCCGCATGAAACATGTGGCGGTGGGCTTGGTCGATAATAAGGTCAGTAAGGTGGCTGCAGTGTGGTATGATTAGTGGATGCTTCATATTTTCGTCAATATTCGCATGCTTGAGTCTGCCTCCCACTCTCAAAAGTCCATCCTTGTCCAAAAATGGGTTGAGGCACAAAGTTTTGCTTTTGTTATGTACTTGCTCCTGTTTTCGCAACATGCTAATTTCTTCCGAAAATTCTGATTCTTGTACATATTTTATAATCCTATGTTTTGCGGTGTCCAATTCATTTCCGTTCAAGTAAGCAGTGCGCTCGCTGTGACGTCGTATGATACGTAGCACCCATGCAAACACACGCACGGCTCGTGTTAAATTACTGTTTCTTTGTAGTATGGATTGTATGACATCATCGCTATGAGGTTGACGAATAGTGACGTTGCTTTGTTTTGATTTTCGTTCCTCTTGATCCGTGACGTAGATGCACTTCTCTGCAACTGATGACTCATCGAATCCAGGGAGAAATTGCGGGCCGCTCCACCACTGATTATGTTGCTTCAGTTGCTCTGTCGTAATGCCACGGCTGGCACAATCAGCTGGGTTATCAGCTGATTTAACGTAATGCCAATTATCTGATGGTATTACGTCTTTAATTTGTTTGACTCTGTTCGCTACGAATGGTGTCCAGCGATTGATGTTGCCTTGAATCCAGCCGAGAACTGCAGTGGAGTCACTCCAACCAAAAACTTTGATTTCGCGTCCGTTGAGGGCTTGCTGTACTTTTCGCATAAGTATTATAAGTAAATGCGCCCCACTTAGCTCTAGACGTGGTAAAGTGAGCTTTTTGTTCTCTGGTACAAGTCTTGTTTTTGCCGCGACGAGTGAAATGTTGGTACCAATTTTACAATACACAACACATGCGTATGCTTTTATTGAAGCATCGCAGAAGCCGTGCAGTTGAATTGTGTCTTGCTCTTCTGTCTGATACCATCTTTGTATTTTAAACTGGTTGATGTTTTGTAGCTCTGCTTTTATTTTTTCCCACTCGGTGCTTATTTCAACCGGAAGCTGGTCATCCCACTGAATATTGGAAAGCCAAACTCGCTTGAATAGAAGTTTTAATTTGGTTGTAATCGGAGCTAACCAACCGAGTGGATCAAATATCTTTGAAATGTCTGATAGTAATAAACGTTTTGTATGCTGTTCTGTTGGTGCAATGATCTCCGCGGTCCGTATCCTCTGTCCAGGTGCTGCTTCCTTTCTTGAGCTGGTCAGATGCTGCTTCTGGTCTGCCAGTCCAACTGAATCGCCACCGCACAAAGGAACGCGGAACACTTATAATCTTGAGGCTCGAAGGACCAAAAAGATGTATGCGCTGCTGAATGGATCGCACACACCTTGTATGTTAGCTTGAATGATAAGTCACGGATAGCCAAAGATGATGGTTTATTGAATATATTTAACTACCACGTAACTAATGCTATATGAATGTTGTGTGAATGAGTACAGCTGACTATGAACGCTGATCGTGTACTGTGCGTTACACTATAATTTGTGCAAGGCAACGGAAAAGTGCTGATCTATGCAATGCGCGCGTGCCATGTACGATACATGACTCGTACACATACTATTCCATCAACAACTAATTAGGTAAACGACAAGAGTAATTATTCGCTGTGATTAACTCAAGACAATGTTTGTGTTCTTTCTCCAGAATTAGCTTAAGCTAACAATTAACTGACAATAATAAGCCAACAACTTTTTAACTTTTTTGTTTATTTTATTTGACTCTTATGTAACGCTTTCTAATTTAATTAATAGAAACTAACATTTAAAATAATAATACATATGTACATGTGAAAAAACAAAGCAAAAGAATCATAGGGCATCAAAAAATTCGTCCGCATCGCTATCAACAGAAACAGTGCCCAAAAGGCTGGCACCATTGCCACGTTGTATGGCGATGCTAATTCTTTGGCCATTTATTAACCCCCCGACGCAAGAACAGCGGGGTGTTATAAGTTTGACGTGTCTCTCTGTGTGCGTGTGTCTGTGGCATCGTAGCTCCCGAACGGATGAACCGATTTTGATTTTATTTGAAAGGTGAATTAGTCGGGAGTGTTCTTAACTATGTTAGTCGGGGATTTTTAAAATTTTAAATTGACATGATCTACTTATTACGTTTTTTTTTTTAAATGAGTTGTATTGCAATATGTGGTTAGCTAGCGACCTCAACAATTGGTCATATTACTCTTGCTTGAGCAACCGGCAGCAAGTTCGTCATACTGCCTTAGATGGCACTGCTTGCGGTAGTATCGGGGGTCGGGTTGCCTCCTTCCCTCAAATATGGCGAGGAGGGTAATGGCTGATCTTTGCGTTATGCTCGTGGCGTGGTATGCAGGTGCTGCTTTTGGAGACTGGTCGTCTTGGTGATAGTGGCGTAACAATAGGCCGGAGGGGGCCCCGGGCCCTAGCAGGCCTTGAGCACAGGAGGATCCAAACATAACTATAGAAATGCAAACTTTTCTTGAAACCGTGCAACAAAGGACACATTTAATTAAAGTAGCTATTTCCGTTGACGACAAGGTTGCGATCTTCTATGATGTTGTGATCACCCTTTATGACATCCAATCATCATGCTCCCGTCAAAAAAGGGAAGTTAAAATGTCCATTTGCACCATGGATGACAAGAGGAACACATGACATGGCAATGCGCCGTAGGGACCGTGCGTTCTGTTTTCAAAGGGATTCTGACCATACTGATGAGAACTGGACACTATTTAAAGCTGCAAGGCATAGATGTTATCACCCGATAGGCGATGCTAAGCGCCACCACATTCTAGATACTATTATTTCTTCCTCTTCTGCCGATATTTGGAAATTTCTTGGAACTCTTGGTATTGGCAAACCAAGACATTTAGAGTTCTAAATGTCTCGGTTTGCTAATCCCAAGTGTATGATCCTTTGCTAGACCATACATTACTTTTAGATGAGAGATGAATGGAATAAAAGAAGGTAAGTATTAAAACACTACTGTATTGTCCCAAAGGTACGTAAAGGTAAAATGAGCTTAATGGACTGATGGTGTGGAAATGAAGTGAGCGACGCGGCCCTTGTTAGCTGTAACGAGAACGCCTGGCTGACTTGATAGCCCAATGCGAACTAAACTAATTATTATGAGTTGAAATGAATGTGTGGCGTGAACTGCTGAATTGCAGAATGTGCGATTGCACCGTACACCAAGTTCCTAATTGGGTATGTATTATGCATGAAATATAAACAACAAATAAATTTAAATCACATTTTAATTATAGTTTACACTTTATAGATTCACATAACATAGTTATTATCGCTTAAGATTACTTTTCGCCTACAAACGTGAAAAATTAAATAATTTAGATCATTAATAGTAATTATTATTCAAAGTATCACAAATATTGGATAGAGTAACACTGCTCTGAAAGCGCGAAGCATCTATCGTACATCTAGGACTGCCACCCTCCCAGGATCGCTATCATGGACTCCGGTTATTATTTAACTTCGAAACTCGCTACATTTATCAAATAATTAAATCACAGAGTCGCTTCAAAGTACTAGATAATCACACGCGATTGGCACAAATCGTTAAATCAAAGTTGGGATGAGGACTCACGCCGGACGGACAAGTGCGACTACGTAACACTGGCGCGCCACTTTACACACGGACGTACATATCGTCGTAGAATAAACAAATCGAAAAGATATAGTAGGGTCAGTTAGCGCACGTTATATGTTTCAAAAGTAAGCTCAACTTATGGCAACGGTGGGTCGAGCCGGGACGTCGGCTCGGGCGGCTCGGTCGCAGGCGTCCGGCGGCCCGGGAGGCGATCACAACGAGAGAGTACATCGTCCTGCGGCCGGACGGCGCACGTTCGTTACGCGGCGTCGCCGGCCGGGCCGGGCGGCGCGGCCGGGCCGGGCGGCGCGGCCGGGCCGGGCGGGGCGGCCGGGCCGGGCGGCGCGGGCGGGCTGGGCGAGCGCGCGCGGGTCTCGCACGTCGCGCTCAGCTCCGCGCTGGCGGGCCCGGCCGGGACCGGCGCCGCCGCCGTGCCGGTGCCGGCCTCGGGGTCGGGTGGCACGGCGGAGCCGTACAGGAACAGGCTCCGCAGGCGCGCGGAGCGGGACGAGGTGGACGGCAGCTCGTCGGGCCAGGAGGCGGCGCTGGTGTTGTCGGACGCGGCCACGTCGGCCGTGACCTCGAGGCGCAGCGCGGCCGGCGAGTGCGTCTCGTGGCCCCCCAGCGACCCCGCCAGCGCCGCCAGCGACGCCGCGCGCACCTCCGCGTGGTGCGAGCCCGCTGACAGAGATGCGTCACCTGGAAACACGACAGGAGCAATGTTACAACCAAATGACGAATGTAGGTGGCGGTGCGTATGTTTATCTAGAATTGATTTTGTCAGCATAACGATCAGCGCATACTGAGCAATAAAATGTCAGAGTAGTTTTAAGATAGTGAACTCAATCACACCAAAAATAGAGTTGAAAATAGCTAGATCAACAACGCCACAGAAAATATTTTTTGCACGCTATCTTCAATAGTATTTTCGTTGTTATGTATATTGTTCAATATAAATGAAAATAACTCGACTCTTTTGCTTCCTAGTGTGCGATGATCGATCGATGATGGACAAAAGATTTCATAGAAAAATATATTCTAGATAAATAGGACCGAGATATAGAAAATAATGTAGCTTACCAATACTGGGTTCTAGTCTTCTCGAAGCGGCGTCCTGATCGGGCGCGTGGTCTCGCTCGTCGTCGAAGTGCGCGGGCGAGGGAGGCGGCGCGCCGGCCGCGCAGCCGCCCGCGCGGCACAGCGACACGGGCACCACGCCGTACACGTAGAACAGCAGGATGGGCACGCCGATGCCCACGGCCAGCCCCGCCACCAGCGGCGACACCAGCAGCGCGGCGGCCACGGCGGCGGCCACGGCGGCCCGGCGGCGCGCGGCCGTGGCGCGGCGCAGGCGCCGGTGCGCGCGCCGCCCCGCCCACAGCGGCAGCCCCACCAGCAGCGCCGGCAGCGCCACGCCCGCCACCACGGCGATGCCGAGCGGCGCGCCCGCGAGCGTGCCCAGCTGCCACAGGAGCTTCTTCTTGCGAGACCAGGGCTTTTTGCCCCAGAATGTGCATCCGCTAGGACTGAAAACGAAAATATACGTCAAAGATAGTCCATAGAAAACATAACAACATCACTCCTGTAATCCCCAAAGGGTTAGGCGAGATATTTGTTCAGTAGAGCCACAGCTACCAGTTCTGACTTAGTCCCATGTCAAACGGGGCAAGCCATTATTACCCTTAACCAGATACAAATCGTAACTCCAAGCTAGTGAGAATTTCCTGATGGAAAAACCTAATTACGCTTTGCCCGACCTAAGAATCGAACGTAAGACCTCAAACTTGCCAGTCGCGTTTGATCATCTATTTTTACAAGTTGGTGCCTCACCTCAAATAATGTAAGTCTGACACCTCCTTCATACACAGCCAGCAGAACTCTGCGCCGCAGACGCAGCACACCATGTGGTTGCAGGAGCCGTCCTCCACCTTCACTATGAGCACGGAGCACCGCGGGCACGGCTTCACGTCGCCTGGGAACGAAAAATTGTCTGCTCACGTTAAAATTGATTTTCACCATTTTCTCCACTAAGGAACACGAAAGAATACGTGCTACAACATTTCCGTGCAATTATAGGAAGCCAATTTGTGTACTAGGTTAGGTTTAGGGCAATGCCAACAATAGTCAGTCACTAGTCAGTACACACCATGGTCGATGTCAGTGTGCGAGGGCTGCGGCTGGCGCGGCGGCGGCGCGCGGCTGCGTCTCGCCGCGTCGCACGTCTGCGTGGGGTGCCACGCTGCCTTGCAGTGGTAACAGAACGACGCGCCGCAGCCGGGCGCCAAGCACGTCAGCTTGGGGCACGACGCGCAGCCCGTCGCTACTACCGCGAAGCTGGAATCGAGGAAAAAAGAACATAAAATTAGGGAAAATACTCATGGAAATGGGGACCTTTTACTGAATTAGAAAGTAGGAATGATAGAAAAATTCAAAGTCAGTTCAGCATTTTCTCTATAAGTTTAAAGCTCCACAATGTAGTTTGATGACTTTTAACTTTGAGATTATTCTAGCATAGTTAATCGCGGTATCTTTACAAGATACATAACTAGTCACGAAGAGAAAAAGAGCGCTTCTGGAAAAAATTACCATCTTTTTGTCTTGTTAGAATATTTGTACTTAAACCGGCCTTTCATCATCATCAACCTAAATCCAAAAATCATTAACAGTCCACTGCAGAACATAAGCCTCTCCATGCCATTTAACTCAATCCTCAGGTACACTCATCCAGCTGCTACGCCACCTTGCAAAGATGACTTAGCTGGAAGGGATCCCTAACATTATCTAGTTGAAACTGAAAAGCTCTAGTTCACCTGCAATCGGGCGCGGGACACCACCGGGTATCTGGATCTGCTGCGAGCGCGCGTCTCACTGAGAACTCCTCGTACTTGTCGTACAGCACTGGGTTGTCTACGATGCGACGGACGTCTGAAACAAAAGGCGCGACCTATTAGTATTTTATTTGTGTACAAGCCTGATGGGATTTCCAATCGGCGAAAATTATTAACTTCCATTCCCTATACGAGTTAACCCTTAAGGGAATGATTTTGTTTTGTCGATGGAAGTTATTAAATTTAAAAAAAAAAGAAATAAATGGATGCATTTTCAAAAATGTCAACTTCGTTTGCATAAATGCCCTATGGAATGCCAATGGGCTGTCACAACATTCTCTTGAGGTTAAGGCATACCTAGAAACACAAAAAAAAAATATATTCTTCTAGTTACAGAACCACGTTTTACAAAGAAGAGCCACTTTAATATTCTGAACTATAAGACATATCACACGATGCACCCCGATGGCTGCGCACACGCTGGAAATGCGATGCTTATAAAATATAACATTAAACATCATGAAGCAGTACATTATTGTACAAAGGAAATTCAAGCAACGAATGTCGTCATTGAAGATTAGGCAGGACAATTCACAATATCTGCTGTTTACAGTCCACCTAAACATAAACTTAAGCTAATAGACTACGAAAAGTTCCTCCCCACACTAGGCCACAGATTCATAGATGGAGGAGATTACAATGTCAAGCATCATTACTGGGGCTCACATACTGTAACTTCGAAAGGTCGACAGCTACTAATGGCCATAGATAAATTAAAACTTAATGTTGTTTCCCCTGGAGAACCCACCTACTGGCCTACGGACAGGAATAAAATACCAGACTTGCTTGACTGTTGCATAACGAAGGGAATTGCAAATAATTTTCTAACAAGCAAAACGAGCACCAACTGTCTTCCGATCACTCCCCAGTAGAAATAATATTAAAAAGGAAAATCACAGTAACACCTACGCCATGCAGGTTACACACTAATAAAACAAATTGGGAGATCTTCAGACAGTTACTGGTAGACAGCTTGGACACAAAAACTCTCTAAAGACGGACAACGACATAACAGAAGCAGTTGAACAATTTAATAGCTGTGTACAACAATTGGCTTGGCTTGCTATTCCAGCTGCCACAGAATCGCACCATAAACGAGATTGTCCTAAATCTGTTCAGGACTGCTAGCTGAAAAAGGTAGAGTTCGAAAAAAAGTGGCAAAAGCAGGTTATCCTACTGATAAAAAACATCTAAACTATTTTCAGACAAAATTAAAAACACTGCTACAAGATAATGAAAACCACAATATCCAAACCTTTTTAAAAAACCTAGACGCCACAGCAGTGGCGCATACATACGCATACAAATTACTCTTTAAGGAAAGTCACTAAAAAACTTAAACGTCCTGTTGTTTCTAACCAACCCCCTATCCGTAAGGGTAACTCAGAATGGGCTTCTAGTGATGCGGACAAAGCTGACACTTTCGCTGAGCATCTTAAACAGGTCTTCATACCAAATTCAGACATGGGTTCTTCCAAAATCCATGAAGTCGCCCAATTATTGGACCAAACCCACCAACTGGATCCTCCCATTACTAAGTTCACGAAGGAAGAAGTAAAAACAGCGATTAAGGCGCTTGACCCAAGTAAAGCTCCTAGATATGATCTCATAACAGGCAAAATCCTAAGAGAGCTGCCAAAGGAAGGCATTCAATTTCTTCCCTGTACAACGCTATCCTGCGAAGAGGTATGGTCCCACTTCAATGGAAAGTGGCTAAAGTTATAATGTCTGTCAAACCGGGCAAGAATCCTGTTGAGGCGCAATCATATAACCTATTAGTCTGCGGCCGATACCCTCGAAAATCATGGAGATTTTTATCCTGCGTAGATTGTCTCCGATTATCTCCTCGAGTTAACTGTTGCCTGATCATCAGTTTGGCTTTCGCCGAAAACACAGTACCATAGAACAAATACACAGATTGGTCAAACGTATTAAAAAAGCTCTTAGAGTTAAAACAGTACAGTGCTGCAGCCTTTTTGGATATATCTCAGGCATTTGATCGTGTGTCATGACGGGCTACTGTTTAAGATAAATAGAGACCTGCCCATAAACTTGTACAACCTTATAAAGTCATATCTAAGCGACAGACACTTTTTTGTAAAACAAGGAGAAGAGTTAACTTCCTTACATACTATCCAAGCTGGGGTCCCGCAGGGCAGTGTAATGGGCCCAACGCTGTACCTGATCTTGACAGCTGACCTCCCAACGACCGAAGGTATGGTCACTGGAACATTTGCTAATGATACAGCAATTCTTTCAGTGGACACTTCACCAGAATTTGCAGCACAAAAGCTTCAAAATAGTCTCGATTATGTATCCAAATGGCTCAAAGACTGGCGAATCAAAGCCGACGAAAACAAATCCGTCCAGGTGACTTTCACTAACAGGAAAGGAGCATGTCACTCTAAACGGAATGCCTCTACCTCAGGGGGATTACGTCAAGTATCTTGGAATATATCTGGATAAATGCCCAACTTGGAAGAAGCACATATTTACAAAGCGGTTAGCTATGGGCCAACAGTTGTGCACAATGTACTGGCTACTAAATAAAAAGTCTCAACTCTCACTCCAAAACAAATTGTTGCTAAATAAATGCATAATAAAGCCTATATGGACATACAGCTTACAATTGTGTGGGATCAGCGGCAAAATCAAATATTGAATTATACAAAACTTCCAGTCAAAAATTTTAAGAATGATAACGAACGCATCTTGGTATGTCTCAAATAAGACGCTCCGTCACGACCTTTGTATCGAAATTGACATAGAAGAAATCTCAGAAAGGACAAAAGCGTACAAAGAGCGAATCACAATACATCCAAACATGCTAGCAGTAAACATGATGAATACCCAAACAGTCGCTAAAAGACTGAAAAGAAGGGTTCCTCAAGACCTGATTTAAGAGGTTGTAAGAATAAACGGAGCAGTCACTGGGCGGCTTCCGTACAAACCTGCTAATGATACCAAACATATTTCTGAATATCTGCAAGAATGATAGATCGCAATAAAAGGATAATAAAAATAAATAAAAATTTTCGAAAACCGTCATTAAGTATATAAGCAACCCTTGTGTAAATTTTTAAGCTTCTAGATCTAGAGTCTAGAAAGCTTGAAATTTTGGGTCTAGAATCTAGACCCAGTGGTTCAGGCTGTGCGTTGTCTGTCAGTGAATGAATGAATTTAAGACTTTTATTAAGTAGATATTTTGTTGGGCGACTAATAAGCTTGGAGTTTCATGTCTTACTATCTCGTCAATGTTTGAGGGTGAATATCATCTTTGGTGCTTCCAACGAAAGATACAGTTACGTATACGTAGAACTGCACAACTTTGTCAGTTGAAATTGCCGACAGTTCGTAACGTTCATATGTATGCCTCATGTTCAACATAGGAAGCGAGTGGCCTGATTCCAAACACCCCGATTCACAGAACTTTCAGGAGCAAAGACGTGGATCGATGTTCCCCGTGAATTTTGGGAACTGTGTTATGCGGTACCTAGTGAGTTTGTCCTCTATTCCTGTTATTTACTGGAAACTTAGAATGACTAAGTCTGTACTTATGTGGGTGTCGGGTGAATACATCTCGCCTCCCGACTAAAGGTACTCGTAGATAAAGGAGTACTGTGTATATTTAGACAAAAACGATCGCTTTTTTAACGCAAAGTTTTTGTGCCGCGCATTAGATTTTCAACTCTCGCCGTCGAGCCGAGCGTCGAGAATCCAACGGAGTGCATCTTTGCACGTTAAAATGCACACTAGGGATAACCCCAGTTTGCATTTGGCAGTTCGCTTCTGCTCGCCTCTCAGTATACAACATTCATGAGTACGCAGTTTGTTGTCAACTACTAAAAAGCTAAATATGGTTAGGTTCTGCTACAAAGCTTCAGTCTCATAACAATATTTATTAAATTCGTTGCCTTTTCTGTAAACAGAAGCCGTATGATGGCCAATTAACTTTATATGAGTAAGCATCCCCTTTGATACTCAATTTTCGCGTTAAATCGAACCAATTGAAGCCCTTTAATTACTTTTGAAATCAATTTCTGAAGCAATCTCAAGCAAGTTAAGATTTGTTAACAGTCATATCAGCCACTATATTTCCTTAGCTATATTTTTATACAGGGTGGCAGGGACTTCGACGCGCAATTGTTACCATGGATTTTTTTTTTTTTTCAGGATGGGAAATCATCAAATGACTCTGACCCGCTCTGGGTGGAGCAGAAGGGAGTGTCAGACTCTTACTGACTAAAACCCACCCGTGTTCCTTCCTTAGCCCTTTATGTTCCAGGGCAGCGGTAACCCTTTCGGACGATCCCGCTACCCTGGCAGGCTTCGGCCCTATCGGGCCCCGTCACTTCTGCTGACATCTCTTTGAGGCGCACGTGGAACACATACGCGCCGTCCGGCACGGGCCTGGTCCTGATCGGACGGTGAGTTACCCATTACTCACCGCCCGCAGGCCCGCGCCTACGGTGGCCGGGAGTCGTCACGTGGCTCCCGACGCCCGGAGCGTCTCCCGCGGCGACTGAGGCGTGAGGTGCGTTCCCTCGCCCACCCCGCCACCTCCTTCGCTAGCATGACTGCTTCGCAGAAGGAGGTGACTGCCTCCCACTCCCTCTCGCCCCGGACCATGGCTTGAACCAGGGCCGGACGCGAGAGGTCGCCGCTGACGCCGATCGCCTCTACCATAGATTCAGTTCATTATTCTGAACCCAGCGTTAAAATTTTTCGTTGGTTATTTTAAAGAAAAATTGCCGTTCCATAAATTTTGACCCGTGTAGGGATTGCACTTGTCTATTCGTCGATTCTATTGTACTGTCTCGTACAATAGAATCGACGAAAAATTTTGAATCATGTGCTGAATTCATGGTGTCAGTTTGCGCGGCGATGTCCCTGCGACCCGGTATACCAATAGTAATATTTCTAGTACTCCTAGAAGGCTCTATGGAAAAGAATTCCGACAAATTCGAAGATAAAATGAGTAATCAATACCAAACATTTTGGGGAAATTCCAAGAAAAGGAAAATCGTGGGCGTTGCTGTAAACATGCCCTTGTGCGAGGAATCGTTATTATGTGATATTTTTAGCTGTTTGACATCTATACTTATCTACTCGAAGTCACGTGGTACGCTTATTAACTTTTTGGATGTTACCTACAGCAAATCATTTAAAAATCAGGTTATGTCAACGGAAAATTTAGTTAGTTATTTACCAAATCTCGCCAAAATTCCAAAGTGGACTCCAGACGTTACTTTAGTTATTTGAGTAGAACAAAGAGTTGTTTGTTTAAAACGAGCAGGGTAGAATTTCAATAGGTTTATAAGGAAAATCCTGCTATAATGTTGATCAGAATGTGATAATGTGCGCACGTTAAGTTCAAGCACCATTGCACGTTGGGCAATTATTGCATTAACTCTTGCGACACTCACTTGGCATACAAATACTTTTTATGACTCGTCAGCTTTTGCCTTTACAGTTCCGATAATTACATTTTTATCGTTCTCCGAACTGCTATTCAACTTAACTGCAGTTATATGATAAATGGAAGCTGGTGTGACTCACCCTTTCCGTTTAGGCTTTTGTGGTTGAGGTAAACTGGTAAGAAATTCAAGTGGAGTAAACCTTTACTTTACCTATACAATTTAACATACTTGCGGTTTGTATAGCGGGAAAAGTATTTTTTTTATTATAATATTATTCTAGGTATAATGGCAAAATACTCTCTTAGTTACTAAGAGAATTCCCTATTACCGCATCTTAAGTTATGCAGTTACGTACTTAAATAGTGCGGCAGTCAGCACCTTGTTATAAAACTTAATCCTAGCATCCTCCAGTCTAGAATTTCAATTTACACGTCTCTCCGCTGCATATATGATCGCGTCGCCTTTGAATGCTCAAGTACTGTACTCTGACGTCAGAGTTAAGGGAAAACGGTAGGGTGACATTATAATGTGTTCACCTGGGCGTAGCTACTAGGTATGCCACATACCTACTAGCTGGGTTTATGTGACGAGTTATTTCAAAAAAAAAAAAAAATAAGGTCAGAAAATGTAAAGAAATGCGAGTTCTTGGTCTTTAGGGCTGGCGGTGCTAAATGTCCTGAGTATGTGCCCCCGATTAAACTAAATGGGAATGACATATTGCGAGTGTACCAATTCAAGTACTTGGGGCATTATGTAACCGAGGGCCTTGATGACCAAGTGGATATTGAGAGGGAACGTAGGGCGCTGGCAGTTCGATGTAACATGTTGGCTCGTAGGTTTGCACGTTGTAGCAAGGCAGTCAAAATAACGCTTGTTAAAGCTTATTGCCAAGTGTTTTACACGTGCAGCCTGTGGACCAACTATACTCAGCGGGGTATCAGCGCCCTACGGGTCCAATATAATAACGGGTTCAGGATGTTGATGGGGCTGCCCCTTTTCTGCAGTGCATCAGGTATGTTTGCACAAGCACACGTCGATGGCTTCCACGCCATCGTCAGACAGAAATTTGCCTCTTTGCTCTGCAGAGTGCGGGGAGGCTCCAACTCCATCCTGAAGACCATAGCAGGGAGGTGCGAGTCTCCGTTACTAGGTGATGTTGTTCGAAGATGTATTTCGAACAACAGCCTTGTTTCCAAATAGATAATAAGTTTACTAACATAGGTATAAGTTATCTTTCTTTCTTTTTGTTTACTAACCCATATGGATGCTGCTTATCCGAATTAAAGATTATTTTATTTTTATTTATTTTAAAATAAATTGAGATCATAATCAGCTTATAATGTTCCCACTGCTGAGACATGGGCCTCCTCTCTGTGAGAGGGAGTGGGCCGTAATCCACCACGCGGGCGCATTGCGGGTTGCGAATTTTTGGTTCTAGTACCTCTCGATGTTTTCCATCACCGTTTTGAAAGCAGTGTTAATGAAATAATTGAAACAAAGTAAAGCGCCTGTCAGGGTTCGACGTACAGTCAACAGCAAAAGTAGATGATCAAAATCAAAAATTCAATACAAATAAACGGAGTTCGCAGCTATATGGCAGCTGTACTAGTGGTAAATGTTTGGTCTAATTTAAAATCTCATACTTTTGAATCACTTCGACACCACACAGTTCTGACGCGAACTCCGTTCATAAGTATTGAATTTCTAATTTTGATCATCTACTTTTGCTGTTGACTGTACCAGTCGATATTACCACTGGGTCACCACTGCTTTTAAGTAAGTCAAATTGAGATGCCGTAACAAAAATGCGAAAATATTGTTAGCACCGTGTTTTTCTAATATTTCCTCACGCTGAAATTGTTCGCTCGATACCTTAATAAAACGTATAAATAACGTATATTTTACACAGTACGTTGTGTTACAAAGTAGAGTGTGATAACCAAAGTTTGTACGGAATGGTGTCGATGTTCGTCAACTATTCGAATTAGTGGCGCACCAACTTATATTGCGGTGATTTGGAGGAAACCGAGACGGAGAACAATGTAACAGGATTCATTTCGCTGTGCCTTTTGTTCGTAGAGGAACAATTTCAGGAGGACTCGAGATGTCGAATATAAATTGCTGGCATAAGTCAGGCGGAACTCTCTGTCATAATGGGGAGGGTAGACGACCTATAGTATGCAATACCCTGATATTTGTACGCCGTTAACGGCAAAGCATAGAGATCTCTGTACTTATTATATTATAGCACATATTTATACATCTATGTTTAACAAATAAAAATCTGTGACTTACCCGGTAGTAAAAAATGGTACATACATTGGGTTTTAGAAGTCTGGCTTTGTAGAGCAAAATCATTTTTGGTCATTCTGTGTGACAGTGTCCTATAAAGAGGGATATGTGGCTAAGTAATAACAGCCCCACGGGTCGATCAACCAGGTTAAGCTACGCTTGCCGCGGTTGGTCCACGGATGGGTGACCATCTTTACATACCAATACCCTCCGTGCCTCGGAAAGCACGTTAAGCCGTTGGTCCCGGCTGTCATTCGTAGATCTTTGGCAGTCGTTACGGAACATCAGAAGCCCGAAAGTCTGGCCACCAGTCTTACCAAGGGGTACCGTATCACCCAGTAACTTATCCAGTAAAGAGGTCAGATAGGCAGTCGCTCCATGTAAAATACTGGTATTCAACTGCATCCGGTTAGACTGGAAGCCGACCCCAACATAGTTAGGAAAAGGCTAGGCAGAATGAGTGTCTTCCTATAAAGATTGATGTGTTTATGTTATTCCCAGGTGGTACTGTAATTTATTCGTGTACTAACGTGCCTCTGCTTCACACGGTTTTACGACTTGACAAAACATCGACATTTCTTTAGTAAATGTAAGTTTAATATTAATGTATTTTACACATAAACCTTTCGGAAAAAAATCTCTGAATGATGGTGAAAACCTCATCAAAATCCGTTGCGTACTTTAGAAGATCAACGCGATCACGAAAAGGGTCTTTATGTAATGTATAATAATGTACTCGTAAGTATGTATATAGATGAGAGAACTGCATACAAATTATATAAAATCTCTGATTATACAAAAGTAGCTAATCTACATTAGATGATGAAAGTAATTTGCATTTTGTAGGCGCTACATGCAAACTAGTAAAATTAAGGCCATCCGACGAATGTATTGCACATAATTCAATCGATTGAATATCAATACGTATAGAAAATACCGACGCTCAACCGGAATTTGTTTATTCATTATGCAAGAGTTTAATATCGCTCACAATTCCTGCTCATAGTTTAGAAAAGAACTTAATTTAAAACACGTGTAGAATTAATGAAAACATATCTTATTATTAGACACGCTTTGGACGTGAGACTTAAAAAAAAATTTGCTAAAGCAAGATAGGACATCACTAAAAAGTTGACCAGCTGGAAGATATTGGATAAAATTAATTACCTACAACAACTAAACTAAGGAAGGTCATAAAGAAGAATCAAATGTCATCTACAGCATGCTATTGAATAGCTAAGGTGACACCAATTCAATTCCTAGACATGAACATTGGACAAAACACAACCTATATCCCATTTCATTTGTGTCTGTTGTGACTGTGAGACGAGACATCTAGTTGAGCTTTCTTCAGGTCGTTGCTGATTACGTCGTCAACAACGAGTAATTAATTCTCGTATCTAATTGAGGTTTTTACCTCAATTAATGTCTCGACGACATTGGATGTCCGTCATCGTCAACGACAGAGTCTATATTCTGAAGTATTACCTGAGGGATGCATGCTCTCGTGACACACAGGACAGTTGACGGGAACCCTCGCCTCGAAGATCTCGATGGCAAGGTACTGTCGTAAGCAGGGCTCGCAGCACCGGTGCGAGCACCACGCGAGCCGGACCATCGCCGGTGACGGGAACATTGACAGACATAGCGGACACTCCAGAACGTCGCCCTGTAAAAGAAAAAGAACATGTTTAATATCAAACTTTAAGAATTAGGAAAGATGTAGAGGTCCTATAAGCAGTTAATCCAAGAAAAATACTAGTATTCAGCTGCATCATGGTTAAACTAAAAGCCGACCCCAACATAGTTGGTAAAAGGCTAGGTGACGATGATGATGATTGGGGCATTTGCGGAAAATGTCCGTAATTTTCAAGATGATAGTTATCATGGACGCTACTTTAGATTGTGGCGAAGATGATTGCCTGCTAGATAAATCTCATCAAATTCGTAATCTGAAGGTGAAAATTTGTAGGGTAGAGATGCATTATAAACCCCCAGTTTCTGCAAGGTGATTATGTTTCTGATTAGCGAATCTGCAGTAAACTCTATGTAAGTTGTTGTCATTGGCTGACAGAAATAACAGCAGCCAATTAATTTAACTGTCAAGATCTTAAAACAAATCAAATTGTTCAGATTACAGAAATTCGATATTAGTCTAGTGTCAGTTTTCTGTTCAGTAACACTAAAGCAATAATAAGCTTTCTCATCTGCTAATTCGTTAACATTAGTATTTAATAGTCTGTCAGCGGCCATGATGCATGGTTGGCACTGCACCCAGCTGCCACTTTGCGTCATCAGTTCATGCCCAGTGACTTATGGCGCAAGTCGGCGCAACCTATCACGATGGGTTACCGTCTAAATTACAACAGCACCTTCAGTTTCATTTGTTTTGATAAATTGTCGTGTTTCGTAATAATTGGTTTCCTCATTTCTTTTTAATTTGGGCGGTCAAATAGCGGTCATAAACATAAGTGCCGTTTCAAGAAGCCACTCATTCTTTTCCGTGATAAGGTAAAAGGGAAGACGTTATAACATAAGGAACCTTTGCTGATGAGAACTAAAGGAAGTGGTGAAGGGCGGGCGTTTTAGGGGACCGTGTTATGTAATTAGGACGTTCAGTAGCAGCCCGGAGTTTGGATAGGTTAGGCTCGCCCCTTATTACAATGGGGTGTATTGTAGGTACACTTCTACCTTACCCTTTGGGGATTACACGCGTGATATTATGTTTATGACTTTTGATTATTTTGTTTAATATGAACCTGGGTTTATATATACAGAAAACAGACAAGAAGGATGAATGATGATGACTAGATATTATACTATTTCAAGACTTCCGAAATCTAAAAGTGAATACTGTTTTTAGTTTAGAACGTTTAGAATAGAATAGAATAGAAAACTTTTATTTCAGACAAGAGTCCATAGGGTTAGTAACAATTTTACTTAACTTCTAGTGTTAGTAGGTTACAGACACAGATGTACAGACGCCAGCACATCAAGCTACTTCAATCTGTCAAATTTCTTTAATAGATTTTCAATTTTATCGCTAAAGCATTAAGATTCAAGGTTGATTGGGAAAATTTGACAGTTTCGAGTAGCTTGACCTGCTGGCGTCTGTACATACAATTTAAACTCAGCGTGGAGCTGCATCCACCTCCGTAACATCGGGGAATCCCACCGATCTGCGAACACACTGAGAATACTGTTGGTGCCGCCGCGAACACGCGTCGTCAGGGATGCGCATCTACTCCTAATAATGGCGGCAAAACCATTAATATTATTATCCGCAAACATCCCTGATGCACTATAACGCCACGGCATGGCAGCCGCAACAGTACTCTCAGTGCATTATTATATTGAGCGCGTAGGTCGCTGTATGCCCGCTGAGTGAAGTTGACCCACAGGCTGCACGTGTAGAAGGACTGACAGTAAGCTTTGAATAGCGTAACTTTAACTGGTTTCGTACATCGCGCAAACCTGCGGACCAGCATGCCCTATGTTCCTTTTCAATGTCGCAATTGTCTTTTAGATCTTCAGTGACCCGGTGGCCCAGATACTTAAATTTATCCACCCTTCGCAGGGGTTCTCCACACAGTGCGACATGAGGAATACACGAATATGTCACACTACCTGCTGCTGCTGCTGTTTAGAACGCCACATGCTAAAACGATATGTATAACGATACGCTTCGCCCAATTTACACAAATCCTATTCAGTGATATATAAAAAAAAACTTAGTATAAAAACTTGGTATTTCTATCAGATCCTGTTACGCTTCATTTGAGCAAAACTTAGACAGCCAGTGTGTTTGCGGATATAAAACACGACTAACATCACACAATCCTGCATCGCGGAAGCAAAGTTTATCGCGAAATATCTCTAGGTGCACGCATGTCCAACAACAACCGTCGGGCAGTCCATTAGATCATCATCGTCCACCGCCAAACTGGTGGCCCCGATGGCGACGTGATTTTTCGGGGGTCCTGCCCACCTCAATAAGGAAAAGACTGACTATTTACTTAACATGATTTACATAACAAGGTATATCGTATATTCATTATACCCAATAACTTACTCTAGAATGTCTAGAATCCTATAGGATCCCCCAACGCAAGTTTTAAAAGTTGGAAACATGTTTGGTCGCCAACAAAATACTCGGACAAGCTCTACAGCTTCCCAATAAGTCCTGAAGGAAGTTAGTTTACTTGCTTAGCAACTTATTGCACATGAACTGAATCCCATTCAGCAGTCTATTTTGCTAACTTTATCTAAATATCCATGACAAGTGAAGTTCATTTAGAGATCCTGACTTCCTGAGCCAATTTAATATAAATAATAATTCAGAATATTCATGTTTTTTCTTCGAACTATTATAATCACAGTGAGAGCAGCTATTGGCTGGTTGACAAGTCACAAGTATCCGTTAACGTGAGTGAGGTCATCCAGTGTCAATAATTTATTAGTACAGTTTAATATCACATGTATAATGTATATCTACACGATGAATAGAAAATGCGTCACTGATTTAATTGATCAGTTGAACAATGTGTTTGATAAGCCGCTAAACCAAATCAATTAAACCGATCGAGTCGAGTTTCATTCATCCTTTAATATGATAACGTGATTTGGGTAAATATCAGATAATGTGTGTTTTTATTTTTGTATTAAAGGCAATGCGTTTTTTTTCCCTTGTTGTTTTCATAATGGCGTTGGTATTCCCCAGTTTGTGTAGAACCAAAACAAGAGTTTTCCTCATTACGGTGCGTGCGCACGATTGCGTTCTGCCGTGATGTTTGACAAGACCAAGAATGAAGACTTATAGATTAAAAGTCGAGGTATAATAAAGTGTTTATTACAAAAAACGCAAATACCGTAAAGAGAACTTAATTATATGGCACAGATTCTGTACCAGAAAAAAATATACCGTTCACTATAAACAGACTTCCACGTCAGTCTGTACTAATAATATGTTAAATTAGTCCTAATTAATGCAACGGAAAACTAGGGCTTTTTCAACAGATTAATTGTAATTAAACCTGTTATAGAAATAAACTTGTCTATTATAAATTTTGTTCTTATTTTAAGCCTGCACCCTAATTGAGTAACACACAATCAATCGTAATGAATCATTTTGAAGCAAATTGCTAATCCATAAGTTCGAAAAATTTGTCTGCTCAACACTTAAATAACGCAATGAATGTTATTGAACTGTCAAAATGAAACCGATTCCGATTGATTGTGTGTTACGCAGTTAGGGTGCAGATCCATGTTCTCAATTCCACAAGCATTAATTTATTGCATACAGTTATTACATGCCTATATAAACATAAAAAACAAAGAATAATTTTCATATAAAAATTACCGGAACGACTCATTGCGCCAACATCGCTAATAAAATAAGTAAAAGTGTGGTATTTGGCAGAGGTTTAATTTTTTTGTTCCTTGACCTATTCGCCTTGAGCATATACTATTTGCAACGGTTTCTTTTAAAATCTGCCCTTAACTCTCTAGGTCACCTCTGACGGATTGTTTGCTAATTTTCTGAAAGTGAAAACATCAAACCGCTGTTGCATTTGCCAAAAATCTTGTAAATGTCTGACATTGAGAGTGAAAGTGACACAAAGTACTTAAATTTTTCACACACAAATCTTGGTGAATACATCTCGTAAAAACTATCATGAATGGAGAAGTTGTATTTGATGATGATGAAAGCCTTAGTAAAATACAACTATGGTAGAGGCTGGCAAAATGTTAGTCCTAAATGGCGTAGGTCAGTTTCAACCAGCCGTACTAGTTACAAATGACAGCTGCACTTTTGCACAATCAGTGAACTTTCCGTTTGTTATCATTATGGCTCATACATTCGAACAGCTGAAAATTTTACGCGAAAACAAAATATTTGTACCAATAATGAGCGACAACGCAGCGATAAGCCAAAACAAATTAATTTGACTCCCTTGAAAATGTTACTTGGAAATCTTTATTAGTCTTTCACGATGAAAATTTTAAAATTATATTGAGAATAGAGACAGTCGGAATTGTCGGAATGTATAATGACGGGCCTAAAATACTGTAAGGCGCGGGCCGCACAGAAGGGACGTGAGACGAGCACGGGACGTTTTTAGGGTTCCGTAGCCAAATGGCAACGGAACCCTTATGGATTCGTCATGTCTGTCTGTCTGTCTGTCTGTCTGTCTGTCTGTCTGTCCGTCCGTATGTCACAGCCGCTTTTTTCCGAAACTATAAGAGATATACTGTTGAAACTTGGTAAGTAGATGTATTCTATGAACCGCATTAAGATTTTCACACAAAAATAGAAAAAAAACAATAAATTTTGGGGGTCCCCATACTTAGAACTGAAACTCAAAATTTTTTTTTTCATCAAACCCATACGTGTGGGGTATCTATGGATAGGTCTTCAAAAATGATATTGAGGTTTCTAATATCATTTTTTTCTAAACTGAATAGTTTGCGCGAGAGACACTTCCAAAGTGGTAAAATGTGTGTCCCTCCCCCTGTAACTTCCAAAATAAGAGAATGATAAAACTAAAAAAAATATATGATGGACATTACCATATTAACTTCCACCGAAAATTGGTTTGAACGAGATCTAGTGAGTAGTTTTTTTTTAATACGTCATAAATCGTAACGTAACGGAACCCTTCATGGGCGAGTCCGACTCGCACTTGGCCGGTTTTTTTTTTAGATATGACTTCTCGCAGATCTACCTAAGAGGTTGTCGACTACTTACTTAACCGGGCTGCCTGTGGTTACCTCAATAATTAAGACATCTAGCAAGAGCTTAAAAACTTTAAAACTAAGCGATTATACGCTAAGGGTACGGACCGGGGATAGTAAGGGCATGCATGCCCTAGTCGGTGAATCCTACTTTTGCGGGAGGGAGTGTCTCGGGCGGCCGTAGCAAGCGGACGGGAGACAGATGCGGCGTCCTTTTCACGTGTCTTCAATATTCTTCATACAAAATGTGCTCAAGCAATCTGGTTCAAAATATACAGAGAGCTCGCTTTCCCATCTGCATACTATTGCCGCGTCTGCGTCCCGTCCTCGGCTCATGGCCCTTCTGTGGCCCGTGCCTAAATCCGACGTTATCTATGATCAATATTTTAGGGCCATTCACTATGGCCGCTCCACTGTTGTATTGAACACAGTCAATGCTTCAATTTATCGTGTAGACCTTAATCTAGATTAACGCGATGTTGATTATGCAAATGAAAGGCAAACATAATACCTACAGCGATATTAATCGCTATTTGGCTTTTGGTGCATGATTGTTTGTATGAAAATGTGGGCTATATATCGGTGCCGAAAAGATCAATCGTGAAATGATTTTCAAGCTTGTAGAAAACTCTGAAAGTAGCAACACGTAGTAAGCAATATGCGATGATCGGTTCAGTATTGACGAGAAGTTTTTACAAACTCTTCAAGTTACGAATGAGTTGTACAAAAGTAGTCTTGGTCTATGTGTGCAATTTCCTCCGACTCCTTAAACAATTTGCGGCAAGCCAACAGCGTGTTCCAAGCATTTTCCAGCAACACAATACACTTGTAGAGTGTTGTTTGATTAATATCACACTCATTAGCGCTACTAATACAATTACAGTACGCTTGGAGCTCGAGGAATTGGATCGAATCAATTGTAACGCGTTGTTGTAATAACAATAATAATTAATGAGACGCGTTTAGTAAGCAAGTTCGTTACCCGGTCGATACGATCAATGCACATTTTCTTCGACTGCAATTAGAATTTTCCCTTCTACAAAATTTGGCAACTCACGTCATGATACTTACAGGTAGTAAGATAGTCTCCTGTGGAATCGTGTGCATTGAATATAAAATAGCACCGTCTAGACGGCTACTTCACACGCGAGGCGATTACACCGAAAGTTTCCCCCCGAAAACGCTTGAGAAACTCGTATTTAATATAAATTTTATGTAAATCTACCAGTAGTTTGCTGGTTGAGTCTGGACCGAGGGGGACACGTGTTTTGCTGCTATGCACATTGTGGATTACAGCCGGTAGACGCTATCTTAATAGCAGTGACACCAGTTTCACGGTCTATCAACGAGTCAGCAATCACGCAAATTGTAAACGACATAAAATTCCATCCAAACGATATTAATGGAAAGCGCCTTCAGTTTCTATTTAAACCTATTGTAGAAACTTCAGCGTCAATTTGCGACAAATAACACGGGGCGTAGCAATTACGACCTAAATTGAGAGTAATGGAGTCAAACAGGCCCACTTCGAAGTTGTGGGACCGGGCTCGGGAACCGTGGAGGACGTTTAGCGGAGCGGAGAGGCGAGGCTTCGTAACTAATTAGTAATTTACGGGCTGTTGACATCTCTTCGAGATGGAACGGTTGGAACAATGGAGGTCGGTCACCCGGGCGTCGAGACGCGAAGCTAAAGCGAAAGAACGCCACTCCCTATAACTGTACGTAGAATTTTACGCTAGCATGGAAACTGAATTTGTATGTATGATGTAAATTGCAATGCAGTCAGAACTCAGAAGTGTGCGCTTCCTTTGAAGTCGGAGACTGGACTTGCATAAGAAGTACAAAATTGAAAGAAAGTCGCGGTATAATAAGTATCTTGTTACAAAGTTTCAAATACACTCGAGAGCAATGAATCCGGGTCACTTAAAGAATGTTAAAAATCTCGGAAACTAAAAATGATAGGTTAATGCAATAAATTGTATTTAATAGACAATGTAATACTCCTTAAATGAAAGTAAAAAAAATATGAGTCACCATACATTTTATTAACACAAAATTACATAAAGAAAAAAACTGCTGATCTCTCCTTAAAACAAAAATAGGAAACATGAAATTTTTGAACTTTATTACGATTTTCTTGAATTTTAATACTTCGTATTGCCTCCTCGTGCTTCCATTACTGCGTTTACGCGGTTTGGCATGCTGTACACCAAGTTCCTTATACGATTTTGGGGAATATTCTCCCATTCCTCTGTGAGAGCAATTTTGAGCTCACGAAGCGTGATTGGGGGAGGGTTTCGTTGTTTTACGCATCTGCCTAGCTCGTCCCAAGCATGCTCGATCGGGTTGATATCCGGGCTGCGCGCTGGCCACTCCATACGAGTAATGTTCATCTCTTGAAGGTAGTCATTCACAATCCTACCTGTATGAGGTCGGGCATTGTCATGCATAAATATAGCATCCTCACCTAAATTGACGTGATCATTGAGGATTTCTTCCACATATCTTACGCTAGTTAAAGAGCCGTTTTCTATGATCACCAGCTCTGTGCGACTTTCAGAAGAAATTCCGGCCCACACAAGTACAGACCCACCACCGTAGGCTACTTTTTCTTCGATGCATGCTTGCTTGAATCTTTCCCCTGGTCTTCGATACACTCTCTGTCTTCCATCGTGCTTGTAGAGCATAAATTTTGATTCGTCGGAGAACATAACTTTTGACCAATCTTCAATACTCCAATTTACGTGGCTCTGGGCATATCTTAGTCTTGAAATACGATGCCCACGCTCCAGTTTAGGGCCGTTTGCAGGTCTAAGGGGTTTTAAGTTAGATTCAGCAAGCCGACGTCTTACTGTCCATGCACTTGGGTTACTTCCTCCGAGGCGTCGAAACTGATTTGTGAGTTCAGTTCCTGTGAGAAAGCGATTTCGAAGCATGGTGTTCACCAAGTATCGGTCTTCTCGTGCTGTGGTACACCTGGTTCTGCCCGTTCCTGGTCTGCGTAGGTTAGAACCAGTTTCTTCGTAACGTCGGAGAACTCTTTGTACTGTTGACAGCGACACACCGACAGTCCTGGCTGTATCGCGCTGACTCCGGCCGGTTTCCAGCATTGTAAGTATTCTGGTGCATTCTTCAGGCGTAAGCGACATAATTTCAGCTTGAATAATGAATATAGAGCACTATCAACATGGTTTATGTACACACATAAATGACAGATTACAAACAAAAGCAAAACCAAATGCTGTAATTTCGTAGTTCCATCTTCGAAAGTGGCCCTTTTTCAAATTTGATTTTTTTATGATATAACTTTACAATAACTAAGAAGTTTTAATACCTTCATTTAAGGAGTATTACATTGTCTATTAAATACAATTTATTGCATTAACCTAGCATTTTTAGTTTCCGAGATTTTTAGGATTCTTCAAGTGACCCGGATTCATTGCTCTCGAGTGTATTAAAGTGGACAAAATTTTACTAGCTTGTCACCGAGTCATGGCACTTAAGATATCTAAACTAAAATGCTAGTGCATTTCAAAGTGGCAATATTTGAAAAGATGGAACCTTCTTGGCTAACTGCCTTTGGTATTCCATAGGGTCTGAGCGAGGCTGATTAACTGTAGCACTTACTAGTAAGGACAAATTGCGCACAGTAGCTAGCAAGATTCATCTAATGCATGAAATTATCTTTAGTACAGCTTCACGCACATTTAATAATATTCCGGGGCCTATTAGAATAATTACGGAAATGAAAAAATTTAAAAGAATCTCCATGATCTGTTAGTAAACAAATGCTACTACTCTATAAAAGACTTCCTATCAGACAAATCACTGCTCCAATACAGTCCCCCTCAGTCATGATGCGTTCAGTGGTCTAGTGATGTGTACCTACTCAATTTTTTATATTTTATGTGACATCCTTATAATTTGTAATAATAATGTAAATCTAATTTAATTTTTATATAACTATTGTATGCCCTAAGGGTGGGACATAGCTGATCACAATTTTATTATTTAAGAACTGTATTGTGTAGCTACCTATGATCCACAATAAAGATATTGATTGATTGATTGATTACTGCAAAGTAAGTGGATAACTCCGATCTTGAACTAACCTTTCAACGGTAAACTTTACAATCAGTATATCGTTTCTTTATAATAAGCGTTCGAAGTGCATTCCAAGTGTGTAACAAATCTGTGCCACTGGTATATAAAGTGTAGCTTATGTAAATATGACTGCTTTTTTATTCAGAAACCAGCGTTTCACAGATTACGCCACGACCATTTACATGTTGATATGGAAACGCCAAAGAAACCCATTGACTGTCAGTTATTTATCATTCCACAGTTGTAAAAGCTAAAGGGAAATGGGTCGCAGTCGCTATGACAGTCAACAATCGACGTTTTGATTGTTATTTATGCATTATGGCAATTTTAAAGCCCGGTGCACACGAGTTTGTTAAAGCAATGCAACACAAAGAATTCTTCGTCAAAGAATGTCTATTGGTTTTATTGTATTATATAAAAATAATGGAAGCGTAACAGTTAGATGTTTATAAAACATAATTGTCATTGGCATTTCAAGTCAAGTTCTATAATAAAAGCAATCAGATTGTTTTAAACAGACTTGAGTGAAACAGTTACAGCATAATTATTTGGTTTCGATATTGGTGTTCATTATTGCTTCCTAGTCGGTGATGAAAGTGAAGTATCAAGTGATGCATAACGTATTTTCATGCTCTTTTTCCTTTGCAGGGTGAACTGTTGGCCGAGACCGTACCCTCATTGCGGAAAGCCGTGTTTGGCAATAAAGAAAATTAGCCAATTGCTTCCAACTACTCCAAAGTCCCACCGTTTTTCGAGAGCCCCTAACTTAATTTGGATTGTACGTGAACGGTGGGATTAAGCGAGGCGCTACCTAGGGCCGGTTGTCTCGGGTAAGATTACTTCGACAAAGTTTCGGCAGAGACAATGATCTTTACGAAGAAGAAAGTAGTTTTAGCTAAGTCATAGAACCTTTTAAGCTGTTAAAGCTACGAAAGGCCAAATTGAATCATTTTTCCACATACAATAAGATAGGTGCACATGCGACCGTAGGATCGCTTAGTGTTATGGCATTATAATTAGTTCTAGGTAACGTCACCAAAGGCCTCTTACCTATCTAACTTTAGTTTAATCACCATAGTTATTTAAGAGTCCTAGCACGAGTCCAACATAATAACATTTAGGGTAACTTACAAGATACAATAACCTAGTAACAGTGATGCTAGGCCATCCATAAATTCATCTAGCAACGATTAATACTAGGATTACATGGCTCAACCAAGCTCAGGCGGTGACAGACACAACTTACACCTAATTAATGATACGGGCGCCAAAGTACATGGCATTGTTCACACCACAATGGATGAAGATACCCGACCATTTTTGTTTTAAGACGTATTAGAAGTTGATTCTTCTCAATAAGGCCATTTTCGCCGAGTAGCGTAGACTTTTAGCAGTTTAATAGAACATTTAAATTTATGCAGCAAACGGTTGACATGCCAAAAAATCGATACTTACTTGACATTGAGTCTGCTGCCGTCAATGCCAGTCTATGACGAAATGTTACATACGACAATATTTTGTAGTCTTCTTCTTAGCGTGTCGATGGCAATCTAAATAGAGTCTGCCCAGAATTTAAGCTACAAGTTTGGCACCTTCAGTAGCTCCGTCGGTTCCACTTCTAGTAACGTTCAGGCAACAGGACTCGCTGGACACGATATTAAGCGCTCCATTGTTTGTGGAACAACACCACATTTATAATATTTGTAGTTAGCACATTATTTACGTAACGCATTGCCAATTTTAGCACTCATTCGAAAAAATAGCACGGCCGTTTTAATCGAACACAAGTCAAGAAATGAACTCAACCATACTTTACATTCGTAGAATAGAGGCTACCTAAGCCTATCCGAATATGAACGCGATGTAATTTATTTGATGAATAATATAAGGTGTTGGGTCAAAGGGCCACGTAAGGTTATCAGACCTAATCAAAATTGCAAAAAGCCACAGACCCGTGCCACAGTTCAGAAGCGGGTCGTAGGACCAAAAAATATTCTGCACGTGATTTACCTTGACGTGGGTTTGTGAGTTCATTATTAATTAGTGTTTATTTTAGGCTGGATTTTTTGTTGAAGCTATTAATAATATAGAGTAAACGATTTTACGTCTTTGTTAACAAGTAATGACTGAACCGCGATCACGAATATCGGCTCGAAGACCCGAGTGAGTGTGGTCTTGAAAGTATAAAGCTATAAATTTAACAATAATTAATACTCAGCTAAAATGTCATGGTCACAATAAATTGTATTATGGTAATGTAAATTAATGCACTTACGTTTGCAGTCAGAATGCGCAGTAATAAGATTGCACATACGGATTCAGATTGCTGAGTCAGCAAAAAGGTTTAAAACGATAAGGGCGTTTGGACTTTGATTTCAAAGGTAAAAGATCTATCCGAGCAAGCAAAATCCAAAGAAAATGTTCCCTGGACGAATATCAAAATAAGCATTGTTTGTATGAACGCAAAGTGCGGGAAGAAAAGAAAGGTTCCTTGTTAATATTTCTTTAAAGAAATGCCCGGGCAGCTTACAGATCGATGTCTAGAGTCTAGACTAAACAAAACGGATAATTCTCTAACGTAAATAAAGTAAAACGATTCCCAGGCGACAACAAAAAAAAAACGCTTTAAAAAATCGTTCGTAGGAGTCAATGATTTACTTGTCATTAAAGTTATTTTAAAGCTTAGTCAACATGAATAGGTCACGGCCATGCCATAAAAGACTCGACCCTCGGACAACATAATTTATTCATTGATCGGGGATTTGAGCTAAGTGGCATTGCCAATATATCCACAATAGTACAATCCATCAGTTTTCTGGGTATCTCCCAAATCGTGACAAACACAATACAATTTGACATTTGACAGAGCACGCAATTCATATCTGTTGTATCGAACAGTTTCTCTCGGCGAGACGTTTTTCATAGTGTTAATGTCATAAAAAAAACTATTGGCGTGTTTTAATAAGAGAGAGTACCGTTTCTAGGAAAATCTTCTATTATTTACGTAAGTAACGTAGATTGATTGTGCCGTCACGTATTAACTAGGGCATGCAAACCGGATACCCGGATAACCGGAAAAACCGCATAACCGACTGATTTGAAACCCGAGTTTTTTAGGATAATAAAACCGGATTTTTCGGTTATGTTTCTCTATGTTAATGATTTCATAATACTTTAATTTTCCCAAACAAAATATTAAATTTATCACTGACAAACGTGGACAGGACGGCGAGTCGCGACGGTCATTCTATCAAATTAAAAAATAGTAATTTGGTTTAGCTGTGTAACTTTAATTTTTATTTTTTAATCTATATCTATAAGAATGACTGTAGGCCAGTCATATCTAACACTAAAAAACGCTAAAATCGCAAAATAACGGCTAGTTCTGATTTTTAAATATGTTGTTAGGACATACGCTAGGTACTACAAGTTTGCAGCTTCGAAAGACTTGTGCTAACTTTGCAGCACTCGAAAAACCGCGAAATGTTCACACGTTTTTTGGTATTCTCACGTTATTTGGTGCCGAATTTTCAGACTGAAAAATAAAAAAATGTATTTCTTTTACACATAATGTTTCCCAATTCTTTAATAAAAATTAAAAAAAAATAACGAAAAAACCGATTAAACCGGTTTCACCGGTTTTATAAACAAAAAACCCGAAAACACGTTTTTTTTTAAAACAACCCGGTTTTTGCATTTCCTAGTATTAACGTCACGATTGCGATGTTACTTACATCGATGAAACGTTTTACGTTGATACAGTTTTAGACTCTTTGGTCATTAAAAGGAGGTGTTCAGGTTCAAAGGGCTTAGACAGACAGGTTGTTACCCTGTCCCTGTCCCCCCAAGTAGGCGGCAAGCCTCTCACAAAATAAGGACATTGCCCTTCGTCATATACACTTGGGTAGAAAGGTAGCTCGCACCTGGGTATATCTATATATCTAGGTTGGTTTCTTTGTTCCGTTTAATTAACCAGTAAGCTAACAAGCGTACATGTAGAGCCAAAGTTTTAAATGCCATGCCATGATTGATGCCTTGGCAGACGGATCGATGATCTTGGCTCCTTCTTATTATAAGTATACTTCAAAGTCGACTCGTTTGTGACTAAAACTTTGAGAAACTTTTATATCACCGACTCGAAGGACCACCACATTTTTGGTCCAAACGGAATTCAAAGACCAACAAAAGAAAAATACTTAACAATAAAGTTCCTATTGCTTTGTTCTCACAAGAAAAGAAAACCTATAATGCTAGCACGGATAAAAAGCTGATAGATAATAAGGTCGACGACAAATCGGCTAATACAGGCCAGCAACCGCGCGAGAGAAAGGTGGTTTTGTCTCTAGAATCTAGACCTTACGACACAGCTAAGGCTAGCCAGTCGGACCCAATAATGTTATGTAGCATCACTGAACATGATTACAGAATTGATTTTATTTCGTAATTGAATTAGTATAAGTATTTAAAAGAATGTGTGTATGGTACTGTTACTATGCAATTGCAATTTGCAACTAAAATTAAGTTTATAAACGATTTATATTGTCAAATTACTTTGCACTTATTTGTTTTTCGGCGTTAATACGTCCGTTGAAACAATACAATTAAACGAAATGTGTATCGCAAATACATAAATACTAGCTTCAGTGGGGACAAAAGTAGTCCTTTTAAGGAACCTATTGCTATAAAATTCTAATAACACATACCAAATACGTTTCAAGCGTTATTTATAGACGCAAAACATGAGGTCCAAATTAGGTATTAGGCTAGGTTTCCGCAATTCATGTGAACATTTAACAAATAGCGTAAAATATGTGAATCAGAGAATAAACTGTTCAATGTTATTCTGCACAATTTGTCTTTAGGTACAGACGCCAGCACATCAAGCTACTACAATCTGTCAAATTTCTTTAATAGATTTTCAACTTTATCGCTAAAGCATTAAGGTTCAAGGTAGATTGGGAAAATTTGACAGTTTCGGGTAGCTTGACCTGCTGGCGTCTGTACTAGTTATGTTAAACTTAAAAGATTGCCTTAGTTAGAACAATGAGTCTCTCTACGATTAACGGAAACCTGAATTTTAAGCTCTTTAGAAAAATGCATCGATAAAGATATTTTGATGAAAACTATTGATGAATTCTAATTATGATAGGTACTGATGATGATGATAAAATTTTAAACACAACTTAACCGCTGTTTTCCAACAACAATCGTAAATGTAGCTAATCTGTATATTGACGAGAACAAAGGCAGTTTTTCGAAGAAAACGCAGCAAAGAACAATAATACGAGGCGAGTAGAAAGACATAAAACCACCTCCTGTTATTTAGAGCCGTCTACCGCGTATTTACGAGTTTAATTTAATGTTTGACACGTTGGCGTCTACAACTACACGATATATACGTCTACACATTATTTACTACCGGTTATCCTAGGAATAAATTGCATTTTATTCATTACGCGTACAAGCAATTTAAATAAATAAAGGTGTCATTTGAAGAAGCATAGATGAGAGTAATTTAAATCCTCATTCATCAAAATTCAATAAAACTTACATAAAATACAACACTAATAACGATGAATAATCTTGGATGTCAGATGTGTAAAAATATGTGTAACAAGTCGAAGACAGTATGATTTATAGCTGTAAATAAATCAAAGAGGACATGAAAAACGATGATGAATCAATCAACTAAGCTCAAGGAAATCCGATGCTAGACATTGACACATTTGCCAGTTCCCACCAAAGACATAAAAGCGAATGGAACATTTCTATTATCTTCAACATGGTCAATTTCCCACACAGTGAAATCCCTGAAACTTTCGTCCAAGCCTTCTTCCAAGTCGCCTATATGGTTACTAATACATAACATTATCACCCAGTAGCATATTGTAATACTGGGTAACGCTTCAACACCATGTTATGTAAGTCGGACGTGTCTAAACTCACAATATAGAAAGTGCTTGTACGTGTATGTTTACACCATACATTTCTCCTTACACTCGTATGGATTGCAGCAATGAATGAGATTACCATGCTATTGTGTGGGGAAAGTAGAGATGTTACATTATTGGGTAATTAAATAACATTGAACGGCAATCCAGAAGTAAGCTATGTGGCAGTAAGAGCTGTTCTTGAAAACGAAGACTTCAATTTCGCATTAACAACACCTTAGGCAGTTGATGAATTAGCCAGCATATTGTCCAATTTGCTAGCCTGTCTCATGGAGTTTTCTTAACATAATTAAAATCAAGTATCAAAGGTGAACAATACTAGCTATAGGTATTAATTTTATTTATTTTTTATTCTTATTTGATTAATTGTAATTGTATTCTTCCTTGAGTAGGTTTCTCTAGTCGTACCGGCCACTTTACACGCAAAGATTGAATCAACATAAACTGGATATATCCACGATGCGGTAGATCGCCCAACGCGACAGAAGATTATCCTACCGCCGTTTTCTAGACGCCAGCACATGTTTAGAATTGATAAACGTGTGGATTTCCTTATAATGTTTAAATCGTGCACATATTTGAATAATACGCGTCATGTCTCGGACACAGGAATGTCGCATCTTACGCATAATCCCCTGAGGGCACTGAAGAAGTATATTTATGCACGAGATATAAACTCCTCTTCTAGAAATAGCTTCATATAAACTAAGATAAAATTGTAACCCGAGATTAAAAGAAATCCGGTACCTAGCGATAACTTTATGTAAAAAGCTGGTACAAGAAAAGAAGAAAACAAACATTTTTATTTTTCATAAATAAACAAGTCGGGATACTCGAACAGTTGGCAGATCGCCGGATCTCTACTACTTCAGTAGCGTAAATATTTACGAAGTTTATGGCTGCAACTATTATTTTATTTCTTCCCGCATCATAATATTGGGATTGAACTTACCGTGTATCAAACTCATTATTAATGATACGTACTTCTACTGTCGTTAAAGATAATATAGATAAGATTATGAACTATCTGAAAGTGTTACACTTAATGAAAAATTTATGAATATATATGCTATGAAGATTGCGGGTTACTCCAATAGACAGTGAGAAACGTTATCATTTCCGCACTGTAGAAAACAAGCAAGAGTACAAACAACAGTTATTGAGGAAACTGAAAATCAAGAGGAATAGTAAAAGTATGCACATTAATAAGATTTGTGTAACTGCAAAACGAACCAAGTAACGGTGGCTTTGTGCCGTCAAGAGAAACATTCATTTCAGAGAACGTAATGAAGATAAATGATAAGACCACCATGGGTTAGCCGAGATGTTTGAAGCATTAGACCCGCTCGTCTCGCGATGATGCAGCTCAATTTGTGCTTCGTAACGGGACAGGGATGACTCTCTTAAGAGAAACTTTATAGCTTCACACGATTTAAATTTAATAACATAGTTACGCACAATAAAAAGAAAATGACTACGATCAATGATTACGGTGAAATCTATAATTTTCATTAGGTAGGTCTTTTCTTTCACGCTTGAAATATTACGGGTGATTTCTTCATTATGATAAAAAGTAATTGAAAAATAACCACAGCTTTAGAACCAACTTTTTCACTGTCGACCAGGAAAATTAGTTAACAAAAAGTCAAAACGTGATTCTCAAATTAAGTAAGACAGACGCTATTGTTTCTAAACGTGAGCATGTACGTCTTTATTCTCAGAGCTTTCGAACTAAGACCTGCCGTTGAATACCAAGAGGCCGGTTTGTTTCTGCACGTTCAGAAACAGAGGTGTTATTGTGCTCGTTCAAGTTTTGAATATGTCAGGTTATGTCGCAATTGAAACGAGTTGAACACGACCACTAGTTGTAGTAGAAAGTGTTAGGTATATGCAACGCACGGATTAAGGCATCAGACGTGACCCGGGCACCCCGCTCTAGCCTTGCGCTCTCCACTTGCGCAATTTTATTTTGTTGTTCGGTGAGCATTATGACATTAGCTACGCTATCAAGGTCTTGCCTGGCTACGGATTAACAAAATGTTTGTTATCCAAGCAGATCCACCGCGGCCGCGACACATCAATCGGGCATTTAAACCTTCAGTCGTTAAAATAATTAATTAAGCGGTCGGCGACTGGAGCTAGCAATTTTATCAGCCTCATCTCGAGTCTCAGCAGACTACGTAATCGCCAATTGAACCGAAGTGAGAATAAAACTTACAGCACCGCGCTAGACATATCGATTACTTTCTCGCTAAGTACGTGTGTTTATTGTCGTGACAAGTGAGCACGACAGCTGACTAACCTTTTTCATTGGCCATTTTACATAAGACTCTCTTATCTTTCCAACATTGTGCATTTGTTCAGCAAACACCCGAAATTCGGAAACAAGAGATTAGCCGTTGTTGTACAAAAACTAGTCTTGATATTGTTTGGTGTTCCAAGTTTGTTCTTCCCAACTGTTACTTGTATTCAGCACGCTATGGAGCGAGCTATGTTCGGAGTCTCTTTAAAGGATAAAATCAGGAATGAAATTATCCGGAAAAGAACCGGAGTTACCGACATAGCAAATTGAAGTGGCAGTGGGTTGGTCATGTTTGTCGAAGGACCGATGGCCGGTGGAGCAGACGAGTCCTGGAGTGGAGACCGCGAATCAGCAAGCAAAGTGTGGGACGCCCCCCACACTACGCTTGCTAGATCGACGGCCGATCTAAAGTAGGTGGCTAGGAGAGACTGGATGCGGAAGGTGGAGAACAGGGTGTTGTGGCGCAGCCTGGGGGAAGCCTATGTCCAGCAGTGGACTGCAATAGGCTGAGTTGATTTAAAGTTTTGTCTTGGCTCGAATACAATAGCCTAGCTGTTACTAGACAGGAAATATTGCAAAACAAAATAAAGAACTCTTTGTCTTACCTCTTCATCTTCGGCTATAAATTCTACTGTAGTTTGTCTTTGCTGTTCCACGTTGTTTAATTTCACAGGCCGACCATCTGCTTGGTCCAATACTGCAACAAAAAAACCACTAATGAGTCATGTTACACGAGTTTCTTGGAAAGGTCGGTATTCCCCGTTGGAGATAATGTATGCTCGAATGCTTTTGGCAACGAGACATATTTTGGTCGAAACACGTTCAAGCTATACGATAGATTTTAGATGTTCCCTTCGGACTTAACGCTAAATATAAAACAGTAGCTGAACTACAAGTTCATTACAACATGCGTGTCACAGCTAAATAAATATACAAGAACAGATCGACGTGAGTCAGATGCATTCGTGTTTGAGCCTAGGGCTAATGTTGATCGTGAAAAGAAAACATGCGTTAATCATCACACCGGCCATACGTGCTCTGAGATGCCAAATACAAAGGCAAACATATCAAACAAGAATTCTAAGTAAGAGGTAAAACGTGCCACGATTTCAAACACGCGAAGCTACTACTATTTATTTAGGTAACGACAGTATATATTTGCTCGCATTAGGTAAAAACAATGCTCTTGAATTTATAGAACAATAAGTCTGTACTAGACTTCGTGTTTAACAATGTAAATAAACAGTTAATCTCGGTAATGCTATCATATCGAATACAGAAGTGAACAAAAAGAGACATCATTACATAATTTACGAACTTTTGAGCGTTAAAAACGACCAAACGAAGCTGTATAATTAGGGCGGGTTATCTTCCCATCTAACCGTTCTTCCGGTGTCTCTTTCAACTTTAATCTCAGAATTCACGCATTTTTTTCAAAGGGCATAGCGAAAAAGGTACAAAGAGAGGAAATCCTGCTCCAGGGACCTCTGATAAGGAGAATAATTTTAAGAAAAAATGGTGGTTAAAGTTTGTTGACACGCTGTATAAACACGCCGCCATCATAACTGATTAGAAAAATCCCCTGGTTTTTGACATGTGATTTGAATCTAAAGTTCACACACTAAATAGAACAGGAAAACCTAAAAATATTATAATTCAACTAGCAGACTGGCAATTTATGAAGTTATTATTTTAAATCCAGTTATTTATGACCGTCGCAAAAAACTGTTTTGATTTGTCTGTTTTTGCACATAAAATTTTATGTGCTGGTAAGCACGGCGGTATGACAAACACGCAATGCAATTCATTAGGTCCGTTGGTCCGTTCCGAGATTAATCAGTGCGAGTGATTTGCATATTGAAAATGAAGTAAGTGAATGTGCTGCATAGTGGATTCTAATTTTCATAATGTGCCTAGAAACGTAGCAGTAAACGCAAGTGTTTTGTTGAAAACAAATTACTTTCCGATCAATTTAGAATGTAATTTTCTTGCGTCTCTAGCACCAGGGCTTAGTTATTTCATTAAAATGCTGCAATGTTTGTTCCACGAAATTGTCAAGAAAACGTGAATTTCGCTTCTCATTTTGGTCGATAGGATAACCTGGGTCCTAGGTCAATGGATACCAAAAGCATTTTACAAGCAAGTTGGGTGAACTATGGAGACAAGACGAATTCTGACATACTGTAAAACACAAAATTCCGGCTGTACGGTTTAAAAGCCTGAGAGAGGAACGAGGCTGAAGATCAAACTTTGCCCAAGAAACCATCTCGAAGTACCGTTTCGGAAGATCATTAGTGGCCATTGAAATCGTAAACAATAACTTGGGAAGTCCACAATGACTAATAAAGGTGACTGTTCACGGTGTGTTGCGTCCCACGCCTGGCTTGCTACAATTCTAACCAGCTCTTATGGTTATCTACATTCCGATAATCTGGCTTATTCAAGTGAATCATATGGAATATTCTAATGATCTGTCTGGGTATCACTTCCAAACTGAATAATAAGTAGTTGAATTTATTTGAATATGTGAAATGGTAAATGTTTCAGCGTCGAATTTTTGACGAAAAATCGCCAAATGGAAAGCCCAATGAGGATATTCCAGTATTCCTAAACATATAGACGTAATATTTTTATTTATTTGTATAATACGTAAGTTGCCGGAGTTTCCTTGTTTGCAACTGCAAGCAAAAGCCGGACAGTTTTTGAATTACTGCGCGTTGGTTAGTCATACCTTTTGATACGAAATATGCTAGATAACATATCTAGACATGAGGTTTTATGTGTATCTAGTTTAGCCACAGGTAGGTACGTACTTACATAATGTCAAGTCATCGATTAAACGAAAAATGAAATAGGTAAAGATAGTATATTTTTCGATTTGTTACATTTTCAGCAGATTTACTATGTCCGGACACCGTGACGAATTGCAATCCGAACCATGACTGCAAACAATGATCGTGATGTTGAATTCCTAGAACACAAATAAAACTCTCCAAGTGACTACAATAGACAACCGGTTGGAAATAGCCGATGACTTATTAAGGAATATAAAAATGTAGAACGGGTTTATCCAGAATATGTTAAGAATATAAATAGGACAGCGGCTGGATACAGGGTCACGCAAACGAGAAAAAAACCGGGATAAGGTTACGCTTTCACACAAACGTTGCCAAATTCGTAGATTTTGGCAACTCTATGCGAAGCGAAGCATGCCTCCCATATATAGGCAATATAAGTTGTAATGGAAATGACGTACGTATTGTGATAAGAGGGTTTCAATTAACATAGCAGTAGATAAACACACGTCCGCTCATTATCATTGACAGCGCGAGCGCATGTGCACCTCGCCTCATTATACTTTCCGCCATCCGTATAAAATTTTCGAGTGGCCACTACAATGAAGGTCGGAGTCGTCAAACGCGTTCGCATGACCAAAATATCACATGTTTTATAGCATAATAAACATGTGATTAAAGGATTATGATGTGATTAGTAGTGAAACGTGCAACTTTTCATTTCGTTGCTTTATAATAGACAGTGACTAATTTTGCAGAAAAGGATGACAGATCATTCTGATGAAGCATTTTTTTTTTCTAACGTTTCGAAAGTGCAGTTGATAAACCTGTGAGTAATTTCGAAAGTAACAAGGAAAAATTGGAACATGATGTTTGATTAAACCATTAGTCTTGCAAGATCCTACAGAGGTATCGTATCTGCTTCGATAATATCTTGTAGTGACCTACAAAGGTTTCTTGTCCAATTAAATGGCGGAACCGTAGACGTAACGGTCACCGAGCATCCACGTACGTAGATTAGATGGATAAACTTGAAGGAGTCTTTAGAAATCATTTAAAATAAGGATCTTTGTCGTGCCTTGGCACGGTTCCGGGGAAGCGGGTCATACACACAATGCACGAGAAGGCCCCTCTATGTGGCAAACACGAAGACAATTTAAACGATGTCGGTGCACCTGTTTTGTAGGACATTGCAAAATGTCCAATACGTACCAATAATAAGAACATATTCAGTCATTGAGGTGAAGGGGATTTTGTAAGTTCGACATCAGGTTATTTTAATGCCTGTTGGAACAATATTATTATTTTATAGTGCTCAGCAAAGTGGGCCGCCATTTATCTCGATTAAAATATTTTAAAATGCAATTAGCAGTATACCGTAAGCAACTACCGCTTATACGTCAATTGAACAATAAGTAAATTCACATGTAGGTACTGCAATAGAATGGTGGCGGGTTCTTTCGACCTTTTGCTATATTGGAAGGGGAACGAGGACATGCCTATGCACACTGATTGAATACATTACAGTAATGCCATCGATAACAAACAACGGACTCTACTCAGTTCCAACTAAATAATATCTGATTTATTCTCACTAAACTGGAAATGAATCGCTAATAGACGCCTGTCAATTGCTAATAGAAGCAATGGCGTCAACACAATCGGCAATAGGATGGATACCTACTACAAATTAAAATATCATTTAAGAAACACCCGGCCGCCAAATGGGAACCAATGATGCTCCAATATGCATCTATGTATTTGAAAAACGTCGATGTAATGAAGAATGACAATATAACCATAAGAAATCGTTATTTAAACTAGTATCGGCTCTCAAAAGCTACTGGACTGTGAAATCAATTGTGGCGTCAAGTTTTCTTACTGGAATAAAAATTCGAAACAAAATTAGTGTATCGCCCGTTGATTTGCGATGTCGCTAACCTTTGAGACGTTGATCTGAAATCGAAACCGCACAAGGTTGCGAATCTAGTCGGCGACCCGGCTGGCTGCAATCAAATGCACGTCGACTATATAGAATTATAGACTAATAAAGCGAGAACAACGAAACCCACTTTGCTGCAAACGTACTAGATAGTTGTCATAGATTGCAATGTTAGAGGCGATCTACGTGATTTTATCTCGGAGCTCATTCTCGTGTGGTGGCCGCAGGCGGTACACGCTCTCTATGACAGCGACAGGACATCATGCCACATCCAGCAGAACGAGTGTTTGTGCTTCACATCGCATGGCGTGATGTCAAACAACGGTACACGAATGCAAATTGTACAGCACATGATTATCTCTAATCAAACCTTTATACTCTACCATTGACTGCACAGTAGCGTCGTTTTGAATTAGCTCTAACGAAGGGGACAACGAGTCTAATGCTAATGAAGGGATCTTCCAGACAGACTATAATTTCATTAAATTTGATATTGGCAGCTTTTCTTATTTGTAGGCTGTAGACCGCATTGGTTAGTTAAAAGAACGTGGTAAAAATATTCAGCTTGTTCTTTTCTTTGCTCAATGTGAATTGCTTCGTCTGCGAAATATTTTAGATGTAATGCCGTAGCTGTGTAGATGTGATAACTTTTTTCAGTAGTTACGAACATTCAGTGGCAATGAAGAGCATTTGATTGCTAATGACAAGGTTTCAATACCAAATAATTCAATTAAATTCTGGCAATGACACCGTTTCAAATAAAACAGGGTTATCAAATTACATGCAAATCTAATAAAAATGCATTTCTGTTCGTATGCGCATATGCAGCTGATCTTTAATTTTTTTATACCTTCGTTATTCGAAGGATGCAGTTATAATAATAATAATAAAATTTATTTCAAGCAACAAGACTCATAGTGTTAGTAACAATATACTGACAAACTATGTTAGTAATACACTTACAAAACAAAACCAAAAACAGAAAAACAGATTGTGACATCACTGCTGCACGGTGACAGGCCTAGCCGAAACCCTGCAGCAGTGGTTCACAAATGCACAATCAAGCCTGCTCGCTATCATAGACAGGATGCTGTTGGCGGTTGTTGCTGTTGGTTGTTGCTGTTGTTGTTTTATAAAAACATATATTTTGTTTCATGCAATCGATGTATTAGATTGATATTTAATAAGAAAATCGTGAACTAATAGGTTATTTACAGATTTTTGTATAAGAATTCAAGTTAACATATTTAAATTTTGTTCTAAAAATTAAACTAGATTTAGGGAATTACATAAAAGTTCTGCATGATATAAAGACATAGCAATCAAGTTTAATTAGTGTTAATAAAAACATTTAATAAGCATAATTAGTCATTGTATATTAACATATAATACGTCACACTACAGTGGATTTCATTATCTTGACCCGCGCCCCATCCCACACATTAACTGTATACGAAATGGATTATCATTATGACAAAATTATACAAAACAAACAATAATACAAAAGCAATCAATTTTGTTTCCTGATGTACTGTCTGACACAATAAATTAGAGGAAAACAAAATTACGTCATCAAATCATTGAACAGCAATGTTTGTTGAACTATCGAGTCGAACAAACGATTCAAACAGTCAATCCAAACATAATGGTTTATTAATCATAGCGGTAGGTACTTAAGGGCCTTACTCTCGTTTAGTACCGTAATACGGTCACTTTATGACGAATATTTCTCATTAACGGCTTGATTAAAAGATCTGAAAAAAATATATGTTTGCTATAGATTCATGAACAACATTTCTGACATAGGATTTTTTCGTATGGCTAATACTTTTGCCTTAAAAAAATATTTACCAACACGCTATTTTTTTCTCATTTTCGATATTACTTCTAAACGGCTTTGATATTTGGAAAAATTTTTACACTGAAAAATCGATGGTTAGAGGTACTACAGATGTGACATAGCTTATTTAAATCAATTAACATTTGCATAGGAAATGTCCCCACTTTGAGATCGAGCTTCAGAGGTGCTCTGCGCGGGCGCGGGCGGCAGTCGTGCGTTAGCATTGAGACGGGATGGCTGTGTCGCTCGCTGCTACGCTCCGGCTATCGATCGACTACGCGCGTCTGTCTGTGTTAGTGCAAATATTTACGAACGAATTGTATCAGTGTGCGTTTATTGACTAGCTCGCTGCAGATGGCCCATTTCTATTGTACGCGTGGACGCTTACGATAGTAATACAAGTAGTAGGCATATCTAAACTATTATTAAAATGAGAAAAGATTGGATTTGATCAAAATAAAAGTCCAAGATGGCGGCTGCAAAAATTTTCAAATATTTCATCATGGGTGTCGTTTTCATACTTTTCGAGGGTGATAAAGCCGATAGTGAGGTCAAAATAAAAATCCAAAATGGCGGCTGCAAAAATTTTCAAATATTTCAACATGGGTATCGTTTTCATACTTTTCGAGGGTGATAAAGCCGATAGTGAGGTCAAAATAAAAATCCAAAATGGCGGCTGCAAAAATTTTCAAATATTTCATCATGGGTATCGTTTTCATACTTTGCGAGGGTGATAAAGCCGATAGTGAGGTCAAAATAAAAATCCAAAATGGCGGCTGCAAAAATTTTCAAATATTTCATCATGGGTATCGTTTTCATACTTTTCGAGGGTGATAAAGACGATAGTGAGGTCAAAATAAAAATCCAAAATGGCGGCTGCAAAAATTTTCAAATATTTCATCATGGGTGTCGTTTTCATACTTTTCGAGGGCGATAAGGCCGATAGTGAGGTCAAAATAAAAATCCAAAACGGCGGCTGCAAAAATTTTCAAATATTTCATCATGGGTATTGTTTTCATACTTTTCGAGGGTGATAAAGCCGATAGTGAGGTCAAAATAAAAATCCAAAAAGGCAGCTGCAAAAATTTTCAAATATTTCATCATGGGTATCGTTTTCATACTTTTCGAGGGTGATAAAGCCGATAGTGAGGTCAAAATAAAAATCCAAAATGGCGGCTGCAAAAATTTTCAAATATTTCATCATGGGTGTCGTTTTCATACTTTTCGAGGGCGATAAGGCCGATAGTGAGGTCAAAATAAAAATCCAAAATGGTGGCTGCAAAATTTTTTAAATATTTCATCATGGGTATCGTTTTCATACTTTTCGAGGGTGATAAAGCCGATAATGAGGTCAAAATAAAAATCAAAAATGGCGGCTGCAAAAATTTTCAAATATTTCATCATGGGTGTCGTTTTCATACTTTTCGAGGGCGATAAGGCCGATAGTGAGGTCAAAATAAAAATCCAAAATGGCAGCTGCAAAAATTTTCAAATATTTCATCATGGGTATCGTTTTCATAGGTACTTTTCGAGGGTGGTAAAGCCGATAGTGAGGTCAAAATAAAAATCCAAAATGGCGGCTGCAAAAATTTTCAAATATTTCATCATGGGTATCGTTTTCATACTTTTCGAGGGTGATAAAGCCGATAGTGAGGTCAAAAAAAAATCAAAAATGGCGGCTGCAAAAATTTTCAAATATTTCATCATGGGTGTCGTTTTCATACTTTTCGAGGGCGATAAGGCCGATAGTGAGGTCAAAATAAAAATCCAAAATGGCGGCTGCATAAATCTTCAAATTTTTCGTCATGGGTGTCATTTTCATAGTTTTCAAGGGTGCTACAGACAGCCGATAGTGGGCTCACAATGTAAATCCAAGATGGCGGCTGCAAAAATTTGTTTTTGTTTTAAATCATACGTGATAAGGAACTTCGAATAACCTAAGTTATTCTGATCAAACTAAAATTATTAAGTAACTAATGATTTCTTGATTTTAGGTACAGACACCAGCACATCAAGCTACCCGAAACAGTCAAATTTTCCCAGTCAACCTTGAACCTAATGCTTTAGCGATAAAGTTAAAAATCTATTAAAGAAATTTGACAGATTGCAGTTAAGTAGCTTGATGTGCTGGCTTCTGTACACGATACTTATTTGACAATAATATAGTGTGATGAGTTTCCAAATAAACAATGTTTTCTTATTACCAGACCGCATGAGTGAGTGTCTCTGTCTAAAACAATTTCGGGGGTAAACACGCACATCCACGCAAAACGGCCATCGCTCAGCATTATGCTAAGACTCTACGAGATGGAGACACTCACTCATACGGTCTGGTGATAAGAAAACATTGTTTATTTGGCAACTCATCACACTATATTATTGTCAAATAAGTATCGTGTACAGACGCCAGCACATCAAGCTACTTAACTGCAATCTGTCAAATTTCTTTAACAGATTTTCAACTTTATCGCTAAAGCATTAGGTTCAAGGTTGATTGGGAAAATTTTACTATTTTGGGTAGCTTGATGTGCTGGCGTCTGTACCTAAAATCAAGTAATCATTAGTTACTTAATAATTTTAGTTTGATCAGAATAACTTAGGTTATTCGAAGTTCCTTATCACGTATGATTTAAAACAAAAACAATTTTTTGCAGCCGCCATCTTGGATTTACATTGTGAGCTCACTATCGGCTGTCTGTAACACCCTCGAAATCTATGAAAATGACACCCATGACGAAAAATTTGAAAATTTATGCAGCCGCCATTTTGAATTTTTATTTTGACCTCACTATCGGCTTTATCGCCCTAGAAAAGTATGAAAACGACACCCATGATTAAATATTTGAAAATTTTTGCAGCCGCCAATTTGGATTTTTATTTTGACCTCACTATCGGCCTTATCGCCCTCGAAAAGTTTGAAAATGACACCCATGATGAAATATTTGAAATTTTTTGCAGCCGCCATTTTGGATTTTTATTTTGACCTCACTATCGGCTTTATCACCCTCGAAAAGTATGAAAACGATACCCATGATGAAATATTTGAAAATTTTTGCAGCCGCCATTTTGGATTTTTATTTTGACCTCACTATCGGCTTTATCACCCTCAGAAAGTATGAAAACGATACCCATGATGAAATATTTGAAAATTTTTGCAGCCGCCATTTTGGATTTTTATTTTGACCTCACTATCGGCTTTATCACCCTCGAAAAGTATGAAAACGATACCCATGATGAAATATTTGAAAATTTTTGCAGCCGCCATTTTGGATTTTTATTTTGACCTCACTATCGGCTTTATCACCCTCGAAAAGTATGAAAACGATACCCATGATGAAATATTTGAAAATTTTTGCAGCCGCCATTTTGGATTTTTATTTTGACCTCACATCGGCTTTATCACCCTCGCAAAGTATGAAAACGATACCCATGATGAAATATTTGAAAATTTTTGCAGCCGCCATTTTGGATTTTTATTTTGACCTCACTATCGGCTTTATCACCCTCAGAAAGTATGAAAACGATACCCATGATGAAATATTTGAAAATTTTTGCAGCCGCCATTTTGGATTTTTATTTTGACCTCACTATCGGCTTTATCACCCTCGAAAAGTATGAAAACGATACCCATGATGAAATATTTGAAAATTTTTGCAGCCGCCATTTTGGATTTTTATTTTGACCTCACTATCGGCTTTATCACCCTCGAAAAGTATGAAAACGATACCCATGATGAAATATTTGAAAATTTTTGCAGCCGCCATTTTGGATTTTTATTTTGACCTCACATCGGCTTTATCACCCTCGCAAAGTATGAAAACGATACCCATGATGAAATATTTGAAAATTTTTGCAGCCGCCATTTTGGATTTTTATTTTGACCTCACTATCGGCTTTATCACCCTCGAAAAGTATGAAAACGATACCCATGTTGAAATATTTGAAAATTTTTGCAGCCGCCATTTTGGATTTTTATTTTGATCAAATCTAATTATCCAATCTTTTCTCATTTTAATATTAGTTTAGATACCTAAATACTACTTGTATTACTATCGTAAGCGTCCACGCGCACTATAGAAATGGGCCATCTGCAGCGAGCTAGTCAATAAACGCACACTGATACAATTCGTTCGTAAATATTTGCACTAACACAGACAGACGCGCATATTTATTACTGATTTATGATAATTCAAATTCATGAAACAGGATCACATTTTTATAAAATCTCATTTTTATGTAAGTCCTAAGAAGACCTACAGTCTATGCAAATAAAATGTTATTCTATTCCTAAGAAAATACTCGATATCATTTTTAAAGTTTTACCCCCGTTAGGAACTAAGTCCCTTCTCACGTATGATTTTAAACAAAATTTCTAAATGAAAAATTGCTAAAAAATAATGTCCAGTAAAAACTTAAAATATACGTAACATAAGTATCAATCTATACAAAATATATCAGCTTTGCATCCGCCATTCCCCTCTGGAATCGTAGGCAAAAATGACGACCTGCGTGCGGCATTCTGCGCCTCTGCATATTCTTTGATCGTCGTTTTAGTACAGCGCGCCACCGCGCGCGTTTTACGTATTCGGGGGTAGAGCGCTTAGCTCCGCCCACATACACAAGGTCAGCGAGCCTTCTATACACCTTAATAGAATTGTTTACATCACCCGGACTGTGACACTGTAAAGGTAAAGAACATGAAGAAGTTTCGATAGTAGATTATCCATACCTAATGTTATAAATGTGAAAGTCTGTATGGTTGTTACTCAATCACATTTGATGACATATGGCACACAAGTGACATATGACCTGGATTAACATATAGGATACTTTTTACCCAGGTATGAAGCAGTTCCTCAAGATGCGAGTGAAACCGCGAGCAATAGCTATTAGATGAAATATACCTGCCTTATTGAGTGTGTCCTCGGTCAGGAATACCGGAGTGGTTGGTAGCAGCGACCGGTTTTCTGACACACCCACACCACAATAAAGGTAAGTATTTAGTGCACCACTTGGTACCACGAAATACTTGCAAGACACTTATTGGCCATAGAAGTTATAGCCCGTTTTAGGACAATGTAATTTGCGTTGGCGAATCGTTCGTTCTTTGCGACAACACTGAGGTCTCTTATTTTGATACTTCATTTCGCAAACAAATAATTGCTCAAAAAATACTAACAACCAACATCTTCAACGCAAAATAAAGGATTTATAAGCCTTCTTCATCTTTATTGTCTTTGTCAGAGTTAAAAAAGCTCCTGAAAAAAATCTCCCAACGGCTAGGTTTAAGTTACATTACGTCAGCAATTTAGTTTGCAGATAATCCTGGTAAACTGTAGTGTCAGGTTGTTTTTTCACAAAAAGAAATATCAAAACAATCTGAAGACCAAGTATTTAATCATGAGAAGTTTCTCATATCAGGCACGCAGATAAACAACCAAGGCAAAGTAAAAAAATGTATTTGCGCTTTCTTAAATTACTAATTAAAATTCCTCTCAAAGAATGCAGAAGTTGCTTTTTGTTCTTTTGAAAACATTGGGAATGCCTGTTGCATCGCTAATTATGTTGTTTAGTTCCAAGCTAATTAAATATGGCGTTAGTATAATTTACGACTACTATTCGTTAGGTTCCAAAACTTTCGCGTCGAACTACGTAGCTAGCTCGCTACTAGTTCAAGAAAATAATTCTCACTATGATTTGTGGAAAAAGTTTAAAGCCAAGTTTTAAGTGAAATGAGCGGAAGGAATTATATACTTTGGGACTCGTGAACATTTGTGGTTTCAAGTAAGTAATCGCAACCCATATTGTGTTGGTTGTTTGGAGTATTTTCAACACTTCTCCAACAAAAATTACTGTGGAGGTTGAAATAAAAGGTACACATCAACCTTGGACGAATACACGAGGGTTGAAGGAAACAGGGGAGAGGTTGTGTTACCAATACAACATATCCAACTATACAAAACACAATCGAAATTAAATCAGACACGTGACACAATTTGCATACTATACAATGCGTAACGCATAGGTCAGTTAAATGCTACACTTTCGAGGCCAAGATGCAATGTCCAGTATTTGTCATTTCGAAATGTTTCAGACAAAATCGACATGTTTCGAAATGAGTCAAGGGTAGCCCTTGAAATATCAAGGCATCAAGAAATTTTCATCTTTTACAATAAAAAAATAAAACCCCCAACCCCCCAACCCCCATCCCCATAACCTGTCTCCTTTACTGTAGCATCCTTTTTTAGGGTTCCGTAGCCAAATGGCAAAAAACGGAACCCTTATGGATTCGTCATGTCTGTCTGTCTGTCCGTCCGTATGTCACAGCTACTTTTTTCCGAAACTATAAGAACTCTACTGTTGAAACTTGGTAAGTAGATGTATTCTGTGAACCACATTAAGATTTTCACACAAATAGAAAAAAAACAATAAAATTTGGGGGTTCCCCATATTTAGAACTGAAACTCAAAAATTTTTTTTCATCAAACCCATACGTGGATGGATAGGTCTTCAAAAGTGATATTGAGGTTTCTAATATCATTTTTTTCTAAACTGAATAATTTGCGCGAGAGACACTTCCAAAGTGGTAAAGTATGTGTGTCCCCCCCCCCTGTAACTTCTAAAATAAAAGAATGATATAACTAGAAAAAATATAAGTATGATGTACATTACCATGTAAACTTCCACCGAAAATTGGTTTGAACGAGATCTAGTAAGTAGTTTTTTTTTTAATACGTCATAAATCGTAAACCGCAATTTACCTTTCATTCAATCAACTCAACGGAACCCTTCATGGGCGAGTCCGACTCGCACTTGGCCGCTTTTTAGCATCCATCAAGAACTATGGAATGATTTAATAAACATCCTCCACATCATCCAGCCAGCCCTTCATAGACAACTTCATCTTGTTCAAAGGTAACAGCAATATTAATTTGAAATTCAATTAGGTCAGGAACATGCTTATCAAAGCTTCATGATGTCGGTGTAAGTAATTGTTACAGTTTTAATGTTATTCAAGTTTTCGCAATATTCCAACGTATTCATAATCGCTGCATTAATATTCTACGCACACGCATTTACGTTAATACCTACTTTTGAAAGGCCACAATGTGCAAATGAATCTGCCGAAGTACGGGTCAACATAACGTTACAATCAGACTTGCGTGTGCATAACGCACGCATACTACTAGCCTTTGTTTATAAGGATATTGCTAATCCATTGCATTATATGTTAGAAAAATTTGTCTGCTCAACAACGTAAATAATGCAATGAATGTTGTCGAACCGTCAAAACAAAAGCCATTACTGCTGATAGTATGTTACGCAATCACCCCGCAGAACGAAAAAGGAAAAAGCTAAGACAAAGGCCAAAGACAAACGGATGGACCAAGGTCTTGCTTATTTCCAAAGTAATAACTAACAGGTTCCAGCAGACGCAAAAGCAACAACAAAAATATCTTCCGTGATCTTTGTTGTGACACGGTTCTATTAGATTTGCAAATCATGTGTCAAATTAATCATAATTGTACAATTAACTCAGAACGAGTTCATTATAATATTACATGTTCTCACGTCTAACAATTCACAATCGATGTGAATAATAATATTATAATCGTCTTTATCTCAGGCGATACTACATTATTGTATCGAATTAAACAAGATATGTCGTATCACGAAGATAAAGACTTACGTAGCGTAGGGCTTTCCAATTATGGGATTTCCAAAGCTACCCTAGCACTTGGCATTGGTGACTACGAACGATAAAATATTTACTGGTGGTTACTCTTTGTTGTGAACTCTGTCCTTTATCATGTTTGAGTTATTTTGATCCAAAATGTTACAGGCATTGGTCACCTTGAGGGCGGGTCCGGTCGTCAGCAACCTGCGTGTTTGTTGGTATATTAGCATGTGTGATGTGCATGTGACATATGACAAATAATGTAATTTAATGTTTTGCTTTGTAATGTTAATTACTTCCTATTGTATAGAATCAAGTTCTTCTTGCTGAACAGACAGCTGTGCTGCTGGGGACTTGCGCCACTTCTTCTTAGCTAATGCACTAGGAAGTGGTGAACGGCGGACGTTTTGGGGGACTATCTTATGTAATTTTGACGTTCTTAAAGTGGTGATTCTCAACCTAGTTTGAATAAATGACTTTTGAATTTGTCCAATAAAACTAGCCCATTTGGGTAATAATTACCTGTTGCCGAGATAGATATTTTAGATTACATATACACACACACTAGTATTACAATATTTCTAGAGGACATCATACCTCTTTTTCTATTAATAAAACGAAACTAGTTTTGAAACTGAACATCAATCACAATTTGAAAGGAGTTGTTTCGACGTGCATATGATTGCTGTTACAAACTTCAAACTATAGGTGGGTAATGGGCAACATGATTAGGGTGGGCGTAGATGTTTGTCAACTAACATCATAAAGGGACTCCCACGCCTACGCCATTTTCTCGCATTTGGTTACGTGATTAAAACTCAAACTCGTGTTGGGCCAGGCGACTAGTTTGGTAACAATAACTTCAATCAAAAACCTCAACACAAACATGGTTTGATCGTCTTTTATAACTTAATTAGGTAAGTATTGTTCACAAGGTAGTCGTTTTCCAGTGTTAACCATTTGGAACCAATTCTTTAAGAAAAAACCTTCATAATAGCCGCTATCGCATTAGGTACAACCTGTAATGATAGTAATTGGAGATTTTAATAAATAAATAAATAATATTATTTGTAATAAATTCCTCCCACGTTTTTGCCAGCCGTTTACTTAGGATCTTAACTAGTAACAATATCAATTTCGTCCAAATGATCGTATTGGCGTATTGTTTGATTAACAATACATTGATTATTACACAATACGCCTTATAGTTTTAATCGAGCAGTAGAATGTACTAATCTGCATTCACTGCAGTGCAAGGTAAAGGTAGCAAATAATAACAATATTCAAAGAATTTGCATGGCTGCTCACACACCGAGGTCCGTCTAGCCTTGTCGCTGACCGAACACAGGTATGCTGGTTTATATTAATGCACTATAAATACATTTGTCATTAATATTCTGTGCATTGAATTTCTTTGTCTTCTACGTGAGTGCGCTGATCATCTATGTAAAACGTATGAGTCCCAGGAAATATTAGCTCATTCCAATTTGATTTTACGCCAAATTGTAAACCAGTCACAGTCCACATACAGGCAGGTTAGATTAAAAGTCCTTAATGAGCCAGATTTTCCTGTTTTACTATTCTCGTCCAATCGTGGGTGACATTCTTATCTAAAAATATGAAGTATTCTTGCGATATTAATTTAGTCGCGATATTAGTCGAGTCTATATTAGTCTCGTGTCATCTCGTCATTAACTCTATATCTTCCTACATGTTTTAGTAACATGCCAACAACAACGGAATAAAATTTGAGGAAATTAAATAACTCAAGTATAGTCTTGCGAATTGCGATGGCAGACTTTGCAGAGCGATATAGAACTGTTATCGGCAGCAGACTCGGTAAAGATTTTGCAATCCGGAACAGCTTGATAACGACTAACGATAGTTCAATAACTTATTCATTGTATGTAGTAAATTGTATAATAATATGACTTTATTAATGGTCGTAATGGCAATCATGCCATTTGCAAAGGTTTTTATTTTATTTATCTTCTTGATATATTCTTCTATATTTTGCGAATGTGAGAACATTGTAGGCAGTACTACCGTTGATTTGTAGACCGTTTTCTATTTTGTAAAGTACCTGGTACTTGTTGACAGGCCTACATTGTCCTCCCATATCTGTTAACACTGTAATTTGAAAACATTGTAAAAGCCAATTATTTTTTACAACCAATTGGAACCGTGCACCTTAGCTTCTGACGTTTAATAAGTGCCCATGTAGGTTTATTTGGAATTAATTATTTTGATTTTGACTAGTTATCAATTACAACTCATAGATTCGCCTTGAATAGCTAAGTTTTTTTATGAATAGAGTCTTGTACTTGTACGAAGCGCATTAGCCTGTTTCTTGCAGAGCAATCTCTAAAAAGCCCGCCTTTTCCAGCGCGTTCGTGCCTTTTCACTGGGCTTAGCTTTAATTAGAGGAATGGGTCATGTGCTCATTAGCAAGTGATGTGGCGAGTTCTTTTAGCCTACATATAGCTGCGTTAAAAGCACAATATTTATAGCTCCTTCCATTTAACCTGCTCTTTACCTAGATTTTTACATTACGACGATTAACAGCACCGGTGAAACGTACTTTTCATCCAGTTCTTCCTCAAAAAGATCTTTACTTGGATGGTGGAGAACAGCAATTCTTTTGTAACTTATACGCAGAGCTGTATATTATAATTGGTTTTGCATACCATACACAAATTACCTAATCAGAAAAGGTATTAGATAAGGGCGGGCGTTTTTGGGGGACTTTCTTTTGTAATTTTGACGTTCGAAAAGTGCTGATTCTCAGCCTAATTTGAATAAATGACTTTTGATTTTGATTATTGCGCAACTTATCAAGTTAAATCATAAAGTCACCGAGCGTGCATGTCTCAGACAGTTCAGAAATTAATATCCAAACAGCGAAACTTTACGACACTACGTAAAGTTTATCGAAATTGTCTTGTTTTGTAATGCTGAACACAAAAAATCTTAATAACAAAGAGTAAAATTGATAAACCATCTTGTAATTATAAAATTGTTGTCTTACTTCATTTCGCGTGTGTAAAGTGATTTCGTGACTAGATAATTAAACAAATACCTAGGTGCTATCTGACTTAATAATTATTGTATGTAGCGTGTCTACATAAATATACACACGGTTATTTTCTTTGGTATCATACAATTTGCAATGTTATCTTAGCAATTTGTATTGTTATAATAACTTATATTATCAGAGGCTATTGTAAAGTAACTGCTAATAAGTAGTAAATCAATTTCGTTACCTACATTTAAGTATATTTAAAAGGACATAAAAGAAGTCATGTTTTTATTAAACATCACACAATTCCTTCATGATTCACTTTCACGTCCATTGTTTTATTCATATGCAAGAGATCCATTGTGCATCTTCTGTACCATCAATGGAAGTGTTACTAAAACTAGTGTACGATCTATAATATTTTTCTAACCAGCTACCGGTGGGGTCTATCGTGTTACTTTACTGCTACTGATAATAAAATGATTCAGATCAGAACACTAGTGAGGTTACACACGCTTGATTCACGAACTGCTTTTACTCATCTGACCTTTAGGAGTCACCGGCCAGCAGGTAGTTTAAATCGCTAGGATGCTTGAGAAACCCTCAAAGGAATTCATGAATGACGTCATGCTTAAATAAAGCAGTCTGAGATCTTAGCTATTTAGGATAAAGGGCAGGATAACCGCAGACCGCAATCTTGTTAAAATATTTTATCTGAAACATGTAGATGAGTCAAGATTGGGAGAGCATGCATTAGCATAGTTTCTGCGACGCCATATAATTTTTAATATCTTCGATAGAACAAGACCAAGTGTTATTAAAAGACACAGATTTCCATATTATTTATTTATATTGCAGAGGTCAGAGAGCAGCCGTTCCGAGTGAAGCCCGCATTCCAACCCATCTAGACTGGAATTCAAAGATTCTCGTTTATACCTAGGTATTGATTCAGTGTTATAATGACTCGAACATTATCGCAGGTAAGAATTTATGTAGCAGACATGGAATTATTAAACTACAACCAATATCTACACACGTTGTGAACATTAAACTTCATACATTATTGATATTAACAGCATATCAATGCACTGCGCTTTACGACTTGGAATTCTGCCTAAATCACGACAAAAATGAACGGGAAAATACATGATTGCATTTGTCGTAAAAAGTTTTAATACTATTTATAGATTTTTAGTACTAGGTATTAAAAGTTTGTTAAAACTTCACATATAATAGGATAGGGGACTTGATGGGCCACAAGCATAACCTTTATGATTTCTAGAGGCCTCCAAAAATTGCAGAGAAGACGAAAACGGGATTACAAGAATTACTTTTAGATTAAAAATTTATAAAAGATAAAATCCCCAGGAGGCTGGAAATTTGTAGGCTACAGCAACGGAAATATTCGCTTGCAGTCTATAATTTAATTTATAAAAAAATTGTTTAATTTCGAAGTGGTCGGATTAGCCGCAGGCGCACGCGCAGCTGAGACGCAACCGGGTCAGTGTTGCCAGCTGATTGATAGCTCATTTGCTTCGTGTCTGGTAGAAAGTATGCTAAATACCTTGCGATTATACTTCAGCATCCAAGTAGCTGTATTTACATGCAAGTATTTTACCTATATTATAATTATAATAGCTTCTCAGATATTGACTTATCGCAGCTTTTCCCAGGTTACTATGGTCGACTTCGAACTTTATCAGAACCAGTTAAATATCAGAGGGCTTACCACCAGCTCTTATAGCAGGGCAGAAGTTGAACTGCACTGCTTTTTTGTACTTAGTCATAGAACAAAAACCGGCCAAGTGCGAGTCGGACTCGCCCATGAAGGGTTCCGTTACGTTACGATTTATGACGTATTAAAAAAAACTACTCACTAGATCTCGTTCAAACCAATTTTCGGTGGAAGTTTATATGGTAATGTACATCATATATTTTTTTTAGTTTTATCATTTTCTTATTTTAGAAGTTACAGGGGGGGGGACACACATTTTACCACTTTGGAAGTGTCTCTCGCGCAAACTATTCAGTTTAGAAAAACCGGCCAAGTGCGAGTCGGACTCGCCCATGAAGGGTTCCGTTACGTTACGATTTATGACGTATTAAAAAAAAACTACTCACTAGATCTCGTTCAAACCAATTTTCGGTGGAAGTTTATATGGTAATGTACATCATATATTTTTTTTAGTTTTATCATTCTCTTATTTTAGAAGTTACAGGGGGGGGGACACATTTTACCACTTTGGAAGTGTCTCTCGCGCAAACTATTCAGTTTAGAAAAAAATGATATTAGAAACCTCAATATCATTTTTGAAGACCTATCCATAGATACCCCACACGTATGGGTTTGATGAAAAAAAAAATTTTGAGTTTCAGTTCTAAGTATGGGGACCCCCAAAATTTATTGTTTTTTTTCTATTTTTGTGTGAAAATCTTAATGCGGTTCACAGAATACATCTACTTACCAAGTTTCAACAGTATAGCTCTTATACTTTCGGAAAAAAGCGGCTGTGACATACGGACGGACAGACAGACAGACAGACAGACAGACAGACAGACAGACAGACAGACAGACATGACGAATCCATAAGGGTTCCGTTGCCATTTGGCTACGGAACCCTAAAAAATGATATTAGAAACCTCAATATCATTTTTGAAGACCTATCCATAGATACCCCACACGTATGGGTTTGATGAAAAAAAAATTTTTGAGTTTCAGTTCTAAGTATGGGGACCCCCAAAATTTATTGTTTTTTTTCTATTTTTGTGTGAAAATCTTAATGCGGTTCACAGAATACATCTACTTACCAAGTTTCAACAGTATAGCTCTTATACTTTCGGAAAAAAGCGGCTGTGACATACGGACGGACAGACAGACAGACAGACAGACAGACAGACAGACAGACAGACATGACGAATCCATAAGGGTTCCGTTGCCATTTGGCTACGGAACCCTAAAAAATGATATTAGAAACCTCAATATCATTTTTGAAGACCTATCCATAGATACCCCACACGTATGGGTTTGATGAAAAAAAAAAAATTTGAGTTTCAGTTCTAAGTATGGGGACCCCCAAAATTTATTGTTTTTTTTCTATTTTTGTGTGAAAATCTTAATGCGGTTCACAGAATACATCTACTTACCAAGTTTCAACAGTATAGCTCTTATAGTTTCGGAAAAAAGCGGCTGTGACATACGGACGGACAGACAGACAGACAGACAGACAGACAGACAGACAGACAGACAGACAGACAGACAGACAGACAGACAGACATGACGCATCCATAAGGGTTCCGTTGCCATTTGGCTACGGAACCCTAAAAAGGAGGGCAGTTCAAATTCTGCCCTGCTATAAGAGCTGGTGGTAAGCCCCCAGAAAATTACATTCCTAGAGATTAATCGTTTTCTTGGATATGTTGCTCAGTATTTCTTTTTTATTAGTAGTCGAGAATTCGAGACTCGGGCCCACATCCACTTCTATAGAAACGCTGACGTAATTACCATTGCTTACACGGCAAGAAGATACATTCTTCATGCATCACTCACTGATTTATAAAAAAGTTGCGTCTATGTTCTTAAGTCCGTCATAAACGGTATTTATGTAAGAATCGCTAATGATACATGCATAATTCAATTGAACGTGATTTCACAAAATTTACAACTCGGCCTTGTAAAAAGACAAGATTGGTGGATGCAGTTGTTGTTTTTATTTAAATAAGCATAGTACGCTGCTGTTTACTGTAGGACTAAGTAATTAGAAACATCATGACATGACCTGGGTTCCTTATAGAAAAATATTTTGAGAATTTGTTAGAATTGAATGTTGATAAACCGTACGTAGCAAGGCACTAGCACTACATAGGTAGTTATTTTTTAATGTCAACATGATAACGTCCGGATTATTAAAATTTAACCTTAACAGGACTGTTACTAGGTGCAAAAAAACTGATACGAATCCATGATAATAATTTTACATTTATCTTATCAAATTCAATGACTCATTGCGATATAAATAAACCCTTCATACCCAGGTAAATTACATACGTCTGGGAAAAACAATATGGAAGTGAGTGTCGTGTGCGAAATATGCGACCTTGCGAACTTCAGCCCCGTGCATATTGTTTTCACATTCATATTCAGCAGCAAACGTAAAACAATGTGCACAGCTGTTCGGGCGACGGCAAGCATTCGCACTCTTCGATATTATGTGGATTTATATCCTAACTTATTACATGGAACTTAAACATAACTGGCGAAATGTGGGTGTCCCTACTATAGGTCTGTCTAACCCTTCGGGGAAAGAAGGCGTGGTGTTATGTTACGAGAGAGCAAACACAGGCTCGTTCTCATAGAAATACGGCCGAACGGTAACTGGTAATAGTTTCTGCTAAACGCTAGAATACGGGCGCAACGACAAAACACACTGTCGAACTCAATGCTCATGACGACTATCCGATGTTGCCTATTGGAACAGACAGATGCACATTCAGGTCAGTGAGAAGCGTTATCCACGATATAAACGGTTTGAACTCGATATTCACGCGAGAACACGTCTTTATCTCTCAAAATTTATTCCATGTTTACATACTGATCTAGGAGTTAAGGAAAGTCATACTTTGTTTTATGTTTGTTGAGCTAACTAGTTCAAGATAGGTACTCATTAATCACACTAATCAAACAGTGGTAGACTGAGCTTGTAAACTATGACTATTCGTGATATTTAACCAACAACCCTCCAGCTGGTGCTAAGAATAGAAAACTCATATTTATGCTTCGTTGAATTTGCTCAAGGCACGACACCACCAGCCTAAGGAAATATTAACACTTTATTATCCGTCTCCAGAATAAATATTTTGTTTTTTTTTAGCGTATCAGTTTACCGTGTTAACGTTACACTGTAGAATGTGACATCGAGGCGAATAACGACAGGTCACCTTCTGGCGTCGTCCCCGAAGCCCACTTTATTTCTTCCAATATTTGTTTTACGTAAGAAAACATATTTGGAGTCGGCCACTCAATAAACCTCTACCTAAACAAACTGTCGTCAACATTGTTCGGTTCCTGCTCCCTATGACGTGGATATGTGTCATATAGGTAAATTATATGGCGGGTCATATAATTACGTGTTATAAAATGATAATGCGAGCGATTTATCCTCACTGATCCACATCACATTAGATTGTGGTGCAGATTGCAGAATGTTGTAAACTTATTACGCCACTTGGACTGAGCTCCGTATCTCTGTAGTGGACAACTTGTAAACAATACAATTGCTTTTCAAGTATTAGCAACTCAAGGCTCTTCAGAGTTGATTAGATCAGTTTTGAATGTCAACACGGCTTTGGTGCTGCAGTGTTGATACAAGGTTGCAACGTCCTTACATTGGTAGTTATGATTTATCATCGAGATCTACTAACATGCGTCAAACACCTCTACCGTTGACACACACACAACGGCCAGCAATGACACAAAAACGTGTATTAATAAATTTAATGATAAAGGTTACCCGTGATAGAAAAAGTGCTCATTTTTATCAACAGATTGTCGAACTCACTACTTGAAGAAGTGTTCCCAGCGCAACAGATGCAGAAGTCTTTCTCCATTTTTTTTCACGCTGTTAAACTCACCGAAACGAATTTGGTAATCATTTCACCTGAGACCACACACGCTATTGGAATGCAAACGAAATGCACTTGGGAGTGTCGTTAAAACCAAAAGTTAATTAGCTACTGTAACAATAAGCTCTTAAAGATGAGAACAACATTGTAAACCAGTACGGCATGCAACGAGACGTGCGGATTGCCAAAACTCAAAGCAAATGACCTACATTTATTTGGAAAGCATACGCGAAGTGCTCGCGTATTATCGGACAACGTGAAAATATTCTGCTAAGTAACTAACTGTATTCTACAATTTGAAGACCAAGTATTACTTTAAGCGGATTTAAGCGGAGGAGCGTGCAAAACGTAAAGACTAAGTAATAAACTTTCAAGGATTTGCTTGCGTTCTTTACAACTTGAAAGACTTAGAGAAGATGAACTTTATGGAGATAGACGTGCACAATTAGGGCTAAAAATCTTAGAGCCTGATTAAATAGTCTCTCGGTGAAGTCACCTAATAGACTAAGAGCGAGAGTTTCGACCCATGACAAATAAAACATGAAGTCATGACTCAATTGAGGTTACCCAGTTATGAGGCAACGGTCAAAATATAATTTTGAATGGTTCACATCACTTTCACCAGCTTGGTCGCTTGTGGGATCACAAGCGACTAAGCATCTGAGAAGTGATTAAATGTGAAACAGCGCTGTTGAGCCATCAATACCAATAACGTAGTGATGTAAGATCCTTGTAGACAAAAAGAAGAACAATACAGAACCTGACTGATCGTATACTACATATTTTTCAACAAATTGTTTATAAAAAAAACTCGCTGACGCGAGGACAGGCTTGTGAAACTACCGATAAAATGGTACATTTGGACACTAAAGTGCCAATTTTTATTTAGTAAAATTATACTAATTTTAAAGTCGTTTAACAACTTCCAATAACGTGCAGCAATCGATGGCAGTTCACTGCAAGCTTTCCTCTCACCCGGAATGGATAATGTCTGACGATATTACATACGTGAACTCGTATTGCAGTTGTAAAAGGCAATTCCAGGAAACGATAATGTACACAGCCGAGATACACTACGGCAAGAAAACGGTAAATGATACGGCATAGCAGCAACAAAACACTTTGTCTATTATTCAGCGTGCAATCACGTTTTCGTGGCCGAAATAATTGGATGACTTGTTTCGAGAAAGCCCATATCCGTCCGATTCAATTGACCCACAGACGCAATTCCTTTAAGCTTGGATTCACACGTTGATCAGAAATAATGAAGCCTTGCTTTTTAGGAGGAACGTTAAATCATTGTTACCAAAATGGCAAAGGTTCTTTTTTCTCTATTCCAGGGGGGTAATTGCTTTACGCATTATTAGTAGCAGTGGGTTTCGTTTTGACAGTTCAACAACATTCATTGCGTTATTTACGTTGTTGAGCAGACACATTTTTCGAACATATGGAGCAATGGATTAGAAATATCCTTCAAAATGATTCAGATTGAGATTAATAGTGTTACGCAATTAGGTTGCAAGTCCACGTAGAGCCTCTTCTCCGAAGTCGATTTTCCATTAACCTGCCAGCATTTATTTGAATTACATAAACTGATATCCGAGAACAGGCCTCTTCGCTTCACTTCCCGGTACTAAGATAGGATGTGATATAAAATGGTGTGCGCGCTTCCTTTAGTTAGTTACGGCAAAAGGCAGGTGCTGCGAAGGTTTCAGAATTGTTCGAGCACATCCTTGAAAGTTAACATTTTCGACGCAGTACTTACCGTACTTGTTTATTTGTAGGTCATACTCATACTCAAAGGCATTGACGCCGTGGATCCTCATTAACTTGTATGGTTTTTCTTCATTTTCGTAAGCCACAATAACAGAATAGACGAATAGAGGTCACAATATTTTTTGTTGTTTTTAATGCAATTTATATTTGTGTGTACCAAAAAGTTGGTATTACCATCTACTACCTGTTCTTTGTCATCTCCGCTGTCGCCATACTTATATCAGACACTGCAGAAATACAGATGCTTGCGTTTATTTTCACAGAATGAAGACGCAAGCATTTGCAGTGTGTCGACACAGAAGGCTAGACTATAATAGTAGCTGTATGACACACATTACCTATTCCGTACAATATCGAAAGTGCTGACATTTGACCTCAACAGTCTTTAAGTTTGCACAATACCATCATTAATGTGTCAAATATGCATACGTTATTGGTAAATAAAATATCACATTATGTAAATATTTTACTTCATATTCGAGGTCTGCGGGTTATTTATTTATGTAATAATGTTTTATCGTAAATATTTAAAAAAAGTAATTGTACCTACAGACGTCAGCACATCAAGCTATTACAATCTGTCAAATTTATTTAACAGATTTTCAACTTTATAGCTAAAGCGTTAAGGTTCAAGGTTGATTGGGAAAATTTAACGGTTCCGGGTAGCTTGACTTGCAGGCGTCTGTACTACAGTTAAGTACCAACGCAAACAGTTTTAAAACAAGTTAGATGCTCAAGTTTATGATGCACTAACTTAGTAAATACATACTGCCCTATTATTAATATACAATAGCATATTTACCAAACAATGGAACCTTTTTGGCAATGATTTTTTGTGATGGGTCCCTTCTGCGGTGTAACTTTATGTTGCACCACTTTTCTTCCACATAGTTCTTAGAAATAAAGCTTAATGCTTTGGTATTGTGGCTCCGCTTGATTTTCCCCCTACGAAATGGTGAATAGGGCTTTTTGGGAGCTGTTTATTGTATTCTAACAGAGAAAAGTAACGAGTGTCGGCGGAATTTAAAGATTTTGATGGACATGCTAAAGTTTCTCACAAGGCGACAAAGTAATAATTATAATAGGCCAGTCACCGTAGCCAAAAGAATTGCGTTAGTCGCGGAAGACAGCTAAAACTGCAATTTTGAACATTTTTGGAAATATGACCAATGTTTGAAATGCGACGAAATCTCGGTTTCTTTTGGACCTACAGAGCTAATTAAATTTTGTACATTTTAAAAGTTATAAGTCAGAAACTGAAAGACGTCCAAATATGTCGAGGGTTTTTTAGCACCACGAAGTTAGTACTGGTTTTCCGAAGCTGCAAACTCGGTTTTACACTATTGGTATCTGTCCTAACAAGATCCCAAAAAATTACACAGTGCAATTTTTTGCGACAAAACATCGTTGGATGTTTTAAATGACTGGACTATAAATGAAAACAAAAGAAGGATTATACCAGTAAGTACTACGAAAGTTAGCAAAGAATAGAGGAAGGGAAGAGGAAGTCAAAGTAGCTAGGCAGGTAGGTACTACATACTTACTACACATTTCAACATTAAATTATTGCAGTGAAGGCAGCAGCGCGGTCGGAATCCATATGTAGCTGCATTAATCATTGTGCGAGCAATTAAACATTGTAATAATCACGATACCTTAATTGTAATTGGGTTGAAGCTACATAAATGTCGGACTACGAATACTTATGCGAATTTAACCCAAATCTGCTAGAACATATCAGACGAGGAGTAATAAATCATTTGTGCAATAATTTCGTATTTAATTGGATTGTCACGTCTCACCTCTGACTTAATTTTCCATAAATACATATATTGCGAAACATCTCGAGCGCCTGCGATGAAATCCAATATTTTTACTGTATTATGCCAGTGTTTTGATATGGGTAACATTTTAATGAGCCCCTTGGGCTAGATTTATGGAGCTGCCCTCTATAGCTAGATTATGACCTCGCTTGGCAAATGTCAGTGTGCTACATAAGAGTACCCACATACGACGAAGATTTCATTGTCAGCGTAGGTATGTAATGTAGCTTAGACAGCCATAATTACTGTTTGATTGTAAGTAAGGAATGAGGAAGACGCGAACATTGCAACGTCACGCTTAGAAGGTTAATCCATACTGAGAAGACACCTCCAATAAAATTTATGGTTTCCTCTAGAAAAAACAAGTGGTATTAAGTGATTCGTCTAGACGGAATCCACACCAAAACTGACCAAATATTTGTGTGGTGTTTTAAAACCAGACACGTTTTAGAACAGCTTGCGTTTCATACTTCAACAGTTAAATAAACTGAGTCAATAGTATCGATTTACCTCTCACGTAGCACAGATCCACGATTCACACCATGAAAGGAAAACTTATATCTCAGGTCGCTTCAAAAGCTATTCCGTCTCCTTTCAACTACGCAAATAAAACAAGATACGAACTATCGAAGCAAGATTGCCATTCATAGCTAGACTTCGCTGATCAGATTTCACCAATTCCGCTAGCTCGCGTGTGCCTTAAGCCATTGAACGAATATGTAAAACAATACGATTGTTTAGAGAGCGACCACTAACGAGTAACATGACACGCTGTATCATTCAGCTATTTAGTAATCATTATGACTTATAGAACCTGGTTCTATACAGTACAGAATCAGGTTTTATAAGTCATGTCAGTTCGCTGTCTAGTATAGACTATACTAGACAGCGATAGAAACTTCTGGACAGTTAACTGCTATTTCGAGAGCAAATTCAAATCAAATTGGACAAGTTATCGCCGATATTAATCACGATAACGACTCTTCGCATCTTCCTTGTGAAGTCTGAGTATGCATACGTTTTACTTGTTTTATTTAAAAAAAAAAAAAAAAACGTCCCACACTAGGAATTTGTCCTGTATCGCGGGTGCGTTTACAAACATTTAAACTCACATACACAAACAGCCAGACCCGGAACAACTACCTGTAGGCAATACAAATATTTGTTCCGTGTACGTATTTTCTAATCCAAGCAAATAAATTAATTAACTTTTTTTTTATGGCGATAAAGTGTAATCGGGTGGTATCCTATTATTAATTACGTTATCATTATCAGGTGAACTGCGATAAGGTATGTGCTTAATTTCTTTTTTTTTTTGTATTTCCCCTAATAAAGTAGGCATTGGTAGATTCTTTTTTATTTAGTGAAGGAGTGGGATTGCAGTGTCAGAACTCACGTCCCTATGGATCAATACGTGTAGGTAAATTATTCTTATTAAGAACGGTAACTTTTATATAAACTGCAGTTGCTGGTTTCCCTTGAAACTTTTCTTATAATCGATGAATGATTGTTATTAGAAGGAAATGAAACACTTAATCATATAACAATGCCCTCGATGACACATGGTATTCATCTAACTCATTCTGTTAGTATACCTTCAATATGTGATTGTGCTAACTAGCTATAAGGCTCGTTACTTGGATTTAGCCGATTTTTTAGTAAATCGAAAGTTGTAAAAACTTTTTCGATAGGATAGGTTGGTGGACTACTGCGGTTACTTTAGTTCATTGAAAGGTTTGCCATGGTTTATGAATTTGACTCACAGTATTACTTATTACGATTACGTTACGTTTACTTGCAGTCTGCTTTACTTGTCTCTTTTTCTCTAGAATGGCCCACATCACTTGTATGGAATACATGCTGTTATTTTTGTCGACTACACAAGCACATATTCGCGTAGGCGGAAACAGGTTTGCGTGGGGGGCGCGGTTCAAGTAGATAAGCGCATCTTTTGCAGCCTCTCCAGATAATGATGTGCAACTAAGTTCTTAACTTAAGAACGTTGGAAACAAGACACTTTAGACTTATCTTGTTTGAATCCACATCGCTTCTCTCGTCTCGTCTGTGATTGGTCGATTCCTGCGCGTCTCTACACCGCTCCGCTCGTTTCCGCTTCAGTGGAAACGCACCCTTACCTTGATGGGAAAGTGAGTATTGCTTTTTTTGGTGAAAACCGAGTACATAATTTGATTTGGAAAAAAAATAGTATATCATCTCACGAAAAAACTACTTCTTTTAAGTCCCAGGTGTCCGCGACGCGTGGCGTGGAGTTCTGCAGAATTACGCCGGGTAGTGGGCAACTACTAGTAGCCAGGAGTACGTCAAAGGATAGGCAGTGCTTTATCATTATTTATGTGAATAAACACTTTTTCATTTTTTTTCATCATTCGTGGATTAATAGGAACAAACTCTGGTAACTCTGACAGATGCCAGTTTTTGAAATATTATAACAGATTCGTTCATAAGGCGATGGTGGGACTGTGGGATAAGAAGGAAACCTGTAAACTCTCAAATGCCCTCGGAAGGCGTGCCAACTTATTAGGGAAAATGGGCTAAAAAATATGCTGTTGACATCCAAACACTGAACACAGTGGATATAACAATGTATGTGCAGGTATTACTCTTACATAGAGCTCATGAAAAATTACATCATTTGTCAAGTAGGTGTGTTTCCTTCCTCATTGTTGCATAATGAAATGAGTACTCATTTATGGTTTGAAAGTGCAATTCTTAATTTTCTACTACAACCATCTTTCCTTTTATTTGTTTGTGTTGACACAATTACGTGTGTAATGAATGTAATTACATTCAGTACACACATACTTGTGTCAAACACATACATACTTCTGTCAACATGCTTAAAACTAAGTAAAAATAAATAACATTTTGTTTCCTGTTTCCTTCTTGTATAGAAATGTTTAAAATGTTTACCTGCTATTAACAATTAGCATAGTGTTTCATATTTTAGAGGCAGTGTATTCAATCATGCAATAAAATAAAATATAATGGAGTTCAAAGATCAATTAAATTAAGAAAAGAGGGTTCACGTAGCAAAGTAATCCAATTAACCGCAGGTCAGATAAATCTTAGGTAAAGATTGGAAATACAACATTTTATTATCAGCTGAGTTTTAAATAACATAAACAAGTGATGCATACTCTTCCAACACAAAAGTATGCTTATTCAGAAATCCTGACGTTCATAATTTACCATACTTATTGATATTTAAAAATAGTGATAATAAAGATAAGAACCGATGACAAAGATTAAAATTATCAAGCAAATAAACATTATTGCAAAAAATAAAGGTAACATTATTTATAATTTTTGTATCGCAAATAGGTCAGTTTTATGTTCTAAGAATAGTAAGTAACAGATCATTTGCAAAACGTCCTAGTAATATTCTGCTAAATATATTAAGCGCGAAAGTTAGTGAGGATGGGTGTATGGATGTTTATTACTCTTTCACGTAAAAACTACTGAACGGATTTGGATGACATTTGGCATACAGATAGTTTATAACCAGGATTAACACATAGTATACTTTTGATCCCGATATTCCCACGGGATTGAAACCACATGAAACCGCGGGCGCAGCTAGTATGTAATAGAGGCCACATTCCTACCTACTGGGACTGACATTGACCCATTTGTTTGGGACCTTAATATTCAATGCCTCAATTGGTTGCGCTCATAAAAGTTTAATGATGCCGATGATTAATTAGATGAATGGTCAAACATTATGTTTGTACCTATTGTCTTAAAATGTTTATGATTTACTTACTAAGGAAAAGTGTAGATCAATTGGAACATAGAAAGTGTGTGTTATTGTTAAGATAGGATTTTTTGTAGTTTCCTTGTATGCATGTTAGGATAAATCTGCAAGAATGCAATGTCATTTCGGTATGATTTCACCGAGAACAATTTTGAAAAAAGTAATATGTGTGTTTATTTATTTTTTCTTGTTTGTTTTGTTTTTTTAAGATCTATTGTTTTGCTCTAATGCCACTAAATGCATTGTTTTCTTTTTTCTTTTCTTCATGTGAGTTACACAGAAAAAGTGGAAAGCAGGTAATTTTGTTTTGCAAAACCATATCCAGAATTAGTTAGGAATAAGACAGGTATCTGGATTTCAATAAAATTATTTTGTTATAACAAACTTGGATACATGGCTTACTTTGACACATGCATTGTTCTTGTTGAACTAGCTGGCAAATACTTTCAGAAGCCTGTTGCATTTTTATGAATCTGTTGCCGTAAATATTAATTTCTATTGGCACTTGGAATTGCAGATTTAAGTGCAAACAAATATCAATTAAAAACAAGGTAAAAGTTAAGTCTTCCTGCTTGTATTGTGAGAACTTATTGATGCCTTATCTATTAGATAAAATACAGCTGCTTGGAGTACTTAAGTTGTTGGTTTGTACTTAATAAAGTGTGGTCACAAGAACCCCTGAACCATTGCATTTTCAAACTAACGTTACTTTGATAATGCAATGATTCAGGGGTTTTTGTTTGCATTTAAATCCACGCTACTTTCTCACTGAGGAGTTTAAAAAAATGTTAACTTTTTACAGTTAAAACCTAATAGCCTGTTGACTCAAATGGCATATAAAAATTCGAAGTTCTAAGATTTCGGGTCTGTGATGTTTACAAAGAATGGGTGTCATGGGATTTGATGGGATACTGGGTGTAGAATAAGTACCTGTATGTGCAAGCCGTCTGCCAACGAGCGGGCTGTCGAGCAGTAGCCGGCGCAGCGACCAGCGACCCAACACGCCGCCGCCCCAGCCGCAGCCGCCGCCGCTGCCGCGCCTCATGCCGTCACGTTCCACCATCACACCAAACTTATACACATTACACACCAAACACTGGCAACTACTCTCAGCCTCGCACGACCAACATCAACCCTCACAGATTAACTACTACCGTTATGAAACATCGACATCGACTCCGACCAGTCTTTGCACAACGCGTATTGAGTAACCGACTCGCAACGCATCAGCGAGAGAAAGTGCCGATAGTCAGCCGAACGTACGTGCTCGCGGACGCGCTACAGATGCAGCCTCAGGTGGGGAACACTCGCTGTTATTGAGTTCCCATTGTGCTGACTGGACTCACGGTTACAAAACGAGATAAAAAACAATACCGCTATTAACTATTCATCGAGTTGTTTTGATGATTGTTATCGCGGACATCGGGAACCAAGCGCGGTTAAACAAGCAATGCAATTTTATAAAAATAAAATGAACAAAATTGAGTGTCTACGAGTAGGAAACTACAATACATTCCATTCACATCTGTCAAAGAAGACCGGTACTACATGTATTCGACGAAAACAGTCAGCAAGTCAGCAACTCACACAACTCACACTTTTATCGCACGCAGCACGCACGACACAGACCATAGACTGATTTATTTAAATTAGGCTATGGACTAATAAAGCTGTCAGGGTGGTGACCCTGACAGCCAGGAACGGAACATACCTGACAGTGACAGACCAAACATTGACAAATACAGTCAGTGTAGCCAGATCAAAACTCGTTATCCTGTCAGTAGAAATCGTAAATTGCGTCTATTAGTAGAAAAATCCGTAAGTCTATGGACATTTTTTAATATTTTTTTTTGCGAATTTTCTTACTCAATATTTGTTGTAATAGTAGCTTAATAGAATTTTATGTTATTGAATTACTGGCAGGTTTTATGTCTATGGTTTATAAAAAGATTATGTTGTCATAAAGCAGTTTGGAATAGATTCGAGAGGGGTGTCTCAGGTCTAGGAGTCGAATGGAGTTTTATATATTATGTTAGATGTTTAGTTTTGTGTGACCTTATTTTGATAGATAAGTTATTATTGGTTTGATATGGGAAGTACATAATAAAATGTGATGTGTTAAACAAAAGTAAAGTTTACTTGAAGGGTCGCCTATTCTCACAGCATGAGGTTTGCAAGAAGGGTCGGTTTTTAACAGGTAATGGGCTAGAGCTCATGTTGTGAGAAACAACAAAAGAAGAGCCCAAGAAAATGTTTTGGAGTAAAAGTTAAAATTCAAAAAGAAATTGTTTAAAAAATTCGCAAAAATGACTGACGATTTAAAGTTGTCAAAACTGACAAACGAGTCAGAATACTTGTTATGGAAACAAAAATTATTGCTATTTTTGACAGCTAAGGAGCTCGATTCTGTTTTGGATAACGACGCGGTAACAAAGAAAGATTTTAATAAAAAGGATGCAAAAGCTAAATTAATGATTATATGCGCTATTAGCGACAAATATATGGTATATGCAATTAATTGCACAACAACCAAGGAAATTTTGGAAAAATTTGATCTACTATTTCTAGGACATGAAGATACTCAAATTTCACATTTATTAGAGGAATATTATAAATTTAAATTCGAAAACAAAGATTTGATGACGGACATAGCAGAAATTGAACATAAAGCGACAAGAATAAGAAATTTAGGATACAAGTTTGATGATAAAGAAATAATGTCAAAAATTCTTTCAAATTTACCAGAGAAACTATATCATTTTAGAACAGCTTGGGAATGTACAGCATCAGCAGAGAAAAATTTGATTAACTTAATATCAAGATTAAATTTGGAAATAAGGATGAGACGAGAATCTACACATAATTTTGAAGATCAAAAACCTACAACATCTGACAATGCAGAACATACTAGAAACAGTTTTCATGTAAGGAGTTGTTTTAAATGCGGTAAGAAGGGACATATTGCAAGATTCTGCAGAACAATAACTGGTGACGGAAAAGCTAATAACAACATAGCTCAATGCTATAAATGCATGAAGAGTGGACACAGACATGCAGATTGTAACATAAAGTTTAACTGTGTGAACTGTAAGAATGACTCGCATTTCACAAAGTTCTGCCTAAAGCAAAATGTATGTAACCTTGCAAATAATAGTGCAGAAACAGAGGTTGAATTTGTAATTGATTCAGGCACCAGCAGTCATATTGTGACATCCGATAGTTATCTTAAAGATACAAAGAAGATTAATTATAAAATTATGACTGCAGATGGAAATATTCACCATGTCAACACTATGGGCAACATTTATACGGAAAACATTACTTTCAAAGATGTTTTATGTGTTCCCCAACTCAAGAAGAACTTAATATCTGTATCTAGCTTAGCTGATGATAATTATTTACTAAAATTTTTCAGAACGAGATGTCATATCGTAAGTGAGGGCTCTGAATGTATAGAGGTCGGTGAATTGAAGCAAGACGGTCTGTATTACTTGAATATTAAAACCAAGCCAGTCATATGTTCAAGGTCAGTAAACATTTGTCAAATAAATGCTGATTTCTGGCATCGTGCATTAGGTCATGTACCTATTAACAGGACAAAGGATCTTGTCCGTGGTATAGATAGAGGCCTGGTAAAGGAGATTGACATCTGTGAAGTCTGCACACAGTCAAAATTATGTAGGAAATCTTTTAAAACAAATAGACACAGAGCTAGTAAGCCTTTAGAAATTATTCATAGTGATATTTGTGGTCCTATTGAAACAGAAACATGGGATGGTTACAAATATTTTATTACGTTCTTGGATGATTATACTCATTTTGTTAAAGTTTTTCTAATCAAAAATAAAAACGAGGCGTTTTCTAAAATAACTAATTATATTAATTTGGCGGAAAATCATTTTAAAACAACAGTTAAAACATTCAGATGTGATAATGGGGGTGAATATACTAGCAAACAATTTAAAATGTATTGTAGTAACAAAGGTATTAATATTGATTACACTATTCCTTATACTCCTCAGCTGAACGGTAAAGCTGAACGATTAAACAGGTCATTAATGGAACGAACCAGAGCGTTGCTTTTTGATATGCAGCTACCACATGTATTATGGGGTGAAGCCGTTTTAACTTCTGCTTATTTATTGAACAGGAGTGCAAATACAATAAATGTAAAAACACCAGCTGAAATGTGGTTTAATAGAATACCTAGTTTAAAACATTTGAACATTTTTGGATCTTTAGCATATTATAAAAATAATTTTCAGTTACATAAACTTGACTCCAGGAGTAGCAAAGGGCTCTTAGTAGGGTTTACTAACAACGGTTATAAGATATGGGATCCTTCAAGTTTTAGAATTGTTTATTCGAGAGATGTGGTGTTTAATAATAATAAGAGTGATGTTGCAGATTATTTGAAAATGTGTAATTGTAGAGTGAAACAGTGTGATTTAGAAAATTTATTTAAAAAGGTTAGTGTCGATATTGGTGGTAATGGTTTTCGTGGTGAAGGTGGTGATGATTTTCGTGGTGAAGGTGGTGATGATTTTTGTAATGATAGTGGTGATGGAGTTGTTGGTGATAAAGTAGTTTTTGAAAATAGAGGTGAAGTTAGTAATGAAGATGCTGAGGTTTTTGAAGGCAGTATTGAAGATGTTATAGTTGGAGTTGGTGATGAAGATAATGAGATTTTTGAAGATAGTGTTGAAGACATAGTTGGTGTTGAAGAAAATAATAGTTTGAGAGGGGAAGTTAGAGATGATACAGTAGTTGAGATTAGTGATGAGTTTGAGGATGCAATTGAACCAGTTATTAATGATGGATTGCGGATTTTACCGAATAGAGAAAGGAGATTGCCATCTAGGTTGAAAGATTATGATTTAGAGACTTCGTTTTTGACTTATACAGATGTTTTTAATAGTTTTGATAAAGATTTATGGAAACAAGCAATGAATGAGGAAAAAGATTCCTTAGAGAGAAACAAGACTTGGGAAATCGTTAACAAGTGTGAAGCAAATAATAGGAAAGTAATTTCGAGTAAATGGATATTTACTATAAAGCCTGGTGGAAGATATAAGGCTAGATTAGTGGCGAGAGGTTTTGTACAAAAATACAATATTGATTATAAGGAGACATATAGTCCGGTGGTAAATACTACTAGTGTTAGGTTGTTGTTGGCGATTGCAGCTCAAAAAGGTTTTAAAATTAAGCAATTTGATGTAAAGACAGCATTTTTATATGGAGAATTAAATGAGGATATTTTTATGGAAATACCTTTAGGATATGATATAAAAGATAGAGAGAATAAAGTATGTAAATTAAAGAAGAGTTTGTATGGATTGAAACAAGCACCACTTATGTGGAACAAGAGATTAACGGAATTTTTGAAAAAAATGGGTTTTTTACAATTAAAATCAGATCCATGTGTGTTTATAAATAAAGATAAAGAAATATATTTGGCTATTTATGTAGATGATGGCATTTTGATTGGTGAAAATGAGATTGATTTAAATAAAATTATTAATAAATTAGAAACAGAATTTGAAATGCGGAAATTTGATAAGACTGAAAAGTTTATAGGGTTTGATATTAAAGTAGAACGAAACTCTATTAAGATTTATCAGGAAAGTTATATAAATCAAATTTTGGAAAAATTTAAATATGAAAGCTTAAAAGATAGTAGTCATCCAGATATTTTAGTCGATACACATCAAGAGGGGAAAGTGGGAGTTGATGATGTGCATCGATATAGACAATTGATTGGTTCATTGTTGTATTTGGTTAATAAAACAAGACTGGATCTGGCTTTTCATGTTGGTTATTGTAGTAGACATCAAGAACATCCTAACTTGAATGATTTTACAAATATTAAGAACCTTTTTAGGTATATTAAAAATACAGTTAGCAGTGGTATACAGTATGTTCGTGGTAACGATTTAACTTTAAAAGCGTATTGTGATGCAGACTTTGCAGGTGATCCTGATACTAGAAAAAGTACGACTGGTTTTATTATATTTTATGGTGGTGGTCCAATTCATTGGTGTTCACGTAAACAGTCAGTCACTGCTCTTTCCAGTACTGAGGCTGAATATATTTCTGCAGCCGAGTGTATTAAAGACCTATTATACATTCAGAGTTTGATCTACGAGTTGACAAATAAATTACCAAAAACACAGTTGTTTGTTGATAATCAATCGGCTATAGTATTGATTAAAAATGGAATTTTGAATAGAAGAAGCAAACATATTGATGTTAAATATCATTTCATTAAGGAAAAAATAGATAAGAATTTGTTGGAAATTCATTATTGTTCGACTAAAAATAATTTGGCAGATATATTAACTAAACCACTGGACAGAACAAAGTTTTTGAGATTGAGACAGTGTATAGTGAGTGATACGTAAAGGACATTCTGTAATGTGATGAGTTATGTAGGTTTATTAGAATATAAGGTTGTTTGAGAATTAATTTGAAATGTTTAAGTTAGTTAAGTAAGGTGTTTAGACTAATTAATTCAAAAGTTTGTTTGTTGTATTTAGTTATGTTGGGTGGGTTAATTAAGCTGGGTTTTATTTTGTTTAATGAGTTGATGGGAGTTATATAAGAGATGTTATTCTAATTGTAAGAAACATAAAATTCAGAGGGGATGTTGTAATAGTAGCTTAATAGAATTTTATGTTATTGAATTACTGGCAGGTTTTATGTCTATGGTTTATAAAAAGATTATGTTGTCATAAAGCAGTTTGGAATAGATTCGAGAGGGGTGTCTCAGGTCTAGGAGTCGAATGGAGTTTTATATATTATGTTAGATGTTTAGTTTTGTGTGACCTTATTTTGATAGATAAGTTATTATTGGTTTGATATGGGAAGTACATAATAAAATGTGATGTGTTAAACAAAAGTAAAGTTTACTTGAAGGGTCGCCTATTCTCACAGCATGAGGTTTGCAAGAAGGGTCGGTTTTTAACAATATTTGACTAAATTCCTTTGTTTGGATGAATGGTTAAAAAATCCGTAGATTAGCGATGCATGTCAATATATCCGTAGGTGAATCCAAAAATCCGTGGACCTACGGACAAGTCCGTGGATTTGGCAACGGTGGATAGAGAGCAGCACTGCCGGAAACTAAAACCGTATTCTAGAACGACTAGAACATACATAGAACGAATTGTCTTTGTTAGTTTTTTTGGCTGTCTGAATAACGCATTATTTTACGACTTCAATGGAAACAAACTCAAAACAAAACCAATTAAATAAGAAAAGGATGCCCACTAGTTGTCCGTATCAATCTTGTAATGCTGCGACCACATTGTTGTGATAAGGCGAACTACACTTCGAGCGCTCTCTCTCGCACGCCGCTTGACTTCTCGCTGTAAACAGCGCACGAAGTGTAGTTCATTTACTGACAATGCAGCAATGTAGCCATAGCAATAAAGTAATTATACAATACGATTGCTGCTGTCAGAGGTAAAATAACTGAGTAATAGTTATTTGGATTTCCCTAGAACAAAATATGTCACCATAGATACACATGCAGCGACTTCCTGGCGATTTCACGTCCACACACAGATGTTGACGACCAAATTATCGTTAGCGTATTTTATGTGTAGCTAACATTACATATCTTCCGCTAGAGAGCACTATTCTTCCTCTTAGCGTGTCGATGGCAAAAAAAAATATGGTTGCTTGTTTATTTCCTGCACACGTGGGGACTTACAGGTGCGTCCAGACCTGGCGAATGCGCCGCTTGCGAACTGCGCGCGTGCATTCATGTTCGTACGCAGCTCCTGCGCCGTCCGCTCGCCGCTCGCGCGCAAGATACGCGCCGTACACGAGCGGCGCAGGAAGCGCGTGCGCGTTGCTGCAGCAATTATGCTAACGGCAGTCGTATGGTCCGACATCTTCGGAAGCAAATTCACAACTGAGGCTCATAGTTCAAACGCGAAAGAAGCTATGTGCGCATGAACTACGCGCGCGCTACACTCGAGGCTTGCCGGAATTGCATTAGAGCGGTGCACCAAACGTAGGCTGTAACCGCACGCGAGCAACACGCGCGCAGTTCGCAAGCGGCTCGCGAGCGGCGCATTCGCCAAGTCTGGACAAACCTTTATGGCTGCGTGGGCGAATGCTATCCGCGTTGCTGAGTTTTGGGTCAAATAAAAAGAAAACCTTTTGTTATTTTGTGAAATGGTGCCCTCATTGCACTATACTATAACAAAAAGTTTATAATAAAAAAGATTGAATTTCATTATCATTTTAAATAATTTAATACATTATAATATGAGATGGTATGTATGTACAGCACATCAAGCTACTACAATCTGTCAAATTTCTTTAATAGATTTTCAACTTTACCGCTGAAGCATTAAGGTTCAAGGTTGATTGGGAAAATTTGACAGTTTCGGGTAGCTTGACCTGCTGGCGTCTGTACACACTATCCCATTAGTAATAAAACATGTATTAATATTAATAAATAACGCAAACAGAACATGAAGCTTAGGCATCTTCTCTCATCTCCTAACAGCATTTTAAGCTCCTTGCACAGCGCATTAAAAAATAATTAGATTTTAATCATGATTGCCCTGCCCCTATCTTTATTTATTTGGAGTCGGAGCAACGTCATATTCATCTATACTATTTTTTTAAATTGCCGTTAATGTCCCACGGCAGGGAAAAGACCTCGCTACTCTCTTTCCACCAGAGCTGCCAAAGACCAATCGGTCTTCTTTCATCCATATTATTTTTTACTAGCCTGCGCTGTCCCACTCCTGGGCAAAGGCCTCTCTCCACTCCTTCCATCTTTCGCGGGTCTGCGCGTCCACCTTCCAGTTTTGACGAAACTTATCCAGCTCGTCCCGCCATCTCCATACATATTCATTAAAAACAGATTTTGCACTTTAAAGTAAATACTACTTCCATGGATAATAAATGAAAATAGTTGTCAAAATCAAGGTGGTGTTGAAAGGCATCACATCCATTGGCAGAATTGTCGACATCGGCACCATTGCCATAGAGAAAAATAGAATAGAATAGAAAAAAATTGTCATTGTCAGTTGTTGTCATTTGTCAGTGGCTTCGGCCTTACTTATTTTTGAACAAGAAGGATGTAACTGAAGATGAGGCTTTGGCCTTACTTGTAGTCAAGAAAGACAATAAAGACTGAAGACGAGGCGGTATGGTCCAAGACCTTAGCCTGCCCAAGAAGGGCGAAGGGAAAAAAAAAAAAAATGTAATTTGTCAGATTTCACACGTCATGTCATTTTAGAATTTCGCTTCGTCTGTATTAAAGAAGCGCTGTTTTATTGATTTAAATTAACAAAATGAATTTTTATTCACAAACTCTGTTCTGTATCTTTATCCTAGTGGCCGGTGCTTTTTGTGAAAATAAATATTCACGTAGCGCCAATGAAAAGAAAAAGAGCGATGTAGATTTTAGAAGTTTGGAAAAACCTTTCAGAATGAATAAGCTCAATTTATTATGGACTAAAGCTCGACAGGTAAACAGCAGTTTTATTCATACATGTTTTGTGATCTCCAGTTATCGTCATTTTACTGTTGTTTTTCCGGTAATGAATTTGCCGCCCCTTTTCTTGCACCCAGATGATTTCAAGGCGCTGTTATGAGCAGTACTCTACGTTAGTTTCTTATTAAATGTCTAAACACAATTTAACACGTTGCAGCGCCTTACAGAACCAAAACTGAAGTCCTTGTACAGTGATTTGATGATTCAAGACAAAGAAGAATTAATACACAAGAGGGTGAAAAGTGAAGGAGGAGATAAGGAGGGGTTAAAAGAAGCTGAACTGAGGCGCAAACTAACCAGCATCATGTCTGCTTATAGTTTGCTGCACCACTTTGACCCTGATGCTGCTAAAGAGAAAGACCATCCTGTAAGTAATGTTAGAAATAAGTAAGAAAAATACTGTACCTTAAATTCTTTATCAAACATTTGTAATGGCCTGTTTCACCAACTTTGAAGTCTATCTGTTAGTCTATAAAAACCCTGTTATATAAACATTGGACATCGTACGAACAACATGTGCTCAGAAAATGTCAGCGTTCCGTATCGTTGAATGTGTTCTGAAGTCTATCTGTTAGTCTATAAAAACCCTGTTATATTGAAATCATCTGGAAATATTGACAATTTAAGTTTTGTGAAACTGGCCCTAAGATATATTGTCCTAAAAACAAAAGAATGATATTAGTCATCATTCTAAGATAAAAATAATAGCTTCCTCATGTTAACAAAGAAGTCAGTAGAGATAAAAAAAAAATATGTACAAAAACAATGTCTGATAAAGACATTGAGATAATAAAATGTAATTGCTTTTACAGTGATCATTGGCACAGCTGTTGCTCTAAACTGATAAATTCTTAATAGCTTTGTCTAAAGACAAAGAAGATGTGTTAGAACTTCAGAAGGTTATTATATTAGTACACTGTTCAGGTATCAAAGTCAGACATTCAATCTGATTTCATCCATCTTTTTATTTTCTTTAGCTAACAAATTATAATATATCCTACAGCAGCTGAATGTGTAAAAACCTATCTTTTACCATTTTTATTTAGAACACATTATTATTTAGGTTTATTGTTCTAATATTACCAACCTACCCAAATAGGTTTAGACCTGTCATAAATCTATTTCTATATAGCACAGCTTATGAGTCCAAAACTTTTATTTTATCTAGGCTTACAATTCAGCAATGGATGACTATATAAACAAGAGTATTTTCAAAGACAAAAAGCTAAACTATCTGTGGACAAAGGCTGAGGCTTCAGGGTTTACAATGGAAGAACTGCTGGCTCTGCGGGAGGAGTTTGGACACCATCAGGAGAAGATAGACCAGTACTATGACTTGTTTGATGATGAATCCCCTAAAGATGATGCGTTTAAAAGTAAGAAATTCATAACATACTTTAACATCACGCTTGTAATACCGGAAGGGTTAGGCAAAGGTGTAGAGCTATACTAATCCACATTTTTCCAGTTATTTTTATGTTCCATGTATTTGTATAATACATATGTAGTTTTTGTTTGAAAAACAATATTAATTACTGATATACCTACTTTGAAAAAATAGTGGCTATAATTTATGCACATATTTATGAATTATTTTTCCAAAGTCATAAGCTATGGTAATTCCAGCTGCCAACTGTGTATTCACACTATTCACAGTCACAATATTATGACAACGATAATAGTTACGATATGAATTTGTAGCTCAATTATCTGCAGACTCCAATCACTGAAATTAATTTGGCCTTCTGTATCAAATTGCATGACAGACGAGTTACTAAATAAATGTTTTGAGGCATGTGGCTATTTTATAGTTTCTGCACCTGCAACCTGTCATAAGTATATGGTATGAGTTTATGTAAGTATGTATGGATTTTTGTATATATATTATCTCCACATTACAGATGTCATAAATGAAGAAGATTTAGACAAGTTCAATGAAATCAGGGAACAAACAAATGAAATGTCAAAGGACTACATTGATAAGGCTAATTTAATCAGGGATAAGCACCGTGATTTGCGGGATGGCTATGACCGGCTGCAGAGAGTCATTGCCAAAGGTAAACAACTTTATATACATTTTAGTTAAATATCAACTGGTTGATTGAGAGCAGTGGTGCCCAAGTGGTAATGGCCAAGACTTGGAGCTGTAGGTTCGATCCCAGACAGGCGCTTTACTTTGTGTAAATTATTTCTTCAGCACTGCTTTCAAAACGGTGAAGGAATACATTGTGAAAAAACCGGCATGTTCTAGAGCCAAAAATTCAAAGACTGACATCTGCCCACCCACACTGGGTCATGTGTCCCAAAAGTGGAAACATTATAGGTAGATTATGCTATTAATTAGTTCCCTAAGAGATTTTTAATAATATTTATTTTTTAATAAAGACATTGTTTTGATTGCAAAGGGGTCATCACCATCAACAGTTCAAAGTGTTCTATATAAGTTATATACTATCAAATGGGTCACATATTTAATTCATCTGAACTGTACCAGCAATTTTATATTGCTTTGTATTTACGTAGCTTATAATATCACAGTTGTTCCATTTGTAACTCGCCCATTACAAGCTCATGCAGATGCAGGGTCATAAAATATTTATAGACAGTTTCTGTTGAAGCATTTATGTCACAATTCATCAAATGTGGGGCACCTGAACTACTTTTAGTTGACATTTATGCTACACATACTGCTGTGTACTGTACAATGAATCATTTGTATAAAATTGTTGTAATGGGAGTAACAAAGATGTTTAGTTTTCCTATGGTCGCGCTATGCTCATTCTAGCACTGTTTTAATGGTCAGAGGGAAATAATGAAATCTATCTTTTATTCTAAATGTTTAAATTCATTTTTTACTTCTCAGCCCCGAACAACAAGGAGTTCATTGAACCCAAAGTGCAAGGCCTATGGAAGATCGCAGTTGGTGCTAATTTCACTACAGAAGAACTGGCTTCATTGAAGGTACTTACTGCTAATTAGAAAAGAGCTACTTTATCCCAGCTCAAGAGGTCAGCACTCACAAATGTTCCAAGATTCTCGACTTGCGTTGGCACATCTTCACCATCATCCTTGGAATCGGCGCAGTATTCACCCCCTCTTTGTAGCAATTTCAGTTGGTCTTGATATATGATCTACTTACAAATATTTAAAGTTGAGCCAGGTTGCATGATAGCAAATGTTGAGCGACATTGTTGTGGCAACACCTGTCAGCGAGCGTTTACGCAGACTGGCTGTGTGGACAAGAAATATTGATGTAAACATTCTTCCAGCAACATTTGTTTACCATCCATGTGTGTCATAACCGCGTGTATTCCGTCCTTTCCCAGGTGGAACTCCAGCATTACGAGTCGCGACTGCTAAAGCTGCGTAATTTGCAAGCAAATAACGTAAGCATTCGCGAGAAACACAAGAGCAAGGTTATTTTTTTTTTGTTCTTTTCTTTTTATTGTTTCATATTACAAGTTTATTACTTACTCTTTTATTTCAATGGATCTGTTTCTTGTTGTGGGACTTGTACGTTTTCTTTTTCGTTTATGTATGCACTTTTTTTAACATTCAGTGATAGATCGGCACAAAGAGATTTACATTTTTATTTCTTACGAATGTTAACAACTCATTTGAAAGCCATAGAAATGGACTGCTCAAATTCATATTGAATCAATCCTTGACCTCTTATAGTGAAAATGTTCATGATATTCTTTTTTGTGATACTCAGGTGGCTGGCGCCGGCGAAAAGATGAACCACTTTGAAGAACAGGAGCAGATGATCAAGAAACACTCCAGGAAGGTCGCGAAGCTTCATGCTGACCTCGAGAGTAAAATACTCGAACGTCACATTGAGCTTTAAGTGCTTAAAACTTGCCAAAGCTGAGTGTCAAATTTTTTCGATTCCTTTGAATGTAATGCATTTAGAAAAGATTGTGATTCTATTTTCGTGGGTAGCTAGGTGTACTGTTCGTTACATAGTTATGATATAAAATCAAGTTTACATATTGAATGTTGTGTGTAGAATATTTTTTTAGTGTAAGTTATAATAAAAATGTAAATAAGAATGATGAATCTCAGTGATTGTTTCTAATAAAAAATGAGTTTGAGTCTCCTGCAAACAAAACGGTTGTTTCATTTGAATTGATGTAAATTCATGAAGGAATGTTTGATACTTATTTCAATAGTCAGGCCCTATTCAAGAACACACGCAAGTTACTTTGACAACGGTTTATTTGCCTAGAACTTACCGCATATCCTGCTTTTAATCATATTCGAGACAAAGTAAGTCCTCAATAATAATTTACTTATAAATATACACATTCCCCAAATAAACCTATTAAAAAAAGATATTATTGAAAAACAGGTGGTATTATTAAAAACACCAGTGGATACAGTGCATCAATATATCGATATTTAATCTTCATGTACAAGCAAATTTATTAATACATGTTTAATATTCCGCCTCGGTTAACGAGCGTACCAATTATCGAAACTAATATCGCATTATGCCATAATATAGTGTAAAATATGTATAATAAACGGCGGGCGGCGACCGCACGCAAGGCAACTCAAAACACTCGGCGGCACTTCGGAATCACATTCCAAGCTACCTACTATTACATTCGTTTACGCGTATATCTACATCAGATGAAAACGGCGACGCCGACTATAACATAACTATAATTCGTCTAAACGTAACGTCGCGACCGGCGAGCGGCAGTAACAAATAAAACTACATCCGACTCCCCTCACGAGTTTCATTATAATGAATCGTTTAATGCTCACTTCAGTCGATCGTACAGTATAAGTAGTTCTCTTCTCGATAGGACATCTTCTCTATTATGTATATAGATAATCTGTATAATATAATTCTTTCTCACTAATATCTACACCGTTTCCAAGGGTTACAATTATATATAATCCTGTGGGGCCGGGGCGGGCGGGGCGGGGCGCGGCCTCGGGTGCGTCCGGCCGGCTCTAGTGAGTCCACTTGCTCCAAGCCTGCGACAAGCGAGAGTTCGTCAGTCAGCGAGGTGTACAAGTTGATTAGGGAGTAGGAGATGGAGGCGGATGTGGAAAAATAAATAAATAATTTAAGACAAAAATAGACCAATAATTGGTAATAAAATTTTTGAACGGGCAAACTATATTTTACAAAAAAATAAAACTGTGTTTCGGCTGGTCACTTTGTAGACGATTTCTGAGTGATTCATAAATTAAGCCGTCTTCACTAATCAGTTGCTCACTTAGAACTGAACCTGGCGGCGGCGGTGACATGGGAGTAAAAACTTGAAACTTCAAGTTACATAATATATCTCCACAACAATGTTTTGGAGCCATTACAATTACGTTAGGATCTTGCGGAGGTACGATTTCAAGCGGAAGCTCCGCACGTGCGAAGTTCCGTGACGCGCCTACAGTAGACGTAGAGTGCAGACAGGCCGCATGCGTACCTGCTTGTCGGCGTGCTGCGGCGCCTGGTCCCAGTGCGCGTGCTCGGGCGCGGGCGCGGCGGGCGGCAGGTAGTGCAGCGGCAGCGCGTGCATGAGCGACAGCGCGGCCGCCGTGGCGCCGCCGGCCCCCACGCCGCCCACGCCGCCGTAGGCGCCCGCCTCCATGCCGTGCGCGGGGCCCACGTGGCCGCTCACGCCGACGCCGCCCATGCCGCTTACCCCCTGAGCGACATAACATGACTACGTTAGTCAAGTACTTGGACAGTTCAAGCTGCATGACCAGCTTCGTTATCTTCCTTATGATAATGAAGGAGCGCAAAATTAAATAGCGGGGTCCACACCGGACGATCCAGTGCGCTCCGATCGGGTGCACAAATGCGCGGTCGGTGTGAACTTGCCGAATCTTCGATCTACGATCGGCGCTTCATGATCGCGGAAAGTGGAACGCTGATCCAAATGTGAATCCTCCAATGTGGACATAGCTAATCAGGTCTCAGTATGCTTGTTAGTATAATAAAATAGTAAAGTCAAAACTGTACAATGAATATTTTTTTTTTTTTTATATAATACTCGTTCCACATCTTGTAGCAAGATGTGGAATGAGTCTGATACCGAAAGTATAGTATATATTCTGGATTGGCGCAAAAACGGCAGAACTAGTTTCGATGAAATTTGGCACACAGAAAGTTTATAACCAGGCCCAGCAGTCTCGACATTCATAGCGATCGCTTTACGACCGAATTCGGTCGCAAGTCCTGTCACTTCCATACATTTCACCTGTCAATTCGGGACTTTGCGACCGAATTCGGTCGTAAAGCGATCGCTGTGAATGTCGAGACTGCTGGGGCTGGATTAACACATAGGGTACCTACTTTAATCCCGGTAGTACGTTCCAGTGTGATATTTTCAGACAATGAGGACGAAGCTGGCACTGGCAAAAGCTAGTAGCCAATAAAGTTCAGTAAACTGACGTAAATACGGCACATGGCTTTTATAAATATAGAAAACGATAAGGTTTGTAGAGCGTCATCTTTGTCACAAAAAATCTGTGCAACAGTATCTTTTTAAAGAACGATGTATTACTATCAACGGCCGGCACTCTATTCTAGTGAGGTCTGAGAGTATCTGAAGAAACCGGCGTGCATGTATGACCAGACGGATGAACGAAAACAAAGCTAAAGGGACATTTCCTAAGTCTCAATCTTTTATCCGTGGAATAAAATTGACGTCTGACAGTTCTAGTATGGAAAAACTAAAAAAAAAAAACCAATATTTATTCCCAGGATAAGACTTATTTTGGGTATAAAAGTTTGGTGAAATTCGCCCTAAGGATTAGTCGTTCTGTAGTTTCTGGCTACCCGCATGGGAAAAAAGCGTGAGTCGGTGTATCCGTGAGGCTCACCTGGTATCTGTCATGGTCGGGCATGTGCTGGTGGTGCAGGTGCGCGTGCGGCCAGTCGTCGGCCGCGGTGAGCTTCCAGGCGCGCTCCGTGCCGATGGGCCGCGGCTTGCGTTCCTCCTCCTCGCCCCAGCCGCCGCCCGAGCTCACGTTCACGCCCACGCCGCGCTCCAGGAGGGACTGCGATTTAATCATCGATTATTTATAAAAGGGGCACATGTACAATAAATTAAAATAGAGCACAGTTAGTTATTTGCCTGAGTAATATTGAACCTGTGCGTGCGTAAAGTAAAAAATCATGTTAGCGATTCTATTTACAGAATCGTCAATTGATCTTAAAATGGATGGAAACCGATTCTGAAGACTTTCTAGGTCGAATTAGATCCAAAATCAAATTCATTATGTTTTATGATAGCTAAACACTTGGTGACTGAATGAGAGTAACCGAAGATCGAGTAAAAATGGCGTGCGATTAAGAAGTCTCTATCCAGCAATGGATTGCTGTAGGCTTTACTATTTGAGTGTTACCTGGTAAGCATGGTGTTGCTGCGGCGTGTGCTGCATGGGTTTAGGTGACTGGTTCATAGGCTGCTGCTGATACGACATCAACAGCGCGCTCAGGTTGCCCGCGTTGCTGGCGCCCGCGAACAACTGCAAAGTGATAGTTTCCACATGATCAGACAAATTCAAGAAAGAAAATAAACAGGCGCACAAAAATGAATAGACCAAGGATGCAATTGACTGTCTTCTGATGCTGTCAATCTTTGGTAATCGTACAAAATGAGCTGAATTTAGGGTCAAACATATGCCTTCTGTCATCGATACTATAAGACGAAGAATTATACTTTAAGAAGTATCATTGTTATTTATACTTGTGATGTGATAGCCTTAGTTGTGAAATTCAAGTGGAACTAATCAACTCAAATTCATTTATTTAACTTACAAACGGTTCTTAACCAAACCAGTAACACAATAAAATACTAGCTAACAGAAGACTTGTCAGATTCATTTTTCGAGCAACTGTGGTCAGATACGATACTTTCGGGAAAGTTTTTGAATATATTTGCAGACAGGGTAAGCTGTTAAATGTTGATAGTTCGCTAATCTAGTGTAGTAGAATGTCGTGTTCGATTCCTATTTTGTTGCGACTTACTATCATTCGCGAAACGTGGATGTATCATTTCTGTGACAACCACTTCGGGAGAACAAACCGAAATTTGTATTTTATGTAAGTTACCTGACATCGGTGAAGGAAAACCTCGTGAGGAAACCTGAACTTATAGTTAATGTAAATCTGAAATCGCCAACCTGTTTTAAGCAAGCGAGGTGATAAATGGCCTTCTCTGTATGAGAAGGTCCTGCAGTGGGGCCATAATAGGCTGGTATTTATTACCTGAGCGTTGTGCTTCTGCTGCATGAGTGGGTGTCTCTGTGCGAAGTCGGGCGCGCGCGGGTTGAGGCGCGACACAGTCTCCACGCCGACGTAGCCGAGCCCTAGTGCCGCGCCGCTCATGTTGACGCCGCTCGAGATCGATACCTGTTGCTAAGAACACAACGAAGTCGGTCAGGCTAGAAGTAGGAAGTAGAATGAATTATAATTATATAATTTAGTTTTAGAGCCAAACTGTCGACAGCCGATGCGGTGCATAGTCTAACTGGTTATATTTCAGAAGAACTCGGCAAAGGAAACCAGACCCTGGGAGTCTTTCTCGATTTAGCCAAGGTCTTCGACACGGTGTCTGTTTCTGTCCTCCTGAACAAATTAGAGATCATAGGAATAAGGGGAACGCCGCTGAAACTTTTTACTGACTATTTAGACCACCGGTACCAATGTGTTAGAATAGATAATATTACGAGCGATGACCAGAAAAATACTGGTTTTGGTGTTCCACAGGGAAGTATTCTGGGCCCCACCCTCTTCCTTATTTATATTAACGACTTGTGTAATCTAAATATTAAGGACGGTAAAATAATATCATATGCCGACGACACGGCGTTAATTTTTAGCGCTAAAACCAGTAGTGAACTGTTCGAAATTGCTCAACTCGGTTTTAATACTGTGACTAATTGGCTTTAAAGCAATTTACTAACATTAAATGCCGACAAAACAAAATATATTAACTTCTCCATGCGCAAGCCTCTATTAACATTACTAACCCTCATCTATATGCCCATCAATGTGGAAACCGTACAATCAGCATGTGTAATTGTCCCTTTATCCACAAAACGAGCAACATAAAATATCTGGGGATAATAATGAACGAGACACTCTCTTTTAAAAAACATATTGAAAGCCTAGTGAAAAGAGTCCGCAAACAAATATATGTTTTTAAAAAATTGCGAACATTAGCAGATTCAAAATTAATCATACAAGTTTATTTGGCCCTATGTCAATCTATAATTCAATACTGCATCACTTCTTGGGGTGCGCACCAAAAACTAATTTGCATCCTCTTGAAAGAGCTCAGAGAACAATTTTGAAGGTAGCAAACTTCCATCCCTTCTTTTTCCCTACAGATCTGCTATATAAATCCTGCAATGTACTAACGGTTCGCCAGCTTTTCATTATGCACTTAGTATTAAAACAGCACACCATGCTTGCCTACAATGCCGACAACACTAACAAGAGACGGAATGATCTGGTATGCATGTCTAATGCAGCCTCAAAACATGTCTTTGTTGAAAGATTTATAACATTCTTAGGTCCATTCCTGTACAATAGATTAAATAGAAAACTAAGTATCTATAAACTAAATTACTATAGCTGTAAAAAAATTATACTTAATTATTTACTAACCAACAATTATGCACAGACAGAAGACCTACTTATTGTCTGCAAATAAAACTGCTAACACGTTATTTTACTTTTATTTACCTAAGTTTTAATTTAGTTTTTACGTTATATGCATTGTTAATTTATTATATTAAGTATGTATGCACTTCTTAGCCTGAAGCATAGGTTCAGCCTAGTTCAGGCAAATTAGCAACTGTGCGCTATTTTTAATTGTTAAGGTTAAAGTAAAACGTGTTCCCTTTTTATAAATAAACGATTTATTATTATTATTATAGAACCGTTCAGTACGCATAAGCGCTAGGTCGCCTTAGACGGTAAGCGCAGGCAATGATGACGCAAGCCTCGCGAGGACCCGGCTAATGGACATGGGACTATCATTACGGCGGCCGTATTTTTCTTAAACATTCAGAATAAGCGTTGCTAGACTTGAACATGAATGACGGTGAAATGGTTGTCACTTTAGATCCGAATATGATCTATGAAACGTGTCATTATGCGTTCGGATTGGAGATGTGGAGCCGTACAGAATGGATGATTTATTTATGAACACTATTCAAATTGTTCTGGATTTCTTACCATCATGTTGTGTCCATTCCGAGAGTTATCTTGATAGATAGGTCCATTCCGGGAGAGTCCACTCATGTCCATCGTATTTACGTTGTTCCCTGAAACATAAGACATAATGAAAATAAATATAAATGCATAGTAAAAAAAAATATGTTTATAAGGCAAAAGGTCACATCGTATTTGTAGACTTTGAGGCTATGTAAACGATTTTAGGGCAGTTTTATTTCTTCATAATTTTATAGTATGATTTGATATTTGGCCAACGATAAAAATATCATGGTACAGTGAGAATGATAGTCAAAAGTTGGCATATGGTTATGCAGTAAGCAAGAAGATTAGAATGTACCGATGGGCATGGGCTGGTGGTAGCTGGGCTGCTGGTGGATGGTGGGCGCGTAGGCGGGCGGCGGCGTGCTGCCGTGCGACGACGTGCGCGAGCACGGCGAGCAGCCGCCGCCGCCGCCGCGGTAGCCCGGCGCCTTGCTCGCGTCCACCTGCGGGACGCATACGTACCGATGGGCATGGGCTGGTGGTAGCTGGGCTGCTGGTGGATGGTGGGCGCGTAGGCGGGCGGCGGCGTGCTGCCGTGCGACGACGTGCGCGAGCACGGCGAGCAGCCGCCGCCGCCGCCGCGGTAGCCCGGCGCCTTGCTCGCGTCCACCTGCGGGACGCATACGTACCGATGGGCATGGGCTGGTGGTAGCTGGGCTGCTGGTGGATGGTGGGCGCGTAGGCGGGCGGCGGCGTGCTGCCGTGCGACGACGTGCGCGAGCACGGCGAGCAGCCGCCGCCGCCGCCGCGGTAGCCCGGCGCCTTGCTCGCGTCCACCTGCGGGACGCATACGTACCGATGGGCATGGGCTGGTGGTAGCTGGGCTGCTGGTGGATGGTGGGCGCGTAGGCGGGCGGCGGCGTGCTGCCGTGCGACGACGTGCGCGAGCACGGCGAGCAGCCGCCGCCGCCGCCGCGGTAGCCCGGCGCCTTGCTCGCGTCCACCTGCGGGACGCATACGTACCGATGGGCATGGGCTGGTGGTAGCTGGGCTGCTGGTGGATGGTGGGCGCGTAGGCGGGCGGCGGCGTGCTGCCGTGCGACGACGTGCGCGAGCACGGCGAGCAGCCGCCGCCGCCGCCGCGGTAGCCCGGCGCCTTGCTCGCGTCCACCTGCGGGACGCATACGTACCGATGGGCATGGGCTGGTGGTAGCTGGGCTGCTGGTGGATGGTGGGCGCGTAGGCGGGCGGCGGCGTGCTGCCGTGCGACGACGTGCGCGAGCACGGCGAGCAGCCGCCGCCGCCGCCGCGGTAGCCCGGCGCCTTGCTCGCGTCCACCTGCGGGACGCATACGTACCGATGGGCATGGGCTGGTGGTAGCTGGGCTGCTGGTGGATGGTGGGCGCGTAGGCGGGCGGCGGCGTGCTGCCGTGCGACGACGTGCGCGAGCACGGCGAGCAGCCGCCGCCGCCGCCGCGGTAGCCCGGCGCCTTGCTCGCGTCCACCTGCGGGACGCATACGTACCGATGGGCATGGGCTGGTGGTAGCTGGGCTGCTGGTGGATGGTGGGCGCGTAGGCGGGCGGCGGCGTGCTGCCGTGCGACGACGTGCGCGAGCACGGCGAGCAGCCGCCGCCGCCGCCGCGGTAGCCCGGCGCCTTGCTCGCGTCCACCTGCGGGACGCATACGTACCGATGGGCATGGGCTGGTGGTAGCTGGGCTGCTGGTGGATGGTGGGCGCGTAGGCGGGCGGCGGCGTGCTGCCGTGCGACGACGTGCGCGAGCACGGCGAGCAGCCGCCGCCGCCGCCGCGGTAGCCCGGCGCCTTGCTCGCGTCCACCTGCGGGACGCATACGTACCGATGGGCATGGGCTGGTGGTAGCTGGGCTGCTGGTGGATGGTGGGCGCGTAGGCGGGCGGCGGCGTGCTGCCGTGCGACGACGTGCGCGAGCACGGCGAGCAGCCGCCGCCGCCGCCGCGGTAGCCCGGCGCCTTGCTCGCGTCCACCTGCGGGACGCATACGTACCGATGGGCATGGGCTGGTGGTAGCTGGGCTGCTGGTGGATGGTGGGCGCGTAGGCGGGCGGCGGCGTGCTGCCGTGCGACGACGTGCGCGAGCACGGCGAGCAGCCGCCGCCGCCGCCGCCGCGGTAGCCCGGCGCCTTGCTCGCGTCCACCTGCGGGACGCATACGTACCGATGGGCATGGGCTGGTGGTAGCTGGGCTGCTGGTGGATGGTGGGCGCGTAGGCGGGCGGCGGCGTGCTGCCGTGCGACGACGTGCGCGAGCACGGCGAGCAGCCGCCGCCGCCGCCGCGGTAGCCCGGCGCCTTGCTCGCGTCCACCTGCGGGACGCATACGTACCGATGGGCATGGGCTGGTGGTAGCTGGGCTGCTGGTGGATGGTGGGCGCGTAGGCGGGCGGCGGCGTGCTGCCGTGCGACGACGTGCGCGAGCACGGCGAGCAGCCGCCGCCGCCGCCGCGGTAGCCCGGCGCCTTGCTCGCGTCCACCTGCGGGACGCATACGTACCGATGGGCATGGGCTGGTGGTAGCTGGGCTGCTGGTGGATGGTGGGCGCGTAGGCGGGCGGCGGCGTGCTGCCGTGCGACGACGTGCGCGAGCACGGCGAGCAGCCGCCGCCGCCGCCGCGGTAGCCCGGCGCCTTGCTCGCGTCCACCTGCGGGACGCATACGTACCGATGGGCATGGGCTGGTGGTAGCTGGGCTGCTGGTGGATGGTGGGCGCGTAGGCGGGCGGCGGCGTGCTGCCGTGCGACGACGTGCGCGAGCACGGCGAGCAGCCGCCGCCGCCGCCGCGGTAGCCCGGCGCCTTGCTCGCGTCCACCTGCGGGACGCATACGTACCGATGGGCATGGGCTGGTGGTAGCTGGGCTGCTGGTGGATGGTGGGCGCGTAGGCGGGCGGCGGCGTGCTGCCGTGCGACGACGTGCGCGAGCACGGCGAGCAGCCGCCGCCGCCGCCGCGGTAGCCCGGCGCCTTGCTCGCGTCCACCTGCGGGACGCATACGTACCGATGGGCATGGGCTGGTGGTAGCTGGGCTGCTGGTGGATGGTGGGCGCGTAGGCGGGCGGCGGCGTGCTGCCGTGCGACGACGTGCGCGAGCACGGCGAGCAGCCGCCGCCGCCGCCGCGGTAGCCCGGCGCCTTGCTCGCGTCCACCTGCGGGACGCATACGTACCGATGGGCATGGGCTGGTGGTAGCTGGGCTGCTGGTGGATGGTGGGCGCGTAGGCGGGCGGCGGCGTGCTGCCGTGCGACGACGTGCGCGAGCACGGCGAGCAGCCGCCGCCGCCGCCGCGGTAGCCCGGCGCCTTGCTCGCGTCCACCTGCGGGACGCATACGTACCGATGGGCATGGGCTGGTGGTAGCTGGGCTGCTGGTGGATGGTGGGCGCGTAGGCGGGCGGCGGCGTGCTGCCGTGCGACGACGTGCGCGAGCACGGCGAGCAGCCGCCGCCGCCGCCGCGGTAGCCCGGCGCCTTGCTCGCGTCCACCTGCGGGACGCATACGGGTTAATCTCACGTCCTGGCTGTTCATCGGTTTTTAACAAATTGAAAGCCATTTTTAGTAATTAACAAAATGAAAACTAAAACCGGAACTGACGCGACAACAATCACAAAATATACGTAAACAAATTAAATTAAATATTGCACTCAATTGCAGTTTTTCGAAGCAGGAAAAAAAACCTTTGCAATGTAAAAGTGTGACTGTAAAATAAATATATCCTTCCTTCATATCCGAACGGAGTTGTTTTCTATTCGAGTCGGATAGTACCTTCGGATAATACTAGCTTACTATGGTGAGGGACCATAGTAAGCTAGTATTATCCGAAGGTACTAGGGCAAAGACCTCTTCTCATACAGAGAAAACACGAGTATTGATCACTATGCTTGCTCAAGGCGGGTTTGACGATTTTCTCGAACAAAGGACTTTTACTAATGTAACCTACACATATACTTTCATTAGATTATTTTAAATGGAAGAGCATGGGGCGAGTCGTTTTTTTTTTATTATTTAGTTAGACAGTGTGTTTACCACATTGAAGTGCGTGACCTGCGGCGGCGGCGCGTCGGCGCTGTGCGCGTCCCCGGGCGCGCGCCAGGCGGGCGCGGCGGCCGACACGTCCTTGAACAGCGAGTACTCCTGGCCGCCGCCCGCGCCCGCGTGCGCCTGCACGAACACAAAGCATTTGTTGCACTGGCAAATCCATGACAATGGATGATGAAATGAACAATGGCAATGGATGATCGTAAATATTCTTGTGCTAGCAATAACATAATGTTTAATTAATTTGACTTGACCGTTATTCGAAGCTTATTTAATTGAGATAGGCACTACGTTTCCCGCCTTCACATTTCTATAGATCTATCTCTTTCTAGTACGTCACTTCCGCTTGGCAGTGGTAGGGTGGCTCGTTAAACGAGCCCCGCCATTTTGAAATCATTGGCGTCTCTTTTCCCGCCGTGATCGGTCGTGTCGTGCCGACACTTAGCAGAATATTTTATTCTTTAAGAAAGTGAAAATATTCCTAACAGTTTTATTTGAATTTAAAGTGAACAAAGTTTAATCTTTCGATTTTAAATATGGAAAATTCGGGTAATAATGCCGATAGAGCGGCTAGTGATGTTCTTCCAGGACCTTCTTTGCCGCAGAAGCGGCGTGCTCGGTCGAATAGCTGTAGTAGCTCGAGTTCTAGTAGTTCGAGTTCCGACAGCAGCTCCTCGTCTAGCGGTGGCAACCCAAAGAGAAGTCGCCGCAACAAGAAAAAGGGGGGCAAACGCAAGCGGCGCTCCGAACGTAAGGTTCGAAAGTTGGCTAAAACAGTACGTAACCTTCGACGGCAAATGGGTCGCCAGGATACCAGTCAACACGTGAGTACTAATTTGGATTATGATGCCATCTCACTTATGTCCAGTACTAGTGAAAATCGTTACGAACAAATGCTGGATGTTGAACCTAGTAATTACAGTGCACGTGGTGATCAAGAATTCACTTTATCTCTTGAAACTAAGCTGAAGGAGCCTACAATACCTAAGACTCCCGAGAATTATTTGAAATTGTTATGTGATGTGCAACATTTAGATAAAAGTGACTGGAATGAAATCAGGTATTCTGACACCCAAAAATTGTACAATCACTCGCCGGGTTACACAGATATTGAAATGAACGAGGAAGTTAAAGTATTTGAGTCTCCTCGTCACCTCGTGTATGCGGATAAGGCTTTTGCAGCCTTGACCATGTGTGTGCTCAAACAAAGGGAGTGTTTACAAGGAACCCTTCAAGAACTGTTACAATGGGCAAGGAATAGTGACTCGCTTAATTATGACACTCTGCTTCAAAAAGTTAATGACCTTTTTTCCGCAGGGGACTTTAATAGGTGTTCCTCAGACTTATTACAGATCGTTTGTGGACATCGTGCTGAGATTCTGCAAATGCGACGAGACTGTGTCACTAAACAGGCAAAGGACCCCTTGATGAAGGCCAGCTTAAAGAAAATTCCTCCGACATGTACCAACCTGTTCAACGCAGAGAAGTTTACTGCTGCTGTAGAAAAAGCTGGCGGAGTAAGAAAATGTTTTTGGCCGTTGCAAAAAGGTAATACGTCTTCTGCCTCGCAGGCGGATGCGAAAAAGTTCCGTGGCTCCTCGCAGGGGTCAAAGCCTTACAATAATTCCTCGCAGGGATTTGCTCAGACAGCACAGGCGTGCCAGCACAGTAACACACATTCGCAATGTGTTAGCAGTAACCCACTTTCACAAGGTGGTTGCAGTCGCAGTAATCCACCTCCGCAAGGTGATTGTAACACTCATGTTCATGCTGCTCAATATAATTCGATCGCACCGAATAATCGCCATAGCTTTCGAGGCCGACCGAATGCTCGGCAAAATAATCAGCCAAGGTACGGGCGAAGACGCGCGTCATCGCCTCCCCAGCGGAATAACGACAACAAACGACGCAAGTATTGACTCGTTCAGAGCGGGCCGTCTCCTACAATTTCGACACCAGTGGGAACAAATAAATGCACCAAATTACATTCTAAAAATAATAACCGGGTATCGCATACCCTTTTGCCAAAAACCACCGCTTGTTCACCCAAGCGTTGTCGAAACCAACCTAAATGTTCCAGAATCTGCCGAAATGACATCTGTTATAAACAAAATGATAGACCAGGGAATTCTAGAGCGGGCGGTTGCTTCGCCAAGCTTCCTGTCATCGATGTTTCTTGTCCCCAAAGGCGACGGCTCAAATCGTCCGATATTCAATTTGAAAACACTCAATTCTTACATCATAACAGATCGATTCAAGCTAATAAATGCTTATCGCATCCCCGATTTTCTACAACCGCAGGACTGGCTATGCAAAATCGACCTCTCCCAGGCGTATTTTCATGTGTCTGTGGCTCGCAGCCACAGAAGGTTTCTGCGCCTAATTTATCGCAACGAATTGCTGGAAATGACCTGCTTACCTTTTGGTCTAAGTACAGCGCCCAAGACCTTTGCTGCGCTAACCAATTGGATAGCCCAGACACTCAGGCAACGAGGTGTCAGGATAATTGTTTTTCTAGACGATTTCTTGCTCGCTCACCAGGACGAAAACAAGCTTCGGAGTCATGTGAAGATTGTGCTCGATACTCTGGAAACGTTAGGTTGGCTGATCAATCACAAAAAGTCGATCATCACTCCGTCGAAAAGCTTAGTGTTTCTAGGAATTCATTGGGATCCATGGAAGAATCGCAAGCGCCTTCCCGACGAGAAAATCCCTGGACTTTTAGCGAAAATCGATCATTTGCTATGGAAGCAGCGCACAACACTCAGGGAGCTCCAAAGCCTCGTTGGTCTACTCAATTTTGCCAGTTTCACAGTTCCGAAAGGAAGACTCAATTTTCGAGCGCTCCTGAGCCTCCTGAACGAAATCTTGAAATCGGATCACAGGATACTACACACCTTACCTCGTGCTGCCACAGACAATCTGATATGGTGGCGCCAAAATTGTCAGCAGCCGTCGGCCATACTCATGCCACCTCCTTCTCATTTCCTCACAACAGATGCGTCGGACATCGCTTGGGGAGCTCGCTTGGACAATCTCTCTCTCTCGGGTCTGTGGTCGGAAGCCGAGAAAGATCTTCATTGCAACCAAAAGGAGATGATAGCAATCCTAAGAGTTTTGGAAGATCATTGTCTGCTCCTGAGACACAAGACGGTTTTGATTCAGAGCGACAACAAGTCGGTAGTTGCATATTTACGTCACGAGGGCGGCACCAAATCAGCTCCTCTCCTGGACCTAACTTACAGGCTTTTCCAAGTAACAGAGCAGTATCAAATTCACATGAACGTCTTTTACATACCAGGTATATACAACGGCCACGCAGATCACCTGTCGAGGTTTCGCATAGCTCCCGAGTGGCATCTGTCTGCAGAATGCACGAACAAAATTTTCTCGAGATGGGGAGTCCCGCTGATCGACCTATTTGCGTCCAACCGAGCACATGTGGTGTCGAATTACGTGTCCTTAGACCAGAACGACGACCAAGCCCTGTTTTACGACGCGTTCTCCCGAGTGTGGAATTACAATCTAGCGTGGGTGTTCCCTCCACCCTTTCTGATTCCCAAGGTCTTAGGTTATCTCAATCAAGCGCAGGGAACGTACCTACTGGTAGTTCCACGGTGGGAACGAGTTTTTTGGCGACCCGACATCAAATCGCGGGCCCTAGCAGCCCCATTTACGATACATCACCTAGACAAAGTCCTGATCGACACGACAACAGGACTGCCACCACCGAATGTCCACGAAATGACTCTGGAAGTGTGGAAATGTGGGGGTGGTCTGGGATGCTAACATCCTGGAATAGTAGTCAATTAGAACTTCTTGAGAGGTCATGGCGTCCCTCAACACGTAAAGTTTATAGCGTTGCTTGGAAGAGATGGCTAGTTTGGTGTGAAACGCACCAGATTAACCCCTCAACTCCAATAGCCAGCGATTTGGCTAGATTTTTATCTGATCTACATTTAATTAATAAATTATCGTACAATTCTATTTTGTTACACAAATCTGTGGTTTCAACCCTTTGCAACCCAGAATCATCCGGCCAGTTAAGTTCAAATGTCCTAGTAAAACATGTTCTAAAATCTATAGCCTTACAGAGATTGGTCCCCCATGTCAAGGCCCCGGTTTGGAACATAAACGACCTCGCTAGTTTTCTAGAGAGTAAGCACATTGATGAAAATAATACTTTTCAAGTACAGCGACATACAGCTGCTCTATTCCTCCTATGTTCCGGGAGAAGAATCCACGATTTAACTTTGCTCAGAGTTGATTCTAAAAATTATTCTAATCAAGACGATGTATTAGTGTTTTGGCCGGTTTTTGGATCAAAAACTGATTCGGTAGATTACAGACAATCTGGTTGGAGATTAATTTCTAATGAAGCTAACAAAAACTTAGACCCGGTCTACTGGGCTAAGCACACGATCTCGCTTCTTGAGAATCGTAGAAATACTGCAAATTGTAGTAATTTGTTTATTAACATTAGAGGTGACCCTAAGCCTGCATCGAAAACCCTAATTGCGGGCTGGATCAAGTCCCTATTAGTAGAAGCCGGTATTAAGGCATCTCCTGGGAGTTTCAGGTCAGCTGTTGCCTCAAAAAATTGGGTCGACAATTACCCTCTCGAGGAGATTCTTGCTAGGGGTAACTGGCGATCGCAAAATACATTTTGCAAATTTTATAAGCGTGAGGTTATACCCACTGTTAACCGTGTATCTGTAACAGCATTATTTAATCCAGTTGATTAGACATTACGTAATTCTAATTATTATTATATACATGTTTTTATATCTAAAAAGTCTTTTTTGCTTAATCATCAAATATATTTTTATATTAATTACTTATGCCTTCTTTATTTAATGCCTATTTCGGTTATATTTGATCGAATTATAACCACATTACCTTTTAGAATCTCACATTGGCGTCTTCATCACTTCCACCAGGCGATAACAAACACGTCTCAATTAAATAAGCTTCGAATAACGGTCAAGTCAAATTAATAGAAGCGTTTTACCTACCAATAAAACGCATATTAATTTACTTACCTTATTCGAAGCTTATGAACAAGTTCTGCCTGGTAATTGGACTCAATGATTTCAAAATGGCGGGGCTCGTTTAACGAGCCACCCTACCACTGCCAAGCGGAAGTGACGTACTAGAAAGAGATAGATCTATAGAAATGTGAAGGCGGGAAACGTAGTGCCTATCTCAATTAAATAAGCTTCGAATAAGGTAAGTAAATTAATATGCGTTTTATTGGTAGGTAAAACGCTTCTATTCTATTACTTATTTCTTCAAAATCAAAACCCGTCCATTATTGTTATGATTTGAAGATGGTGCAGCAGTAAACTTAAAAGTGACTGACGGACAAATTCAACACAAGGAAGTTAAAATAAGAGGACGTACCTGTGGCGTGGTGTTAATATGTAGCGCTGAGGAGGTGTTCGGCGTATTTTCCTCGGTTGCACTCCACGAGCTTGAATTATCAGGGCTTAGCTGTGAACAATATTGGCTCATGTTAATGATACAGTTTAATTATATAGAATACAGTCCAGTGGCGTAGCGTGCCTTGCGGGGGCCCTGTATCAAAATTAGTTGAGGGGCCCGAATAAAAAATTTCAGTTTTAAGTAGTTCTGCACTGCAATCAGATACTGCTATAAACCCCAAAAAGGACTCACAGATTTTTAATTCTTTAGATACATTATCATCATTTTCTGTTATCGAGATGTATTGAAAAACTACAGAAAGTTGATCCATTTTTGACAAGTTACGTATGACAGTTTTTTTATATGGTTTTTTCCCGGGAAACACTAAATTATTTGAGGCGCCGATTCCCTTGTTCACAAACTAAACTAAATATAAGTTCAATGCATCTTTTTCTTTCTATTTAATTTAGAAAAGGACAGAAGATAAATATTAGTTTAGTCTTGTCAAACTAGTCAGCGCCTAACATAAATTGACGTATTTTTAGCAGCCATGTTTTTAATCACGTCTAATCTGTCTATGGAGTATCTTAATTTGACAGGAGTAAACTAATATTTTATCTTCTGTCCTTTTCTTAATGAAATAGGAGGAAAAAGATGTACAGAACTTTTTAGTTTAGTTTGTGAACAAGGGAATCGGGGCCATTGTAGATAACTAATTTTTGCTTACACACGTTAGGCCCCTGTATCCCGGGGGCCCCGTATCATTGATACGGTTGATACTGCGGTAGCTACGCCCCTGATACAGTCAGTATGCAACTCTGCGCAGTAATGTATAATATTCTAATAAACACTTGGAAATAGGCCTAACAGGATCGTAAAAAGGCCGGCAGCAGACATACGTTTTTGATATTTCCGATTTTCCTTTGTCCGTGCTGTATCTAATTAGCACCTAAGACCTCGAGGCTAGCGGTGCCGTTAGAGCGCTCTGGACGTGTATCAGACTACACGTAGGACTAAGCCACGTGTGAATTAGATGGGATAGTAAGTAACCTGCACAGTGCGGTCGGGCAGGCGGTGCTTGTCGTCGTCCTTGTGCGGCGGCGCGGGCGGCGCGGGCGACGCGCGCTGCGGGGACGCGGCGCCGGCCGCCGGGCTGCTGCTGGCCGCGCCCGCCTGCGGGGTTGCGGCATTACTCAACTACTCCTCACATTTCTACATTATACGGGAGCGGGTGGTGCTTTGGGCAGTCTCAACATTCATCTCTCTTTTCTACGCCTCCACTTGACTAATAGAGAACTCAAATAAATAAGGTGTCAAACTCCGACCAATCATCAGGTCTCATGACTTGATACTAGCCGGTTTATTTTGTTAAAATCTCACTGTGAGAACTTAGGTGAAGTGAGCTGTCATTCAATCTGATGCTAGGGATTGACACTAATGACAGCTCATTTTAAGCTCACTTCGCCCAAGTTATCACAGTGAGATTTTTTTCTGCCGGTCTTTTCTGTTAAAATCTCACCGCACTTTAACTTATGTTCAAATTTTATTTATGATTCAAATTGACGTTATTTCAAGTTGAACAAATATCAACTTTATTTTAATAGTGCTTAAATTGATTTCAAAGTGACTACCACTATTGAAAAATGTTTGAAGTTGCTAGCATAAACTGAACTTTATTGTATAGAAATTAAAGTTATTTTTCCATAAACTCATATTTATTTATGCAGATTAGGTGAAGTGATCTGTCATTCAATCTGATGCTAGGGATTGACACCAATGACAGGTTATTTTAACCTCACTTCACCCATGTTATCACTGTGAGATTTTTTCAGAATAACACTACAGTACATGTAATATCATTTTTCTCCCAACTAAAAGAACTATGCAAAAACGTGTGTATGTGTTTTGATTTAACTATTAATAATTAAAACCTCTTTTATGTTTTTTCACTACAGCAAACTTTACTATTAAAACAAACCACTGAAATAGTCTTCAAAAGTTGAATGACAACTAAGCATCGACTATTATCATATAGTATGTGCCAAAAGTTGTTAAAATTAGTGGATTTGTTTTTATTTTTGTATACCCATATTAATAAAATAAAATTTCTAACTTTATCTTCAAAAAGTAGAAAATGCGTGTGATCATACCGGTTGCGGAGGCCTAGGTTTAACTTCGGCGAGTGGCGCCGGCGTGGGCACGGGCGTGGGCGGCGCGGCGGACGCGGTGAGCTTGGCGGCGAAGGTGCGCGCGCCCACGATGGCGCCCGTGTACGACAGCGCGCCCGACGTCTTCGTGCTCGAGCTGCTCGCGCTCGCCACGCTGATGCTGGACGTGCTCGACGTTGGCGCTCGCTTTTCTGCTGTGGAGGCTGGAAGGAAACGAATGTCCTGTTCGATAGGTTCTGCTTTATGTTATTTTACATTAGAACATTCGAGTTCATTTAGCCATTTTATGCTCAAAATAAATTCATTTATTTACTTAACAGTTCAGGCTCTGTGTTATAAGTTGAGATGCAATCTGTATTATACTGAGCGCTCACTTTTTACAAAAATATAGGATTGTTGTGACGCAAGACCGGTCGTTGTATTGATATTTGTTTATGTTTATTGAGGGATTATTTTATCTGATATCATGATAATATTGTTTGTTTAGTGGTACTCACTGTGTGTCTGCAGGCGCGGCGGTGCGGGCCGCACGTGTTGCTTGGCGGGCGCTCGTGCAGTGGGCGTAGTGCGACTGCTAGCTGAGCTACTGCTGCTGCTACTCGCACCTTGCTGCTACATGGCGTCATGAAAAGAGTATTTGTAGGTATTTTATGGAAGATCTACAGCTGATCAAGTAAATTTTAACATATACATATGAAATACAACAGAATATCAGGTAAAGACCTGAATGCCAAGAGCATTCAATTAAATGATGTGTCGCTTTCAAAGCCTATACATAGAAGGAATTTGGAATTTTATTGAGAAGTTTACAGTTAGCCCGAGTTGAAGGACAGAGGTGCAAATAACGGATATAAAATATATAATATCTGGCTTGCGAGTTCCGTCAATATTGATTGTTCTTCAATAAAAATTAGCTCAATGCTCAAAAACAGTAAATAAGATCCGTCCAAAGTAGTTACGAAATAGTTTGGAGAAGTTTTCGTTAAATATAAGTTAGCGTATTGTACCTTAGGCGGCGGCTGCTTGGGCGTCTTGGGCTGCAGCGGAAGCGGCTGCGGCGGCGGCTTGGCGGGCGCGCGCGGCAGCAGCTGCACGATGTCGGCCTCGGGGTCGCGGATCATGGCCGCGATCAGCATGCCCGCTTGCTTTGTGGCTTCCGCTGAGCCCCTGCACACAAATACATTACATTGTAGTTGTATTGACAGAATCACACCTGCTATCCATTTATTACTACTACTCCTTCCTTTAGTAATGATGAAAGCTAACTCAGAAAATATTTTACCAGACAAAACTTCCGAAAATCAACTCATCCACAATAATGAACTGTTGAATATATGAAAAGATTTTTTCTCAAGTGTTATCCACCTTTCCCATCCTACCGCAGTCTCAGTCAGAAATCAATGCTGAATAACCATCGCTCAAAACTACTTCGAAAAGATTATCTTCCTGTAATCTACTTCTAAATCAAGATATCTTCTATTGCAAGATATAAGTGTTTTTACAAATATTTCTGAAACTTGATAATTTAATTTCCAACAACACTCACTTGATAGTGATGATACGTTCGCCCTGTCCCTTGCTCTGCTTGTCCACTTCAATGTGTGCACCAGTGGCAGATCTGATCGCGTTGATGTTGCTGCCCGCGCGACCAATCACGCGAGAGATCGCATGCGATGCCACCGACACTTTCTTGCAGCTGAAATAAAATGAGGTCATGAGTAATCAAGCATTTGCATAGTGCAACTAACTTTGAAGTTAAGTTGTACGGAATAGAAATCACGTAATGACAAGCTAGTTAGGCTTTTTTTTTTTTTTGAGGATGGGAAATCATCAAATGACCCCTCCCGCTCTGGGTGGAGCAGAAGGGAGTGTCAGACTCTTACTGACTAAAACCCACCCGTGTTCCTTCCTTAGCCCTTTATGTTCCAGGGCAGCGGTAACCCTTTCGGACAATCCCGCTACCTTTCGGACAATCCCGCTTAGCTTAGGTTCTTAAGGTGCGTACAGACTATGTAACATATTATATAACTTGTGTTTTATAACACGTCCACATTATGTAACCTTGTTATTCAACATTAAAACATAAAACAATACTGTACACATTAGAATAACAATGCAATATAACAATGTTATATAACCATTGTCGTTTGCCATTCTTCAGTGCTATCCACAATGTCACACGAGAGAACGTTTTGCTGACTGCGGCATTTATATAACATTATTGTACATATAAATAACATGTTTTGTAACATTAAGTGTCCACATGATATAGCAATGTTGTATAACATGTTATGTTATATAGTCTGTACGCACCTATAGACTGCAAAAAAGTCAGGGAATCAAGTAAGCTATATTTCCAAACAAAACTGTCCCCCCGACTGCTAAAAACTCAGATACAATACTCAATCAGATAATAATCAGAGACTTTGTGATTACTGTGGTATCTTCTTTCCACCAAACATTTTTTTACTTTTTTGTCATTTAGTGCTTTTGGGCAGTCGTTATACTTTTTCTAAACAAATGCTTTAATAAATTGAGAGATTACTCGAGAATAGGCTCAAACTATGTTATTTTAAATCATACATGATCACGTACGTTAGCTTACGAGGTAGGTTACTTGGAGAGTGTGAAGGGCGGGCGTTTTTGGGGGACTGTCTTTTGTAATTTTGACGTTCGAAAAGTGCTGATTCTCAGCCTAATTTGAATAAATGACTTTTGATTGATTTGAGTGCCGCTGTACATTACTTTGGTCTATTATTGTAAGACAGCAACGTTATTTGTGCTAGTATAACTCACCCAGGTTCCACGGTAGAGAGCGTCTGCGTCTGAGACCGGCGCACAACCTCCTTCCACCCCTCCTCGCGTCGCCCGCCGACACAGCCGCCCTTAGGAGACGTGCTCTTGCCCTCCGTCTCCCATCTGTTATGTGAAACACCAAGTTAATGATAATATTCTCACAGTTTTTACAATGACTATGAATTAACTTCCAATTCAGAATCACTCAAAAACCAACCTAGACTACATTATGCTAAAATATATAGTTGTAAGTGGCAATGGAATGTAATTATCTAAGATTCTGAATTCAAGTTTACTTGGTTCTCTTGTGGGTTCAAGTGTATTAAAGCTGATTTTATATTGGGAACACGATTGTTTTCATAAAACTTATTTTAGCTAAGGGCTTACGTTTAATATTCTTTGTTTTGCTTAAGATGTTTGTTTTTTATTGTATTTCAACGCATCCTATGGCTGAAATCTATAAGCCATAGTTAGACCAACATTCTAAAAACTAGCAAATCTATGGGACAAACCAAAAGTAAATCTTTTTTTTTGGTTTAAATTAGTTCGTTAGCCGTGAAGCGACTTTACATCCGATCAAATCCTACTTTATCAATGAACATAGTGAACAATTCGCACGCATAGCGCTAAATAGACATTACAAACCCTATATAGATTTCAACCAAGCCACAAATTAATATTTTAAAGTGTTACTGTGTTACCATGAGTAATGCAACAACCCCAAACATAATTAAGCAATAAAATGATAAAGTATCCAAAAATCAATGTCATTGTGAAGTCAACTAAAGGAAACAAAGCGGATACCACTAGGGCATGCAAGTACCGCGGGTTACACTGGGGATAAAACAACTTTGACACTGATTTTCCGTGTATCTTTAGGTATAATGGTGCCGCGATACGTTTACATGATGGTCGAACTTACTGATGCGTGTTGTGCGTCTTTTTATTTTTGTCGCTTGTGTCAACATCGTCTTTATCCACATTGTGCCTAGTGGATTCGAATACTTGACTCTTTCTAGAGTTATTCCCATATTTGTTAACATTCTGTACTGTAATGCTCTTAGGGTTTTCCTCTTCGGGTTTTCTGTAAGAACAATATTTACTACTTTAACCCCCCTTTTGGTTTATTTTCGTAACAATTCATTAGTTAAATTCCTTTCTGGGTCACATAATTGATACTGTTGTTGCTAGTAAATCAATCAAAAGTTATCAAGCATTATTATTCACTCAATCAAACAGTAAAAAGCATGCACCTAATGTACAGACCGCCGAGCTGAATGGAGGAGAAAATGAGAACAAAGTATTATTTCTAGGAGACAACGACAATGGTAGCAGCTGTTTTACTAATTACCAGACATCTTTCTTTCAACAAACATGACATTAGAGCTAAATAGTGTTAAGTGAGACGTGCCAAATCCACTCATTCAGCGTCAGCGACTGCACAAACACAACTAAGTCTAATACGCGGTCGTTAATAATGCACGTCAAGATTTAGAAAATGTTCGGCTGTGTTGTTTGGTGTTTTCTCTATCAAATACTAATTCATATATTTAAATTATGCTGTGCTGCATTGCTTTAAGGGGAGAATCCGTTCACCACTTTCAAGTATTTTAGCTGATAAGAAAAAGTGGTGTAACCAATTTCTCAGCAAGTCTGTCAAGTTATAGGAACTTCAGAGGGACAATTCTCGTAATTTTAATAATGTTCAGTCTGCGGGGTAATTCTCGTAATTTTAAGAACGTTCACAGTCTGATCTCAGTCTCAATCTGTCAAAAATACGTCTAATTTCCCTACATTTTGACAAGTTTTTGACATTTGTTTGTCGCCGAGATGAGACTGCGACTAGATTTTGAACGTTTTAAATTACGGGAATACGGGCCCTGATCTCAGTCTCAATCTGTCAAAAATACGTTTAATTTCCCTACATTTTTGACAAGTGTTTGACGTTTGTTTGTCGCCGAGATGAGACTGCGACTAGATTTGGAACGTTTTAAATTACGAGAATTGGCCTACTGATTGCGTTGTATTGTATAAGTAGTGTATATATTGTATTGAATGAGTACGATGCTCGCGACTTGAGTTTATTTAGTTGAACGTTTGGTCTTTTGATTCCTTGAAATTATACGTATGTGGCAGTTTCTAAAGCTCGAGGTGTTATATTAACGGCCGAATAGTGTGGTAGGTACAGTCTCGCGTTAGGGCAACTACTGTTAGTACTAACTTGTCTTTCTTTTCGGCAGGTCGTCTTTCGGGCGGCGGCGCGGGCTTGGCCGGCGTGGCGGGTGGAGAACTCGGCGCGACGTTCTCTTTCTCCTGTTTTTTGTCAGGCTTCGGAGTACTCTCCTTCTCAGGTTTTGTCTCTATTTTAGGTTTGCTCTGTGGAAGAGGCTGTTGATTTAATTGGTTAGGGATCTGTCTCGTGCAAGTGTTCTTTAGTTTGTTTTTATTTTTTCGATATTTTACTTCATAAGATAATCTATTCATAACCAGTCTATAATATTCCCACTGCTGGGACACAAGCCTCTCATCGAGGGGAATGATGAGTGAATTTAATTTTCACTTCGGCAGTGCCGAAGTGAAAATTAAATAAATCCAAAGATGATAAATAATAATGCTAAAAAAGATTGAACTGAATAGCAAACAACCTGACGAAGTGGGCACACACAGATGTATTGTCAACTCAGGGACAAAGGTTAACTGTATGGAATTGCACCAGAACCCTTTCAAATCGAAACAGCATGGCGTGTACGAGTTGCTTAGAGAACTTACGACTCTTTTGTTATGTTTTCTAGATAATGATAAAGCATGAGATAAGTTCACTTACTTTATCGGGTTGTTTCTTGGCAGGTGGCGCGGGGGGAGGGGGTGCTGCTACCTTCTCTTCTTTCTTCTTCTTTTTAGACTTGCTGGTCTGCACCGGGGGAGCTTTCACGTCAGAGGATGAACACGAACCCTGGGTAGGAATTTATTGTTTTTGATAAACAGAACAACTAGCATTGTAAGACTATTAAGTTTATGCAAAGTGTGTGAAACTTAATTATGAGGAAATTGACTACGTTATACGAATTCTGCAGGATGTGCGAACTTTTGACACATTCGTAATTTTTATTATTAACCTAAAAAAATGTATACTAATTAATAACGAGTTATCATTTACTTTAGGGCATACCTGCGAGTTAGCATCGATCCCGGAGTCGCCCTCCTCCTTGGGCACGGGCTCGTCATCCGGCTCGCCGCCCTCCGAGCACTCCCCGAGCGCCTTGTCGCTGTACATCGAGTTCTTGTCGTTCTCGGCCTGCAGCTTGCGCCGCTCCTCCTGCAGGCAAGACTGACGAATTGTGTAATGCTGCCCTTTCATTGGACTACTGGACTTTGTATGGGCTTGTGATGTGGAGAAATAAGGATATGTGTGTTGTGATAGGATTCTGGATGGAGAAGGGAAAGATGATAATGGCTAGGTAACTACTGTGATAAAGCTAATGAATGAAGACAACCTGCTGCGGCAAACCCCAGTAAATTGGGATACGGGCAGGGGGTATCGATGATGAATGAACTTGGCAATGTATTTATTTTGATTCGAGAGAGACTACTACACCAGAATGAAAATGAGATTGAATGATTGTTAGTAAGCCTGTGTATTGTATTACCTTCTTCTCCAACTTCTTCTTCTTCTTCCTCTCGCGCCTGCGCGCCGCGGCCTGGCGGCGCGACTCCTCGCGACACCGCTCGGCGTCCAGCTCCTCCAGCAGGATGGTCGCGTTCTGGTTGGCGCGCGCCGCCTGCGTCTCTTTAGCCGCGCGAATCACTCGCACGCACTCCTGACATTTTTCGAGTAGGTCCTTGTCCGAGATTGTACAAATGTACCTGCAAAATGGTCATGTTAGGTTTAGGTAGTCTTTGGCCGAACCTTGGAGTTTCTATGTCAATTTATGTAACTGACCGTAACAGATGTTGGTTTACCGTTTTGATAACTATATAGTTAATGCAGAAATATAAAGGTGCAATCACACCGCGGTCGATCTACATCGACCATCGCGTCGCCTCTAATCATGTCTTTTCTAAACATTTGTTCAAAAATATGCTGTGATGTCATGGATCAACCGCTTTCTGGTTGCACCCTAATAGGTTGGTAGGTTGGAGAATGATAGTGCTTACCTTGTCATCTCCTGGTCTGAAGGGAACTGCGTAACTACGCCGACCATCCATTTGACCACTTTAGTGTGGCCCTTTCGGAAGGCAGCCATTAGGCATGATACCTAAAATTAAAACATTGTTGTTACTTAGCACGTAGTCCTTCTTTTAGCAGGGTCCCGGCCGCGCTCTACTGATATAGTAAGATAATGTGTTTGTACGTACTTTTCTATTGTCCTGTGAGTCGATGTCGGCGCCGGCCGCGTACAACATCTCGACTACTGCGAGGTGTCCGCCATTTGCCGCCAGCCAAAGGGGAGAGTTGCCTTTTTTGTTTTTTACTTCCACTGCCGCTCGCCTGCAAATACGAAAATCATTTATGAAGAGTCCAGAACACCTTTGTGTACTCTAAGATGCTGTGTTTTTATAAATGGGCGTCCGGTAAGTTTATCCATACATAATGGACGTGCACGTACAGTCACGACCATTAATATATCAACACTAGGAAACTTTTAATAGCGATTTTTGCGTGAAATAGCGAAAACAACAATGAAATACGACACATTGCAAAAACATATGGGTTCGTAGCAACATAAAATTTCATCCAAAAGATAAGGAGTAAATCGCTTTTGAATAAAGCCAATTGTATACAGACTTATGGTCGTGATTGTACACTAATTGTAAGCTTACCACCTAAGAATACTTATATGTGGAATGCAATAAAAATATTGAGTATTGAGTAGAAAACTTACGAATAACCATCATCACTTTGGTAACTTTCGGACGCCGTTATGTTTCATCAATAAGACAAATTAATAAAGACAAAATTCTGTCGCAACCAGATGTTGAACATTTTCAAGTAGGGAAGTTGGTCTGTCGGATATATGTGGGCACTGACCTCTGCAGCAGCAGCTCCACGAACTTGGTGTGGCCCTTGTCGGCCGCGATGGTGAGCGCGGTGTCGCGCGACGAGGGCACGGGCGGCGCGTTGACGTCGGCGCCCTTGTCCAGCAGCACGCGCCCCACCTCCACGTAGCCGCCGCTGGCCGCCTCCATGAGCGGCGTGAGGCCGGTCTTGGCGCGGTGCTCCACGTTGGCCTTGCGGTCCAGCAGCAGGCTGACGACCTCGTGGCGACCTGCCGGGGGCTGGCTTACTGCGCGCTCCACAGGCCGGGTGTGGAGCGCGCCAGTTCGAGATCGTCGCGTTCATATTATTAGGTCACTCGTTTGTTCGGAACACCGGAAGGCGCCCGCTGACGACGCGACCACACGTTCGGGAAGAAAATTAATGCGACGATCGCATATTAGCGGTGACGATCGCGTTGGTTAGGACGCGGCCATATGCGACAATTAGTTTCTTTTATGCCTTTTATTCCTACGAACGTTTTTCGTGCTTGCAGAAACCATCTGCGTTGGAGCACTTCTAACTAGAGACCCACTCGACCGATTTACATGATTTAGTTTTTAATTATACTCACGATTAACACAAATTTCATATTTTATACTTGATTTCAGTATGCCACCCGAGAAAGATGGGTGACAGCAGATATATAACAAAGGTTATATTATGGAAAATCACACAATAGTGTTTCTTACCTTGGAAGCAGGCGAGGGTAAGCGCAGTATTGCGGTTGGTCTCGATCTGCGCGTTGATGTCAGAGCCGCAGTCCAACAGCAAGCGCACAGCCGCCGTGTGCCCGTTCATAGCCGCCAGCATGAGAGGGGAAATGCCTAGCTTTGAACCGGTGCGGGAGTTGATTTCAGCCTGGAAGGAATGTCAATGTTAGCGAATATTGCAATAAGAACATGTTTGACAACATTGTTTGAGTAGTAAAACATCTCCGAACACGTAAGGCTGTTTACTGCGGTAGTAAGGCGAAAAAAAGAAGTCGCTTAGTTCTGTCTATTCGGGTTTTCTTGGGATGTGCCACTATCTCAATCAGTTTCTCTTTTCAACCGAAATATACAGTGGCGGGCAATCAGAAAAGCGTCGAGATAATGAAACTCAACGAGTCCTAAATAATTTATAGAGGTAAGAGGAACAGGGTGTAAAGTTCACTCATACTCTATAGAAAAGGGAGGATCCTCTGACCATACGGGTGTTGTGACTGGCGGGCAATTGCCCAACGATCGTTGTTGGGAAATTGTATATATTATTATGCTAATTGCGCGGTAAACTCTGCTTGCGAGATGCAGGATTTGCGTGACGCCAGTATGACGCTACAAATTCACTTGTATTATCAGGGTTGATGTCAATCTATGTATTAGTAGTCTCAGTTTTGCGTGGATGTGACGCATATTTTCAATCATTGTCCACTCCAAGGTGGTCCTGGAAGAGATCGCAGAAAGCGATAAGGTCGCCCATTGTATGTTTTGTAGTGATAATTGTATTTTTGGTTCCGTATTTTCTGGGGTACAATAATATATTTATAAAAAAATAAATACATTTCCCACCAACTTGTTCTTTGTTTGCCTTATGTACCGCAAATAAATGTATTATTTCTTTAGTACCTATTTATTCTTGTATTTTATAATCATTTTTGAGCTATCTCTCTTTTATATTGCACCTGCCATCTTTTGTCTCTGTATCAACCTAAGGTTGCCTGGTAGAAAAAGCACAGTACAGTATTTTTTTTTAACTAGTGCATGATGTTATAATAATGATAAAACCTAGGTCATCATAAGTAAGTTACCTGATGCGTGAGCAGCAATCTGATGATATTAACGTAGCCACCACTGGCGGCTAGCGAGAGAGGGGTGTAGTCGGACACATTGCGGTGCTCCTTGTTGGCGCCGCGACTCAGGATGAGCTCCACGACCTCGTAGCGGCCGCCGCTGCACGCCAGCGACAGCGGCGTGTCCTTCGTGCGCTCCGACTGCGCCTCGATGTCCGCGCCGTGGTTGAGGAGGATCTCCACGATCTTCTCGTGGCCTGCTGTCGCCGCTAGGATTAGCGGGGTGAAACCCTGTGGAGGAAGTGACGGTTAGTTTTGCATGAAGGCAATAGAAAGGCAAAAAGATCCGTCTGTCAATGTTCTGCCAGAGGATTTTGAGTTGCTAATAAAACGGATAATAAAACAAGTTATAAAATTATATTAAGAGTTTTCTTTCTTACAATTTTTTAGCAGACTTCAAAGACAAGAGTAGACTATGCATATGGCGAGTACTTTTTGTATACAGAGTTTAGGATAACTATAAGAAACACGTGTGTAAAAGTTTATACAAAAGAATGAGAAAAGTATAATCAGAGTAAGTTAGCTGTACCTTCTTATCACGATGCTCGATGTCGGCGCCGCGACTCAGCAGCAACTCCACCAGGTCCTCGTGGCCGCCCGCGCAGGCCAGCGTGAGCGCCGTGTCGTGGTTGGAGTCGGTCTCGCCGTCCACGTCCATGGCGCAGTAGGCGGCCGGCGCAGGCGCGGGCGGCGTGGCCGTGCCGTACGCCTCGCCCGAGCGGCAGCCGCGACCCGTGCCCGCGAAGCGACCCTACGGGGACGCGCTTACATGTTCATAGCTATGCTTGATTCATTAGAGCTTTTCCATGATATGTTTTGCATAATAATGATTCATAATTTCATGATTCAAATCAACAAAATCCTTGACATTTTGTGCATTGTTTAATATCTTTGGGTATCTTATTTTAAATTATTGCTATCATCTCTAATCGGTTACAATAAGGATAATTTGTGAATTGCAATTTCTGATATCTTTTCAAATAACTTAGTGATTACTTTTTACGAAACGTACTACTTCATATATAAATAAGGAAGGCAAATTGAAATTGGTGTAATAGTTACCTTCTTCTTGGCGGCGACGGAGGCATTGTTGTGATGGTGCGGCTGGTCGCGCTTGGAGTGCGGCTGCGGCTGCGGCGCGGGCGCGTGCTGCGGCACGTGCTGCAGCTGCGTGGTGGGCGTGCCCGTGTGCGGCGGCGCGAACGTGGCCGACCTGCGCGATTATTTTATTTGGAACTATTACATAACTGAGATACAAACAACAAACTTCAAATTAAAAATTATGGAAACTACAGCGTTATTCAAAGGATACAGGCAAAATATAAATAACGCGCTTCAAATTTATTAAATTCATTGATATTGGTCGAGTCTAAAATTTAAGCAAGCAGGGGTGAATCGAAAATTTCATTGCAAACAGTGGTAGCCCAACTAAAGGCTGTGTGCCTGTTTTATATTATTCTTCTTCAAATTTCTAGTATTCTAACACACTTAGAAGCCAGGTTATTGGTAGGTTTATCTAGAATTACCAAATAAACTATGTACATTTATTTTACATGACCACATATCAGTAGTTCAAAATTGTATAAACAAACTCATTGGATTAATAGCCAAATAAATAAAAAAAAAGTACAATGCCTTTATTACATGACCGCTAAGTCAAAATTACAAAAAATAAATGTCATTGGAAAATCTTACTAGCCAAGTAAATAACTATAAATATAACCTACCTATAATCTTCATAGGGCAGCGTGGGTGGTGGCAGTGCGAAATGTGGCTGGAGATCAGGTTGGGGTTGCTGCTGCGGCGGTGGTTGAGAAGACGACTGCGGCAGCGTCAGGATGTCGTTGTCGGCACGCGTCAGGATGATACCACTCTCCAGGTTCCCGGAAGGCGAAGATGGACGAACCCGGAACTGACATCCGTTGCTGGACTGAGAACGAAATAGAGCTTTCAGTAAAATTTCATCTCAATAAGAAAGAATACTTTTCATGATATACGGAATTTTGATAGCTAGATTAACACTACAAACTGTTATAAACGTACTACTGCTTTCCGTGTACTATCAGGCCCATTGTACACGACACGGTTTCTTTACGCTACGACGTTTTAGCCGCGCCGTGTGAACTTGTATATGCGGCCATACGGCGACGGCGCCGTGCCGTAGTACCGCCGTGTCCGTCAACAAGCTCTCATAGTGATCACACGACGAATCAACCGTAGAGTTTTACGGCAAAACCGTAGATTTTCACGGAAAGAAAAATCAAATGACTCCTCCCGCTCTGGGTGGAGCAGGAGGGAGTGTCAGACTCTTACTGACTAAAACCCACCCGTGTTCCTTCCTTAGCCCTTTATGTTCCAGGGCAGCGGTAACCCTTTCGGACAATCCCGCTACCCTAGACTACAACGGCCCGTATAAATGACTGTGATTTCGAGAGTTGAGCGCCTCGTACCTAATAGATGGAACTCGATCGGGTTCAGGTACGCCGACGATCGCGTATTCGTACGATGACCGCTTTCTATTAGGATTACGCTTTAGAGAGAACCACATTTAGAGACATTAGTCTCGTATGCACGAGACACTTGAACAAATGATAAGTTTTTGTGTTGTGGGTATAGTTACCGTGACATCGACGTGGTGGTGATGGTGGTGGTGGTGGTGGTGGTGGTCCTGGCGCGGCCAGTCGGCCGTGAGTGCCTCCTCCAGCAGTCGGCGCGCGTGGCGCTCGTGGCCCTCGCCCTCCGCGCCCTCGCCGCCCTCCTCCGCGCACTTGGACGACAGGATCTCGTGCGACTTCTGCTGCATCACCTGCGCCGTGCCCACATCATTCAGAGAATAAATCGCATTACACTTGCGAATCTATTCACCGTTTATGTGTATAGAGACTATACTACAGCATTTATGTTATTTCTGGTGTCTAAAAATGGACTGTGAAATTAGTTGAATTTTGCGCATTAGGGGCATTAAATGAAATCTTTGACCAACAGTTGTAAGAATGTTAAATCTCTGTAACGTCTGAGAAATAACGTGGGAGCATGTAAAAATGTTATGTGTGTTAAAACATAATAAAAGGGTCACTTCTTTTGCAGTTTGCAAAAAAAAATCTGAGACATAGGAAATGTCCGTGCAACGAGGAATTATCCCAATTTGGGTCGGGCGCTCCGTTACCTGCAGCACCAGCGAGCGCAGCTCGTTGGGCGGCAGCGCCACGAGCGAGGGCACCTCCCGCTGCAGGTAGGCCAGCACGGCGCCCAGCTCGCGCGCCTCCACGCCGCCCGCGCCCGCGCCGCCCACGTCATCGCCCGCCTGCGCGTCTACCAACTGCCCAGCGAACAACAACACACCAATTACAACACTATCTTGCCGTCAGCGTTAATCTTCATTTTATACTGCCGACGGCCAGCGTTAAAAACTAAACTGTATCGCAAAGTAGTGCCGCCGTCTGCCGAAGAATGTAAAAAATACTCTACTAGCATTGTTTTTAAACGTAAAAGGCTATAATTTTACCTTTGGAAAAAAGGATGGTGCTACATTAGAACAAAGACAAATCTCAAAGTGGAAAGTGACATGTAATCTCACCTGTGCTGCAAACGCTTCAGGCCTCTGCTGCAACTCCTGCACATACAGCTGTTGTTGTTGTTGCTGTTGCTTCTTTTGTTGTTGCTGCTGCTGTTGCTGTTGTTGCTGCTGCTGAGCCGCTAGCTGCTGGAATTGCTGTTGCTGCAATTCCTGCAGTTGGTGCTGTAAAATATGGAGAAAATAAGTTTGTGTAGAGACAGATGATGGGTTCTATAACAATACAGCAAATTATTATGATGATGATCATAAACATATTCTACACGTACATGGTAACAACATACTTGGCTTTTCGATTCTAATAACGACTCAACAATACACTGATTTACGTTGTAAATGGAGCTAGTCGTGCTAGAATAAAGACAGTCACTATGGATAGTACTTCGTACAATAATTTAAGGATTCTCTAATGTCATAAACAACTCGCGAAGATTACCGCGACGGCACCCACTTCACTAATGTGCTGGCCGAGCCGTTGCAACGCGTCGAGCAGAAGGAACTTGCAACCGAACTTGGAGCATTTACGTGAAACCTTCGCGCGCGGACGCTCTTGTATTGGAGTGTTCTATAATGTTTAACGCGGTTAGAACTTATGGAGTAGATAGCCTTCGTTCATTTGTACTAAACGGCTTCAAAAATAACACGAAATATTTTGGATAGATTGACAAGAGCTAAAAAAAAATCTGGAGCCAAAAATAGAGTTCAGGTATTGAACTGGTCTTCTCTATGCTATGTCGTGGACCTTTTATACTCCACCTCGCCATAACGGCTGAACGGATTTAGTACCTACATGGAACTTTTTACGCAGACACAAAGTTACGAGCATTTTATATCAGTTACGTACACTAGTTTTAGAATGACGCTTAATCTAACTAAATCCCAATAAATATTACTAAGCAAGTCTACCCACCTGGTTGAGGTTGGTAGCTAGTTGTTGAACTGGGAACAGTTGCTGCGGAGGCGGGTACGGTGGCGTAGTCGGAGGGTGGATGGTCGTCACACCTACATCGTAAAAACTACTGTTACTACATTGCCTAGGAATAAATACTGGTTATATTGCACAAGGAAATTAAGACCACTTACCTGCTCAATAGTTTGTTTAGGTTTGATTTTTCCATCGTCAGTAAACTTTATACAATTATTGTTCATACGGTTTGACATATTTCTATAGAAAACCTGTTAAACCGCCATGTTTATGCTCCACAGAGCTATCTGACGATTGAAGAATCGGCCCTTCAATAATATCAACTATGTGTAAGAACAAGCAGAATACTGATTGTTCATAGTTCACTACAATAGCGCAACGGTATCGGGCCGCACCCTAAACCGTTGCACTATAGTCGTTTAGTATTGGTTAACTGTGTCTAGCAAATCGGTGAATGTTAACACTTGTATTATGTGAATGAGGCAACATCTAGAACTCGTGGTGAACTCAAAAGTATCCGTGATAGAACAGATATAAAAAGTGACTTGACAAAAATAAATGACGAAACAAATATTGACATGATTAGCAACGCAGAAAACACGTATTTACACACAGAGAAGAAAGGATGTGATTATTACATGGTTTACATTATGATGGATTAAAATGTGGGCCGCAGTACTCGCATACGCAAACGCTAAGGTATACCCAAGAGTATTACCTAAGAGTTTTGAGTATGCAAGCAACGAGAACTTTTAGGGTGAAGCCATACTTACACGCTCGGATCAGCTTTTTTCTGTATCACTATCTCCTTCTGCCACTTTAAGGCTGCGAGATTGAGATTCGCTATTGTGAGTCCACTTGCAAGCACCCACACTCGTGCTTTTGCGTGCGAATAGAATTCTCGCTTAGTGAAGTGCACTTCTGAGAGCCAGAATGGGATAGAGATACAGGAAAATGCTGAGGTGTGCGTGTAAATTTTATTTCACCCTTAGCTTGATCTGCTTGCACCCTAACGATGCGAAACGGAATGCGTGAAGCCAAACATAAATACAATGCTGTAAGGGTGACGTGTGAAGTTCGGACTTGCCTTGAGCGCAGAACTGTAGGTCCAAGGCGTGCAGCGCCGACGTGGCGAGCGTCGGCGGACCTTCACATACAACGTCACCGTTTTACTTCGTGATTACTTATACTTAACATTCGTTAAATCCTCAAATCCGCTAATTTCATCAGTATTGTTTAAACCAAATTACTATTATTAATAAACCAATTTATTTATTATTACAAAAGTGTGCAACATTGAGGACTGTTATAAATCTTAGGATCTGAAGACTCAAAATCCTGATTTATTTTATTTTAGTCCATGGGTTGGGCTCAGGCTGAAGGCTTGGCGGAAAATATTTTATTACAGTATTATATCAAGTCCCTGTAACAGCATCCCCGCACCGTTGCATACTGCAAACTATATTATAACTTCTATACCTATAAAGAAAGTGTGGGTGTACATACCTGCGGGGTCGGGCAAATCGAGCAGGCTGCGATCGGCTTCGGGGAGGCAGTCGCGCGGGTCCCGCTGTAACAAAGTAACGTCAGTCGTGGTCGCGCGGCGCCGCACTACGTGCTACGTCCGGCCGCTACTAACGCCATCGTAAGAGTGAACCAGGGGGGGGACAGTTCCCTATATTTGGCTTGGATCAAAAGATGGTGGCTCCATCTACATTTTGTTTCTAAAACTTTAGGTTTAGTTAATACAACATCTCAAAAGATGTCACTATAATAAAAAATCATTATTTTAAATTTTATGACATATTTACCGTAAAAATATTTATTTTACATTTTATTATTTAATTGAGCATATTTTAATATTTTTACACATGAAAATAAGACATTATTTATGTACTGTTATTTTTTTAACTGGCAACTATCAAAAGAAGAATTGTCAATTCCCAAATAGTACTCTAAGATACCCGCAAAATGGTAGCTACTCTCTGCCTATGCGCATGTTTGTAGATCTTTTTCATTTTTCGTTTGTATTTCGGTTGTGAAATCTTCCAGAAATTGCGTCGAGTTGAGCTTTAAGTTCCTCCGCTTTCTTTGGTGACTTCGGCCCGTAATACGTGTTGAATTGTGTTCAACAAATTCGCGAAAGGACGCTTTGTGTTGTTAAGTTTTATCAACATTTCTTTTGAAAATGCCTAAGTTATGTTCATTTGGCTGTGCTCCCAGTGGTAAGTTTAATATATATCACAACGTCATCATCATCATGTTTAACATCATCGGATTTTTTTTTTAAATCCGTATTGAAAAGAAATAAATAAAAGGCAACCATTAGTGGCAGTAAATAATAGAGATAATACTAGTTCTTGACTTGCACTGTACATGGTCTTTTCCTAATCGGATTAGCTTCCAGGTTAAAGATGCAGGTTGATTAATTGAATTTAAGTAAAAAAAAAACATGGAGCATTGGTTTGACCACTGCAAATAATGGGTTGCAGTGGTCAAATATTAGATAAGGAACATGAATATTTTAGATTCTGAACAGAAGAAGAAGAATCTAACAGCTGTAAAAGATTTAATGCTTTGAGTATACCTTTTAAATACTGTGGTAGCGGTTAACAATGGTACATCTTAAGTATTCAAGGTTTGCGTAATATATCGCACATCTATGGATTTTCATGGAAGGCACAACAATAATTGTTGAAAGCTAAGACAACAACTATTTAAATAGCCTACAGCTCTTTTATCTTTCCAATTTCAGATGTCCCAATGCATCGTTTTCCAAATGCTGAGAAGTTCCCTGAGCGTCTTAAGGCTTGGGTAAATCTTGTTGGTGGAAAACTAGAAACAGCAGTTGATTATGCGTATTACCAAACAAAGTTGGTTTGCGACATTCATTTTACTGCGAGAGATAGAAACCGTAATAACCGGTTAAATGCATTGGCAGTTCCATCACTTCATTTACATGGTTAGTATGACAATTCTTTTATACTTAGAATCTGTATACTGAAACTTTTAGCTATTGCTACTATTATATTGAACTTATGTACCTAATAATATTATAATATTATGGTCTCTGACATACAGAAATGAAATATGCATGGTCAAGTAGTCAGTTGTAAACGTACATAAATCACCCTTACTATGAAATAAAGGCTCTTTGAAAGTACTTAATAATAATAATTGTAACCATACCAACCTATATATTATATGTATTGTATTGTTGTATATTATATATGTATTGTATATACAACCTTAGTAATTTTTTTCACACCTTGGGTTACATTATCGAAGTTTTCATTCGGATCCCTAACTTTTTTTAAATATTCTATTGCCTATGTTCATCAGGGATAATGTAGTATTCTAATGGTGAAAGGATTTTTCCAATCGGTCCACTAGTTTCTGAGCCTATTCAATTCAAACAAACAAAATCTTTTCTCTTTATAATATTATTATAGTGTAGACTAGCTCTGCCCCGCAACATCATTTGTATGGAAGTTACCACATTTTGCTGTCTGTTTGTGTATGTGAGTTTAAATGTTTGTAAACGCACCCATGATACAGGAGAAATTCCCTAGGTGGGGCAACGTTATAAACAAAACAAAAATTATTATTGAGATTAGCCGGAATGAACAGACAAAAAAAAATTAAATAATTGCTTTTTCGTTATAAGTGTTGTATATATGTACTTACATAATTATGCATTTAGTAAAAAGCTGTTATTTTGACATTACAAACAGACACTTCAATTTTATTTATGTGCATAGATTTCATCAATTTATAGACTTCTTAATAAGACTTAAATCACAAAGGCGATTTAGAAAATGACTCTTTTTTTACCAGAAACTGTTTATCACATTGTAATTCTGTTAAAACACGTTTTTTATAGTTATTTTTATAAATAATAACTTTTCAGGAATCAGGTAGGCCAAACAAATATGAAAAACAATATTTTATTATTCTTAATTTTTTTTTTTGTTGTGTTTACAGGAACATCGGCCAGGGAACCTGCTAATAGACTTGTCAGTCAACCTTCTGATTTACATGCTACAAATGCAGGTAAAGATCTTAAGTCAGTTTTTGATAAAGCGACTTCTGTCCTAATATGAACTGTATGTAGCTGTATAATAATTTTGCAAGAGATGGGCTAAAATAAAAATAAAATAATGTTATAACCACAACATTGTAGAAGCCCTGCTCGTTTCGTATACATAGTTAATGCTATATTTAACTAGCGGCCTGGCCCTGCTTCGCTCGGATTCGATCTAGTGATGATGACATCTCAAAACATCGGTGTTTTTGTGCTATATCTAAGTTAAATATGAATGTATTATACACCAAAACCTTCTAGAATAAATTCTCTAAATTATGGTAAAAACCACTAAAATCTGTTTTATACGTGAAATTATTTTTTATTGTGATTTCAGGCACATCAGCCAGGGAACCTGATATTATTCATGTCAGTCAACCTTCCAATTTACATTCTACAAATACAGGTAAAGATTAGTCACTTTTGCTAAAGCGATTTCTTTCCAAATAAAAACAGTAGCAGTGCTTCCCTTTGAAAAATGGCACAGTCAGTATTCTATAGACATATTAAAGATATGTACTCCGGCTTACCTCTTACAAAAATTTACCCTTTGCTACTGATCAGTAGGTACCTATATAATAATTTTGCATCATTGTAGGCCTGCTGAAGTCAGTTCTTACACATATTGATAATATACACGTATTTAGTACAGTACAGTAGGTAAACCAAATTTATTAGGGAACTTGCTTATGAAATTTCTATGAATTATCCATTACTATGTTTCAGCCACAATTCATGGCACTGCCAATGCATCTGCAGTAATGATGGATCACAACTACAGCAAGGCTAGTGGATCTTTAAGAAAAACAATTAGAATGGGTAAATGTTATTTTCTTATAGCAAGTTTCAAAATAATATTACTTATATTAGGTACTTACCTACTTATGAAATAATATAATTATCTAAGATTTTTTTTCTAGGTTCTACTAATAGTTCACCGACATATAATTATGTCGGAGTGAAAGCCCTTTCTACAAAAGTTAAACAACTGCGGTCCGAGATAAGTCGTTTGCGGAAGAGAGGCCTGTCTTTCAAGTCAAGACTGGCAAATGCTGCTAAATTATCCCAAGTCGCTGCATTCCAACAAGTTGTGAAAAATTTGAAAACACCTGCCCAGCTATTTCTCCATATGCAATTGCAATCCGCAAAAAAATCCAAAGGTAGACGGTTTACTATGGATGAAAAAATCCTTGCACTGTCTATGTATAAGAAAAGTCCAAAGGCCTATTCTTTACTTTATAAGTACTTTACATTACCTTCGACAAAGGCAATGAAACGTTTGCTAAGTCAAATCAAACTGTGTCCTGGCATAAATCCCATTGTATTCAATAAAATTAAGAAAACTGTACTCGAAAAAGATACTGCTGATCGTTTGTGCAGTCTAATGTTTGACGAAATGTCTCTGACACCTCAAATATTTTATAACAAGCAGAAAGATGCATTTGAGGGTTTTGCCACCACCAAAGACACCAAATTTGCCGACCACGCTCTCGTTTTCATGGTGAAAGGTTTAAAACATAATTTTAAACAGCCAGTAGCATATTATTTTACCAATGCCCTACAAAAAGTAGAGCTTAAAACACTCATAAAATGTGTAGCATTAGAGGTGCAAAAATCGGGATTAATTATTATTAACACTGTTTGTGATCAGAGCTCCGTAAATGTAGGGGCAATAACAGATTTAATTAATGACACGAGAGCGAGGTATTTGCGGCTAGGCAAAGAGTGGCGCCATGATTTTTTCAGGGTAAATGGTCAGAAGATCATACCGTTGTTCGATGCTCCTCATTTAATTAAAGGAATAAGAAATAATTTACTCACTAAGGATATGGCGTACACCTCTAATAATAAAAATAATATTGTTAAGTGGGACTATTATCAGCAGGTGTATGCTGCAGATAAATCCAAAGGGGAGCTACGACTGCTAAATAAAATAACAGAAGAGCACATTGTCCCTGAAAAAATTAATAAAATGAGGGTGAAGTCCGCAACCCAAATTTTTAGCCACAGTTTCGCTGTGGTAACAGACCACTTAATAGCTAGAGGAGATTTGCCCGAAGAATGCCAACAATTAATAGACATTACATTATTACTAGACAATTTGTTTGACACATTAAATGTTAGTAGTTTTGCAATACCCAATGGTAAAATTTATAAAGGGCCAATTAGAAGGCACTCACCTCACCACCAACTATGGCTAAAATCAAAGGAAATATTAAAAACTGTGAAATTTATTCAAAAAAAGGTTACTGGTAATAAAGTACGATTTGTGGAAACTACTATACCATCTGTAAAGAATTTAATTAAAACTATTGAAGGCATGGAAGCAATTTGCAACGTGTTGTTTGATAAGTATGGTTACGATGCAATATTAACACGTAATTTTAATCAGGACCCTGTAGAAAACTTTTTTGGGAACATCAGAAGCTATGGAGCAAGAAATAATGCCCCAAATACAATATCATTTGAAGGGGCATTTAAAGCACTTCTATTAAACAATTATAATACACCTCATTCCAAAAGGGCAAATTGCGAAGAGGACACCAACAAGTGCCTACAAACTCTTAGTTTTTACGTCACTGATAAACCTGATGCAACTGATGTTCCCGAGGAAGACAAAATTAATTTTACTGAGGATGTATTAATTGATTACTCCAAAGAGCCCGATGCTGGTCAAAGAAATTATGTATGTGGTTGGGTCCTGACTAAGTGTTTAAAAAATGTTGTGAAATCGTGTAAACATTGCAGACAAGACCTTTTAGATAAGAATAATGAAAATATTAATAATAATAGTTTTATAAAAGCTAAAGAATATAATAATAAAAAATGGTTATGTTATCCAAATGAGCTATTGCAAAATTATTTCCATGACCTGCAAAATATGACAGAATCTTTTTTAAAAAAACGTGTTCCTAAACAAAATGTACGTGGAACAATTAATTCGTTTGCAGATGTTTTAGTGGATACCCCTTTTAATTGTACTATTCACAAAGAAAAATTAAAAGAGTATTTCTTTAATTTAACAGTAAGTGTCATACTACATAGTTGGTGTAGATCCATTAATCGTATTTTAACGGGAAAGATTACCTATAATGGAGAAGATGAAACAAAATTAACAGCACAGTTGTATTATGATAAGCATAAACATTATAAAAATAAAAAATAAAAATGACTAAAACATTAGACAATGGTTTTATTACTTTTGATATGCGCTTGCACCAACGAATATTCCAGCCAGTACCTACACTGCCGTTTTAATTAAAAAGGTCACAACTAACATTTTTCATGGAATTGAGTTATATATATATATCTGGAATTAGGAAAAAAAGCCTATCCGGATATATATATAACTCAAATTCCGTGGAAAATGTTAGTTGTGACCTTTTTAATTAAAACAGCAGTACAATATATCACTTTATATAGCTAGCTATAGACTGGTTAGTTTGGATACAATTTGTAGATGGCGCCACTGCGCTGGATTGCATAAAAATGGCGCAAGAGGGCACTCTTTACCCGGTATCTTATAGTACTCTTTGGAGTGAACTCACCCAGCGGTTCCGGTCACCAAGTGTACAACGAAACTGACAATCCGGTTCACAACTACCGTCATATTAATATTTAGTTGGGGATGTCCAAGAGCCGCGCGGTGAGTTTTTACTGTTTAGCCCATAGCGTTAGTCAGGTCTACGTGTGCGACGCCGCTGTACACAATTTACTTGAGTTAGTTTAGTGAATGTAATTATAGTGTGACTCACGTTGCATTTATTTTTAATCTGGCATTTAATTTTAACTTTCTTGTTAACATCCTTCCACGTAAACCCCGGCGGGAGTGATACCTTAGCCATGGCGTGGTGGCAAATCTACACCGTGGGAAGCAAGCAAATAGAAATGAAATGATAGAATCGTGATATTAAGCCAACAATATACATATGTATCCATATTATACATTAGGTGGGGGCGCAATGGTTAATTTGGAAAATTTAATACAAATGAGAGGCATATAGGAGCTAAGCTTTACGATAACAGGTTAATAACCAACACAAATGTACAAACGATTATGGCCTTTATTCATAAACACTTAAACATTAATAGACAACGAAATTATTGTATTTTCTTTATAAAACTTATTTACTTTTTGTTTATGAATAAAGAAGTAAAATCAAATACACTAGCTGCATAGCTCCGGCGGGGTTGCCGCGGTGTTCCCGAAATTAGTTTACGGAGAAGAAAGACATTGGTTAATAGATTTTAATGAATTAAGCCAGTATCCCGGGATAGAATTTGCAAAGCAAGCTGTACTAAACAATAGTCTAATAAAGAAAGTTCGTTTTTGTATATTGGATGGATTTTTTTTTTTACTCAGAAATATATTTTGAAACATTGCAGAATATTACTTAAATATACTTAATTTGAAAAAAAAAAAACAAGTCAAAATAAACTTTAGTTATGCAACTAGCGTAAAGTTTTGTAAAGCTCTGTTATACCAAGCATTCAGAAGTTTACAGTGACGCTATCACCAATTATAGGAACCCTACAGTGTTTTACATTTTTTAAAGCAGTTATAAATTCTAGAATGATACTTCTTAGATTGAATTAAAGAGAATATAAAATATTTAAAAATTCATTTTTGTATGTTTAGGAGATTGAACAATATGTTTTAATACTTTGTTAGTTGCATGTAAGAATCACAATAAACTTCTGAACATATTCCTAACATTGTTAGATTCTCAATTAACTGTGGGGGGTTGAAGCTATTTGCCAATTGTCCCTAATTTGTTATTAAAGTAAGTTATGTTTGGACGTTTTAATCCCTTTATAACACACATCAATCACGATCAAGAATGTGGAACCCATACAATAAGGGTTCAGAGTTTTTTTTTCCGTTATTTCTGCCTACCGCCATGGGGAGAAGGCGTAAGTTTATGGTATGTGTATGATGACTCCTTTTGGCCATTATAAAGCGATAAAAACGTCGGGAAATGTTAGTTATGTTATTTAGCAATTGTACTCAAGTTTACGAGCAATATAATAATATAATTGAGTATATTTGATAATTATGTGCAATGTAAGCAATGTAATTCACGTTGAATTGCGAAGTAAGAATACCAATATCTATTTGTATGCCATTGTAACATTTGTACAAGTCGTACAACTTCATACAAATCAATCGCGGGCGTTATTCTTGGTAACTGGCAAGCCAGTAATTGGCTGTGGGAATATGACATACGTGCGCTATGTACGGAGTTAGCAAAGTTGCAATATCTTTGTTCAAAATCGCTCAGCGTGAATTATATTGCTTTCCAACATTTCCGACAGGTTGCAGTGTGACACCCGTTGGATGACGGACAGTTAGTTCGTTAAATGTTTTGGTGTCGCATTGCAGTCTGCCGTGTATAAAGCCCGGTTTTTAACAAAGTTGAGAGTGGAGTCTCGTAAAACAATCAATATGTTATTGAGTTGTAGCTAAGGGCGGTTATGAACCTATAGACGTGTTGTTACATATGCTTCGGGCATAACAAGCGCTGCAACGTACACGCTCTTGTACCGGTGGGTCAGCTAGTAGCATACGAGCTTACGAACGCGTCTGCGCTCGTACCAGATGCGCGTTGGTAAAGACCCTCGTTTGCGAGCGTATAAAATGATTTATACACATAGCAAAAATATTGTATTCGCTAAATCATTAAATGCGTTTAGTAGTAAACGTATTGAAACCATCGTTCTGTTTCTGTCCATCGTTTGATGACGCCAGGGACAGAATGGCAATCTAAACTCGTTTAGCGTTAAATGTGTTGATAACTTATTGGTTGTTCAAGACACCCTCCTCCCACCGTTTTGATGAAAACCGGGCCTTCAGTAAGCCTTTGGAAGTTGCAAGCGTTATTCGCGCGTGTGCGTGGCGCCGGTACGTACGTTGTCGTCCAGGATGTCGGGCGGCGGCGGCAGGTGGTGGTCGGAGTGCGGCGGCGCCACGCGCTGCTTGCGCGCGCACTTGTGCTTGGCGGCGTCCGCGCACGCGGGGCCCGGCGCCAGCGCGCCCGCCTTCTTGCGCCCCGCCACGCCGCGCTCTGCGGACCGACACCATGGATGCACTGCTCCTCACGGCAGCCGCGAACCGCAGCAGCCACGCCGCTCACTCTATGCGACTCTTGTAATTGAGATTGAGCGGCGTTACCGCTGCGGTCGCTTACGGAAGAACATCTCGAGGGTGACTTTTCGCGTGGTAGCCGAAAATTGTGGATATTTAACAGAATACTGTGTTAAAATAGTTTTGATTTTTATTGAGGATCTTTAATAAAAGATGTACAAAAAAATCACAGTCTGCAATAATAAGTTTTTGTCTGATGGCCCTTCAACTACACTGATGGTCCTTCAATTACAGCATACATATTATGTATATAAATCATCGACAAAATAATATTGAAAAAATAGGGTAGGTTCGTCGTCCGTAAAGTAAACGCACGCTCAGGCTCACCGTCGAGGTAGACCTTGGAGAACTTGGTGGGCAGGTCCTGCGCCGGGTGGTGGTGCGGCGGGTGGTGCAGCGCGGCGTGCGCGTGCGCGTGCGCCGGCAGCAGCGCGCGCGCGGCCGGCGCGCCCGGCGCCGCCGCGTGCGCCAGCCCCAGCGCCGCCGCCTGCGCCGCGCTCAGCCCGTGCGGCTCCTCGGCCGCCGCCGCGCCTGCGGGCGACACGGCTTACACCGATATCATTGTGCTACACGACTACCGAACTATTCTATTCTACACGGAACCGTAGTTACGATCGAGGCGCTGCTCACCTTACTTGAGGACCTCGCTTGCAAAAGAATTCATTCAAAAATCTATTTAGTCTAGCACATTTTATATTAGTTCTATTTTGACCCAAAAGCAAGTATCAGTCTATACCACACAACTCATTCTTCACATCCTCAACTCTTAGGCTGCATCATCAAAAGATTCCTTCAAGCGTTATCTTTAAAAGATTGACAGAAACAAAATTATGCAACATACCTCTAGGCAGCATAACAGAGTGCGGGTAGTCCAGCAACAGCTGTACAACAGCTGTGTGGCCTCCCTTAGCGGCCTCAATAAGCATGGTGGAGTTGTCCTTCAGTTTGCGGAACGGGTCCGCATCGCAAGCCAGCAGGAACTTCACGACATCAACGTGGCCGCCCGCGCAGGCGAGGGATAAGGGGGTGTGATCGCCTAGGGCGGTCATGCGGTTTACGTCTGCGCCCTGTGTAAACACAACCAAATATTGAGTTTTTCCGAATTTAAACTATTTATTTCAAATAAACCAATTACAAGCACTTTTGAATTGTCAAGGGCTCAGTCAGATAGGTGAAGCTAGTAGCCCATTCCAAAGCGTAGTAGGTACCTATGCAGAAGATTGGGCAAGATACTACACAGATACTATTTTAAATTAAAATATGGGTACATCATTCATGTTCAAATTATATATGTGAGAACAATGGCAAAACGTTAAAAGGGTCCGTAATAAACAATTAAAAAATAAAATTAAATTAAAATAAGCCGTGGCAGCTAAGAGATGACCAAGTCCCTACTGACGGCGCCCTTATTTATTATGGCACTCCAATGACTAGTTCACAAAAACATTTACAACGAGTTTAAGTCCTAATTTATAGGTATAAATTTAACTATATCTCAGTGACACTGTGTTTCAGAACGAATATGATGCACGTCTATTCCTACAAAAATCTTATTCAATTGAATTATAAATAATAAATTTTCTTAACTGTAACATAATTTTCAAGTCTGACCCTTGAGTCAAAAAGAACGACATTACGCTAAACTAATTGAATATCATAAACAAAACAATATGCTTCCATTTTCAACCACTATTTCATTCCAGCTAAATATCACTAGGAAACGGTAAGCGTTTTGTGGTGTGCTGAATCTCAGAGCTAATTTGAATGAAGGATTTTACCTTGCCCACAAGGAACTGCACGGTGCACACATGGCCGGCCCGGCAGGCCTTCATGAGCGGCGTGCGGCCGCCCTCGCTCTCGTGCTCCAGCTCCGCGCCCGCGCGCAGCAGCAGGTCGGCCACGTCCGTGTGGCCGTTCTCGCACGCGTACGTCAGCGCCGTGTCGCCCGTCTGCGTCTGGGCGTTCACGTCCGCGCCCGCGTTGAGTAGGTAGCTGTGGAACAATGGTGCGTGTTCAAATGATAATACTTTCAAATCTAATTTCTATATTGTAGCATTAAAAGTGCACGTAAACACAGAGTCGATTTTTTAATCAATTTTTCCCTAAGCATAGTCTTAATAAATAAATAAACATAGCCAGCCGATGACAATGACGAACTACATTAAGGAAACCTAGGTGGTGCTACTTTATGAAAATGGATGACCAAAAATGTTTTCCTTCACTATTCTGAAGGTCTCTTCTCACAGAGAGGAGGCCTGTGCCCCAGCAGAGAAAATTAATAAGCTGATTATGCTGGATGGCCAATCAGTAGATATCCCATCTGATGATTACAGGTTTTTGTCAGATATCTTTAATACAAGAAGCATTGCAATCCCAGGCCATTCCTAAGACGTCGGAAGTAAAAACTTTAAGCTTACTTACAACTGTGTTAACGCATTGCTTTGATTTACATCGTGCAAATCAAAACAACACGTTAACGGTGTACTACAGAAGTGATAAAGACGATGATGATGTTCATTATAACAAACAAAAGCCCAAAAAATACCAACGTTTTAGTAATCTATGTAGTACTCACCGCACAAGTTCAAGATGTCCTTCTTGCGAGGCCTCCATGAGAGGCGTGGACGCTCCGAGTTCGGCATCAGCGCCCGCCTTGATAAGGAAGTCGGCGACTTCGAGGAAGCCGCCGCAGCACGCCAGTGTGAGCGCCGTCTCTTGAGTCTCCTCCGTCTGCGCGTTGATCGAGGCGCCCTGACCTAGCAAGAGTGCCACCATCTCTTCGTGACCTTAGAAAGAACAATTGGTTTATTTATGAGACATTATGTAATTTAAAAAGTACCTATAGGAGGATACCAAGGTGGACTTAATGCCTTAGACATACTCTACAAGTCAAAAAAGGCTGGTGAACAGATATAAAGTCAATAATAAGTGATATGACAACTTGTTTTGACTCCATATTAACTGATCTTTCTTTACCAGTTTTTTCTGCCAGTGTCTGAAAGTTATACTGGCTCTCAAATCTCAACTTATATTTTTACGTCGCCAAGACACAAAATAAAATATAGCAAGAAGTCTTCATACCTTCTCTAGCGGCCTCCATGAGCGGTGTATAACCTTCGTCGTTAACCTCTTCGATGTTGGCCCCTCGTTCTAGCAGCAACATTGCTAATTCAACATGGCCGCCGCACGCTGCCAACGTCAGCGGTGATTCGAAACTGTCCGTTGGCATGTTCACCTATACGAACAAGGATTTCATTAAGTAACAATCAATCAAAATCAAATCAATCAAAAAGTCATTTATTCAAATTAGGCTGAGAATCAGCATTTTTCGAACGTCAAAATTACAAAAGACAGTCCCCCAAAAACGCCCGCCCTTAGCAGATTATTTGACTAAGAAAATAATAATTAAAAAGATGTTATGCTAAACTTACAATCACCGAATCCAATTTAAAAAATAACATATACAGGCCTTAATTAAATGAGAAGGTTAGGCGCATCCCACACTATAACGCGCCACGCGACGGGACGCAGATAACGCACCCCCGCGCGTGATTTTTTACATACTAATTCAATAAAAACGCGTTCCCGTCGCGTGGCGCGGTGTAGTGTGTGATCCGCCTTACTTGTACCCAGTAGGTAGATACAGTTCCGGATGCAACTGATTTGTGACGACTTGAAGGGTCCTTAAATTGAAATAGCCAATCAGTAAATTGGAGTGTGAAAACGACTATTTCGAAGACCTCCATGCGTCATTATTTAACTAGCCTCAAATGCTGCGAATTCTCTTAGTATTAATCATCAATTTTGTTTTCCCAAAATGTGTCTCCAAGATACAACAAGTCAGTGGTAGAATGCTGATACTGGTTAGACGAGTATTCTGCCACTGATTACTTGTATATTGTCTAGTTGAACATGACACACCCATAAAAACCAACCCATCTAGAAAACGGACAGTTTTACAAGATGAGCTGATTTTTAACAGGTGGTGGTTCTATGTTAATTATAAAAATAAGGTCTTGCTCACACTAACCTGCGCCCCAGAGTCAAGCAGCAACCTCGCCACCTCCACATGCCCGTCCATGCTTGCCTCCATGAGCGCGGTGTGCATCTCATCGGTCTTGTGCTCCCTATCAGCGCCGGCTGCCAATAGGAAGCGCACCATGTCCAGGTGGCCCTTGTAGCAGGCGAGGGTGAGGGCAGACTCCTTAAACTCGTTCGAGTGCGTGTTGATGCCAGCGCCGTGTTCTAGTAAGATCTTGGCAACGCCCACGTGACCGGCTGATGCCGCCTGGTTTAAGGAAAAAGGATTTTGTTACTGGTGTGATAAAGTGGTAATTTTGGTGGCAGTAAGAACCAACAGCACTTTGAATAATTTACCCTTGAAAACTCTATTGCCAAGAATGCACAATCGCGGTTTGTTTACAAATTAATTAGTGCACTTTTTGCTGCATCTGATAAGATAATAGATGTAAAATGTACAAAGCCAGAAAATCTAGTAATAAATTTATTAAAGAAAACACCGAGTCTTTGATCTAATAAACCCTGGAGTAGACATGAATATCAAACAAACTAGGACAAACGTTTTCTAGACTGTATTCTCTCAGTTTAGGATAGAATGAAATGTAGTTGAAAATGTACAATTGCACTTTATCTCAGTAATCACATACAAATTATGTGTAATCTACAAAATAGCTTTGTGAAAACAAAACATGTAACTTATGATTCATTGGAGCTGGATTCGTGATAAATACGGAATGTAACTATGCAACGGTTATCTATGGCAATACATTGTATTGTTCAGATTAGTGTCGAGTAGTGCGTGCTGTATGTGGGCGAAATTACAGTTTATCCAAACACCATTGGTGAAGGTTTCGAGAATTGTATTTAGTGGAAAAGCTTCAAAACCTGTATCTGCCTGATGACGAGCAGGTAACAGCAGATCAGTCTGATTGCTTTCAGTCGAGGACCATTAAATCCTGATACAAGCTATATTGGTATCGCTGCAGTCTGGACAATTAGCTACGCTACCGAGGAGGTTCCCCGAAAGTGACGCAAGTCGGAGCTACAAGGACTACACATACATACTGCAGCGAAGTCTATGCGACAACCATGGACGATACTGTTAATAATTCAATGTCATGTTGAAATTTCATATAAATTTTCATCCCCTATTTGCACTTCAGGGCCTAAAGTGATTAAATTTGCAATTTATTCCCTAAAGTTTACGGGATAATTTGCATGCTTCTAGACCTGACAATTTAGGCTGTGCATAAATTAAATTATTTATTTAGTGAAGGAATTTAAGTTTACCTCCATAAGCGGCGTATGTCCGTTCTCGTTGTGGTCTTCAACATTGGCGCCGCTCTCGAGCAGCGCGCGCACGCACTCCTCGTGCCCGCCGGCGCACGCGTACATGAGCGGCGTGTTGCCGGAGCCCGACACGGCGTTCACGTCGGCCTGGTGCGCGATCAGCAGCCGAACGATGTCCACGTGACCCGCGCTCGCCGCCTCCATCAAAGGTGTGCAGTCTCCCTGTGGGGTGGAAAAACTCATTAAGAGACGTGTTGGTGGGGAATCTGTTTAGTTATTCTTCTTAACATCACACCTGTAATCCCCGAACGGTTAGGCATACGTGTACACTGTACAGTCACAAGCACCAATATGTGAACACTTGGCAACTTTCAATTGTGAGATTTTCGTGAAAACGTATGCAACGTTGAAAATTCAACGTTGAAACATTACCGAAAATGCTATGTTCGTAACTACATAAAATTTCATTAAAAAATAAAGAAGTAAATCGCTTTTGAATAAAGCCGAGTGTATATATAGTTTTGCTCGTGATTCAAAAAGAAGTTGCATTTAGTTACCTTGATGCCGCGGTCCTCTACACTCGCGTGCATGGCTAGCAGCACCTGAGCGAGCTCGTAGTATCCCGCGGAGCATGCGAGCGAGAGCAGCGACTCGCCCTCCTCTGTGGTCTCGTGCACGGAGCGGCCCTCCGTGAGCAGCTTGCGCACGGTGCCCACGTCGCCGTCCGAGCACGCCTCCGCCAGCGACGGCGCCCCGTCCGCGCCCACCGACGACGCCACCGTCGGCGTGCTCCCCGTGGCACTCGACCCGCATTGTTGACTAAAATCATCACGATCACATAATATCAACTCTTGAATGACAAAGGCACAGGTTTGGCGATACAAAAGTCAATCAGATAAGATCAAAGCTTAAAAAATCACTGTCACGAGACGGTCTCATCGAGTTGCCGCGGATACAACATGGAAGGCGTCAACTCGAGAGGCTTCCCGCCCGCACACAAAGGTTACTCAATTCTCGGGATATCATCATTGAAAGTTACCCTACCCAAGAACTTCAACGCTTAGGGAAAACGGATTTATATTTAGAAAGTTTAAATGAATTTTTGAAGAAAGAAAATAACATAACACGTGTTCTGCAGACGCGGAGTTCAAATATACGGTAAATAATTGATGACGATGCATTATGATGACGTTTAATCGATAAATAATTGGCTTTAGTGGAATTGGAACGATTTAGCAAGCTATCATTATATTATTCATAAAAACCGGTAGGAGTTCACGGCCCGTTTTCAACAAGAGACAATGTGTAAATCAAAACACAGATAACATTATGATAATTTATATTATGTATAATAACTGTGAACTGTGACGTAATAGGAAAAACGAATATGTTAAACAGGGAAACTGTTTCGATGAATGAAGTGAAAACATAATGGTGAAAGGAGAAATCGTGACGTAACGATTGGTATTTCAAGATCAAATGCTGACCAAATTAGGAGCCTACAAGATATTGAGAGGTAATCACAAAAATGACCTATTCAAAAAGATGACTAATGAACGGGTAGAATTTGATCAGATAATTTATATTCAGAATCGTGTCTCTGATATTCGTGTTACAAATACATTGAAATAATCACTGAGATTTTTTTTATTACAGCTTTCGTGAGACACATTCATGTTTATTTTTATAAAAACTTACTCACATAAACGTTTTGGGATTGCCCGAATAGTTGCGAATGACTCGCGTGATCAGCTCGCGATTGGGCAATCCCGAAACACGCAGATAAATAAAACTGTAAACATTATTAAGAAATCTAAAGCTGCTTACAGATTTGGGGGATTTTTGACGATCGACATGTGTGATCAAACAAAAACAAGCAACAAAATCACAACATTAGAGAACATCTTAATGACCGTCAAAACACAGCACTTGAATAGCCGTTTGTTTGTTTGATCACACGTCGTGTCAATTGATAAAAATCGAGCAAATCCGTATAGACACCTTAAGAATTTGTGGAACTCTCTTGACCAAGTACAGCCAAAATGTCAACGTACAACAGTTAGACGCTAATAGATGAGTTGTCACATAAAACTACAGCCAACAACAATAAATGTTGAATGTCCGTACGCCAGCCCGCATCGGTGAGACACCGAGCCTTCTCCAACTGTTTACACGGTAATGCGTGCGAGCCTTGTGTAGAACGTGAAAAGCTCTCCTAAATGCACATGTCTTAATGCGCTTTTAGCGGCCTTCGAATGAACTCAAGTGATGCTACTGTTTAACAGATATGCAAGGAGGTCAAGTTGGAATCCATATTTATATTATAAATTCGAAAGTAACTGTCTGTATGTTACCTTTTCACGCCTAAACCACTAAACGAATTTTGATTAAATTTGGCAAGTAGATATGGCATCCTGGGGAAGAACTAGGGCTACTTTTTGTCCCAATAGCATCATTCTTCTCGATATCCATGCGGGCAAGGGCAGTTATACATACTTTTGGATGCAAATATGTACTTCTTATGGAAATAAAAGTTCGTTCTGTATCACTATCAACGTCATTTTTGACTAAAAAGTATGGAAACACAGATTTTGTTTCATTAATTGATTCCTCCTATACTTAAGTTGTTCTTGCCTGTCTCTTTTAAATTAATATTGCTCCATTCTTTTACACCCTTTACAACTTGTGTAGCAATGATATTGCAATAAATTTGAATAAGCTTAACACTGACAGTGTTATTTTTAACATGGGTGTCCTACTTTCCTTAGTTCTACACTTCACCTTTTAAAGGCAACTAGGTTATACGTATATCTACTACTGAACCAAAATTGGGGCAGGTCGTCTAGAAGAATTGTTGAATGTGTTTCCAGACTGATATCATAGACCACAGTCCCTAGACATCTAAGAATAGCTTTTACAGTTTTAATTTACGAACCAACCTAAAAAGAGGTAAGATCAATATGCACGATCGAGGGTCATACGATTGTGTGACGGGATTAGTGTTTGAATCATATTATCGTATAGAATCTAGATACAAGGATGGTCTAGACAAGAATTTATGTAACACATGTCATTAGTCGTTTGTGCTCTCCGGATGAATCATCTGCAGTGAACTTCGCCAGTCAACATGTTAAATGAAAACATGCGACGCGGAATGGCATTGAAGGGTCTAATATTATTAAAAATGTTATGTCTTTTGATCAAGAAAGGTTTGCACTACTTATTATTACGGCGTATTTTACTTAATAAAACACCGCGTTTACTGAGCGGAAGATAAGTCCAGATGTAATAAATTAAATGGAGTCTGAGCAAGATTGCTTCTAGAAATCTAGACTCATTTAGGACCTTGAGCACTGCATTACAGTATGACAATAATTTAATTTCAACCTGCATTTGCTTCGCTTCTTCGCTTCTTTAAATTGCTACATTTTATTCAGTTCGGATTAGAAACACTGAACTCATCTAGTTTTAAAACATTATTTATTTTCGAAATGTAAAAGTTTCGAAATGTAATAAATATCATTTATCATCATCATCATCAATCATAAAACTTTTTTAAAATAATTTTGAAGTAAATTGAACTTGTAATGGACATGAGTAAATCGGAATATGGGGGATTGGGAACCGAGACAACCGTAAGAAAACTAATCCAAGATTGTCTTTAAATAATATAATTGGTTTTAGCCGTTTTATGTCGAATAAGTACATTTTAAATAAATTAAACTAGTTATTAGTAAAGCCAGTCATACTTTTTGTCCTGATGGTGGTGTCGGTGGTGCGGCGGTGGCTGGTCGCTGCGCATCCGCGTGAGTGCGGCGGCGGCCTCGTCCAGCGCGCACGACACCGACGACGTCAGGCGCCGCAGCACCTCCGGGTCGGCGAGGTGCTTGCCCTCGCCGGATAGCTTGCCGATGCCTGTGGGGAAAAGGGTGGGGGTGAATTCGTTGAGTACTTAATGGTAGAAATAATGGAACGTGAAGTTTAATATAGCGCTCTCAAGCAGAGCAAACTGATATTGGGTGTTTTCATCAGGAATTTCTTAGTAGCAGCCAGGAGGCTGGATATGTGACCGTTAGATGGCAATAGGTTCGCCACTTATGTTGTAAGTTCCTTATATATAATACGGGATTATAAGGGACTTACAACATAACTGGCCAAACATGTCTGCGGCCTCTGTCAAACCCCTCAGGGATCACAGGAGGTATGTTATGTGTTATGTCATGTTTGTGGTGGACGAAATAATGGAACGTCAAAGTTTATTATGGCATTTGGACTATGGCACATGGAAAAATCTTAAGAAGTCAAAAAAATCTAACGCGAGTTGTAAGGTACCGGGGCGTTAATATGACACATCGAACTTTAGAAAAAGACTGACACTCAAGTGTCCTCCCTCACGGAGAGGTGTGTGTCCCAGCAGTGGGAAAATTATAGGCTGGTTACGCACCGGTGTTCGTGATGTACACGACGCCGATTTCGTTCTAGAATCCGATCTGCCATTTTAACTGTACACAGGTATTGAATAGGGATTACTTCACCGATTGTGTAAAACCTCAAACGACTGAATCTAAGTTTTAAAGTCATGGCACTTCAATGATAATAGAAACTATAATCCAACCAAAGAGAAACCCTAAGTGCCTGTGATTACCATTAAAATTACATGATTAGGCCGCAGATTGCATTGCAATCAATGGTTACGACCACTGCAGATGTTTCTAAGGTAAAGCTGGATTTAGATCCATTACAAGCTAACAAAAAGTATCAAACAATGAACAAAGAACTTACAACTGAAGGATGATCATAAAGCATAGCATAATCAGCCACAGACAGGTCTCCTCTCTGTGAGAGGGAAAGATCATAGCACAAACTAATAATTAAGTCTCATTGAATATGACCTTAAAAGTGTCTAGTAAGTTTACCAATCATTGTCATAACTGAAATCAGTTGAATGATTGGACAAGGGCAAGCACTGTCAGAATGATAGTAATCGCATGTTAGGAAATGCGGCACGTTTTAGCTCTGATAAAAGGTTTATTAAGGCGAAAGCGTCAGGTTAGCCCCGCGATATTCCAATTATCTTACGTTTTCAGCAATTTGCAGGTCAGTCATCACGTTTATGTCGATCGAAATATGAATCGCGGTCTTAACAAATATAGAATTATAATCATAAAAATCCACACAACCCTCTTAAGTTCACATTACCTTATTGAATGACTGTTTCATGAAACCATGACATTTGAGGCGAATTCTAATTTAACGAGCTGTATTGAATGATTATAATTCTGTAAAGCCATATTTGTTACGGTCGCGAATCATATTTTTAAATCAATATACAACCTGACACTGACCCGCTAATTACAAAAAACGTACTAAGTAAATTAATAATGAATTTCGCTGGTTACCTTAGCGCACCCCCCCTCCCCTTTAAGTAAAAGATACAGGTGCGCTATTCAGTAGTTAATGAGTCAGATCGGTACATAAAGGCTCGCAAATTGTACAGCGCTAAGATGTTCTAAGTGATTCCGACGCCAATATGTACACAGATTGTAGGATGCATCAATTAATTAGATGGAGAATCTTCTGCCTATCGACTAACAGGAGCTAAATGTCCGCACAAAAAGCAAGGCCACTTCTGTTGATCTTCTTAGAAGGCTCTTGTGAGATGTTAGTGCTTATACACATGAGCGGCACGCGTCAACGGCAGAGGCAACTGCAGCGGTCGACAACGTACCGATGGTGTATTTTGTTTTTGGGAATAGCATCTCACAGTTCAACCTATAAGGTTGTCATCTGCTTAACCAGGCTTGCCTGTGGATGCCTCAATAAATTAAGACCTCCCAAACAGGGCTTAAAAAACTTAAAAACTAAGCGACTACGCGCTAAGGGCACCGCCTGTGTGGTACGGAACTCGGCTTCGGGAATCGGGCGTCGCTGGGAGACAGGAGCAAGGGACAGGCTGGATCGGAATTATCGCTGGTGTATTTAAGTACGGTGCTCAAAAACACAAGCGGCACGTTGTCGACGGCAGCCGTAGACGTGTCGGCGAAATAGTAGTTAAACTATTTTGTTCTCCTTTGATTTATTTTTCCCTCGTTGTTTAATTTATTGCCAGTAAAATTGATTTGTATTTTAGTACACATGAATATAAATGTGTCGCTCCCTGAACTAAACAACATTCCATTTATCCTAATTAGGGTACATGACGTCACTTGGTACTTTTCTCCGATCAATCAACGCATAAACAAAACATATATCGCAGCTGGATCTGTTATCTCACGCTGCTCAAGTATCTACTCAAGCTAATAAGGCGTCAGATTGTAATATATATATCAATTAAGCATTATAGATCGTGGGAGCTTTGATTAACGTTATAACATTACTGTCCTTAGTCTAATTGTATATCAAGCAAAGCATTCATGTCTGAAAGTTTGGCGCTATCTAACTTTCTCTACAACCGAAATGAGAATGATGAGGCCGATTTACTAAATAGCACATCTTCAAATGATGCCGAACAGATGTGGTAATTGAATAGTTTACCACCACCCGTCAATTTAACATATGGGTTTTTTCTGTACTTCTTAACAATAAACCCTATGCCTTGTTCAATTCAATTAAAATATATGGCATGTGGGTATATTGTGCAAGTTCCAAAGATTCTTCGGATATGTTAATTTATTCGTAGTGTTAATCCAACTCTTAGCAACATGGATACGTAAACTTGCTCGCTCGTACTTTTAACATAAAGAAGGCAAAGCCCTGAGGATGCTGTCTGTCTGAATAAGTATCATGTTCTCAAGTAATTTCTGATGAAACAACTTCATAATACTTGGAGTACTAAAGTTGAGGGATAGACATTAGAGATGAAAAACATAGCATATTTGATCTGAAATTATTGTACATATTTGAATGAAACTTTTGCGAACAGTGTTGTACATAAATAAGTTTGTGATCAAATAAGTCCTTTCTTTCATAACGCGTTGCTCCGCAGTCCGCAGACATCAAAGCATTGGAATATTTAGGCGCATACCGTTATCACGCGGGACGCTATGTGGGATCCCTAATTTAGGAGCCAAACAATCAAACAGTTGTCTGCAAATGAATTCTGAATGAACTGACAAACGGAAGCAATCATAACTGTTGCCGGTTTAGGCAGATTCCATATCAATAAACCTTATTAGGTAACAGTATAAAAACTATTACAAATAAAATTAAACTATTATATATAAATAAATTCACAAGATATTGTTTTTGCGTAATTGTTCGTGTTCAAGGAATTCAATGGAGTACAAGATGGCACAATGGGGCCAAAAGGAATGTTATACATTTCATTCAACATCTATCGCACAAGTTTCTCGACGATTTCCAACTGATTTCTTACTGCGACTGAATAACTTTAAATGACGATGAGCGCTTCTAGAGCAAACGATTCATCATACATATTCTATGGGTTTTAATAGTTTTAGGAACCGTTATTGTATCTAAGAATATTTGTCTATTAATCAATACTGGTCATCATTGAATGATTAGCTTGCACAGAACCTCATCTAGTTCTGCTTCACAGATTCATATGCGATACCCATAGAAAACGGACCATGCGCATATAGGGTCCCCCGTAGCAGAACTAAATACTTATGTCAATATTACAGACCGCAAAAATAACTTTGTGTTTTATAATGATATTGTGAAGCATAAGCACATGTTAGTTGCGCCGACCCCAAATAAATTGGGATAAGGACAGGAGAATGATTGTGAAGCACAAAGTAATTTTTGCGGTGCACTGAAAAAAGCGGATTGTATATAAACTTGACACTAGATCAAAACAATTTTCTAGGAAATTGTTCATTAGGTGCAATGCAAACAGATTTTTCATGGAAAATTAGAGAAGTGGAGAAATCGTTAACAACTTTTAGATCCAATATTTCTTTTTTTTCTAGGAAAAAAAAACCAGATGGGCGTGTTATTAAGTACGTGTATCCAACCAATCTCATCCCACATAGAAATATAATTTCACCAGTAGATATCTTTGTGCGGCAACCAGACATTATAAAGCTGCTACCGCAGCTATTTATAAAGGGGAACAGGGAAGCCTTACGATTAAATCGATCCATCAAACGAGCCTTAAAATCCTGTGAAGCGATTCCCTTATAAAATGACACATTTGAATAGCCCACGTCCGCGTGTTGCGCTTCCATTTGCGGCCGTTAGGGAGATCTTTTTCCGCGGCAGTTCGTGCATAAGTTACGTCACGAGCCGCGGTACTTGGGTGGTGACATGGTGACTGGCGATTGCCCGCCATACCGATACCGTAATGAGAAGTCTCCGTATTTGCAACAGAACAATACAACGCTATTTCTACTTCGTTTCTAAATTAATTTTAGCTTAGTTAATAAGAGATAACAAGCCACCTATGAGTAGTACAACTATAAATTATATCGACAACAAGGACGTTCCAACTATTTCAGAAATTCTATTTTCTCAAGGGCGGTACAACAAACCGCTGTTTATGTGCAAAATATATTACAATTTATCGGCATGAACAGTTTAAATATGTTTACAAAATTCAAATATTTTATGCACTTTTACGGAAAACGACAAGGCCTAGAATAAAACGTGTGGGCAGATTAATCATAAAGGTATGTTAAAAGTTTTTACTTTTAAATTCTTTCTTGGCAACTAGGCAAGGTCGTATCCAAGTAGATTTTAGCCAGTATTATTATATGCGGCATTTATTATGAAATGATCAAACCCATGGTAGGGACTTAATGCTATATGTAATCATCTATTGTTGGAATCTACTAAATTCACGAGCGCTAAAGTTTAGTTTAGTTAGTCTTTGTGTTCGTAGCAGACTAACGAAAGTTATCGATTTATTAAATACTTACTCAGACAAATAGTGAATGCAGCTATGTGTGCGAAGAGGTCAAGGCGGGTTGTGCTTTATTTTACTAGTCACACTGACGCCCATTATTTGCTAATATTTTAGTTACAAGTAACGTTTTGAATGACACTCGATTGACTATACTTTCATAATACGTACTAAAAATCAGAAAATAAACGACTGATTCATTTATATAAATAGCTACACTACTAAGTTTTTGTATTATTACTTTTTGTTTTTTAAATATCTATTCATGTGGCATCAAGTTTTAACCTTCCAACTAGGTAAATGAAGTCAACACATTAAAAAATATATAAAACCAAAATAATTAAATGATAGGTACTGTGCATTGTTCTATATAATACACTATGCAAATACTACGTCCTCACAAAACAAAGCGCATAAAATGTCGAGCATTCAACATAAAGCACTGAGCATTCACATCACTTTCAACTGTACAGCTAACAATATTATTATAAATTCATTGTATCAAAAACTGATTGTTTACGAAACAGATAATGCGTGGATCACGCTAACATCTGGCCGCGGAGTCCCAGGCATGAGTGTAGCGTACGCGGTATGCCGAACATAATCTAATGCGCGCTCGAAGCTTATCAATTGCTATGGGGCACTGGCCGTAGCGTGAGTAAGCGGAGCCCGCGATAGAGATGACGTATACTCTACCGATTTACTAAATATTTTATTAGTTGACGAGGAGTAAAGCGCGGCTTATCGCGCGATATTAAAAAATCAATCGCGTTTAATATTACTAGGCTACGATCTTTCTAATCTAACTGAATTTGGAGAATTTTGTGTACGTTATGGTGTAAAAAATTCGACTCTAAAAAGTATTATAAAGTTGTTGTGCTATTAGATTAATGGTGAAACGTAAAGCGATACATAAGTCTGTTGTCTTATAGATAACTTAGTACAATTATTTTTAGTGATCAAAGTCGCTGTTGCTTTCAGATTGGACCAAGCCTCCGGTGCGTAGAGTGGCGCGTCTTCTTACAAGTGACGTTGCACATTTCGGATGTCAAGTCTACCAGCACGATGCGAGGCGGTGCGTTGGAAATCGTGTTCCGAGTCCAATTCATGCAAATATCTCTTTGTGATTTAGTATAAGCAGGCATGAGAGTGCATTTATGCGTTGTGAATTAAACTCAAAACATTAACATGATTAATAGTCCATCAATACTTGCAAACAGTATGTGCAGTTCCATAGTTAAAATGAAACTGCAGATTTAATTTCTTTCACATACATTTTTTATCTATTAGGAAACTGTGTTTTGCAAAAATTGAGGTTAAAGTAGGAACCATAGCAAGAAAATTTGATCAATGACACCCAGTCATCCATCAAAATTGCGCACAGAAGTTTCCTATGACAATGTTTTAATGATTTTTAAGGCATGCAATATTATGAAGAGTGAAGACGCAGGCGCGAACGGAACATAAACGAGATTAATATCTGGTATTAATTATAAAAGGGTGTGAACATGATTTTGAGAACCTCAATTTATTTTATGCAATAAATGGCTATGTTTTTGGACGTTCATTTGCAGACGTGGATCGGCGACGTCACGCGTGTGTCAACACACCAACAGCTGCTTATAGATAAGTACCGCGCGTTTACTTTAAACCGGTAGTGCTAAATGGCAGAACAGCCGAACACTAGCTTCCTGACTACTCGAATATGCATACCATGACAGCGAAGAGGTGCGCTCGTAAGAGGAAAATTCCTTTTCCTTGATCAGATATAATCTACTCTACTAAGTTCATAATATTATTCCTTCTTAAAGTTCATTAGTGATAAAGTGAACCTTTTTTATTGACGTGAAACTTGATCATCTGTTAGTCCTATGACTACGTGTAAATTAAAAGTGACATGATCTCAGTGGTGTAAAACTGCACGCATCAAGTATGCAAATTATATAAATAGCTATGCAAAAGCTAATATAAATTGCAATATTTACATAAGCTTTGTTGATCAATATCATTATAATATTTCTAAGATACAGCACCTAATTTGTTGCTGACTGTATTTGACATACACTCTTATCGTTTACTATTATTTAAACATTAGGCACTTGACGACTAACTTTAATTACCGATAATTTTGTATTTAATATAGAAGTGTTAACTGTATATAAAAGCAAAATGAGCACATCAACATATCTCAATATAAACTAATAATAAGTAGTGTTATGTTCTGTGACATTATTGTTTGTTTACATACTAATAAACTAATATGCATTCAATTAGATTATCACAAAAAACTTTTTTGGAAAAAAGACAACCAACTTCCTTAAAAAGACAATACAAAGTGAAAAATAACTTACAATTTCGGAAGTCAGGCTGTGTTCGCATTTTCGTTGTTTGCCACCGACTTCAGAAATTAAAGTTATTTTACACTGTCTTTTTTGGAAGTCGGTTGTTTTTTTTTTGTAAAAAAGTTTTTATTTTTCACTTTTAAGTTGTAATTTTTACCAGTAATTTTGGTTTAAAAACCAAACTACTGAACCGTTTTTGATGAAATTTCTATGGGACCAATCAGAAAGTATATCCTTACAAATAAAAAAAGAATATTGCAAATCGGCTTATAAATAATGGAGTTCTGAGGTAACAAACATAACAAAAAAATACAGTTGAATTGAGAACCTCCTCCTCTTTTGAAGTCGGTAAAAAATTTAAAAAGAAATCTATATGGCAATTACTCGAACCATATTTAACACTGTTCAACAATATCATGTAAGTAACCAAGATGGGAACATTGGCATTTTTAACTTAATTTTGTTGTTTACCTTAAAAAGTCACTATCTTTTTCTTGTTTATACATAATAATTAATGATTAGTATCTGTCTGATACATAGTATCAAATTGTTATTATTTTGTATTTTTTTAGAAGAAAGTTTATTTTATAAACAAAATTTGAGTTTATTTTGGTGCAAGATTGTTGTTAGCGCAGTCAAATAACTAAAGTACACTGAATAGGAAGCACATGCTTCTGGCTTTATACAGTTAGAGGTTAACCAATGCAATAAACAATAACAACATTGCTATAGCATAATGTAACCTTTAAAAATTAGACACATTGTTTTATAACAGGATAACATGCAAATTAAAATAAACAAAGGTTAAATAAACATTAGACTTACAGTAATTCATGATAATTAAAAGCATTGATTTAAAGTAAAGTGAAACTGATTGTCAGAGCTAACAATATTGAAACTGAGGTTAGATGTCGTCCATTCCTTTTAAGGTAATAATGAAATCTATGAACCACAAGATCGTCATAAAACTTCTAATCAGCACCTATCTACTTCTATTGTCTATAATGTCAACTGAATAATGTGCATAACTATTAATATAACATGTGATCCTAGTAATAAGTCAAAATATGTAGTTTTTGTTGTATAATGTAATAGTTATAACAAGCAAGAGCATATATAGCACATGTTGTTGTCCCATTGCATAAGTTTTGTAATATTCATAACTAGTAGTATATGGGTAACATACCAGCTGCCTCAAGCAGAGCTTCAAGGCGTGCCTGCATCTCTGGGTCAACGGCCCGCTCGGGGTCATCGTGGGACAGCAGGAACTTGGATGGCTCTGCACCACCACCTTCTTCTTCCATCTCCGCCTGATTTACAAACATCAATTTATCACTAAATAAACACAATCATGTTCTAACTATTTTGAGAGGGGAATTTGAACTTTTATGACGTGTGTAAAATATTGTTATTCTTTGAAATTTAGAATTGATTTTAAGTAAATAACATAAACTATTCAGGAATATCACTGTTGTTGAAAAAATAAACTAATTTACATTCAACATTTCTATAATAATCATATGATTCAAAGGTTAACATTCAGTAAAGCAGTTATTTTGATTCACTCCAAGTTTCACAACACCAAAAGCATTAGAGGATAGTTGTAGTGTTTTAGATCATTCAACTTCAATGTTTAGTAGCACAATACTGAATCATTTCAAGACATTTTAGGTTACAGATTAGTAATGTTAACATAATTTGGAAATATTGAGATTCAGATAAATAGTATGTTAGAATCACAAGGACCATTCAACATAAAGAAAACAAATATATGTGGTAATTGTCCATAGCACACACATTATGCAGGTTAACGGTAAGAGTCACTCAAACTGCAACAGCTATTGTTGTTGGTGAAGCTGTAGCACTGGGCACTGGCACTCAGTAATGTTGTCTTCGACTTACCAACAGGTCTGGCCTGCTAAGGCACAAACAAGCCAGCAAGATCTATAACACCAACGAGAAACATGTGAGATGTACTGACAATGTGGTGCGTAAGGACGAGTTTACAGCTAATCATTACTGTCAATGGTCCTTGCAATTCACCAGTAACCGTAGTTTTTGCGCGAATATCACTAGGCGTTTTGTACGACTTGGTCATTCGTGACGACATAAAACATTCCATGATTGACGATTTTTATGACGAATCCAATAGAAAATTATATAATTCGCACATTCATAGTAAAATAACGTCATGAAAATCCATTATTCAGAGATTTACATCAACTGAATGCATGTGATCCGAGAAACATGGCCACCGCACATCAATCCTTAGCCAAAACACAAATAGACAATGAAAACTCTCTTACGGCGGATTAGCCCTTAAACATCGTAGAATTGCAAAGAATCAATTGAATACTGTCTAGGAGCGGCTGGCATAAATAATTTCATGCATTACTCAGTAGTACGTATGTACTTATGACTTTCTGACGTTTTACGGAATATTTGGCAAGCGACGTACTCTATTCAGAATGTAAAATAGATTAGTCCGTTTCAGCGTGCTACGCACGATCTCAAGCAAATACTGCTGCTAGAAAAGTAGTTTCGGTAATAGAAGAAACTGTACGGTTAGAGCAGACATGTACAAGATGTCCCTTGCAGTATTTAGAGCGGTACAGATAATCACATTCCCTCACTGCCACCGCCTCTGTCGAAAACAAAACACGTTTTACCTCGGACACAGAGTCATCCTCGCTTTCCGAAGAGTCCGTCATGTATTTGGCAGGCGCTCCTGAATACGTTTCGGTTTCAGATTTGGCCGGACTCGAAGCCGAACTTTGAGGAGTGGACGATTTTACCACATCAAGTTGCACATTCACCTTATCGATATTTCGGTTTTCAGACTGTCCAACATTCTGCATCTTTGTCCTAATCCAATATAACTTAATTAGTCTTTTAGTATCAACACTTTTTCTACGAAATTAACACGATCTTATATTACCAAACAAAATTTATTTCGTCATTTAGCCAGGTTGATACCCGCCATGTCTACTACTATGGCGAGGTTCCCGGATGCTTCAAGTAGGCTAACCAATTATCTCCCTCTGGTGTAGTAAATTTGAACTTTTATGATGCCATCTACCACCAAAAATGCGAAATTCTACTCATAAACAATATTTTGTCCTTTTTTTGATACTGCGCAAGAATGTAAACTGCCAGTTAAAATCTGCTTTTTGTAATGTTTGCCTACTATTCATGTTGTTTAGAGGTTTTTCAAGTTATTTTATAATCTTACATGTGATTCAAGTAAATCTGTGTGTTTTTGATCAAATAAACCAATTTTTTTCATTTATCTACGTTGTTTTCAGTTCCATAGACAATTTATGAAATGATGCTTCAAAGGGCTTTTCAGTACGAAATGTAGTTTTTTGAAATATAAGTACATATAATTAAAAACATAACAATATTTAGCTACATATTATTGAATTGATTCATTAAATTGAGCATAAATCGTGTAAACATTTTAGTCAAGTATTTCATGGGCATTTCTGTCTGGATTATGGCAACATCTTTCAGTTCGACCAATCAACATTGAGCTGGGTTTGAGTTGATCTTCTTTGCGGCCAATTAGATGTTATTGACATTTTGACAGTAATTAAATGTTACCATTTCGAACAAAACAAAACTTTCCGCGTGCTCCGTAACTAAATTATTTATTGTCTGTGAACTTTTAATTCATTTGCAACATAAAATGTTGCCAAGAAAACAAATCTATGAAAATCTTTAAAAACAAGAAAAATGAATGAAAATACTGGTGTGAAAAATAATTGTCTCAAAGAATTTACAATTTCTATAATTTGCCGGTCGCAATGTTATGATTGAGGAGCTATTAATTAATGTGTGTGTATGTAGTGTTTTTATTTATAGATTCGTGACTTAATTAGAAAATGATACGGTATCCAAATTTAATGTAAGAATTTCAGTGAAATCGAATTTTTGAATTAAAAATGGTTGTGGTGGATTTGCATTATGTGTATTTGGAAATAAACTAAGCAGGATGGCGCGAGACGATTTGCCCACTATTTTCAACCCCAAGCGAGTGCGTGCTCCTTCTGTGATAATAACGAGCGAAGAAGTGGTGGAGAGTGAAAGGGGTGGTGGTGATGCAGACAGGGACCGGCCGAATGGTCCACCGCCACCTCTGAGTCCTCGGGCTCCGCTTACTCCGCAGGCATCAGTGTGCTCGGCGCCTCCGCTGACCACACAGCCGTCGCTGCAGCAGGCCTACAGTGAGTCGGCTACTAGCAGTCAAGATGAAGAGCGTCAGCTGCGTGACAAAAAATGCCCTCGATCTTGTTGCTCAAAATTCGCCAAAAAGGTATTTTTTGTTCATTTGAGTTCTCTAACTTTTAAGTATTCTTGATATTCGCATTGATTATGAAAATATCCACAGGAAAAACTTCAACTAGCTCCTGTGACATATCACATATTACTCTAGTTTTCATTAATAAATTAATAAAATGTTGCACTTTTATTGATTCTTCTATTTTTTTTAGTGATACTAAGCTTATTATTAAGGACAGCTGATACTATATTGTTGAGTTTGATTTATTATAAACTTAAGACGGTACACAACTGAGTTATGGTGCATCACTTGGAAGACTTCTATCAGGACAATTACCTGGTAAATGAGGAACTGTTCTAACCACAGTACTTCAATGACTGCCACCCATCAAGGTGGGAGTAAAGACGAATGGTGTAAAAAATAACAAACAAACCTTGTTTCAGATATACTATGGTATTTGTGTAATGTTAACATTAACAGCCAGCTGGGTGACATCTACACACTGTATAAAGCACATGTACCTTGAAGAATACCCACCCTCCAGTCATGGGATGGTTTACAGCACTGAGTCTTCTCCCATGGTCAATAACTTTACTAGGCAACATACAAATGTAAGAATAATGATACTGTTATGTTAGGATGCTTTTTATTCCAGGGTGTCATCTTAGGGCTGGTCAGACTTACCATCAGCCAGTAAAACAGAAATGGTGCATGGCTCATGTCTGTATCAGATCGTGAGATGTTTATATGCAATGGAAACCTCCTGGATCCACAACTATTTTATCAGTAGTGCAAGCTGTAGCCTTCTCTAATTGAAGGAGTGCTCCACAACAGACAAAAGTTAAAATTATAATATTTATTGATAAATTAAATTGTTTTTCTAATATTGATTTGCCTTGTGATCTATTGGTGTACATCTCTATCAGGGGTCCTCAAAAAATAAACAAATCAAGTCAGTCTTGATCTAACTAACAGGGTTTATTATAAGTAGTGTTATTACTAAAAATCTTTGTATATTTTTTCTGTAGTCCAAAAGTCTTGTAAGGGAGAAAAACCTTATTAAGATTCAGCATTATCTCCTAAAGTGTTCTTCTTTTGTTTCAGCAACTCTACAATGCGCCATTCTTTACAGCTTGGTTCTGCACCAACTGGTTGATATTCTTTTACCCCCTCTATGTGATAGTAATGCTCATACATAACAAGTGTAAGTCGGCCAATGACATTGTGTTCGACGCCTTCAGTGACTTCAAAGAGAAGGGGTTCACTTTTGGTGAGTAAATCTTAGAATAGGAATTAGTATAAAAAATATGAGTCACATAATATCTAGACTGAGATGAAGATAAAAGCCATGAGAAAATGGTCAGCCTTACAAAATTAAGCTTGACCTGTAGATAATCAGATAGCACTGTGGAATAAATAAAAAATACAGAATGAAAAATAATTCTTGTTTAGGTTAAAATGATTCTTGTTTAAGCTAGCTGGTATCCATAACCTGACATCGTGATTGGTTCTGGTCAGGATGGGAATTCATCTCAATAATGACTTGCCATGTGACTTTTCGTCCAGAGAGGCAACCCAAGCCTTTGATGTAGTTACCAATTACATCTTGAGCAGCCCCAGCAGTCTCGACATTCATAGCGATCGCTTTACGACCGAATTCGGTCGCAAAGTCCTGTCACTTCATACATTTCACCTGTCAATTCGGGACTTTGCGACCGAATTCGGTCGTAAAGCGATCGCTAAGTATGTCGAGACTGCTGGGGCTGGTTACACGTAGCAGCAAAAAAAAAAAATAGAGCATGCGTTAGTAAAAACCATTTTATTTCAAACAGCACGCTTCATAAGCCGTTGCGGGCTTTTCTGCCTGCTGTGGACAGTCACAATCTACATGTACACATATGCACTGAAGATCTTGCTCTCTACCGATGTGATGGCACTGTTCGCCACCAACGTATCATGCATCTACCTCCTGTCATGGGTCATTCTACACGAGCAGTTTGTTGGAGTCAGGGTGAGTGATGAAGACATCCGAGAAAGCAATAATAATTCGCGTAGAAGCGAAATTGGGCGTATCATATACACTAAAACTGTAGGGTGATAATTTTTGACGTATTCGGAACGCGAGTTTCGCTTCTATACGAAGTAATCTCTTTTTATGTTTTACGTTACGGCGGCGTATGGTACGTGTGCTGTGGCGTTTTATGAGAAAATATGATATCGGTTCCATATAGCTAATATAACCGCAGCTTGCAGCACAGTTTTATAATCGCAGCGTAATGCCTTGATCACGCGCACCGAGCAGACGGGCGATACAGTGCTCTCGCCCGAGTACTCGGTACATATAAACATGGCTTCGAGTGCTCGGCCGAGCGCTCCATAGTTCAAGAAATGAATATCACGGGATTTGGTATGCAAGAAGTTAAAAATAAATTAAAAAATTTACGGTCGACCTACCAACAAGAAAATAAAAAAAATTCAAGACTCGAAGAAATCCGGAGTGGGGCTCAGTAATGTGTACACTACTAATATTAAATGGCTGAAAGAGATGGAAGAGGTGTTTTCAAAAGATTTAAACAAAAATGTTTATGAGAACGTAAGTACTTATTATTGTTATCTATATCTTCTATACTTATAATAAATCTGTAGAAGTGAAAATTCTGTACATTGAAAATATCAAAAAAATAAATGGCAGGGGGTGTTACTAGACCGACACCGAACCCAAAAATGTGATTACAAAAATTTTTGTCTGTCTGTCGGTCTGTCTGTCTGTCTGTCTGTCTGTCTGTTTGTTCAGGCATCACGCAAAAACTACCGGTTCGATTACGATGAAACTTGGTATAATTATTCTTTAATATCCTGGGCACCACACTGGGTACTTTTTATCCCGGAAAAGTATATACAATAAAAAACAAACTTAATTTTGCGGTTCGATCCCTAGACCGATTACTGTACCAACCGCAAATAATAAGTTTGTCGAAGGTTACGTAACCCGCAGTATTATCTGTGCGACCTTTTTATTCCTTTTAGTGTTTAGAGTTATTTAGGTTTAATTTTATAAGTCGTAGGTATAGATTTTAATTTTATAGTATAGGTAGTATATTTGTTAGTGTACGTAGTGACCGTAGGTTATTTTATAATACTGTTAGGTAGGATTAGTCATTCGTATAGATATTAGTTTTTAGGGATTTTGCTTATTTATTGAGTTTAGATTAGTTATCATCAGAAATAGGTTTATTTAGGTAGGGTATTTTTTTTTAATTAGGTAGGTACTTAGGTAAAGATATCATATAGGTACCCTCTTAATCACCACTAATGAGACACAATTGGTTTTCTATTGTAATTAGCCACAAAGGGCCCGCGAGATGGATGGCATCCTGGGGAAGCACATACATTTTATCCTGTTAGCACGTTCCCGTGGGATAATTTCCGACATCCACGCGGGCGAAGCCGCGGGCAGAAGCTAGTAATGAATAAAATTATGAAATCATTCTGTTTTGCCACGAAACGGCACCTGCCCCACTCACTCACTCACTCGCTCACTCACTCACTGAAGAACTCTGCGTATTTATCTCGAAGCTCCCTTGCTATACGTGCTGCATTGTTGGTGTTATGATCAGTGATAGTTTATGAAATCATTCTGTTTTGCCACGAAACGGCACCTGCCCCACTCACTCACTGAAGAACTCTGCGTAGTTGAATATTTTTTGTTTTGTTGAAAGATTTGTGCCACTGTATTAATAAATATGTTTTTAGTGGAAACGCATTATCTACAACCAAAAATCCTCCTTTTGGTAACAAATTATTAATCTCAAGATCACTACGTAATTTGCAGTTTTTTTTTTTTTTTTACCATCTGAATTTCTTCCATTTGCCCCAATATTACATAGCGAAAACAATAGTCATGATCAACCACAGCTATCAAAATCATACTGTTCGAACCCTTGTAATTAAAATATTCACTTCCACAATTCGGTGGTGCTTGAATTATCACATGCTTCCTAGAAATTCACCTAGTTTTGAAACCTGTTTCGATTTCTTTCTATTCTTCATTGTTAATTATAATAATTAATTTTCATTTTAATTCACAGAGTCGTCGTCCCACTAATGAAGACACTAGTTTTCAGGACAGCAGCTCTGCTACCTCCTTGCACTCAAACAACAACCAGGAAGTACCAACTAATACATCCAATAACCAGCAAGTACCAGTTACTTTTACTACGACTACTACCACAGCAACAATTAGCAACACTGGAAATAGGACAAAATTTAAAAAGAGGACTAGAGATATTGTTCAAGATGTCTCTGATCTGAAAAAGTTAAATGAAGATGTTAATTCTGAGAACGAAACTGTATGTGACGTGTTTGGAAGAAGTGTTGCATTGTAACTTAAGAATTTATCGGCAGAGAATGCTTTATTAGCACAAAATAGAATTCAGAATATTCTGATCGAATATGGGACTAAAGAACTTGGACAAAGAACTGCATCCCATTCTTCTTCGTCTAATCACAGCTACCAAATGCCGCGGTTTTCTGTATATTCAGACACCACTAATGCTAGTTTTCACAACTACTTTTATCAATTTGATGAAACTTATGCGGAATCTCCGCCACAACTACCAATACCAGCACCCATGACGTCTACATCGCAAACAATCTTTGCTGCACCATCTTCTCCTTTACCAATACCAGCACCCATGACGTCTACATCACAATCAATCTTTGCTGCACCATCTTCTCCTTTACCAATACCAGCACCCATGACGTCTACATCACAATCAATCTTTGCTGCACCATCTTCTCCTTTACCAATACCAGCACCCATGACGTCTACATCACAATCAATCTTTGCTGCACCATCTTCTCCTTTACCAATACCAGCACCCATGACGTCTACATCACAATCAATCTTTGCTGCACCATCTTCTCCTTTACCAATACCAGCACCCATGACGTCTACATCACAATCAATCTTTGCTGCACCATCTTCTCCTTTACCAATACCAGCTCCCATGACGTCTACATCGCAATCAATCTTTGCTGCAACATCTTCTCCAGTAATAATGTCAACGCTACTCCAAATTCTGTGAGCACTAATGACATTGTAGCAGCTGCGATGTTTGCAGCTTTGGAGACATGGAAGACGACTTTAATTTTGTCTTTTTTTCTACCTATTTGTTTGAAATGAATAAATAAAAGTGTTCAATTCACTAAAGTTTTATTTATAGTATGTAAGAAAAAAGCGCGTACTTTTAAATAATTCTCCGAATAAGTAAATATTGCACCCATGACTTCCGGTGTGAGTGATGATATTGCAGCCTGAGATACTCTGTAAAAACCTGCAAATAACGTTAGCTCGTCCCAGTTACCAAATAGCTTAACGCTACTTGTAGTTAAGCCTTTGCAGATATAGCTTCTCTCATGACTGTATCTTCCCTTTGTATCAATGGAGTAATATTTTATAACAGTGTGTCAAAATGTTGTACACACGGCTACACATCAAGCTATGCATTTCCAGCTTTAGCTGACCTCGCATTGTATAGGTTTTTCGTACAATCACAAGTCAGCTTATACTGGTTATGTATAGCTTGATGTGTAGCCGTGCGTACATCCATTCTCAGAAGTATTCTGAATTCAGCAGGCTCTTTTTCCAACAATTCCTTTAATTCTTTTACCAATAGTGGAATGAGTAACTTTGTATATTTTCTAATAATCTTTTTACGATCCATCGTGCGTGTCTGAATTATAGTCTCAATAGAACTGAACTGACTGTGCTAATTTCAAAACGTGTGAACGTGATCGCTCGCTTACATCACTGTCTCGGCCGAGAAACATTTTACTGTCTCGCCCGTTTATTCGGTACGTGTGATTAAAGCATAAGAACTTACGACAAGATTTGGGCAGGGACTATTCAATGCCGATTACGTACATTTTCTCCTTAATTTTCTTATAAGACGAGCTCCGGCATTTACTAGGTATCTAAAATCGACCGCCCGAGAATAAATTCGGAACAGTGGTTTGATAAATTATAGCCTTGCGGGGAAGCGGCGAGCGTTCGAAGGAACCTCGCACCCTCGGGGTAAAGTAGTTGATCACTCCGTTTGATTTAGCTAGTTATTAAAAGCCTGCTATTATCCTTCGTGTTCTCAAGGAGGGCACTTTGGCTTTCGTAGCCTATAGATACCCTAAGGCCCCCGGTCGGCGTGGTTGCGTGAGCCCGATTTCACTATCGCTCACTACGGCCGGAACTAGTGCCGTTTGTTCTAAACTCATACTTTTCGTGGTCACGAATAGGCTCTCGGGATCGTGTCACCCGATTTGAGAGTTAAGGTTTAATTAATGTCAATTATCACGGAATTTTAAACCGTTTACTATTGCTTAACACAACACAAAGATTTGAACAGAGTTAACTGCAATCTATTTACAAATAAAAGCCATTTTAACATCTAAAAGCGTACAAATTAACTTCGTTCCAGTATGTATTCAACACAGTATAATGCTACAAAGAATCTTATCAGTCAATCAAGATCGGCTGAAAAAAAGGTGTGCCTGGTGGGCCACTTTTGACTAATGCTATATTGCTGTCTAAACTATTTAATTGTATAATTAAGAGGCAAAAAAAAATCCTAATCTCTGGAAGTACCTAAAGATCGGATTACAAAAAATTCTTCACTGATAGAAAGCTACACTATTGCCGAGTGCCATAGGATGACCCGCGGGCGGAAACTAGTGCTAAAATAAAGAGAGTTTACTCTCTTAAACTCGCTATACCGTAGAGTTTACTCGCTATATCGTATAATAATATTATTTTAGATCGTAGCAGCAATACTTTGCGACACGGGTATTGCGCTCCTGGCGTACATGGACGGCATCACGGGCAGCTCAACTCTTGGAGGCGTGGTGCTAGCTGCTTGTGCCGCCGCTGGTTTCGCCATATTTAGGGTAAGTTTTAATTTTCTTAGGACATTTCTGTTCTCCCTTTCAATTGTATTACCAGGTGCACTATAAGAACTCTAAAGAAAACATTTACTGTATGTATGAAGTTAAGGTGCATTAATAATATAATGACATAAGTGGGTAAATGGATCCTGCCGCCACAGAAAATAATCCCGTAATCGCATTTGACGTCACACAGCGACATTTTTCTTAGTGAACGCGCAGACGACCTCCTATCGGTCAAACAATACCCGATCAAAGTATAAAAATATATTACACCTTAGAAATATATTGATCTCAGCACAAACCATACAGTTTCTTCGTCGCTGAGACTAGGAAAAGCATAAACAAATTACCTTTGAAAGTTTACCCACAAACACCAAATTTGTATGTACGTTTGCCCCGCACGGCCCCCCAGAATTTGTGTTTTAGGTGTGCACTAATGCAATGTACTCGCCTCTAGGAGTATATGTACCGTTTTCTTTTTCAATGTACCTCTGTACTTTTGAAGATATTTGCAAAAAATGGGGGCCGTGCCAACCAAACGTTTTCAGCACGGCCCCCGTGTAACTTGAAAAATAAATAGCGTATTAAAAATTTTCTTAAACTCAAGGAATGTACTCTATTAACACGTTATATATACCGCAACAGATATTGTGAATTCGTAATGACAAATAATATATAGAAGTGGATAGGGGGCCGTGCTGGAAAAAAAAATTATAAGAAAATATCTAAAAAAGACAAAACAATCTTAGCCAAAAACTATTAAAAAAGAATTGATGTTTGGCAAGTAACATATGTACCGCATTGGTTTCTCATACAACTTACTATATTTGAAAAATAAACCAATTTTAGTTCATTCAGCACGGCCCTCTATAGTTGCCTATATCTTTTTAAATATGACATGTTTGTTTACGAAATTCGTCTTTCTGAATTATGTATAGGAGTACATTCGTTCCAAATAAATTGCGAAACTGCAGTATTAGTACTTTAAGAAATAAATAGGATCAAAAATATCATATATTACAACTGATAGGGTGACCATGATTCCATATATTAGGTACATATTTTCTATCTTACCTATGTATACGTATATTAATTAAATTATGTGACTACATTGAAATAATAGTAGATTGTACAACTAATGCATAAAAGAAGGGATAAAATAGCTCGTTCATGCCCGAGTTAAACACTGCTCTTCACTTCGATTGCGAGAAAATTAAACAGGCATAAAGTATACAGGGTGGCGATTAGGTTATCACATTAAATTGTACAGCAGTTATTACAAGTTGTTATCAGTCCGTTAAAATAATAAAATAAATAATTTTACTAAAATTAAGAAAATGCATTTTTCAAATAAAATAAATGGCGTTATAGTTGGTAAAAAATAAATCATCCTTTATAATACTAGTTTACTGACCTGTAAAAGCGGCAACGGAGGTCCGTAGCTACTACGTAAGCCGGTGCTGACAAGGAACCGGTCTAACTCCTTGTCATCAGATATGTTGAAGCGTATAAGCAATCATATAATGGTAAAAGCGGCAACGCCGCACCGTCGTCGCGCCGGCGGAGCACGCGCCGTACCTACGCGAGGTACGAGTACGAGTACCTACTTGTGGATGTAGGCACGCACGCGTGGTGCGTGCGACAGTAATTCAACATTTTCACAACATACTTACAATATTGTTTTATGAAATAATCACAAACTAACTTTAAAAATCTCCACTTAAATGCTCAATTATTACGTATTTTAATTTTTACGTTTTCAAAATGTCCACCGTGCTTCTGTACACACAAATGATATCGTCTTACGATATTATTTCGGACTCTTCAGAGTAGCCTGAGTAGGCTTCGCGGCTAAAATTTTTAAATTGTCGAAGGCCCGAATTATTCGAGATTTTAAATCGTCCATAGTCGTCACTTCAGGAGCGTATACCTCATTCTTTAAATGTCCATTACCCGAACTCCAAATCATATCGGTGTACTCCGGCGATGCGAAATTGATTCGAGGCATTTTGTTGGAAACAATAACACAATGAAAATAGCTACCTAACAATAATTATTATTTAAGCGTTTGATTTCGCATAAACTGTCACACACACCACCTTCACTGACCTATCCTATTCCTATTACTAAAATAAAGTTAACACAAAACAATGTCCACAAAATAAAAACAATAACAATACTACGAAGGGCGCGTGCGCCAATCTTCAACTATTCCTCAAGGATTTTGGCGGCGGACTATGTGACTCATTCGTCGCACGCGCCAAAGAAATGCCTACAAGCACACCCCCGTACCCCGTAGCATTTCGCGCATAGAAATTTATACCTTAAGTCGTCAGCCGTAAGAATATTTTTGCATATTTTTTTCATACCTCTCATGCGGTCCCTTTTCGTCTTTTAATTTTGCGCACAAAAAACGCCTTCAACTATTAGCCGTAAGAAGGCGGTAAGGACATTTTTCGCTTGAATTGTTTACGTTTCTTGTAATAATAGTTTGTAAAATGGTAGTTTAGTAGTGCTTGTAGGTAATTCGGAATGGCAACGTTTGAAGTTTTGAACTATCTTCACCGGCCACGGGTCTTTGACCTACTTTTATTGGTCAGATTATGTTTATGCAATACATGATGTTGTGAAATATTAAAATGAAAAAAAGGGTCCTGCGGCTATAATATTGTTTATTATTAAATTATTTTAATTGAATATGATAAAATACCTAATAAAGAGTACGTGGTTTCAATTAATGTGATAACCTAATCGCCACCCTGTATAACAGTATTTTTTCTGTTCAAAAACGTTGCAAAATTGAAGATGAGTATAGCTAATTCTCGCCACGAAACTTTATATAAGATTTCTTTTTAATTATCAACATGATTTTGTTGTGTCATTCGACTTGGGTACCTACTTCATACTGCCAAGTCATAAAAATGTTTCTTTGCGTTTTTAAATAATAAATGACCACTATTTTATCTGGTTTTATTAAATTATCGATACAAAACACGGAAGTAGAACAAAATAGGTGTAAACGTGAAACTCTAAAAGTAAAAAATAACGTTACGTTACTCGTCGGGGGACCGCTACTATTTCAAACTTTAACAGAACTTTAGGCTAATAATTAGAGCGGTCCCCCGACGGGACAACATATAATCAAAAAATTTCATACGATAAAAAGAAAATAACCTTGAGATTATGACCCTACGTAAGTAACGTAGGGTCATAATCTCAAGGTTATTTTTTCTTTTTATAGGGTTTCACGATTACACCTATTTTGTTCTATTTGTGGCTATTTTCCAATAGTTTTTTCCAGCAGTGTTTAACTCGGGCATAAACGAGCTATTTTATCCCATCTTTTATGCATTAGTTGTACAATCTACTATTATTTCAATGTAGTCACATAATTTAATTAATATACGTATACATAGGTAGGATAGAAAATATGTACCTAATATATGGAATCATGGTCACCCTATCAGTTGTAATATATGATATTTTTGATCCTATTTATTTCTTAAAGTACTAATACTGCAGTTTCGCAATTTATTTGGAACGAATGTACTCCTATACATAATTCAGAAAGACGAATTTCGTAAACAAACATGTCATATTTAAAAAGATATAGGCAACTATAGAGGGCCGTGCTGAATGAACTAAAATTGGTTTATTTTTCATATTTAGCAAGTTGTATGAGAAACCAATGCGGTACATATGTTACTTGCCAAACATCAATTATTTTTTAATAGTTTTTGGCTAAGATTGTTTTGTCTTTTTTAGATATTTTCTTATAACTTTTTTTTTCCAGCACGGCCCCCTCTCCACTTCTATATATTATTTGTCATTACGAATTTACAATATCTGTTGCGGTACATATAACGTGTTAATAGAGTACATTCCTTGAGTTTAAGAAACTTTTTAATACGCTATATATTTTTCAAGTTACACGGGGGCCGTGCTGAAAACGTTTGGCTGGCACGGCCCCCTTTTTTTGCAAATATCTTCAAAAGTACAGAGGTACATTGAAAAAGAAAACGGTACATATACTCCTAGAGGCGAGTACATTGCATTAGTGCACACCTAAAACACAAATTCTGGGGGGCCGTGCGGGGCAAACGTACATAAATTTGTAGCCAAACAAAATAGGCCGCCCAAGGTCTCCTTTCTTTCAATGAAATTGAAGGTGTCATGTAGGGCAATCGTTCTAAATCGAAACAATAGGCATGTAAGTAGCTACTGTAGGTAGGTATCGGCACTCAAATTTCCGAATCGGAGGGTGTGAAACACGACGCCTTTACGCAATATTATGCCCTTGTCTCTTATATTCTACGATCTATAAATCCATCATAATTTTGGTCCAGGTGTTATTCAGAAAAGTGATGGGTGACGTGAACTCTGGTCAGCGCGCCTTGTTCTTCTCAATCCTGGGCATAGTGAACGCGTCACTTCTGTGGCCACTGTGCCTGGCGCTGTACCTCACTGGCTCCGAGATGCTGCCTTCCCAACGCATGCCCTGGATATGCCTGCTCGTTGCTAGCATTGCGTTGCTCAGTAAGTACAAAGCCATTTCTAGTTTTTTGGCGGAAATTCTTGACTTCTTTCGGAGATTGCTGTATAATTTTTATTGGTGTGACAAGTTTTTTGTTCTTAAAAATAGACCTTTTGACGCGTCTGAACTTTTTGAACTTAGTCTGTGTTGTAAACGAAGCAGGACGCACCTAAAAACGTGCGTTCAGATTTGAATCTTTACAAATTCGAACAAAATAATGATATATTTTTCAACCTAAATATTGGAAGCTAACACTGTGTTTCATTTTCAGTTTTCCACCTGGTATTTCAGTTCGGCAACATCATAACGTACAACATATTTGTTTCACTCTCTCTTATTACCGCAGTTCCTGTTTCAGCAGGTAAATTGACGACGCATTTCTAAAATTACAAAACATTTTTTTTTTCTATTTTGCTTGTTAAGTCTTGTTTATACGAAGAGAAGCTCTCTTCGTCTTGATCGAGAGGCAAAGATAGGCAAGAGATGTATTGCACTCTTGTGTTTACTCTGTGTAAACGAGGTTCTGGGTGATTGAAATATCTACCTGATGCTATGATGCATACTTGATAAACCTTTTTTTTTTTCATATTTATTAGCATTGGACGTTGTCCTGTATGGAGTTCAGTTCGAAGGCATGAACCTAGCTGGGCTGATACTGATCGGGGTCGGCTTCTTCTTGGTCATGTTCCCGGACAACTGGCCTGATTATATCATGAGACTTTTGAGGTAAGTCAAGTTATTTAAATGTTGAATTTATTCTAATTCTGACCTTTACATCATTTTATTAATGTATGAAAGTTAAGATTATTGATAACGTCAATTTATCAACTCACTAGGTCAACCGCAAACTTGTAGAATGAATCATCAATATTGGATGCTTGGAATTTAGACCACCACATTATAGATTAGAACCTAACTTAACCGATTCAATTGAAACGAGTTAGAAAACTAACTAATTTCCTTGTTTTACGCATTTACTTTGCCTAGATTTTTTAGCGACCTATATTATTTAAATACCCTAGTCAAAAATCTAAATTAGAACCAATGTAGCCACCCAATGTATCCTGAATGACCCACTCAAGAAAAGTTCACCCGCCTGGTTTCAGGATCATGTTCCTCCACACATCCAAAACTAAGCATCACAATCCTCCCACCAGATGGAGCCGCAGTCGCAAGCGGGGTAGCAACGGCACGGGCCGCAACCGCGACGCCATGGACTACCGCACCGGATACATACGCTCGCACCTGCGCTCGCCCTCGGGCCGCGTCAGGTGACCGCCCGAGCCTAGTCCGCCCACCTAGCAGCCGCTACTCGTGGTGTCCTGCGAGCCAGGACACTACGAGCACGCTGTCAGGAAATCTGTGTAGACAGGCTTAGTGTGAACTCTTTTTGCCCGTTTGGCTTGTATGGGTAAATCATTCTCATTGAAGAACTGTCAATGTTAAGATGAAAAGTCGCGTCGTTTCAATAAAAATATTGCCCCAATTTAGAACATTCTGTATCGGGACAGTGTTAAGATACCACAACTACCTGTAAGTCAGAAACATGGTGGTTGCGGCAATCCGTTTCCTGACATAGCGCAGAAGCCAATCATCCACTGCGCCAAATATTTAACAAATTAAAAAATCTTAATGAAATGGCAGGACCTTGAAAGTGATTTATTTATACGGACTAGGTCAGTAACTATATCGCAAGGAAAAGTGAAGGACAACATCGTGTGAAAATGTGAACTAAGTGGTTTGAATTCGTCAACACGCAGTGAGCAAGCGTTATGATCAAGCATTGTGATCAATGCTCATGCCTTCTCTGTATGAGAAGAGATTGCAGTGGGACAATTACAGGCTAGTATTATGTGTGTAATTGTATTTGTTGTTATGTGAATGTAATTGTGTACGGCTTCACTTGTATATTTCGGAAATAGACGTCTTTTTCGTACTCGGCTCTCGATAAGTCGCGTTATCAGTCGTCTTTCAAAGATGTGAATCGTTAGATATGCCCTCATCGTATCCTGCATGGAGCGATAGATACGATTTCCAGCATGAGTGAGAAAAATGTCAAATGTCAATGTTAACGAAACAGAAATGTGACCATCTTTTGACGCGGTCGGGCGAATCTAACGATTTAAATCTTTGTCGTTTTTCGGATTACTGACTTACTTTTAACTGGCAAGTAGAGCTCAGATTAGTCTCCAAGGTACATCAATCGATATTATTTAAAACGTTTTCGCTTAGACTAGTGGTTATGTAGTTTCGTGCGCGTCTAGTACACGGTAGAAAATCGATTGATATTCGAAGTTTGCGCGAATTTATTATTCATGTTGAGTTGAGTTATTTTATGATCAGACGTGTTATTATATCATGTCCTAGGTGGACAGCTCGAGTATTGCGGAGTTACGCATCTGTCGTAAAATCGCGATATCGATTCGGCATTCGTAAGTGGGACAGTCGTGACGACGACGCTCCGCCCGTCTAGGGCCAAAACCTTATTTTATGGAAAATAAAATGTACCAAGTAGTTAAATAAAAATGTTAGCAGGTTTTCGTAACTTTAACAAATATGAATTTATGATATTGAATACAGCGCAAACTTCTATGATACTCGTTAAAACACATTCCAGCTTATTATTTCCTCTCCGATACTAGGACCAGCTACTGTCCAAAATGTCCATTATCAATTATTCCAATTCAATATCTATAAGTCTAAGATATACCTATGTATTAATAGAACATTCCTACCCCTCTGTGTGAAGAACGCAACTAGTTTCCCAGCAAGTTTTAGTTGTAACTAAATAACTTGGCACTCGTAACTATTCTTATCTAAAGGTACTTGCATACTTATCTCGGTGTTGTGACCCACCCGTAGATTTAGTGTAGATAAAGGACCATTTAAAGGTGTGAAAAAAGGACAGAAATTAATATAGAGAAAATATATCAATAGTTTCTAAATGCAACTCAAATTAAGACTTCTATATTCTTTGTACTAGGTTCATTTTTCAATGACAATAATAATATAGAAACTGATAATATAATTACTTATTTAAAATTCCCATGTATTGGCGAAATAGACTTTCTTTCATACCTTTAAAGGTCCTCGGGAATTGCTTCCGAATTTATAACTTATTACTCGATCTCAAAGAATCTAGTCAAATAATATAGTCAGGGTAAATTATATACTTAGAAATAACAATAATTTTATATTACTATGAAGGCGATCACGTCGAAAAGTAGCCGGTCGATGCTAAATCGCTTATAAAAAGGGTATTTCGCATGCTATATGCAACAGTAGGAAAAAGTATAGGGAATCGTAAAGAGGAACTTTTCAAGAACATATTTGGAATATGCATGTTTGGTAATTATTTATTAGACAGCCTAATTAATGGATATTGCTCATTCAAAGGCATTTTTATCAGATTAGCTAATATTATCATCTTTTAAAAATATTCTATTGTATAGTCTTAGAAGACTCCTTAACTTTAGGCTGTTTAGTAAATAGAGCGAAGAAAATCTCAATCAACTTTGTTATTAAAAAATCTTCAATCTTATCTATTCGTCTTTATAAAACACTTTAGTTTAATTCTCACGTTTCCCTATATAATGTAAGTATTACAACCGCCCCAATGTAATGTTAATTCATATTATATTGTAGCACTTTATAAACTATCATCATATGTAATGGATGTAAAAGTCGTAGAGTAGTGTTTAGTATCACATTATCCGTTTTCGGATGTTTTATAGATGCGTTACGACGTTTTATATGGACTCAAGATTGTAAGCTTTGTTGCCGATCGAAAGAACAGTTGATCATCTGTAGTTATTGTCATAGTAGGTACATGAAAGAAATGTTAGGTGTAGTGGTGTGTTTACCTATAGATCGTTTCAAAGGCTACCTCGCCTAGTTCATTTGCGAATACGACGATACTTTGAAGTAGCAAGGCCATTGTATTAGACTGTAATCGATTCTAACGAGTATTAAAATCGATTACAGTCCAATACAAAGAGTTTGTAGTTTTATTTCTTCCATGTACTCACGATTGACGCAGACTGTTGTATTACGTCTATGATGTCGATTGTTTGGTGTCGTTCACATGTTACTTAATGACGATAAAGCGATATGCCGATTTGTTACGGGTTGCGTAAGTTAGCGTTCCTGACCTAATGACGGAAGCAAGTGACGATCGCATAACGCATATATATTATACCTTGAAATTATTTTACGTTAACACTAATAGAATTAGATGTCATAAGTCACGCAGATTTAAGTAAATGGAGTACTTACTTATAAAGTGATAAGTTAAGTGGGAAATGTTCACCGTATTAGTGATTCCAATGAATACGATGAACATTTCCCACTTAACTTATCAGAGAACATCTGTTCTATGATTGGAATGTTGAGTGGGGAGCTGTCAATGACATTCGTCAGCGCCACTTCAAAAGCCATATCTATACTAGAGCTGACTCTTGAAGAAGGCATGCAATGCACGTGTTCTGTAATCACTTATCTATCAGATTCAGGCATACGAGCCGAGGCATACCACGACTGTCTTGGTGAGCAAGCTCAAACGATGTTGAGCATCTCGCGGTGATCTCTTGAGTAGATTGATTTCTTTAACTTATCTGTGCGAAATTCTATGATTGTTAAAATGAAAGTCTTTAAGCTGGCTTGATCCGGATACATCGCCAAATAGAAAAGCAATCATAGTTTCAGATTGCACAATGATGAATTAATGTAGTCGTAACATGTAAACGATATCCATTACTAACTTTGTACGATCACAGAAAATCAAAAGCGTTAATAAAATTAAATGACATTAATACATTAAAGTTAAAACAATAATGTAACACACATGTTAACCATTGTTTTGAATGGTTTGTTTATATGTAGTTTCGTGCCTTTACGAAGTTGAAGAGTATGTACGTACCTTTGTTAGTTGTTTATATTTGTTAGTGTTCCCGTCATTGTGTTTTATATTATTGTTCGAACAAAGTTATCTCAATCGTCGATAGTATTACATTGACTATTAGCATTGTGTTCTAATTAATCCTACTTCGATATAAGTTTTATGATATTCACGTAGTGTATTCCTACTTCGTACTATCCCATGACTATCCCTTTGCTAACTATTTTTATGTGTTGTTGTATACCTTCGTCGTTAACGTATGCGGTCGGTAGTTCGGCACTATGTTCGTTGTCCTTTTGATTGGCGTGTGTGACTGTACTTTGTATCGTCTTAGCTCAATGTCCCTGTTGTGACTGATGTTTTGTACCACGCTTACTGTAGATATCTATGTTATTTTTATATTGTTTCATTTGTTTTAGATAATTGTAGTTCCGTGATTTGTATTCCAATTATCTAAATAAATACATATAAATTAAATAAATAAATAAAAAATCTAAACTCAAAACTTTTGTAATTCGATGATGATCTCAAATGATTAATGATGTTAAAATTTTTGTACATTGGTTATTGTTTCTACAGTCTTTATTGCTCGTTTTAAATAGTAAAATTTTAAAGACTGAATTAAATGGAAGTTGACTAAAATTCAATTATGCAGTCATGGATGTTAGTCTAGTCTTAGTTTATAGGAATTACTGATAATAATGTTTAATTCGGTACGTAGAGTACGTAGGGTCGTGTATATCGGTGTTTAGATTTAGGTGGTAACTGATAACTTATATTTAGGACTCACCTGGTTACGTAGTGCAACCTTGTATGTGTCTAACATTAACTGCGAGTAGTGAACACGAGATAACACCTTGGCCCCTGTGATTCATTTTGTTAAATAATGTAGAAGTAATTTGTTGGTCATGAAATAAAATTTGTCATAAAACATTGCCTTTTATTCCATATACCCAGTTCTGAAATTATACAAAGCTTACATTGACTATTGCCAGTCTTGTTTTATTGTGATCATCACATTGTATGAAAAAGTTTCTTAATACAAACAAAAAAACATTCAGTTACAATTCATATTATCCTAGATTATATTACATTAACTAGGAGTCCATTTTCACATACATGCACTTCATTAAGATTCCGTAATCACAGACGTTACTGCTTGATTACGTATGGTTCATCAAATATTGTTACTGCTGACTCTGTCCCACCGCCAGATGGTGCCATCGTCGCAACAAGTCAACAGGATTTTGCCATTGCGGGACAGCGTCACCTGAGCAAAATTATTACGATTAGCTTGTAACCATATATTTGTTCAATCTTGCCATTTACATAAACAGCGTGTAAGGAAATATGTTTAGAAAAAGAAAAATAGCGGAAATTGGTAGAGAGGAATGAATAGTTTAGTCTATATTACCAAGCTGCGCACAGCAGCTTGACTGTGGGCGTCTTCCGCGACACACGATCGCAGTCTGCGACGCGCGATCGGCTCCGTTCCGATCGAATCCTTTCGGCATTAGAACACGTCAACACGGTAGGAATTAAACTTATTTGATTAGTCGCAGAAACGGATATGTTCGCATGCACGAAATCCTGCCGGACGCGATCGGCTGTCGCCGCATCCTTTCCGATCGGATACGATGCGAGCCGTTTGGTGAAATCATCCTTTAGGGCGCGTTCCCTCTATGTCGTGACGATTAATTTATCGTTCGACGGCTGTCGTATCTAGCTGTTCCCATTACATCGACTGTTTATCGCCACTGTGTCGTCGAAATATTTTATCGTTGAACGATTGTCGCATCCAGCTGTTCCCATACGACATTTTTACTGTTCACGGCAGTCGCCTTGTCGTTTGCACATCAGTTGCCTCTACGTTCTTTTGGTAGCTACGATACATAGTCGCAATAACGACACATCATTTGCCTTCGTTTTTTTTATCGTTTAATAACTGTCGTGCTAGCCGTTCATTTTGACTTGACAATCTGTCGTCACTGCAAAAAAAAAAATCGTGGACGACAGTTAATCGTGTCGTCCTATATGTGAACACCTCCATTTAACTACACAAGCCACGACGCTTTAAATGACACGATAATCTGTCGTCACTACATAGTGGGAACGGGGCCTAAGGCGTAGTATGTCAATTTGATAAATAATTAATTTCTCTGGCTCGACAATGAGAGGGCCTGTAAGATTAAGTTGATACGAAATAAAAACATTCCTACCTGTCTGACGGCTGCTGCGCACCTTGGATGCACCAACTGCGACACCCTAGAGCCGCCCGCCACGTTGCCGAGCTCCCACACCATCGTCTTGCCACATTGATTGCCTAGTGCTATTACCTGCAAGGGAACTAATTTATTTTATGATGGAAATGGTAGCTTTATGAGAACATGAAATAATGGCAATACTAGCTAGTTTTATTATAGAAACTAGCTTCTGCCCGCGTGAAACTTGGTTCCCTTGGTCTTGGTCGCGTCGCATCACCTGGCCGCGCTACGACTTCTTTTTCGCTAAGCGTGGTTCCAGATATTATCGCGTTCAAACAAAGAAATAAACTCTTCAGCTTTATAATTAGTATAGATACATGTAATCATGCTTCATGTTGCAATAGGATACAATGCATTTATAATGATGTCGTGATATCATATTATGCTGTTAAGCCAATTCATATCAATTTACCATAAGTAAGAGGAGTAAAATTTTAGTTATCTCTATTTATTTATAAACTGTTCTCACCCTTTGGCTATAATCCACTGCGAACCGTATAAACCATATCTCACACTCCTTGTAGTCAAACCTGTGTACAATGGTGACTGAGTTGTCGCCGGGACGAAGCTCCGGATCTTCGAGACGACCTGGCTTCCAACAGATGATGGCGTTCTCACACGACTGAAGAAAACCATGAAGTAAATGGTCAATTTCAATAAATTTAATAATTTTAATATATAAATGATTGCAGCTTCTAATAATTACCTTAGACAAAATGAGATCACCCATCCATCTAACACAATCCACATAATTCCTATGAATATCTCTAGTAGAAAAGTCTGGAAAGTGTTCCTTCAACGAATTGAAAGGCCTCAAAGCTCTGTGTGGGTTGAAACTATAGCTCTGCTTTATAGCTTCATGCATGGACGGCTTGTCCAGACGCCATAGCTTGAGCGAATGGTCCATGCCGCAGGACATGATTCTCTCGCCTTTGAGATCAAAATCAGCACTGAGTACTTCATCCCTGTGACCTTCAACGCCTCCAAAGATGGCTATGCAAACATCTGTCATGATGTTCCATAGTCGTAAAGCGTGGTCTTTGCTTGCGGACAGTAATAGGTTCGGGTCTCTGGGATGGAACTTGACCTCGTTGATGGCGTGGCCGTGGCCTATGTAGTGCTTGATGCAGGTTTGCGTCGAGGGTTGGAAGACGCGCACGACGCCGCGGGAACCTGCCACCGCTAGGAGAGGGAGGTTGGTCTCTTCTTCATATGACCAGGCACAAGTGTAGAATGTTTCTTCAACCTGTATGGAATTGTTATTTATGTGAGTATTTTTTTATCTTTTGAATAGGGCAATTTATCAAATCACATAGACATTCATAAGTAATGAAGTTTAGGATAGTTTGCTACGCCAATATTATTGATGTAAGTAGTAAATTAATTAAAAGTATTTACAAACTAAAATATAGCGTCGAAAAATTGATCCACAGCGCTGTCGACTGGTAATGTACCCAAGACACTGGCGGCATTGCCACGTTGTATGGCAATGCTTAGCCTCTGGCCAAAGTAAAAGCCAGCCCTTGGGTAGTAAAAGACCATGCGCACTCGGACCCCACGGCCTGAGGGTTTCAACCCCAAATGGCTCGAAAATATAATTATTAATAAGGTTATTATATTTACGCCGCTTGAGGTTTTCTGCAGCCGCAGCAGCAGCACCAGCGCAGCACGCTGACCCTGGAAGATGGGATGGCGCAAGAGTATCGACACAAGTTGCATCCCACACTAAAGGCCTACCCACCTTCCATGGAAATAAAGACATGCCGTCCGGTCTCTTGCCATCGTCGCGTGCCAATCCATTGGGTTCTAATACAGCTGGAACGCCGACGGTGACAAGAGCTCGTCGAGTGATGTCGTTAATGTTTGCCGCGCTAAGCGACCCGCACTTCGGCTTTAAGACAGGCCGTGGTGTCCGAGGCTGTTGACACCTTCGCCACAGTGACAGCGATGGGGAGAACAACATGGTGCTCCTAGTCGTAAGGAAGCAGCGAGGCGGAAAGTATTGTCGTCGAGCAAAATGCCTATGTTCGACGACGGAAGTGCATGAAGCCACAGACCCGACTCCTATTTACCCACAGCCAGCAGGCGCGCACGCTCTGCAGTAGTAACAGACGTGTTAAGTAAATTATCCTGAACTACTCTGCAGAGCGGCTCATCCCACCATCTCTGGGAAAATGGATTATCAGGTAGGTAGAAAGAAAGAAAGAAAGAAAATACGTTTATTTGAGGTAAACATGACGCAAAAAAGAACATAAAAACAAAGAAAAAAACAATAAATAATGGTTGATATGCGTCACATCCACGCAAAACGGCTATCGCTCAGCATTATGCCGCGACCCTATGCAAGACAGAGCCCCAGCGCTGGTTTTCAGCGACAGCCGGCGCCGACGTAATGACGTCGTCCGGTGCAGCAAGCAATTATTCATAAACAAGTATAAAAACGATTATTTTTATGTAAACAGTTATTAGGACGCTATACTGGTACAGCATACATAAAGCAAAACAATACAATCCAATTTAAGTGAAGATGAAGAAGAAGATGATGATGATGATGTGATAATGAAGTGGTGAGTGGTGGTGAAGATCTGAGTTCGGGCAAGCGAGTCTCCAGGCATTCATAGCCTCGGTGAAGCAGGGCACATCAAAATTAAACAGTGTGGAAGCTAGGATGTTCCTGATTAATTTCTCAGTGCCGTGGACTGAGGATATGAAAGCCGATAATTTTTTATTTTTTTTTATTTTGATAATCTAATACAAGAAATTTTGTGGACGCTGAGGCCTCCCAAACGAATGATAAGTAAGTAGTGATTTCTATGTTATTTGGTGGAAGTTAAACAAGCAGGTAGCCTACTTGATAGTGAGCTAATATCAACATCTATGGACATTTGAAAGCTAAAATGTTTAATTACACGGGCCAATTAATTTGGCTTTTCCTATTACATGTTTCTGGTTTAAGGATTTTAGGCTAAAGAGTAAAATTGACAAATAAATATGGTAAAGTAAAAAGGAATCACTGTATGTTTCATAGCCATCAAACTATTATACCTTTAATTTGTAAATTTTTTTTATACAGGAATTTCAAGGTGACATCAGTTCTACATAACCTATATCTAGCTGTTAGTTAAATAGAAAATCTGTTTTCCACTTACATCAGGATCAGCATAGCACTGAAGAAACTTGAAGCCACCGGAGTCAGGACACTCATATATGGACACTCTGTTGCTGCCAACCACCGCAAACACCTGTGGCTGCCCCTCGCCCAAATGGTGGTTGAACTGACACCCAAACAATGGCTGGCCATGGTCTTCTTTTGCACTACAGCTGTGGATTCAATTTGTTTAGTATGAACTCTGAAAACCACAAAGGTCTTTATTTATTATTGTTAGAAATGGTTTTTACTCTGTTTACTTACTTGAATTTGTACGGCGGTTTCACTTGTTTCGTGGTAGTCTTTTTCTTGCCTCGTCTACGTTTCTTCACACGCGAGTTTGTAGGAGTTTCGCTACGTGAAGTATTATCGGTGTTCGAAGTACTTTCAACGCTCGAAGTATCATCCTAGAACACATGAGATTTCCAACTACGGTAAGTCAGTGACCTCCAGCACAAAGTCATTTGGATATTCATGACAATAAAGCACATATATCGCACAGAAACAAAGCAAACTTTGTTTAATTACAAGTCACAGTGTTGAGTCATTTCACAAAATGAAAAAAAGGTCATACTCACAGCCTCATTGTCCGAAAAGTTCATTCTAGTAACTATCTTTCGTTAGTGTAACGTCCTACAGTTTATATTTAATAATTTCATACAAATATTGAGATTAATTCCTAAATAATTCCTGTTGAGATCGTTTATCAGCTGACAACAGCGTCTGAAACGTCAAATGTCAAATTTTCGCGGGAGCAGAGCCATCGCCTATAGAGTTAGGTGCGTTCACATAGTACAGCTGTACTACTATTTTTGCGTTTATTGTAGTTCCATTTTGTTTTGTCGAAACTCTATGTAATAGGGGTTAAAGTATAAGATTGCCATTTTATTGTAATAGGTACTTCGAATTGACATAGAACCTTCATGGTTTGAGATTTTTGAGTGAAACTTTTTTCACATGGTATGTAAAAAGTTCGTCTTTTAAAAAATGTGCAACATTCGGTTATCGACTTTCAGTTGTTTATTTTTTATTTAGCTTAGACAAGAAAGATGGATACTTCGAAAATTCGAGTTATTTTTGAATACGAGTTCCGACGCGGAACTAACGCGGCAGAAACAGGTCGCAATATCAATGTTGCGTTTGGAGAGGGGACTGCTAATGAACGCACCGTGCGATTTTGGTTTAAACGCTTCCGTCATTGAAACTTTGATTTGAAGAACGAACCACGTGGAAGACCACCCCCACACAGGTGAATAACAATGAATTGAAAGAGATGGTGGATGCCAATCCGAGCCAAAATACCCAGGAATTAGCGGCATGGTTTATCGTTACCTTACCAACAATATTGACACATTTGCGTCAAATCAATAAAATAAAAAAATATGAGAAATGGGAACTAGCAGTGAAACAACCCCCACTCATGAATCGATCTTTACCATTATTGCTCCATGATAACGCGAGACCTCATACAGCACGAGAAACCGTTTTAACTCTACAGGAACTGCATTTTTTTTTTTTTTGATGATGGGAAATCATCAAATGACCCTCCCGCTCTGGGTGGAGCAGAAGGGAGTGTCAGACTCTTACTGACTAAAACCCACTCGTGTTCCTTTCTTAGCCCTTTATGTTCCAGGGCAGCGGTAACCCTTTCGGACGATCCCGCTACCCTGGCAGGCTTCGGCCCTATCGGGCCCCGTCACTTATGCTGACATCTCTTTAAGGCGCGCGTGGAACACATACACGCCGTCCGGCACGGGCCTAGTCCTGATCGGACGGAGAGCTACCCATTACTCTCCGCCCGCAGGCCCGCGCCTACGGTGGCCGGGAGTCGTCACGCGGCTCCCGACGCCCGGAGCGTCTCCCGCGGCGGCTGAGGCGTGAGGTGCCCTCGCCCACCCCGCCACCTCCTTCGCTAGCATGACTGCTTCGCAGAAGGAGGTGACTGTCTCCCACTCCCTCTCGCCCCGGACCATGGCTTGAACCAGGGCCGGACGCGAGAGGTCGCCGCCGCTGCCGATCGCCTCTACACACAGGAACTGCATTAGAAACCAATCGATACCCTCCGTATTCGCCAGACCTTGCTCCAACGGACTACCATTTTTTACGTGATTTGGACAATTTTCTACGTGATAAAAAGTTTTCTTCTCAGGAGGCAGTACAAAATGCTTTCACACAGTTTGTCGAATATATATCACGAGAGTTCTATCGCAAAGGCACAAATGACCTTCCTATTAGATGGCAGCAATATATAGATAATAATGGTAATTATTTTGATTAAATAAATGTTAAATTAAAAAAAAAAGAATTTCAATTTTTCAGTACTTATACTTAAATCGGCAATTTCATATTTTAACCCCTAATATTATCAATATTCAAGATTTTGGCCTAAGATTCGTCGTAAGTCATAACTTGAATTTTATCTATTTAATTGTGCATGATGTGAATCTAAAATGTGTAGGGGTTAGAATAGGTATGAGGTAAATAATCAAACAAAATAAAATATTGGTGATTTAATTTTTTTTTATCATATCTCTTACCACATTTTGTGTAAAAAATATTTTACCCTTTGTGTATTTCACAAATTTTAATATCTATCTTAAAAGTAATCACAGCCAAAATGGTTATTAGATCCTAAAATTATATAGGTACTTATTATATAATGGCCCTGATTTCCTTGTTCACAAACTAAACTAAATTTAAGTTCTGTGCATCTTTTTCTTTCTATTTCATTAAGAAAAGTACAGAAGATAAAATATTAGTTTACTCCTGTCAAATTAAGATACTCGATACACAGATTAGACGTGATTAAAAACATGGCTGCTAAAAATACATCAATTTACGTCAGGCGCTGACTAGTTTGACAGGACTAAACTAATATTTTATCTTCTGTCCTTTTCTTATTGAAATAGAAAGAAAAAGATGCACTGAACTTAAATTTAGTTTAGTTTGTGAACAAGGGAATCGGCGCCAATAACTACTTATCATACTGTAATACTGATGTTTGCTTATGTCTGATTTCGTACTAAATCACCGTACGTAATGTAATAGCAGTTCAAAATTTGCCGCTTTAATTTTTAGATTGATGAACAAAGTTCATGCATAAGCAGTTTTACTATGTCAAATTAAAATTATAAAACGAAAATTAAAAACTAAGTCCTAACTTATCTACAATAGCGATTAGGCGGCCTGAGTTCCAGAAGTTATTTTACAATACATTCGTACCGTACCTATAAATGCGGTCCGATTATGGTTCTTACTAACCACGGAGTAAGTAGGTAATAAAATGGAGTGCTAAATATCACCAAAGTTCGATGCTAACTGCGAGAGTTCATGTACGCTTTAGAATAAAAACGCATGATATCACTATTTATTCCATAATCCGCACTTTCAGCAGCCATCATTCCAGCGCCTTTTAGTTCGTGGTCATAATAAACTGGCCTTGTTAACAAATTACTATTTACAGGTCCCACAATAACTTTGATCAGTCTGTGTCAAGTATCAACCATAGGCAGGGGGCTCGCAGGTGCAGGCATGACGGAGTGCTACACGGAGCCATGGCAGGAAGCGGCCAACACGGGCGTACACACCTGGGTACCCCGGCCTGGCACATCCACGTCCCCAGGACACGATACCTGTAAAAAAAAAAAAACAGCAATTAAACGATGATTTATTTTTACGTTTCAGCATTAGCTTATAACGTGGGTATAAGCTAGAGAGCCAAAACCATTCAGCTTTTTACGATAGACGGGGTTTTGATAAATAAAATATGGTGAGATAACCATTTGACTTGGCAATTCAAATACGCCAGGGTTCGTTGATAGGTCCACCACAGGATGTTTCTGGATCTGAAGTAGTCAGAGCTAGTGCTCTGAAATTTGGGACATTTAAATTACTCATTTCCTCAGAACTGAGACTGCAGTTACGCTTTGATGACCAATATAGGTAATTCAAATGTCCTAGGTCCTACTTAATACATCGGAAGGTAGGAAACTCACCAACAAGTGTGAAGTAGGGCTGCGACGCGAGTAGAGGACCGCCAGAGTCACCGGTGCAGGCATCTCGGTCAGGTGCGTTGGCGCACAACATGCGCGGCGTCACCTTCCTGCGACCGTAACCGGCGCCTGAACACTCTTCTTGTGCCCAGATTCGCACTGCAGACTGAAAAAATAATTAAGTACAGCATTAGTTACAAGAATTGGTCGTTGGCCTAGTTTGATAGATCTAGCGTTGGCCACTGACCGCCACCGACTGCTTATTATTTTCAGAGCATAAGTTCTCAACCTAATTTGGCCCACAGCTCAAACTTTGAGATTTTTTTTAGAAATCGTTTAACAATCGAGCATAATCCTGAGTATAGTTGCGTAATGGGCTAATTTTTTTCGTCATTTTTTTACTATATTTTTTTAACCTGTCCACACCCCTCTGTGCCATCACGTTCCCTAATTATCTCTGGGTCTTCTACTGCCCCCCTGAAAGTCTCAAACGCCCACGAGGGGGCGTTATCGCCCACATTGAGAACCTATGCTTTACAGAAATAACTGTGTAATATATTCTCTAAAGTGTTTAATATTCAAGTTTCGGAAAATGCAAGCAGGTAACATTACCATAGAATTCATCAACAATGATTCAATGTACTTACAATACCTACGCACGCGATCAGAATGGGACATGATCCATTAAAAATCCGGAAATGATTAAATAATTAAATTCTTGACATAAGTTCAGTTACATTGTCATGCTAGTTATGATGGCCGTGTGGTCGTATCACATTGTGACCGCGCGCTTACTTCCTTACTTTTATCGGTATGTTGGAAGAGGGTCCCTTTTCGACAGTGCTGCCCCAACCAGTAACTATTGCTTCTACTCCTTCAAGACCATCCAGGTCTTCAGCATCTAGAATTTGTTTTAAAGTTAGAAATATTTATTTTTAAAATTGTCGTTGATGTCTTTTGTTCTTAGTAAATAAAAGTTAACTACACAAAAGTTTTTCTAAAGAATAATTTTGTAATAGTTTGTTTATTTTACGGAAAATATCTATAAAAAGTTTTTAATATTCATGCAATAAAAAATGTAATAACTATTTGATACTATACTGGCTACTTTAGTGGAAAAAACGATTTGGTTGACATAAGAAAAAAAAAAAGAAAAAATAATTTTACTTCTTTTTTTATTTAATGGTCGCGAATTATTTTTTTCTGAAATCACAGTCAGTCTTTATGCTTTTATTGTATTTCCATCTAAAAAGGTTTATAATCAATATAAATAAAAAGGTTTAACTCATTAGGTTTACGTAGGTCTTTTTAGCTTACCGGGTAGGCAGGCAGGCCTGAACAAATTATCTGGTAACGGATCAGCGAGCCTCAGAACAGCGATGTCATAGTCATAGGTGTATTTGTTGAAGTCGGGATGCTGCACCACGTGGATCACCTCGAAGCCGTCGGACCTCGAGTTGTTAACGTCGTATTCTCCCACAAGGACCGAGAGACGGGATGCTTCGATCCTGAAAATTAAGAAAAAAATCAAAGGTTAATCCACTTTTAGTTGCAGAGATATGTAGAGGTTTTTTTTTTTAATAAAAACAAAGGCAATTTTGATTGAAAAACACCTAACATTGTCCTTCCAAAGGACACTTGAACTTGCTTGAGCTTTATTTATTAAAAGTTAATAAAACGACATTCTTTTTTTTTCTGTAAATTAATGCGAACATCAAGCCATTTATATGAAGTGTCGCTCCCTGGTTTTTACCGTTAAATACTTAAATTGAAGGGCATTGATTTAGATTAGAAGGTGGGCAGCAAAATTTATGGGACGGACATCAAAATAAAATTACGGCCCGACAGCGATTAAACCAACTGTATTCAACTCCAATAAACGTTTTGTTGCCAACTGAACCTATAAGCTCAATATGCAGTTATTATAAGATTATACAGGTATTTATTTTACCAAAGTAAAGTAGTACTTAATTCGACATTTATTACTAACTAGCTTCTGCCCGCGGCTTCGCCCGCGTGGATGTCGGAAATTATCCCACGGGAACGTGCTAACAGGATAAAATGTAAGTGCTTCCCCAGGATGCCATCTATCTCGCGGGCCCTTTGTGGCTAATTACAATAGAAAACCAATTGTATCTCATTAGTGGTGATTAAGAGGGTACCTAAATGATATCCTTACCTAAGTATCTACCTAATAAAAAAAAATAAACTCAATAACAGAAAATAAAATACCTACCTACCTAAATAAACCTATTTCTGATGATAACTAAAGTCAATAAATAAGCAAAATCCCTAAAAACTAATATCTATACGAATGACAATCCTACCTAACAGTATTATAAAATAACCTACGGTCACTACGTACACTATCAAATATACTACCTTTAGTTTAAAATTAAAATCTATACCTACGACTTATAAAAATAAACCTAAATAACTCTAAAAACTAATAGGAATAAAAAGGTCGCACTGAAAAACACGGTTTAGAATTGAAAGTAGCAGTTAAAATAAGAACGAACGCTCGCCACTCAACACGTCCGTTCAAATCAAAGTTCAAAAAATGTCCTTAGATACGGTAGCGATCCGTGGCGGCCGCGCGCCACGCGTGTGCTGCGAACGGTGCAAGCCAAATTCAACCTTCAGCACTACATTTAGAGCATAACCTTAGTGAACTCCACTGCAGGTGACGTAACCTACGACAAACTTATTACTTGCGGTTGGTACAGTAATCGGGTCTAGGGATCGAACCGCAAAATTAAGTTTGTTTTTTATTGTATATACTTTTCCGGGATAAAAAGTACCCAGTGTGGTGCCCAGGATATTAAAGAATAATTATACCAAGTTTCATCGTAATCGAACCGGTAGTTTTTGCGTGATGCCTGAACAAACAGACAGACAGACAAAAATTTTTTTAATCACATTTTGGGTTCGGTGTCGGTCTAGTAACACCCCCTTTTTTTTTTTTTTTGAGGATGAGAAATCATCAAATGACTCCTCCCGCTCTGGGTGGAGCAGGAGGGAGTGTCAGACTCTTACTGACTAAAACCCACCCGTGTTCCTTCCTTAGCCCTTTATGTTCCAGGGCAGCGGTAACCCTTTCGGACGATCCCGCTACCCTGGCAGGCTTCGGCCCTATCGGGCCCCGTCACTTCTGCTGACATCTCTTTGAGGCGCACGTGGAACACATACGCGCCGTCCGGCACGGGCCTGGTCCTGATCGGACGGTGAGTTACCCATTACTCACCGCCCGCAGGCCCGCGCCTACGGTGGCCGGGAGTCGTCACGCGGCTCCCGACGCCCGGAGCGTCTCCCGCGGCGGCTGAGGCGTGAGGTGCGCAAGGTGCGTTCTCTCGCCCACCCCGCCACCTCCTTCGCTAGCATGACTGCTTCGCAGAAGGAGGCGACTGCCTCCCACTCCCTCTCACCCCGGACCATGGCTTGAACCAGGGCCGGACGCGAGAGGTCGCCACCGCTGCCGATCGCCTCTACGAGGACACGGCGGTGCTCTGCCCAAGCAGGGCAGACCTCCACCGTAAATTATCTCTGTATTTGTATACAGCTTCACGCTTCATTTGAAATATTTTCATTTATGCGATCTCTCGTTAAAATATCGATTAAAATTCAGCACACATCGTTAAGTGACGCGAAACAATCGATTCGCGACACTACGTGGCTATTGGAGAGGACAAAAGGATCGCGAGCGCATCCAATGAGACCTTAACCTCAATGGAGTGCTGTAACTTTACGGCTGCCTAGCTCATATTCCGTTGCTTACATGCAAAATGAAAAATGATAAAACCATAAATTCAAAAAAAAGGAATCTAGTATTTGAAAAAGGTAGTAGATATAGGTTTATCGGCAGTCTTCGTGACACATACCTATCTACAATGATATTATATTAAAATATCATTGCCTATCTAATAAAAGTCTTTGACGAAAATGAGAGTAGGTACAGACGCCAGCAGGTGAAGCTACACGAAACTGTTAAATTTTCCAAATTAACCTTGAACCTTAATGCTTTATCGATAAAGTTGAAAATCTATTAAAGAAATTTGACAGATTGTAGTAGCTTGATGTTCTGGCGCCTGTACCTACTAGTAAAACTAGAGTCGTCTATCTTGGCGTATAAGATAGGAACTTAAAATTATAGTTTATTGTGAGCTATGAAATATTAAATGTTGTTTATTATATAAACCAAGATTAAAAAATGCAGGTTTTGGGTTTTGTTTCAAAAACTTTCGGAAATGAAAATTAAGCGAATTAGTTGCTAAGCAAGACACTAAACTCATTTAAAAAAATACCTATTTAAAATTTACCGTTGCCCAGTAAAGAATGGAATAAGAGCAGCTTTCGACTTCCTAAATCATTTCTCCGGGTTAAAACCTGGCAAGCTAAGACCTGATACTATTTGCTACTGCTCTTTAAAATTATGTTTAAATCCTTAACAGTTTGTGCGAAGGTGCTATTTTGTTTTCATGGCTTAACTGCTGAATCAATTTTGACAAAAGGTTGATCTACTCTAAAGAAACATCTCCCAAAGAAGTCTAAATTCCGTTTAACAAATGTTGAACGGGGGTGTTGAAGTTTGTATGAGAAAATCCGTAATATGAGCGGAAGAAGTCGCGAGCAAAGTGTTAGTCATAAATTAATAATTCTACAGTCCTATAACTGTAGGCCATGTAACGTCAAGGTAACCGCAGCATCATCTAACATTGGCCTCTATATTCTCAAACAAATATTTCATTCAGGTCGTGGTCGGTAATAAATTACTTGTACATCATATAGGTAGGTACACTAGGTAAATGTACATACCTACCTATGTATGTATATTTACTTTGATCTGTATACGAACGGTCACACAATAGATTTCTGGTGTATGTTTGTGTCTATCCGATGACTCATGATGTGGGATATCCCTCAATATCGTCCTAATTGGTAGGTAGGACTGGAAGCTGACCCCAAAATAGTTGGGAAAAGGTTAGGCAGATGATGATGATGAATAGAACGTAAAACTACTTAACTTAGGTACTACTACCACTTCTGCCAAACATGCTGCAAACGGCAGTGATGACCGTTTGCACAGAGGGATTCTGGATATCCCTCTCGATTTTACACCATTTCTCTCTCCCACGGGAAGACAAGCACGCTTATTAAAGTCATAATATAATGCTAAACGCATTATATGATCATGTGACAAAACCACCTCAACTGCTTTTGAGATCGTCCTTTACCCACGGAGGAATAATATAATAGTTTTTATCATTAGCTATTCAGCTTAAAGCGTAGCTTTTAATTTGTTATGATGGAAAGTTTCTACTTAATTTATCATGAGATCAATGTACTCGTAACACTAAAAATCGAGGCCTTGCAGATGATTAGTGAATATCATTTATTTTATTATAACGTTATTCACTTTTGATTTGTAGACGGAACTTCCACAGCAAGAATCTAGATTTACCAAGATTTCGATGATATTAATTTTATAAACTGTATTTTAACAACCTTTCATCATCTGCCTAGCGTTTTCTCAACTGTATGTTGGAGTCGGCTATTATTATTATTATGTCGTTTATTTGCGCGGCGCACTAATCGATCTTTGGAGGCATGAGGAACAGGGTGTAAAGTTCACTCAACCTCTATAGAAAAGGGAGGATCCTCCGACCAGACGGGTGTTGTGTCTGGCGGGCAATTGCCCAACGAATGATGTTGGGAAATTGTATCTATGCTAATTGCGCGGTAAACTCTGCTTGCGAGATGCAGGATTTGCGTGACGTCAGTATGACGCGTTGTTCGCATGTGGCGTTGTAGATACCGCTACAGATCTATCAACACTATATCAGGTTTATTGGCGACAACAGTCCTGTCAGTGATGATAGACCGATCCCAGTACAACGTGACATGGTCATTTTCGAGAACTGGGTCGGGCACATACTTGTAATATGGTACCTCAGAGTCGTCAAGTTCATATTTCAAAGCAAGTTGCTGGTGAATAATCCTGGCTACTTGGTTATGCCTGTGCAAGTACTCGCTGTTAGCCAGACGAGAACAACCAGAGATAATATGTCTGATGGACCCACCCGGACGGTGGCATGCCCGACACACGTCAACCGTCCCGTCCTTCATAATATGTCTCCGGTAGTTATTCGTCAAGATAACTTCGTCCATAATTGCACAGACGAAACCTTCAGTTTCCCCGAAGAGGTCAGTAAAACGCAGCCAGGATACGGACGCTAAGAAATCTACACCAGGCTCATGAAGAGCCCGATAGAAGCGCCCGTGAACCTCCTTGTTTTGCCATACCTTCTTGCGGTCATCGGTAGTAAGTACTACAGCTTTGCGACAGTTCTCTTTCACCATGGAGAGCGGGGTGAGTCCTTTGTCCACTGCGACCACATCACGGTGCATACCTGCTTCGGCTTTTAAAAAATATTCCCTGAGACTGCACACCTCGCGGTTGTGGAGGGTCTTCGTATTTAAAAAGCCTCGACCCCCACACTTCCGCGGGGTATACAGTCTCATCACCGATGATCGTGGGTGATGCATCCGGTTTGCGGTCAGTAGTGTAAGGACCCTTCTATCCAGGGCGTCGAGTTCAGTCTGAGTCCATTTGAGTATGCCGAAAGAATACATCAAAACCGGCATGACCCAACCATTGAAGGCACGCACCTTATTTCCGCCCGAAAGAAGACTAATTAATACCTTCTTCAGGCGACAAAAGAAGCGCTCCTTCAACGATTGCTTCATGTCAGCATCGTTGATGCCTAACGCTTCCGACATACCCAAATACTTATAGCTTTCGGATGAGGAGAGGGACCTAAGGTGTATGGAATCTGAAAGTGGAATTCCCTCGGATTTCAGAATCTTCCCCCGCTTTACATGCATGACCGCACATTTGTCCACACCAAATTCCATCCTGATGGCCCTACTGAATGTTTCAGTTACCTTCAGTAGCTCCATCAGATGCAATTTATTATTATTATTATTATTTTAACTACTATAACGCGAATCTTCTTCTAACCGCTCCTGTAATAATCTATGCTCTTCTGGCGGAACCGTTTCTTGTTCCCGCCCGCCAATGAGAGCGAGTCGAAGCTTCTAGAACATTCTAGAATCTTCCGATAAAACATACGGCGTGCGCCCCTTTTTGACAGGAGTCGTGTGACTTCCGCCAACTGGGAGCTGCGCACCGAAAGTGTTGTGTCTAATCGTTATCTTCGCCCCAAAACCCTATTGTTTATAATATACATCATTGTATGTATCATTGTGTGAATGTTAAACTACCTATATTAGATTTTTTTTTTTGCCAAATTGCTCAAATGACCTAAGATACCCTAAGGGACACCTAAAACCTTTCCTAGCTAAAGTAAATTTACTTAATATTAGTTCATTTTTGCGGGCAATTTGACCTACACTAGAACAGTGATTGTTTTATGAGTCTGTCAAGCGCCTTGAAACCCATTTCCATCATTCCCCAGATATAGCAACCTTCATTGCAATATCCGGGACTTCTTCGCGACATGAAGAAAAAAACTTGCAGTTTTGTAATTGGTATAACAAATTGCAATTTCAAAACTTTCTCTAAAGAAAACCGCCTTTCAAACAATTAGCATGTTTTTTCTTTTAAAGTACCAATCAGGGTCATCTCAGGATGTGTTTACAATGCAAACATTTTGTACGTTTACTAATAAAAGGGTCTTTAGCTTTACGTAACCACAAGGAAAGTGTGTCGGTAACATTAAAGGTCGCATGTATTGTTCTGAGACCTTAAGGACAGTGTGTACTTGTTATGTAAATTAATATTGAATATTGCGGTTTCGGCAAAGTATAAACAATCCTTTATGACGTAAGAAGGTAGTATTCTAGGCCAAATTTCAGGTTTCTAAAATCTGATATTGATGGGTTTTAAATTGGAGTAGATATAGGGAATGACGAGTGGCGACCTCGGTCGGTGTTTTAATGGACTTAAATACAGCAATTTATTTCAGCTGCACATTGAACAAGGGGCCATCCATAAATTACGTCACACGTTATGGGGGTGGGAGGGGGTCTACGAAGTGTGACATTGTGTGACAAGGGGGAGGGGTCCTAAATTTCATGACGTCACATTTCAAAATTTATTATAATAATTTATTATTATTTATTATTATAAGTGTTAAAATATGAACTTTGAACTATTAACGAAAAACTCAAAAACATTTGCAACTAGCGTATAAAGATAGGTTCAAATTATTTTGTCGGCCACTCGCTCTACTAGTGTTACGCGCCGACCACCTAAGCACCCTTTAGCGGGGGTATGTAACTATGTAACCACAGAAAAAGATGACTCCGAAGGTTACTACTAACTCCACTGTTACTTCAGCTAGCTTTGGATCTCCGAGCGTCATCACATTTGAAGCAAGTTCCGTATGATAGCTATTGCCCCAGTGTCGAGTCTTACTTGTTTAAGCGATCATGTGGCATCTATGGTCTATATTTTGCATCATACAAGGCCACTAATCAACACAAGCAATCACATAAGAGTCAACAAGAAGTGTTGCCCATCGCGAAGATTCGTCCTCAAAAAATTGCTGCTAGACGTGCCAGAAAAATTCATTGTTTGGATGATGACGATGATGCTATATGGTTGGATGAAAAAGATGTTGACACAAAGAATGTTCCTGACATTAACAACCCAAACGAGAACAAAGTGGCTGCTATCCCAGTTGTAAATTATTTAAAGGAGTGGGTTCAAAGTCCATGGACTCAAGATGATTAAGTTTTGTATCTTTAATTAAAATAATTAATCGTTTTTTGTTTTGTTAATTTCTTGAAATTTTTAATTTGATGTTAATAAAAAATAATTGAAATGGAAATAAAACAAATTTCGGAATTGCTGTTTTAATTCAATAATTTCTATAACCATCTCACCGTGAAAACTTAGGTGAAGTGAGCGTGGAGTGAGCTGTCATTCCAAATAATACTAGGGATTGACACTACTGACAACTTACATCAAGCTCACTTCACTTGAGTTTTCACGGTGAGATTTTTACAGAATCGACCGGCTGCTGTGACAAGGACGGGGGGGGGGGGGGGTCAAAAAACCATGAAATTCGCATGACGTAATTTATGGATGGCCCCCAAATAATGTTTATTGTTCTTTTGCTAAGAATGGTTACAGTTAACACCAGACAGTATTGTGATTTCAGTAATTTTACGATTGTCGAAAATCGAATAACAAAGTAAGAAGTGGCACTCGCAATAAAATGCGTAAGTAACAAATTGACACAAATAAAAACGTTCGAGCGGTTACAACAGTATTTTATTGCCCCCTCTTATTGTAAAGAAAACAGGAATGGATTGAGGGTCAAATGCGAAGCCATAAAACATATCCCACAAGGAGGCAATGCTCAGTTCCATACACACATGGAAGGAACATACACAAACATACACAGGCATCCTGTTATCAGATTTTAACAGTTATCTGAATTGCATGGAATTAATTAAAACATCACTAAAACCAAAGTCCGTGAAAAGTTTTAACTAAATGCAATGCATTCTGTAAGTACGTAACTGTTTCTTCAATTTCAAAAAAGGGTCAGGGTTCCGTATGGTCTTGGTCTTGTCATCATTTTTGGTGATGTAAGTTAGGGTAGGTATAATTAATGGCGTTCCGCGTTGTTGATATATTTTCCAGATCAGCATGCCGAGAGCATGCTTTCGTAAAGTGCTTTTCTCGTATTAGGTCATCTCACCAAAGCTGAGACAGCTAAATAAACAGCTAAGTATTCATCGAGCCAAATGGTGGATCCTTGGCTAAATTAATGTTGATCTGTTGACAACATATTAAAAAGAAAGGGGTAAGGTATTAAGCCCACAATAGTATTGAAAATCACCTGCGAACTGTGATCAATAATAACCATAATATACGGAGGCTTTCCAGGAATTCTAATCCTTACTCACAACTCGTCATAAAACATGACGAAAGAGCCTGAAACGAATTTATAAATTACCACTTATTTATTTGAGTAACGGAAACATCTTCCTTATGGTTCATGCTTGCACAAGCAATTAGTTTTTATTTGCAATAACGTTTAATAAGCCTAAATTACGCCATATGCCAACGGTACTTTACATAATTTTGTACATCCAGGAAGAAACAAGTTTGGTCCTAATTATATTCCTTGCGGAACCCTTACGGGACTTTCCGGCGCCCATGTACCGGTTTCCAACAAAATTGTTCGTGGTTAAAACAGTAGAACTTGCTTTGCCCCTTGCTTATTAGTAGCTGGCAATGCAGTCATTATAAATATGTAATCACTGGCTTATGTTAAAAATATCGGTAAACTTAAAAAGGATTGAGACTCGTCACTCGACAACATCTTTCAAGCCTTTTTTCTGCGTTAACGTTACGTTCTTGGTATCTATCACTGGGAATTAGGCGAGGTGAGAGTTCAAAATTAAAAATTATAGTACTTTCATTCATGATTCATATCAACATGACACCAATTAAATTATTTTTTACGGTCAATGAAAGTGTGTGTTCTTTTGGATTAGTCACGTTAACAGTTAGATTAGATAAAAGCTTTTGAGGTGCCGACGGCTGTACAATACAACATTAGACGAAAATCATATATTGTGCGTATCATGACAAGACACATCAAATCCCAGCATACAATGATTAAAGCTTGACCTCATTAAGAATTGAATGGAGCTGTTAAGCACTCACACTGACTTCTGACAACCGACAGGTGCTTGCACGTCTTTGACCACAAATTCTCTGATGACATGACTTGCTGTAGCCTCTATTAAAGTCAATAATCCACTTTCACCAATTAGAACTCACCTAAATAGACTATTGTTCGCAGATTGTCCAAAGCAACGGAACCATAAAACCATTATTATCTTATGATGAGATATCCATGTCAATTGTATGACTAATAGTTTGATTTGCACATGTAAATTGATATTATAGAAAGGCATGTCAATAAATCATTAAGTGGGCCATCATCGCCTCTCCCGCGGCAGTAATGATTGGTGTAGGTTAGAATCTTAGATCGTTGAATGGGTTACCTACCGAGTGAATATGACATTTGACCTCCTTTTTGGTGTCGGAGAAATTACACAAAAAAACCACTTCATTAGATGAGCTTACTAATTAGAGGAAGTCAAACGAGGTATCCTAATTAGAAATATTAAAAAGGAAAAGTATTTTTATAAATTCTGTGAGATGAACTCAATTCAGAGCGAAAAGAATCACAATAGGTTAAGAACGAACATACAGAATTGTTTTAAAAAGTCACAAATACAGATGACTCCAATGTTCCTTTCTGTAATGTTTTCTACTTTCGATTTCCACTTTTCGATTGCTTTCTCACACCAAACATGGTGTGAACACAACGGTATCACATCAAATCTTTAAATAAAAATTTAGAGAGTGTAAAATTCGCAAATACAGTGTTATTGTAACACCTTGTAAGGATTTGGCGTTGCGAGAGGTCGATATCAGATTAAGCTTCTGGTTTTAGTAATATGATATTTAATATCTCCATATTGATCTTTGAAAGGTGTTGAGAAATTTCATCGTTCCTGTCGCAATTGAGATGTTAATAACTATAAAGCTGCAGCTTTAGGGTGTGTAGAGTTGGATAAGGTCAATACTGTCATTATTGAAACTTTTACTATTGTGAATTTTGATTATATTTTATGAATATTTCAAAAGCCTTATCATACACTACCTATCAACTATCTTAATAAGTAACTATGATCCATTTATTTTATTTCGATTTTAGCAGGATCATGACAACTCTTCCCCGTTTTTCCTCCTTAATTAAAATAATTCGCCATTTAATAGTTTAGAGAGTTTATTTTAACCTTAAAGGTTGACCTCGAACTGTGCTCGAACTAGCTTTGTTTTGAATGATAAGCTAGGTGTTACGTACATTTTGTTACGAGGTCAAAGTCACAGTTTTCGATCAAGGTTATGGGACCTTTACATGGTAGGAGTATGATTTGCGAAAACATTAGGATGGTGAAGTATCGGATTTATTTGAGTGCCACCTAAGTGTTTATAAGTATTTATCTCTAATAAGGAAATCATTATTGATCAACGAAATTGAGAGTTTGTTATTTTTGTGACAAAGTTGTTTCGTAAATAAACAAATATTTCACCCGAAATAATTTTCAATGATATCATACCGTTTTTATAGTAGAGTTTGGTTCGAATGCTTTTAAAATGGCTCGGGATTTATATTGACAATTTCGTCTTCGTTAGTAACTGTGACGCCGACAATTATTTTCAAATAGTTCATTTGGGTGGGACTTTGTTATTTAGGTTTAGAAAAATCTCTATATAGGTACTATATCTTTTAAGAAGAGAGAGGGAAAAGAACGAAACCAATTTCTAAAACTTCAGCAGCAGCTGTAGCACGATCTTTCTGAGCTCAAGTAACTTACCCATGTACACAATGCGTGGCGGTGATGAGATGGTCTCTGGCAACCACGGTGGCTCCGCAGATGACCTTGCCATCTCTCTTCAGAGCTGCTAGCCACGGGAACTCTCCAGGAGTCACATCTTCTCCACCAACAACTCGGGCACCCCGAGCCACCCCACAAGCTGGAAGAGGTGATATGAATGTTATAATATATTAATAAAGAGAACGAATTAAAATGAGAGATTTGGAATAATATGGATTGGTTTAAATATAATATGGATGGTTGAAAAAGCTTAGCAGATTCTATGTGGATGAGAGTGGAGTAGCAGGGTGATGATGATGATGATGATTCACTCTATCGAGTCTGAATTTCTACATTGTTTTTTTTTAAATAACTGAATGGGCCTGCTCTTGGCCTCGATCACGCTTGATGGAAAGCGATGGATGAAGTCTATGATGGAACATAGTCTCTTCATAGATGAGCGAGAGTAACTGGATGTAATGCAATGTTGGTTTAATTGTATTCAATTCAACACAGAGTTAGAAGTATTTTGGTAGTGAAGATTGCTGAGATTATTGGTGTCCACTTATTTCCTAGGCAGTTTTTGGGGCTATTGCTAATTTATGACCGCGTTTCATTCTGAATTTTAATTTGTTACTTTAGTTTGTTACTTTTTGTTTAATAATTTATGAATCTTTAGTTATGCTTTAATTTATTTTCTTATCAGTAGCTTTTTGGAATATATATACGCTCGTTACGGAGAAGAAATTATTTAACCGAAAATAACTAAGTTTTTTCCTGTTTAGTATTTTTCCTTTGACAAAGAAGCAGGCCAAGTCCTGTTTATTTGAGGACATGTCAAGCGATGATTGAATAATTAAGCAATTGTTATGAACACAAGACCACACAGACCACAAGTGTCACCATCACCGTAGGCGTTCAATATCAACTGATATTGACCTCATGACATTATCTGCATTTTGTTTTCGAAAGTGACACTTTTTGTTTGGCGTCTCACTTTTTTGATTGTGTATTGTTTATCAAGTCTGTTGTTGACGTTTTTCTTTTCACTTTTTACCAGTTTTCCAATCGCGTTTTCTTTTCCATGACATGTAACGTCACTCTTGTTTTAAGGGTAACGCAGAGGTTTTCTTTCCATTTTGTATTCCTAATTTTAGGTTTTAAATATATTTATAAGTTTGGGGTATTTCTTGAACCATCGAAAGCTGATGCAACTTCTCAGGAATCCAACATAAAAGAAATTTCACTTTGAATATTAATATTAAACGTAATTTAATTCATTAGAAGCCGACGTACAAACGAAGCCCATTTGCATATTAGAGAACGCAATGTTAGTAAACAAACATTCGCGCCAAAATGATTTTGTTTTATAGTTGCACTAGAATTCATTAACATGCATGTTGCATTTTACTACGTACACATGCATTTTCGTAACTACAAACATAATTTTGTATCGTAAACTGGGTCGCGAATTGCGATCAAAAATACGATAAAGATAAGCCTTTTTTATTCGCACCAATTTCAACGGTATGCTTGAGTATACAAAGGCTTTTAACACTAAAGTCGCGGATGTAAGTAATTGTTAATCGATAGCAGACAATAAATTCAACATTTCGAAGACGTTCTTTACACATCCGGGGCACTTAACATACTTGTGGAAATATCTCAGCGGTTTTATCTCAACAGACGTTTATGCCAATAAGCATTGCCAGTAAGTGACCACTCTCTAAAAGCACTTCAAACTATTAGCACTTATTTTGTGACATAACCAAAACTGAAGTAATGCCTATTGAATAAGACATTAGAAATTAAAATTTGTGTAAGAATATCCCCTTGTTACAACAAATACGCAAAAACGCTGGTTATGAAACCACTTCATTGACTTTAGGGTCAGACTGGGAATATAATTAATTTTAAGAAAGAAAGAAAGAAAAAAGTATTTATTGCGATTGTATTTACTTACCGAAACTATTCAATTTTAATTAATATTAATTAGAAAAAGAACACTAATTCCTCATACGTAAACGAGAAATTATGTTTTTCGGGAAAAATTGGTCAATCTCCAATTTTTTTTTAACTGAAAAGCACTCCACTAAATCACAAAAATAATGAAAGCTGACAAATCCCGCAGTTGAAAATAATAGTTGGGTCACTCACTGCAGGGCCTGCAGGCGGTGGCTGCGGCAACGGCAGCGAGGAAGCAGAGGACGCGAAACATGTCTGTCGGAGTCACAGCCCACTCTATAGTCAGGGGGAGACGCCGGCCCAGCTATTATAGGCCGTGGGCGGCGCCTCAGATAAGGCCTCGGGGCCAGTGTGACAGACCAGATCAGGCCAAGTTCACGGCAACGCGACGACTGAGCGAATGACGGCGGCCGCGTCACCCCACTCGCGCCGAGCCCGCTCGGGGATTGTGGAGGACCAGCGGCTTAGATAATGACCTTGAAGCGATGGAGCTGATTGAGCAACCCATCGCAGTGGTTATCATTGATTCTTCTAATCCGTTCTACTTTTAAAGATATGCATACTTGCGGATAGGTAGCGGATTCCACGTCAAGCTCTAAATGATGCAATGCGTTTTGAACATGATCTGCTCTCTATGAATGGAAATGTGTAATTTGTAGATTTAGAAAAAAGTTCGAATTATTATGGCAGATTGCTAATATTTCAACAACTTATTCAGATTTAATCAGTATGTAAATATAACAGTTTCACGTGTAGGGTATCTGGTTCAATCGATCTGTTAAATTAACGAATATTTACTGCAAATGAATGTGGTGGCGCGACTTGGTATTCATCATCCGATCGCCTCTCACGGGCATGCGCGGCCAAGAGAGGCAAGCCCCCTTCTTAAAGATGCATAAATACAACACAAGGCTTGCCATTGACGTGCGACCGGTAGCGGAAAATCAAGTTCCGTAATTAGTTATGTCACATTATTACTCGGTAGAGCAGTATTTTGTCACTAATGAATAGGGGTACCCTTAACCGAACATGGGTCCCGTTGCATTCCTTATAAGAATGCAGATATAATAATGAATGGGATCGCTTTCACGTTCAATTAGTTAAATGATAACTTCGAATTCTTTAATGTCTGGGTTACCACGATGCAGCGATGCGTTTTGGTGAAATTGAGATAGTAGCGCTTGACTACACATTTCTTTGGCAGTTTGTTGATTCTTTAGTTCATCGAAAGAGAAACCATGGAGTGCTACTTTGTGTTTTCTTTTCAAGTTGTAACAGTCTTTGGATTAATCATCATAAATATGTATGCGTGTGAACTTTGTTACGCTTGCGTGGCTAGTTTAGCATATTTTAGTGCGTCTTAAAATAACCTGGTATTTGAGTATTGTGTGCATAGAAAGGATGTCGCGAAGTCGTCCGTGAGTGGGTCGCGTCGCGTGTAGTGCGCATATATCCTTGCATTGAAAGTCGAGCTTGAATGTTACACAACATGCATTTAATTTCACCCAGTGCCGGATGGCTCGAGTGGTTCAATTTAATTCTTTTATATTTGGACAATCTTACTCAACTTTTTACGTAATGTCAGGATTAAAGCGATATATTTTTAACGTTTTGCAATTTTTGATGTTTCGGAACAAACATTAATGCAGGGACAGTGCGGTGGCTTCGCAGCGGCCGTCAGAATAACATCGCGGTGCCATTCTACTTTCTTGTTTACATCGAGTACCATGGAATAATACTGTAATGATTTATCTTGTGCGTAATGCCAGCATGTGTAAATACCGTGAAGTAATTTATTGTCATGGTAACACTGAGCGTAGCGGACGCACTAAAAAGATAATACATGTAACCTCAATGGCGCCGATTCCCTTGTTCACAAACTAAACTAAATTTAAGTTCAGTGCATCTTTTTCTTTCTATTTCATTAAGAAAAGGACATAAGATAAATTTTAGTTTAGTCCTGTCAAATTAAGACGCTCCATAGACAGTTTAGACGTGATTAAAAACATGGCTACTAAAAATACGTCAATTTACGTCTGTCGCTGACTAATTTGACAGGACTAAACTAATATTTTATCTTCTGTCCTTTTCTTAATGAAATAGAAAGAAAAAGATGCACTGAACTTAAATTTAGTTTAGTTTGTGAACAAGGGAATCGATCGGCGCCATTGTTGATTGTAAAAGATAACTAAAACTACTCAAACAATAAACAATGGAAGAAGTGTTCTACCTAACCTTCTAAAAAAATCCAAAATTGACCTAACATTGATACTTGAACGAACCTCAAATCTCGGCGCTATCTGGGTTATTTCCCTGTCTTACGAAATGTTTATCAAAGGGTTACCTACCACCGCTAGTCTCTAAGACAAACATTGGGTGACCTTGTGACTGTTTTTGAAGGTTAATTTCATGGAAAGAGCCGCGTGGAGCTGAAGATATGTGCAACGGGGCCAAGGCGACGGGCCACCCGTATGTCGCAGATAACGATGAACGCCTACTCACTGTATTCAATCGAGTTACTATTGTTGTACTATTCATTTTCATTTCGATTTGTATAACAGGGGATATATATTTTTGATATTTCCGTTAGTGCTAATGAGGTGTAGAATTTTAATGAAAGCGAGAGCTTCTATACTTTAGATTAGACTTTTTAGTACCTACTTAATGGTAGGTATAATAATAATAATATTATTTTAGTAGTTTTTTTTTAAATGTTGTGTTTCCTGTTTAGAAAGGTAAAAGTTCACTTTCATATTGTTCCTAAAATCAAATGCAAATTATTGTGAAGTTCTCTCAGCTGCGGTTCAACGATTGCTTAATTTTATCAATAAATTCAAGTCCTATGTCAAATGCGCTGTTTCAGAAGCCCATTAAAGATATATCAATTAATGTCTTCTTCTGCTTTTGTATGGAAAGATTTATTGGTTTTTATTCATTTGAATATGAAATTATAAGCCATAAAGAATTGCCTACGTGATGCATTTCTTGTTTATTTTTAGTCTAAGGAAAGTTTCAATCACTTTCTTGTCTATTCTCGTTGTAATCAATGCTGTCATGCAGTTATATTTATCTTTTTGTCGTATTGGTTTCCCTATTTTAAATACACTTTCTCTTACATAGCTTTTTATGTGAAATTTCCATTATCTTTTATTTATCCATCCGAGAAATAATTTTTTATTTTATTTACTCTTTTCGCCAATCAAGATGAGCAAGATCACAAAAGTATGTACACAAAAAAAGTTCTTAAACCAGCGGGGTAATTGCGTAACGCACTATTTATCACAATCTGAGTTCTTTTGAAGGATATTACTAATTCATTGCTAAACATGTCTGAAAAATTTGTCAGCTAAAATAAAATAAAAATTAAAGTCATTGCTATTGTTAGTGTGTTACGCAATTACCCCGCTGGTTTAAGAACGTTTTTTTTAAGAGGGTATAAAAAGTTCATCTCCTGCCGCACGTTGTAATTCCCTAGGCTCGATGATGTGTCTTTTTACACCATATATATAGGCCAGTGCGGCAGTACCTTACGGCAGACTACACACGATGGCAAGACACGTTGCACGGTCCGGTAGCGTTCCCTTATCCCGTCGGCCAACATTCATTGATGATCATGACAATATTTTGTCTAGTTCCATTTTGTATGTGTAAGTTACAAAGATCATCATAATCATAAGTTTATCTTCAGAAGAAGATATTCAGCAAAAAACAGCCACTATTGATTTATTAAAAAAATAAGCACATTGTTGACACGACGCACAACAAGAAAACTCGAATGAATATTCTTTTCACAGTTTGATCAAAACCATTGGTAATAAAACTTTATCATATTTATTGATGCCTCCATAATCTGTGAAATAAAATAAACCCTATGCACTGACACACATGGCTCAGCATTGGCCCGCTAAGGCCCGGTATCGACCTGCATACTCTTTGACCATGTAATGTTCCAGTTTTTGATTTCATTGTAACATCTCTGAATTGCAACAGTATATTAAGTATTTAATTTATCGCTTGCTCCGGGGCCCCCTTCCAGGGCCGTTTGCTCTGTTTTCCTAAATGATGTCGATATTTCAGATGTTTTTATCGACGTGTTAAGGAGTTTTATACTAGATATAAAATACCTGGATACCAAGGATACAATAGCCTGATTTACTAATAGGTACTACCTTCGGAAGGAACACATATTGAAAAGTGGGTGTAAGTCGATACCTACTTTCACTTCACACTTAACTCTTTGGAGAATATGTTATATAAATCCTTCGGAAAGAATAAAGCTACTAGTAAAATTGAAGTAAGTAGGTGCATACCTCATTTATTATCGACTCTCCCTCTGATGAAATCGTATAGTCGCTAATCCTGGATTTTATTCATTATAAGAATATGTACAGGTTTAGTTGAATTCTAACAGGGATTCGACATGGGACATAAAGTTCACCTCTGTGTAGATACCAACACGACGTAAGGAACACATCTAATATACGAGTATTTTTTCCATTCGCTAATGAGTAAAATACTAAGAAATTCGATTATTGCATTTGCAAGATAAACAAGTAGAAGAGACTAAGGCTTTCACAGATTCAATGGGGTGTCCTTCAGGGCACTATTTTGGGACTATTACTAACGGGTGATTCATTTAGAGGCACTTTAAAAAAAGAAAATATCTATTTTATCGGGTTACCTTTATTAAAACAAGAACCATCATTACATTTTTTTTTTTTAAGATTATTTCTTTCAATGTTGGCCGCAACTGCGTTTAACATGGTCAATTCTGCAGTTCCAATTGTCTATGACGCGTTCGAGCATTTCGAATGGTATTGGTGAATATCGCAGTAGGTAATATTGGCTTCCAATTCCTCAATCGTACCTGGCTTATCCATGTAGACTTCGGACTTTACATAGCCCTAAAGGAAAAAGCCTAGAATTGAGATATCGCACCCGAGCTAGGTGGCCAATTCACCGGTCCGAAGCGCAAATTAACTGTGCACCGAATTGATTTCGCAATAAAGCTATGTTTTCCCGGGCTGTATGGCACATTTGTATGATAATAAAGAAAAATCGATATTATTTTTTAACTTTTTAAAAAGTACCTGTAAGTGCCAACCACCCGTTATAAACCTAGATATTTTGCTTCATAATATCATGACTTAGGTTAAGTTCTATGATTGGATGGATCAATTTATTCGAGCGTCCGCGACGAGAAGATTTATACTTGATGGAATTTTGCTATAGCGTCACACGTTTTGTATAGCGTCATATTGCATTAGCGAATATGATTCCCGTTGCAAAGTATCCACAGGAAAAGTTAACTTTATAAAACAACGGAATTTATTGTTGTCTCGGCTCGATACTGCCTGTTTGGCCTAGTTACAATGTCCGGAATGGCGCCTGCTCAGCGGGTAGAAAGGTAAAAGCCTCTTAAACTTTACCCAAAATATGGAGATAACGATTCATTTCAGTAAAAAACATGAGTAAGTAAGCTTGTTCTCCTGTAAGTAAAGTGGTCAGCCATTTAAAATTTCTTTGATAAAATCTTAACACGTTAGCTGCGGCACCAATTTTTGCAAACTTTCCGTTCCTGCGGCACGAGGTATTATCGGCCCGCACCGTGACCAGACGTTAGGGCGACACGCGGTCTATTAGACCCCACCTCCTTTAACAGACTAAAATCCATTTTCTGGCGCGAAATCAAAGATAAATGAAAAAATTTGTCCTTATCGATATAGTCAGTGAATTGATGAACCCTAATCTACCATCGCCCCGGGATCTGAAAGCTAGTTTAGGAATTATTGACAAAACAAAATATGGGATCCTAGACACCTCGTAACGCACTGAAATAGGGTAAATTTTCGATAAGATTAGTGATGGGAAAAATAATATCGACGCAACGACGTTTATCTATTTTTGTGTGAAAATCTTAAGCGGTTCACAGAATAGAAAAAAAAGAAAACCAGAAGTAGAAAAGAAACTATCCTATGTATTCTGCCTCGGGCTTTAAAAATACACTTATTAGAACTTGAATTAACATAAAAAAATCAGTAACAATATACTTTTTTATAAAAAATCGCAATATATATTTATCGTTATCGTTTTTATATCGTTATTTATCGGTTAGACATGTTCGGCTATGTAAAAGGACGTGCTCTCCAATCGACGTGATGCACAACACTAGTCGCGGGAAGCTCGCGTTGGGTGCGGTACGAGGTCCGGGGGGATATGGGACGTTTTAGCCTCGTTCCGCACTGCATTAAAATTATATTAATTCAGTGCGATACGAGGCCTAAGACATCCGGTACCAAGGTAGGTATACCACCGAGTCCGGGACCATTAGCGCGTCTCAAATATACATTTATCTCTTTTCTATACTGGACCAAACCAAAGCTATGCCCTTCGCACGACAGAGATGTTCACGTTTTTCCTTGCCGCACCACAAGGAAGTTGCATGAGGGGTGATTTAGGCCTCGTTCCGCACTTAACGTGTTAAAGCATGACACACAATGGCTTACGGTAAGACTGGTAGTTGGAAATGTTATGTAGAAACAGGTGACAGATAAATTATTAATGGTTTATTTTGGAGCAATCTTTATTTTTTTTTGCCGTTGCCGTTGCAACTGTTGCAAGTACAAATTAGTTCTCTTTTTATTGCACTCAAAAATTTTAATTTGTAAATTTGGCTGCATAAAATTGTGATGTTTTAAGAACTGACATTGGTAACTGAGCTTAATATTATGTTTGCCAGGGTTTTATATGGTACAGTATATAAATAGGCCAATGCATCGACTTTGCGTAGGCCTCAGCTACTAAAGCATAGGTAAATTGTTAAAAATGAGAACCGTGCGCTTAATTGCGTTTCATCAGGCTAAAGACGGATGACCATAAATTCGTCATTTATCCAGGACCTTCTGTGCCTCCTGAAGAACCACAAAATATTGATCTTTAACAAAAATCTAAAACTGAAAATCCTTGTAAGAGTGCACCAAAAATACAAAAAATCGGAGTAGGTGGCGAGAAATCGTGAGGCAAATCACATCAGCCCCTAGACAAGAAACTACATGAGGACCACGACCGCTCTGACAAGAGTGCTGCGAAGAAGAAGAAAAAACTGATCGTGCTTGTTGAACTTGGTCCAAGGTTGAGTTTTGTCACAAGCTACATAATATTATGTTGACCGTTACGTGGCGGTGCTGTTTATGAACTCATACCAAATATTCAACTAAAGAAGTTACCATAATTTATAATAAAATTCCACGCTTGGCAGTAACTAGGCTTACCTACACCCAGTTTCTGGAACGAAAATCAACACAATAATGAACTAGCAAATTGTCAAAAACAAATAACTGCTGTGATTGGTTGACTCAACTATAAACCACCACACACTTGACATTGATTTTCATTTCAAAAACTGTGTGTTAATAAATGGTTAGCTTTGTGTTTAGCGTAGCAAAATACTTTTCTTCTTTAAACACTTGATATAAGTACCCATTTTGTTTCAAATGCCTGGCATTTTCTTCAAAGCAAATGAATTCACAACGATTGATTGCGATACAAAATTCGACGGCACTGTCTTGTATCTAACAACAAAACTTCGTTAGGCTCTTTTAAAACCCATTCTCATAGATAACCCGTATGCAATTAGCAATTTTGGATCGATAATTTTCATTTCAGTTTTTGTTTTTATTTCAGTCTTACTTACGCTTGAACAGTTAGGTACTTAACAATAGGTCTTTTTTACAACGCGAACATAGCTTCTGTAGGTTCTTGCTTTGCCTATAAATTAATCAAATATTTTGTACGATAAAGACCTATTAATAATATTTTATAACCATAAAGCCAAATCCTGAAGTTCAACTTATTGTTTCATGCAAATCAAATGTAACATTATGTAATGCCCTGATTAAAAAGCCCTATTTAAACCGTGCGATTAGCAGCACATAACCGCTGCATCTAAACACAGTTACAACAAACATTATCTGATCACTTACTATCGCATGTAGGCATCTATTAGGATCCCTCATGATTCGCTAATGCTTCTAATTACACCATTACAGATAATAATTCCATAAAAATTGCTTATGGAATTTGTGACAACGTTACTGGGTTGTTTATAAGTGGTTGTGCGGGTGTAGGACCATCACACGGTGGGCAGGACTAAGTGGAACGTAGTGGAGAAAGTGTTGGCAACCTGGCTCTGGCTGTCTGCGATCTGTAGTGTGTCCGGCGCAGGCGCAACGTCAGCCGCCATTCGTCCTCCTCCTTACGCACTGCTAACTGTTGCCTCCTCGTGAGTTCCGATTTCACCTTGATTTTTTATTCGTGGTCGTGCTGTGAAGTGTTGTGTTTACAATAATACGGTTAGTAATTCAATTTCCCCGAAATCTTTGTAGAACAGGAAAATCTATTAATTAACTAGTTATCTAGAATGGGCCCGCATTTCGATGATTTCAAACGCATGCATTTTTAAAGAATTGAACTGTCAACTGCTAATAAATTAATAATACTCGTAAGTAGCAGTCAGAATTCAAAGTTTCGTCTCAGACAAACTGCATGATATGCATTTAAAATTAACGTCTACGAAAAGACAGTTATTTCAAATTACATGCCTTTCTTTTAGTTATTAATCCTAGCTTGTTTTTGTGTCATACAAAGGATAGAAGACATACAGAATGACTGTTATTCGAATATTATTGCAGTAAAGCTTGGCAAGACCTCATCGTCGTCATCCATAACGCGCAACATCGAATATCTGCATCGGTTGCATAGCCCTTGACAATACTGTAACTCTTGTATATCTAGTAAATTTGGGACCAACAAAGGGCATTTCTATAAATAGATGACGAAACACTTTCATTTCCGCGAAATAGTTGGGGAGCAGGAAAACCGACGGCTCTCTCTACTCAGTAGAGAGGCCCGGGAACCGCGGAGTCGCACGCTGTGCGCATACCAATCGGGAAATTACAATTTTATTCTATCACTTACGATTCAACAGATTATTTATAGTTGTTTCGATTACGTTGTAAGACGATTTCTAGCGAATTACCAAGTAGTTGCGGCTTAAGAGGCCGGCGGAGCCCGCTCGCAAATGCAATTCGAGGCGACGGCTAAATTCGTCCGAAATACTGCTATCTCTGTTTCGCAAAAGTAGGCGAGTGAGGGACACGGTGCGCAGCCGTGTGTGAGTGTATTCATTCATAACGACTAACGATAACGACCCGAAGGCACTGCAAAGCATTTCTATTTATTAGTAGGTAGGTAATTATAATTAGGTATGTTCATTGTTTGCTTTATTTTTGTTGACTACTTTGGGGAATCGTTAATGAATGTACAGACTAGTAATGCGTTTTTTGGAAATTTCTTTACTATGCCAATATCTCAACATATTATTAGAATAATTATCTCGAAATCTAGGGCTTGTAGAAAAAATGTCATCATACACAAGGTACTTAACAGTTTTTTCAATTATCCTATACAATCTTTTATGATTTTTATTTACGAAAAAACAAAATTAAATAGGTTATGCAAAAAATATAAGTATGCAAAGACATGTGACATCTGCCAACCCGCACTGGGCCCGCGTGGTGGATTACGGCCCTCTCCCTCTCACAGAGAGGAGGCCTGTGTCTGTGTCCCAGCAGTGGGAACATTATAGGCTGATTATGTAAGGTTATGCAAAGTATTAGTAAACGACAAATACTCCAATAATTTAATATTTACGCGATGTGCGTATACCACCTAAATGTAAATAACAGCGTTCTGGGGTATGAATAATAAAAATTAAAACCCAAGGATTTCGAATAAACATTTATTTTATTATTTTCATACTTCATAGACATTGGCACATTCATCTATTTTTTAAAATATGAAACGAAACGTGATAAATTCGTGTAGGGTGACTTTAGAATATCACACCACAACACACAGCAGAACACTGGACAACACCCTACACATCCTCTTACACATCAGACACGTACATTCCCATCTCACACAAATAAGAGGCCCTGCATGCGAACACTACACATACTCTTTTTCTTTTGTTTTTTCCCTTTCTCCAATGCCTAAGTAAGTTAAATTTATTATAAAGACTGTACTTAATTCAAATTAAATTTTATGGCTATAATATATATAATACTCGAGGGGTTTGGCGCTGATAGTCGAAATACAGGCTCTGCCTAGTTCGACTACAGATGACTATACCATTTATATTATTCCAAATTAGCCTGTTAAAATATTTTGTAATTTATGTCTTACCTAGTTTCTTCAATAAACATTATTATTATTATTAATATGGAGTAAACCAAATACGAAAAAAAACCGGCCAAGTGCGAGTCGGACTCGCCCATGAAGGGTTCCGTTACGTTACGATTTATGACGTATTAAAAAAAAACTACTCACTAGATCTCGTTCAAACCAATTTTCGGTGGAAGTTTATATGGTAATGTACATCATATATTTTTTTTAGTTTTATCATTCTCTTATTTTAGAAGTTACAGGGGGGGGGGGGACACACATTTTACCACTTTGGAAGTGTCTCTCGCGCAAACTATTCAGTTTAGAAAAAAATGATATTAGAAACCTCAATATCATTTTTGAAGACCTATCCATAGATACCCCACACGTATGGGTTTGATGAAAAAAAAAATTTTGAGTTTCAGTTCTAAGTATGGGGACCCCCAAAATTTATTATTTTTTTTCTATTTTTGTGTGAAAATCTTAATGCGGTTCACAGAATACATCTACTTACCAAGTTTCAACAGTATAGCTCTTACAGTTTCGGAAAAAAGCGGCTGTGACATACGGACGGACAGACAGACAGACAGACAGACAGACATGACGAATCCATAAGGGTTCCGTTGCCATTTGGCTACGGAACCCTAAAAATACAAAACTAGCAGTAAGGCCCTTTACACATTATGCCGCAGCTGCAGCGGCACCGCCGCTGCATCATCAACACACGGTGCCGCGGCGGCGAGTTTTGATAAGACCTATCAAAACTCACTGCCGCCGCGGCGCCTTATGCAAGAGTTCATACAAATCCAAGGGTAACCAATACCGCGGCAGCGGCGGCATAATGTGTAAAGGGCCCGAGGAGCGTTTCAGCCGTGTGTATAATTTAGACGTTTTACTGCCCCTTTTAGCTTGTACTGTAGTATCTTAGTAATAGGTAGGTTATACCTACTGTGAGATACAACGTTCGGAGTCCATGTCGGCAACCAAACCAAATCGTAAATAATTATATACAAGTCCGTAGACAAAACAAAGGTCGTAAGAATGTACTCGTAATGTTACTCGATAGCAAATCACAAGGCAAATCTAAATCCAAGTCCGTAGCATAGGTCAATAGTGTCAGAAATATTACAATACAATTATTATTTAGCAAACAAATAAGTACCTACGCACGCACAGCACACCAACGCGCAGTAATCGTCTAACACTGACAACAAAGAAAGTCCCGAACGAGTCGCGACGAGTCGCGTGTCGGCATGTATATGCACACACACTAGCGCATCGTGAGTGAGCAGTGCCACCCCGCGTACTCACAATTTCTTGACGCGATAGCACTCAATCCGTAATCCCAAAAATGTTGAATGAAAACTTAATATTTTTCTAATTTTTTTTTTATAATTTTTAACTTGATAATGTTAGCTATGTTTCTGCTCGAACAATATTACGAATATTGTTGTTTTTAATACAGAAAAAATAAAAAGAAAACATGTCATTTACGCTGTCAATATGCGCGAAATGCAATTCGTTTAAATTTCATTTTGGGCAAGAATTTTGGAAAAAAAAATAGACAAGAACCTAGATAAATACTGTGTAAATCCGAATATCAGCATAATATGTTGGAAATATGCTCGAATTGTAAATGATTTAAGAACTACGTTTGTATGGAGAATTCATCCTCCGCCGGCCTCTTAAAGGATTGCCTTATTTGAATTTAACGGTTGTAACGTGCGACCATTTTTTTTTTATTTTCTTGGGGCACTATACCATGAAAACAATATGATATTCATAGCACCTAAGGATTTAAGTAGTTCTTATTGTTATAATGTGCGGTGAAAAATCATCATGGTCAGAGGTCGGGACCTACGCTAAACTGTTCCGGCTGTTCGTAGAAACTAAAACTCTCGCATAAATTTCAAACTTAAAAAAAACATATTCAAATTGGAAGAGAAAACTTTCATGTCACCAGAATAAATCTAATGACCTCATCCGAGATACGAAGATTTACGGAAAACGGTACCTACATCTTTTGTTTGATGATCTTAATTGTAATTTATATTAGGACCCAATATAGTCCCTTGGGGGTCCCACAACGACGCGACTTGAGCCCTCGATCGAATTAAAAACAAAATAAATGCTAATGGATGCTGTTTTGATGAGTGATCTTAAGTTAGCGGTACATCGGCAACCCGCAGCGGGTTTTTTGACCCGGTCACGTCGTCGTGTCCTTGATTCTTCGGTAACGTTATCAGCAATGCAATCTCGTTGGAAACTTGATTATTATGCTCGAATAAATTGAAATGAACTGTAAAGAAGGCGCCTGCTTAATTGTGATTACAATGTGAGTTGTCGAATTGGAATTATGGCCTTGTTAGGGTTTCCAGGTTTAAGAATTAACAGCACTCGCAGCACTCATATTTGGTGCAGTGTTGGAAAACAATCAATGGCAAACGCAGTACAACTATGAGCTCTACAAGATGTACGACGAGCCTAATGTATTATATACTAAAACTATCAAAATAGGACATCTTCGATGGGCAGGATATGTCGCAAGAATGGACGACACCAGAGCACCCAAACGTTTACTGGATAGTAAATCGGACGGCCGAAGAAGTCGAGGGCGGCCCAAGCTCAGATGGTTGGATGGCGTAGACCAAGATATAAAAACTGTTGGATTGAGAAATAAGAGAGAAACAGCCAGAAATAGGTCACGTTGGAAAAATATAATTGACCTGGCTAAGGCTCACCCGCGGCTGTAAAGCCTTAGATGATGGTGAAGAGCACTCGCTGCACTTCCAATTTGAGGTTGTTCGAAAGTCGGCTACATTTTAGAGATATATTTAAATGGCTATAGCAATCCAATAAAATAGGTATACACTTTAAGGTATGATTGCTGGATGCGCAGGATCTGTATTTAGGGTGTTGCTTGTAGGTGTCATAGCAGTGGACGGCGTCTACCGGTTTTAATATCTTGTTTTATGTCCTTCTAGATATTTACTACGATGAACTGGGCGATCCTGCTGGTATGTCTCGTCGGCGTGACAAGCTGTCGCGCTGCGAGCCTCGAGCCCCAAGAGAAAGAGAAGGGCTTCATCGAGTGGATCAATAACCTACTAGGCGGCAGCAGTACCACAGTCAGCCCCGTCATAGCTAATGATCCTCCGCCCAGCTGCCCTGCTTGCCGTAAGTAACAACTGATACTAAATTGGTGCCAACATTTTGTACCTATTGAGCTGCTTCAATACTGCTTGAACAAAATTTGGTTGAGTTTGACATCGTCAGCGACTCAGACATGGGAATAAAAATCCTTTTTTTTTGTTATCCTATAGTGTCCCACTGCTGGGCATAGGCCTCTCCCAAATCCTTCCAGGAACTCTGTTCTTACACCACCTCAGACCAGCCCTCGCGGTACGCTTTCATGTCATCCCGCTATCTCTTTCTAGGACGGCCTCAACGGCGCCGTCCATTCTTCAGGCACCCATTGTGTGGAGATCTTTGCCCAAAAATCCTTTAAAAGATCCAGTAGTCATAAAGTGTCAGTGGACGGTTTGTTTGTATGTAAATACGCGCATTGATGTGGACTTGCTGACACAGCCCGTATTATTATAGTTTGACCGAAACTGCTGTACCGCGCCTTAGGAAGGCGCGGCGAGGCGGGAGGAATGCACGGCGAGGCGGGGGGCGGGACGCCGTGAGCGATGACGAATGAGCGGCCTGCACTGCCCCCCCTTCTCGCCGCGCACATACCGAAGGCGCGGTACAGCGGTTTTGGTCAAACTATACCTTTTATGTTAAGCTATATACATATGAAACCGATTAGCTATTTAGTCTTTCTTATCACACTTCGATAGAAATAATCCTCAGTTCCTGACACTAACCTGTCAATTTTCAGAATGCGGAGTGGCCCGGACGAAACGGCGCATAGTGGGAGGGTACGAGACCAAAGAGCGCGAGTACCCTTGGATGGCGATGCTGATGTACAACGGAAGGTTCTTCTGCGGAGGATCGCTCATCAATGACCTGTATGTCCTTACCGCTGCGCATTGTACTGGGTATGTATCTGGAGCTGAAGTCAGCTTAGTATTAAATAAGCAAGATAAAGCAGTCTTTGTGTGGTATGCTCCTTGGGTACCCATCCACTACACCTACGGTAGAATGAGCTTATGCTCACTCACTATCAACTACCTCATATTTCAATTTCATCTGCTTGGGATACACCTTTAAGGTAGGACCGTCTGAGCAGTATCTGAAATGATAAGTTGGCTGAAGATTGTGTATACTCGTAGTTTATTAACCTTCAAAAGCAAAAATTCATTAAATTCGGAGAACTCTCTCAACAAAGTGTCTTGTTTACTAACTGCTGCCAGCGACAGAACGCCACATCGAGATCAAAAACACCATTGAGTAACTAGTGCCAATTTGTACCTGCCTACCTACCTACCATAAATAATACAGCTTGGATGAAGAAACGGATTTTCGTGTCCGACTCCCGTTATTCAGATCTCTGCAGGTTGATCTTCGGAAAAACAAATGAACGTCTGATTTGATTTGAAGGAAACCGTTACATATTGTTTTACCCGTTTCTTTATTGGAACGAAGTTCCTTATCGCGCGAAAGGGGGCTAGACGGAAAAAATTAAGACCAAAAGTTGTAACGACACTTTTAGCTATAGTTGTAAGCCGTGTGGCGTGCGCGTGTTTCTCTGTCTGTCTGTCTCTCTCTCTTATAGAAAGCAAACCAGTTCAGAACTTCGTTCCATCCGGGTGTCCCTTGACACCTCTCAAGTTTTATATGTGAGCGCATAAGTTTATGTGGACCATTTCACCCGCACTGATCGGTACCGATTTGTTTTTACCGGGAACCTGCTGCTTTATGCAAGCACCCTTAGTCTAGGTGAAATGGAGATGATCGTGCTGTTGGCCGCATGCCACTTGCGTTCTGCCGCACGCATCTAAATGCTTTTGTTAATATAAAACCGTTGCATATTATCACGGTGATCCGATTTTACGACTGCCGTTGTCACCAGGTTGTAAACTGGGACATTTTATGGTGGTGCTATTTGGCTTTGATTTTGGCAAATTAGCACTGAGTAACAGCGCTACCATGTTAGATTGGGTGATGAATTAATTACTATATGTATTAAGGTGTAGAAAATGGCAGTTTTGGGGACGCAACTTCAGCAAAAATAGCTAATGAGGTACTCTCCGCTCATCTTCCACTTACTAAACAATTCATCAGCTACCTACAAGCTTATCAAAAAAAAATGTTGAAGTCTTGTTTCGATCTGACTAAACTATGATTGACATTTTTCAGGTACCGCAAGGAGCGCATCACAATTCGGTTACTGGAACATGACACCAAAAACCCCAATGAGACGAAGACCATTGACAGGAAAGTGTCGGCAGTCATACGTCATCAGCGCTACAACCCTGGCACCTATGACAACGACATCGCGTTGATGAAGCTCGATGAAAGGGTAATCTGGCATAGTATTGAATTTTAAAATAGAACTACGGTCTTAAATTAAACAAATGATAGCAATAGAAACTATAAGTGATACAAACTGTGATAGGTTTAGAAAGAGAAGATGTAGGGGGTAATTGTTGAATAGGCGATGGGATCGCTGACTTTCAGTGGCTTTAGTCGGTGGAACCTACTATCCACGAAAAGTCTTTTATTCAAGCGCGGCTTTTTGAACGTCAAAGTTACATAAGACGGTCTCCCAAAACGCCCGCCCTTCACCACTTCCTAGTGTTTTATCTGGAAAGAAGAAGTGACGAAGAAGTGAATAGACTCCCCAGCGTTACCTATAGGTAGAATAATTAACAAAATTACTATCTTGAAAAAAGAGAGGTTAGAATCATGTTTATGTGAATTTTAAACATTAAGCTATTGATTTAGTAAAAGACAAAACATTAAGACGTGTCAAGATAAAGTTTATGTCTCTATCAAGTCGTTCCGCTCATTAAAATCTTGTACGTGAACAAAATAATTGGCAACAGCTACTGTTTGTTTTGAAGCCGAATTGCGTGACAATGAAGATAAATCCGCACTTTCCAGCGTGGACCGTTGGATAAATATGATTCGTCTATGCAGTGTTGAAATTCCTCATCGCTAACGAATTTCTTTTACTTACACTCTTTCGGTTACCTTGAACCGTCCACTTTGAATTAAACAATTAAGTATTTGTTGATCAAAAGCTCTGTTGTGGATTCACGGGCCGTTCAGAACTAGAATCACTAACAGATTTTAAAATTAAAGTAGGTAGGTATCTACCTAAAACTTGAATGCCATCGATAGCTCCACAAAACCGAAACGAAGGAAATTAAAATAAATTATTGATTTGCGCAGCCTCCAAGGGTCACAAGTGTCAATTTCCACCTAGTTAGGGAGTCTTTAATTTACGTTGGAGGTAGAGGGTCTGCAATTTATAGAAAGAAAAAGTATTGTGACTCGCAAAGGAAGATGAAAAACTTAAACAAAATGATATACTTAACGAGAAAGTTAAAAACAGTAAGTATCATCAACATTCAATGATTTTTTTTTTAGCTGGACCTAAGCAGCGCAGTAAAGCGTATACGCAGGGATGATGAAGAAGTGGTTACCACAAGCAGCCCCAGTGACAGTACTACTGAAGCAACCGGCACGACGCCGACGCCCATAGAGCCGGCGGATGATGATCATAGAGTGCGACCAGTCTGCTTGCCTACCGCTGGGTTATCATTTACCCGCCAGTGTGGCGTTGTGATTGGCTGGGGTGTTACTGATGAAGGAGGATCCGTCTCTAATACGTTGCAGGAGGTATATGAAACTGTTGATAATCTTTACTTAAATAAGCTGATCAAATCGCACTGGAGATTCATAAATATAATGTTAGAGTGTTTTTTTTCTCTAGATAACCATAATTATAATTGATAACACACTGCACGTAGAGATTTAGAGAGATAAAAGTAGACTAGGTAAACATATTTATTTTATTTATTTATATATATCAGAATCAGACAACAATGAAGTCCATTTTGTTAGTATTTATGATCTCAGTCAGATTAGATCGTCATAATCGATTAAAAGCGTTATTTAACAAAATATATTAAGAAATTACTTCTCAATGTGTCCATCCATAACTTTGGATCTCTTTATGAAGGACTAGCAGCACCCCGCGGTTTCACCCGCAGAAGTTTCGATCCTGAGGGAATATCAGGATAAAAATTATACTATGTGTTAATGATGGTTATAAACTATCTGTGTGCCAAATTTCATTAAAACCCGTTCAGTAGTTTTTGCGTGAAAGGGTTACAAACCTCCATCCATCCTCACAAACTTTCGCGTTTACAATATTAGTAGAATAGGACTACTTGGTGCAGTCTACCGCAGTCGGCGTAACCAATATTGGTAAGCCCCCAAGTCTGTGATGCTAACGGTAACGACTGAGTGGCAGTTGCAGTAGTTTTTAGATAAAATACCACGTCAGTAATTTACTGGCATTACCTACATTCATTAGAGAATGCTACAAATGAGCTCTGTAAAAAAACCCCATTTATTTTTTTCCAGGTGAAAGTGCCAATAGTATCGAACTCAGAATGTAAGGACCGGTCGTACGGCCGACGAATCACAGACAACATGATGTGCGCTGGTGAGCCTGATGGTGGTCGGGACGCCTGCCAGGGCGATTCCGGCGGACCCCTGCATGTGTTCAATGAGACCACCGAGAAGTACCAGGAAGTTGGTAAGAAGAAGTACCTATTCTATCTATTTCGATGGAACTCCAAGGGGCCTACTCCGAAGTGCAAAGTGCGTATGTTCGGATCGGACCGACACATGGCCGAACCGAATATTATTGAAAAATGCGAAAAAAAGTTCGGATCGGCTCAGTTGGGTCGGGACCATAGTCGGATCGGAATCGACCGAACCAAATAGTAACTTCGTAGCAGGAAACGGCCGAACATTCGGCCGATACTACTTCGGAGTAGACCTTCTGGTGTCAGAAATTGTTCGGGAAAGTACTATAACCATCTATCACCATATGGTAATGGTGATAGGTGTTTCTGTCTGATCGCAGGAGGGCAGTCAGACACTCGATCAAGTGTGCTAGTCTTCTATCACGTAAAGTTTGCTTTGGTACGTAGTAGTAAGTTGGCTAAGTTTAGACGCGATTCCATTCGATCACGTGGTTTTTGCTGACATAGGTCAACAAGATAATAAATGTCAAGATCATTGCATATTAAATACCGCAAAGTATTTATATCCCAAGATTGATTGTAGTCAGTAATTCCCTTTGTAAATAAACGCAGTAAGATGTTTGAAGTCGTGATATAGTTATATCTCTAGGGATATAGCTGTATACCGCAATATACTTAGGTATACGAAAGTGGTTCATAACTGTCCTACTAGGAATATAACTATCTTTTAGATTTAGACTAATCTAGTGAAATACAACCATCTTACTGCGACTTACACAAGTCTGAGATGGAGAGATCTTTTTTAGTATCATCTTTCTTAAGCCCGATCAAACTGCATTTTACAATATTAGGTACCTATCAGTAATAGGTAGGTAGGTATCCTGGTTCATTTCCATAAATTAATTCTTAACTTTCGACTGTTCGAGTTCGAGTCCTAGCTTTTGTCAAGTGTTTGAATTATTCATTTCTAACATAAGAGTTACTTTGTTCTTCGCTGGCATCGACGTCACGTCACGTCACGCTATAAATCACGTGTTTCAGGTGTGGTGTCCTGGGGCGAGGGCTGTGCTAGGCCTGACAAGTACGGAGTGTACTCGAGGGTCAACCGATACCTGACGTGGATCAAGAGCAATACGGCCGATGCTTGCTACTGCGACTGAACGCGAACGTACTCACTCGTAATCACATGTAAAAGTGATGTGACAAAGTTATGTCAAAAATTGTTGGGCTAAGTTATTAAAGAATAATAGATTAGGGTTGTAATTATGCATAGATGATGCTATAATTATTTTCGTTTTTAAAGGTTTGCTTATGTAGACGAGACAACAGAACTAACAAGTTTCATGTAACACGGAAAACATGATCTAAGCTGACTAAATTGTTTCGAAAATACATTGTATTATATTTTAAATGACTAATCATTGCCAATTTGATATATTATATTTACGAAATATAGAGAGAGAGACTCGGGGATTACAATGTAAAAGATTTACTAAATAAAAATATTACAGATATTTAGTTATCTGTAATATTTTTGTAACTTTGTCACTTGACTTTTGTAATGTAATTAAGTTTATGTTAATAAAACTATAGTATTTATTTAATAAATTATGTTATGTGGGATTGATTTTGGTTTTTTATTGTTTTACATTTTTTGTAGTCAACATAATACTTTTGATACCTGCAAAGGTTTATTTTCTCGATCTGCAATTACCATACCTTTAGCCTTTCGTATGCCGGGAACATAAATCCACATGAGACATCATCATCTGCCTAGCCTTTTCCCAACTATGTTGGGGTCGGCTTCCAGTCTAACCGGATGCAGCTGAATACCAGTATTTTACATGGAGCGACTGCCTATCTGACCTCCACAACCCAGTTACTGGGTAATACGATATCAATTGGTAAAACTGGTTGTCAGACTTTCGGGTTTCTGACTACCCGTAACGACTGTCAAAGATCCACGAATGACAGCCGGGACCAATGGCTTAACGTGCTTTCCGAGGCACGGAGGACTACATTTAACCAAATATAGTGTTGTAATGCATAGGCTCAGTTGCTTGAGGTGGCTAACTAAACATTTCGAAAATTTGTTTTATTTTAATTTTGGAGATAATGAAACACTGGTTCTATTATGTATAATATTATAATTCAAAAGTTGACATTTATTTTATCCATATTATTAATAACAGTAAAGGTAAGAGAATCCTATACTACTCAGAATCTACAGAATAAGGAAGAAATATTTGTAATAGTATTCAGGTCCAATGTAATCAAGCCTACAAGTAAAGGACTATATTAAAACTCTTGTAGTTGACTGTACATTGAGAATCTAGAATAAACTTTTAGCTATAATTAAACTTCTATATTTCTGCAATATCATATGCAAATACTATAAATAGTCGTAGCTATCGATTTCAATTTACTTCCTCTGCAAGAAAGAGAAAATATTACTATAAATTGTTGTCTTACACTAATATTTTCACAAAATGTTCTACAACATAGACAACTACAGAAATGGGAGTCGATATTAACGAGTCAAGTGAAAATGTCTAAATAAAGAGGAAAGTTCAGACATAACATTATGGTAAATATGACCGGGACTTGATAATTGATCCAAACCTGGTGTATTTGGCGGCATCCGGGTGTCAGTTCCCGTGGACGTAGACGTGATGGTCTCTTCAATCACCTCGTTGCCATTTTTCACTATTCGCCTGGTTTCCACTGATCCGTCTGGCTTTGTTACACTGGTTGTGATAATGGTTTGACAGAATGATTGACCTGGCACCAGCGCTCCATTAAAGGGTGTCAAAGGAGGAGTGTCCTTCTTCTTTTTAAAAAGTCCCGATATATCATTAGATGTTATTTTTCCATCCAAATCTTTGTCTTCTTTTAAATGTTCCTGTGGGTGATTTTGGTAACCTGGTTTCAAGTAATAGTTTCTTATATTGTCTCCTTTGAAGTGTTCCTGGTCACCGTGTTCTGGAGGCAGAGGGTGGATGGTCGTGAGGGAATCGAAGGGGCTGTCGTTAATGAACGATTTGACGTCTCCAAACATAGAACCGAAAGATCGGAACATATCGAACATCTGTCTGGAGAATTCTTCATGCATGTCAATGGCTTCATTAAAATCTTCCATTTCGTGTCTAGTGTAAAGTTCATCACCGTCGTCTTCATCGTCGGAACTCCAAATCGGATTTCTAAAATCATTTTGAGGCGGATTCTGTCTTATGCCAAAAAATATCCGTAATTTATCCATGAAATAATTTTTTTCCATGATGAGTTGAACTTGATGATTTTTCCGGTGATGTTAGCCGCTAATCCGGTTGTTTTAGTTGTTTTTGCTTGTAAATGTTGATTATTTTATTGCGCAACAAACAAAAATTATTCGACAGCTGACAGCTGTTTTCTTAGATCAATCCAGTTCGAGATAGTTGCATAAGCGTAGCATGGCAGTATATCGGTCTTCTCTGTTTTCGTCCTACTAACCCACTACTAACCTGGTTCTGATGGAAGCGATTTGGAAAAAGCAATGCTAAACAAAACATGCTAATATCGGAACGTTTCGCGCATTTCAGTCATGTCTGATTTCCTTCCATCCGTTTGTAGAAAGTACTAGAAATTAAAAGGTAATATCATTTTATTATGGTTTTCAAAATTTCAAGTGAAGATAAACCATAAATGAATTTGTAATGCAAAAAAATACATAATAAAATAAAAATATCACGGCATCGGCGGGAAGTTGAACTCTATAACTACTTAAGTAGGTACTCAAACAGTTTCCGAACGCAACGCGAAAAATAGGTATCAAAAGTTTTTGAAAAAGTTGAAGGTCCGAGAGTGAGAATGAGTCCTTTTAGTTTTCTAATTTAAAAAATTCTGTTTTTTTTTTTTTTTTTTTCCGAAGGTCTACCGGGTTTTAAAGTTTAGTTCCCGATTCTTTCACAATTTGCTAGCTTTTTATAGTAAAGACAAGACAAATACGCTAAGCTCTGCAGAGGAGTAGTAGGATCTAGGATAAATAGAAAAGAAAAAATCGAGGGGGCAAAATTCGTTCATCGCTTATTATGTTATACTAATATGTTGTAGTACTATAACATAATTATAAAAATAAATCACTATTTATGAAAAAGTCTAAAAATCAGAGTGCTCTGTTACACGATTTATTTTAATTAAATTTTCTAAATTTGTCTCTTTCTCTCATAACATCGCGACGACTCTCTATCCTGCTGTCATTTGTGACATCGATTTAGGTATCTGATTAGTAAACAATGGTGGAACAGAGTGCTGGTATAGTTAGCGAAGCGTATAGTAGTTGACGGTGTGGTGGATGATTGTATACGTTATTTATTTCTCCAATTTAATAATTCAGAAAGACGATACATAATATCCGGCTGTTCTTATGCAGCGCATGAATTATTTTTCAAATACAATTGCAACATGACAGCGACACTCCGGTAGAAAAGTTCGCTTCGTATAATTTTTAAAGGTATGTTCTAAATTATTATTTTAATCATCTTTTTAACAATGAAGTCATCTATTTTATTTTGGAAATCGTTGTTTGATTTATTTATCTTGGGTATAGTAATCAGTTTAAAAAGAGAGACTACTTATTTATTAGGCTAAAAGTTACGTTACCGTGTGGAGGTACACCCATGCGACGCATTCGTTCACAGTTGCATCAATTCGCATCGCTATACGCTATTTCATTTATTTGATAATATCATTTATTTCTCAAATTGATTTCAAGGTTTGTTTGCTCTGTCAACTGGAATAAATATTTCGAATTGTGGTATTTTTAGCTGCGTGATGGTTTGGACGGTGTATGTTTAAAAACCGGTTTCATACCCGCGCTTTAAATTCCAGTTGTGTTAAAACTGTTGACTAGTTCCTACAATGCAAAGTGATAATTATGGAGCACTACTTCGGGGCCATGGTTAGAAATTAATTTTACTTTGAAAATCTTTACATTTTGTAGAACAACAGGCATTCTTTCTTTTTTTTTAAATACTATTCAAAAAGGCAGTCATTCATTTAAAAAAGGTTTTCTTATTCTGTACTAAAGTTAAAAAATAGTAAAAAGTTTATGTACAGACGCCAGCACATCAAGCTACTACAATCTGTCAAATTTCTTTAATAGATTTTCAACTTTATCGCTAAAGCATTAAGGTTCAAGGTTGATTGGGAAAATGTGACAGTTTCGGGTAGCTTGACCTGCTGGCGTCTGTACCTACGTACATGATAAATGAGACCTCTTTTGTCTTATTTAGCATACTATCCACGAGTATTAATTTAAAATTGGTGAACAGTATTTAATTCTCATGATTAATATTCCAATGATCTTATGAATCCATAATGTCTGATGTCTTTTGTTTGCAAGTAATATGATGTAAAATGCTGTATCTACCCAATTCTTAGTGTTGCAAAAAATCTATCTATCTATCTATAAATCTATTTTGCAAAAAATTGTGGTGTAAGTAGTAAGTAGGTAAATTGTTTTTGCTTTGTAATGTGTCCTTTATAGGTAATCATGAGCACAGGTATTTATGTAGGTAGTTTAAAAAAATTCTAAATTACCATATTTTTTTTAATTAAATGGTTTTTGGTTTATTTAGTCACACATTTAAAACACATTTTTTTTACTTAACCATAATATTTTCACAGGAAGATAGAATATTTTATTTTATTTGTTAAGATAAAAATTAATTAATGTGTAAATTAAATAAAGTATTTCTATTAACTTTCTTAACAAAAAGAAATAACATGTGCTTGACAAAGTGACATTTCACTATGGGTAAAATTTTCTACTCGCTAAAAAGTTCATATTTGTTATTGACATTGGTCGAGTATTATATTTTATGAAAGATTTTTATTAAGAGAAGGTTGAGTCAAAAAACTGCTTATCCATCATCTCTTTCTTATTCTGTCATAAGCAATACAATCAATATCCATAAAAAGCTGTATCATTACCCACCTGAAAAAACCTATGAACGAATATCTATAATGTTAACATTTATTTTTCATTATCTTAGCATCACGATAACTCTGCGACTCGTCGCGTTAAGCATGTCATCGTCCTTTTTATTAGGAGTCATTAATGCTCGTTACACGGTTATCTAATGAAAATTCATGCAGTTAGACGCTCATCTTGTATCTAAAATCTACATGAAAACATACAATACGGAAATCATTTTACTACGCTCATAAAATTTTGTTGAAGTTAATGGCTCTTATTATCACCTGACATCGTAAAAATCGCTGCGGTATTTAAAGCAGTGTTTAGTCTTTAGGGTTCCGCACCCAAAGGTTGCCAACGGGACCCTATGACTACGCCTTCGCTGTCCGTCCGTCCGGCCGTCCGTCCGTCCGTCCATCTGTCAGCGGGCTGTTTCTCATGAACCGAAATAGGTAGACGGGTCAAATTTGATAATTTCAACTGTCTCGTCAGTGTGTATTTCTATTGCCGCTATAACAACAATTAATAAAAATAAATTAAATTTTAAAATTAAAGACCCTCTTTAATTTTTAATTACAAGAAACGTGTTTTTTTGCCTTGTGGCGCTTGTCGAGTCCGACTCGATAGCTGAGCCCGACTTTTCCATCTGGATTCGCATTTTCTCGCCACTCTATTTATTTATTTGTTTCTCTATCCTTTATCAATGCTTTTTAATCGAGCGACCCAGTGAATTACTCAAACCGTCTATAATTATGTAACTGATGGTCTAAGGCCTGTGATCACTAACTTTCAAACCACCGGATAGGTATTTAAACAGTTGGTTTAAGTCGAATTTCCTAAAGAAATTTGAAACAAGAACTGTTGAAATATTTAATTACTTAATTTAAATGTTCGTGAACACAAGGCAGTCTTTTAAATGTCGGGGTTTAGCCACTCAGCTTGTTCTAAAACTTATAAGTTTTCGCGGCTTGAATAGGTATCTACCACAACATCAATAGCCAGAACAGTGAACAGGCATCTTCCGGGCATGCTCGTTTCATAATAGACTCCATCCATCGCACATCGCTTTCCATCAGGCGTGATCGAGGTCATGAGCAGGCCCATTCAGCAATAAAAAAAATAAAAATAAAAAAAATCTGCGTTACCTACCAATTCATTCAATTATTTTCTGCCTGTCTGATACCCAACAGATCGCACACGATCTCAATGTCGAATGTGATAAGGGGAGCTACTAAAGTCGTGAGATCTCCTTGCTTCATGGTTTGGGATCCTTCGGAAGCTAAAAACCTCCTGTTGATCGGTTTGCTCGCTTACTCGCCCCCTGATAGATACCTACGGGCTCAGTTGCCCTTTGCAAAACTTCCGGATACACAACAAGAATCACATCAAATAATCCACGGCTTCTATTACATACTAGCTTTTGCTGGCCACTTCGTTCGCATGAAATTTCCCGGCCCACCCCGTCGCGTCGCATCGCTTAGCGTTCATTCTGACTTATATTTTTGCTCATCTCCTTAGGGTCCTGGCGTGTTTATAGCCTTCCTCAAGAATTGGCCTATCAAATGCAAAAAGAACTTTTCAAATCCGACTAGCAGTTCCAGAGATTAGCGCGTTCAAACAAACAAAAAACTTTTCAGCTTTATTTTTACTATAGATTAGGTTCTTACCAACAAATAACTTCAAAGTATAGCCACAGATTACTGAATAGTTACTACGGTATAGCTACCGGATAGAATAGGTTCTTACCAACAAATTATTTCAAAGTATACCTACCTGTTGTTGAAAACAAATTAGGATTGTGTATTACAAGTTACAAATTATTCATTGTTGAGTTGCTGAGGCGTCATTCCTTTGACATTGCGTCATACACCCACCCTACCCTTATTGAGGTTTAGAGTGACTTATTGATATTTGGTTTATCTAGGTGCGACATCCAGGACAATGTCGCACGGCAGACACTAAAGACAGGGAAAGAAAAGCATTTAAGTGGTTGTCCTGTACCAAACCGCAGGACACGATGAATTTTGTTTATTAATGGTACATGACAAATATAATCCAATGAATTTTCTTGCATTGTAACCTGTCTCAAAATGTCTTCCAAGAAGTCACGACTATGTGAATTCGTGGCGACCAGCGTGAGAGTATTGTGTTAATACAGTTTTTGTGTCTCGAGCATAGTCAAAACATTAAAAGAAGACATAAAATACACCAGAATCATATCGGGAAAGTAAGCACTTACCTAACGACTTACAAAAATATAGGGAAGCCCTGAATGTTATCAAAATTCGGGGAATCTCACTTACGTTAAATGTCAATGCCAATTGCCAAGCCAAAGGTATTGTTTTTAGAACGAAGTTAGAATTGTAAAAGCTATTATAACGAAGTCTTTGATGTTTGCTATTCTTTTTTGTTCTAAAATTGAGTTTCGATTACGGGCAGTATAATCGAAGAATACTTCAAGGTGCTGGTCTACTGAATCCAGAATTGAATCACAGAATTCTTACTAGAGTAAACTTTAACACATTACATAATAGAACAGGCTAACGGTATTATAAAAAAGCAATGAATAAATAGTTCTGGAAGACTGGTATATCATAGGTAACTCGACTCTGCTGCTAAGGAAATACTCCATTCGCCTCCAAAAACAGATAGATTTCGTTACATGAGTCCGTAAATAATTGTCTTTTATACTCAAACATAGTCCTGCACAGAACGTGGCCCGCTTTTACAAATGACCCTATTGTTGTTGCGGCTATTCATTGTCATTCGTCTTAGCCGTCATTAAAGTTAACAGCCCGTAGAAGTCCACTTTTGGACTTTAGACAGGACTCCCCTCCCTAGCTATAACTCAAACTTGTTAAAATCTTTTTATGGGTTCTTTATCTACATTTCCTCTATGACTCGTTTGAATAGTATCCTTGATTCATTAATAGAAAATGAAGCTAATGCCATTCTTCTTCTTACCGTGTCGATGGCAATCTAAATTGAGTCAGCCCAGAATTCAACGTCATTATAATGATACTAATGGACAATCGATTATTATCAGTGATGTGGAGGTTTCAGAACACGCAGGACATGATATTAAGTGTCCCACCGTTTGCGGGACAGGACCAATGCCATATCGGGTTCAATCAAATCCAAACATTCGCATATTACTGCTGTGGTGTACCCATATCGTCTTCTTCTAAGGCGCGCCTAATGCCCTCTATTGAGTACAAATCCATAAAATAAATGTCAGTAGGCTAATGTTGTAGGTCAATCGTTCAGCATTACTCAGGTAGGCATTTTATTGTCCTTCCTTACAAAGAATTAGGTCACAGTAGGTATTGCAGGAATTTATTGGAATTCCACGTCTTACCGAGCAGTTCGTGAGTTTTTTCATAAAGATTCATGCACTTCAAGTATCTGAGTGATAAAAAATATAAAAATATTTTTTGTTTTTGCCTGGTTAATAACCTGCTCGTACAATTTATACTAGGTACGAACACTTTATTTTTGGTTCTCTTTTTCATTGGCAAGTTTTCCATGTCACGGTTTTGTTCGAGTTACCTGAATCCAGTGTACAACTAGAAATTAGCAATAGCCATTCCGTTTTGGGTATAGAGGACCTTGAAGTAATGCTTGGGAAACATCAATTAGAACGAAAAAAACATTGGCCCAAAATATTAACGACGACTGACGACTGGAACAAGTTTCGTTCTACGAGTACATATGCTGTTATTATTATAACTTTTAAGCTCATTTACATGAACAATTATCTTTATACTATGATAGTATGTAGTTCTTATAAATGCAGATGCAAATAAACAGTTTTAGTAATATTTGGGATCTTATGTCAGCCGTTTGCTTACGTCAATGCGTAAATAATAAACAGCTGCTCTCCTCCGAACCCCAACTTTTTTGCATGTTGAATATCTCAACACGAAACTTGTTTTTAACCGACTTCTAAAAAAGGAGGAGGTTCTCAATTCGGATGTTTGTATTTTTTTTTTTTTTTTTTTTTATGTTTGTTCGCGCATAACTCCGTCGCTTGCCAACCGATTTGAAAAATTCTTTTTTTGTTGGAAAGGGTATACTTCCCAAATGGTCCCATAGAAATTTCATCAAAAACGGTTCAGTAGTTTGGTTTTTAAACCAAAATTCTGGTAAAAATTACAACTAAAAAGTGAAAAATAAAAACTTTTTTGCAAAAAAATACAACCGACTTCCAAAAACGACACTACAAAGTGAAAAATAACTTTAATTTCGGAAGTCGGTGGCAAACAACGAAAATGCGAACCCAACGACACCGACTTCCGAAATTAAAGTTATTTTTCACTTTGTAGTGTCGTTTTTGGAAGTCGGTTGTATTTTTTTGCAAAAAAGTTTTTTTCTGCTTGTTTCAAACTTGAAAATGTTTTCTTCCTTCACAAGGAAAGAACCATCAAAGTTTAAGACACGTCAAATTTTAATGTCGTGAGATGTCTATCAAGACCCCTTTGAGGCTTTATTTATCGATCATCACCAAGGAATCTAACTATAGGAATCAGGATATAAGTAAGTAGTTCTCTTTCTCAAAAAGTCATCGAAACTAGGGAAATGCTCGTAGAACTAACTGACGTGGCTCTGGCAAGCGACAAATGATTTGATAACAATATTTAACTAACTATGCTGAACACTTCACTTCATCTGTACAGACGCCAGCACATCAAGCTACTACAATCTGTCAAATTTCTTTAATAGATTTTCAACTTTATCGCCAAAGCAATAAGGTTCAAGGTTGATTGGGAAAATCTGACAGTTTCGGGTAGCTTGACCTGCTGGCGTCTGTACATTCTATGTTATTTTTTCTAACACTGCAGGAAAATAGCGCCTTCTAGAAAGAGCTTGGGTGCAAGTGAGCTGTGAGCTGTGTTGTAAAATACTGCTGTCCGATGTTAGCAACAACTGGCTAGTCTTATTTTAAACGAAAATCTAATTTCCCTGCAAGCAGACCATAACTTAATCTAGTTAGTCTCACCATCTTATAATGTTGGGATTATTCTAAGCACGTCTCGCTCCAGTATGTGACGATTACATCAACGATGACGTAGTGACTAGTGCTGCCGCCGGCGCCGACCAGACTTTCTCCAAAGTTTTAGATCGTGTTTACACTTTTACTTACACTGTAGGTATTTTAATTTGTATCGGATTGCTTTTGGGTCTTACAGAGTACCATAGCTATTGTTGAGAATTGCTTTAAAGTACGGCGCGGCGGTACAATAATTGGTTTTTGAATTTTTCTACTTAATCCAAATCTTAAATTTACTGACAGACATCGCACAAAATAAACCGCAAAATTTTTACAAAACAGGTCTGAGATCACTAAGGAAGACTTTTAAAATACACAGGGGTTAAATAGGGGTGAAACTTGTGAGAAAGGGATGAAAGTTGTTATGGAAGTTCATCATTTTTTCCATCGGGCGCACGGCTTGCTTGGCAGCCGCTCCATGTAAAATACTCTCCATCCGGTAAGACTAGAAGCCGACTCTAACAAAGTTGGGAAAAGGTTAAGCAGAGGATTGGACGCATGGCTTGTCCACAATATTTCTAAAGGCTAAATTACGCGTTCGTGGATATGGTGGGAATGAAATAAGCCATTATTAGTGAAGTTATGATTATACAACAGATTTCAATTTACGATGTATTAACTTTAGTTAAATATTCATAGTCTCTGACGCTGGGGGACGCTAAATAATTGGAAAACCTTATGTATCAAGCTGCATAATAATTTTGATATACATTTATGCTGTGCTGTGTCAAGCCTTCAGTTTTATGTTAGTCGTACATTTTTTGTAAATTCACCATGGTTGCTTTACTATAAATAGCTAACCACTTGTCTTTATACTTTCATCCATATTAATTATTATCATCATCCCCAGAAGTTATGGTTGCTTTGAATGTTTATTCCGACTGGGTGTGCATTTTTAATATACTTTTCTGCCATTTTTGACAATTAATTATCGAGCCAATCGAATATATTTACATAGAGCCGCTGCTGAACGGTAAATTAAATAAAAGTTTCCTGACAAATGACCTATTCATACCATATACATATTGTGGTGAGAATTGCGGTTTAGCACGCGCGTTGTGGGGTTACGAATAGTGGGGAAAACCATTGCAAATGACGCCTGTACTTTGGATAGGTAGCTACATATAAATTACGTAATTATTGATCGTTTCCTACTTACCTATAATAAGTGCAGGTAGTATTCAAAGTGTCAAAGATAGACAGTAATTTTGTCGTCGCACCTACTACGCACTTGAGTAGGCTTCATAATCAGCCTATAATGTTCCCACTGCTGGGACACAGGCCTCCTCTCTGTGAGAGGGAGTGGGCCGTTATCCACCACGCGGGCCTAGTGCGGGTTGGTAGATGTGCTCAGTAGGTACGACGACAAAATTACTGTCTGTCTATAGAAAATGATGTCTTACGAGTATCTTTACCTTCTTAAGTTCACTTTTAAACTTAGTCTTTACCACAGATCATTAACAAAGTCAGCCACGGTATTAGTTTGACGAGATCTCGAAACGAGCTCATTAAGGGTATCCGTAGAGTGGTATACATGGTGGCAGGGACATCGACGTGCAACCATGGATTCAGTACATGATTCTGAACCCTCTTGTGTTGAAATTTGTAGTCGGTTAATATTAAAACAAAATTGCTATTCCATACATACACATACATACATACACATACATTTACATAATATGTATGTATTTACAAAAAAAAAATGTATATAAGTAGTTTATCAGCCATCTTGTTACCATAACACAAGCATTAGGTTGCTTAGCTTGGGACTAGATGGCGCTGTGTGAAATGTCCAGGGATATTATTATTATTATTTATTATTATACATTTTGACCGTGTAGGTTTCACTTTTCTATGAAACAACATTTTTTTTTTAATCCGTCTTGTTATGTCTACGCTTGGGTGAGAATCATGTGCTGAATTCATGGTTACAGTTTGTGCGTTGATGTCCCTGCCACCCTGTATACAAGCCGGATTTATACAGGGTTTAAAATGTACCTAATTTCAAAGGGTCAGCTACGCATTTCTATTAGCGTAACTTCCTGAACTTTGGATCTAGTTATTTTAGCTTCGTATGAATCATTGCAATTACTAAGTAAGCGTGAATTGTACAGAAAAGATACTAATATACATTGTATTGTTGTAATGTAATGATGGGTATTATTTTGCGTCCGACGTCTCTAGTTACATAAACAAGATCTTTATTTACATAATATGAGTACATATTAAAATTCTTATGCTGTATTGTTTATATTCTTATCTTGCCAGTTTCAGACGTTTGTTCCAAGATTTTGGAGAAGTTTATCTACGTCACTGACTTATAAGGGTACCCAGTACCCACACGTAATAATCACTATAATCTCATTAAAATTCTAATTAATTAAGGTAAGTAATAGTAATGATAGTATTTTTCTACTGGAGTCTAGCAAGAGCCTTTCACACACTCCTATCCGAAAATTCTTAATAACCTGAAAACCAATTACCGATGTAGATATGCCTCAGGATTTCACAGACTTGTCAAAGAAATTAATCAAAAAGAAAATTATAGAAGGACGTGCGGGAAAATGGAGATCAATTTCAATTTCCCCTTACTTCGGGCCAATTTCCCCAATAATAAAATGTTACAGATAGTATAATTTTTCTTCCGACCCACAGAAATGGCGGAAAGATGAGTGTTTGCTTTCGCAAATAGAACATCGTTAGTTTGAATGGATGTGATTACTATGATTAAGCCCATTCATACAACTTGATTCAGCGTAGGAAAAATTATTTAAAATTAGAGGTGATGTTCTGTATATCTGCGACATATTTTGCTTTTTTTGAATTTTGAAAGGTATAGTAAAAACAAAACGAGTGGTGTTGTGGAACACGCCGTTGGTTGGCACGAAGTACCTTTCGCTTTTCCACACTTTACGAATGAGAGAATGTTCGAAAAAGGTAACGTTTTGCAGATACGTATACTTGCGTTATGGAACTTTGTTCCAAAAACTAAGCCTTTTTTTAAGAATACCATTTTTCCCATCTTAAAAAAAACTGGTATAATACCTATGTGTAGCAATCAATCTAATCGTCCTTTTCTACGAGTACTATGTATAATTACAGTACATACGTATTATTTCAGTGTAGGTTTTTTGTCTAGGTACTTCAGATCAACACATACCATAATCTATATCTATACTTATAATAAATCTGTAGAAGTGAAAATTCTGTACATTGAAAATATCAAAAAAATAAATGGCAGGGGGTGTTACTAGACCGACACCGGACCCAAAAATGTGATTAAAAAAATTTTTGTCTGTCTGTCTGTCTGTTTGTTCAGGCATCACGCAAAAACTACCGGTTCGATTACGTTGAAACTTGGTATAATTATTCTTTAATATCCTGGGCACCACACTGGGTACTTTTTATCCCGGAGAATTATATACAATAAAAAACAAACTTAATTTTGCGGTTCGATCCCTAGACCCGATTACTGCACCAACCGCAAATAATAAGTTTGTCGTAGGTTAAGTCACCCGCAATGGAGTTCATTTTTATTCCTTTTAGTTTTTAGAGATAATTAGGTTTATTTTTATGTAAGTCGTAGGTATAGATTTTAATTTTAAAGTATAGGTAATATATTTGATAGTGTACGTAGTGACCGTAGGTTATTTTATAATACTGTTAGGTAGGATTAGTCATTCGTATAGATATTAGTTTTTAGGGATTTTGCTTATTTATTGAGTTTAGATTAGTTATCATCAGAAATAGGTTTATTTAGGTAGGTAGGTATTTAATTTTCTGTTATTGAGTTTTTTTTTTTTTTTAATTAGGTAGGTACTTAGGTAAAGATATCATATAGGCACCCTCTTAATCACCACTAATGAGACACAATTGGTTTTCTATTGTAATTAGCCACAAAGGGCCCGCGAGATAGATGGCATTCTGGGGAAGCACATAGGTACATTTTATCCTATTAGCACGTTCCCGTGGAATAATTTCCGACATCCACGCGGGCGAAGCCGCGGGCAGAAGCTAGTAATATAATATAGGAGTTTGAGCGTCACTCTATGCTCGGCAACCCAATCCTGTGTTCCAAACTAAATTTGAGTAAAAAATTAGCACCCACGAGTATAAGATCTCGTCAGCTTTAAAACAAGATTCATATTTGAGCATCATTCCTTATCGTCTTGTGTGCCTAGATCAACATCACTGCCTCGATGATATGCAAAAAAGTGTCATGGCAAAAAAAAAAACATATCATTATGTTTAAATAGCGTCTTCCTTCATGTCATTGAGAATAGGTGACTACAAGTGACTAGGTACTAGGTAAGATAATGTCTTGTTAACATACTTCTAGTCTATCATTATTTGTTGTGGTGGATTTTCCTATTACCCAGGGCTATGATTAGTTTGATGTTCGTCTCTGTGATTACGAAGTTGGCACAAATATAAACCATATCTATTTTGGTTAGAAATTTTTTTTTATTGAGAAACAACCTACCCTGAATTATATTCAACTTGTAGAAATTTTGGATTCCGATACATATTTCTTATCCTTATATGGCAATGTAATGAAACTTTTAATAATAGTGTAATTAACTTGTAATAGCTATTGTTTTTAATTACTAGAACCGCGCATACGACTTGCCAATAAAAGTCACGTAATGAAAGTGATAAGATTAGAGTAACCAATGCAACCATTGTGTAGTAAGACTGATGTGTATATGTATTTCATGTTGACACGGATCAAAACTAAGTCAAATCTCTAAGTCTAAGTGAAATTCTTAGTTTTCATCCGTGGGCTGATTTTTCAATCTGATAACTTTATTCGAGAAATAATTTTGAAATTTTCAGTTATTTTATACAAAAACTGTCAAACGTAAATTTTATTCCTCGAATAAAATTTATCTGGCGATGGAAAATCAGCTCTTAACAAAGTAGTGGCAGGGAAAGGCAAATAACTATATAATAAGTGTGAATAGCCGTAGACGAACTCACGACCTTTGGAGTAGACGTAACGTGTTCTTGAGTGGAGAACGTGAGTCGGCAGACAGTGTTAGTAGGTTGACTGGATTTAGGCAAGCTGGGGTCCTAGACCGACGATTTTCGCTGGCTGTTAGCAGCCCAATAAAGGAGGAGGCCGAAGATCGAGCTTATATATGGCTTGCGATATAACATGTCCAGCAGTGGACTGCTATAGGCTGATAATGATGACGAGTATTGGACGGATTTGAACGTCTACCATAGTCGGCTGTTACTGTGCTAGTGCTCTTAAAGTAAAAGGAGTTTTAAATTCTGATTCTATAAGTTTTAACAAAAATTTTACCTCATTTACTGTAAGGTAGAAAATAGAATGATTACAATAATTGATAGTAGTATCCATATGTTATGTTCTGCCAAAGAATTAATTATAATGTAAGGTTTATCACATAGCGTCAACTTGTTGATATTCTGTGACCTTGCCATTCATAACAATGCCGCAGGTGGTTCGTGAGATCTAATGTAAATTATGTACTAGTACCTACTGCACCTAGTAATTGTACTTAATGTACTTCAGAAACTCTTTTTTATGAACCATGTCTCGATATACCATAGGCATTGTTAAAAAAATATATAATTCTTGGAGTAGTTTTACAATAATTTGACTGAACGGGTTACAATCACCAGTTCAGTCAAACAACACAACTTGCATATCAAATCAACAATATTCAATTATTTCTACAACGACAGAAGCGTTAGATCTACTTTTTGGTGGCTTAGTACTGCAATTGCGTGGAATTATTCGATCAAGAATGAATTGGCTAACGCCAGTTGGGTCGTTTCCTAATTATACTTGAGTAATTGTGCCGTTTGGTTTCTACTGCTAATAAAAAGCTCTATAATCTAATAATCTCTATAAACCTTTAAGGGTATCGTTAAATAAATTAGTTTCGCATTTTCCACAACTATACCAATAGGAACGTGTGGTATTTTTGTGATCACTATCCGTCGTCACCCATGGTGATTTCGATAAAACCCCATGCACTGTTTTTACAATATTTGTTCAAAATATTCAAATGCTACACAACACTGTACTAAAGTCATCCGTCTCAGTATCTCGCCTTTCAAAGAAAACAAACGTGTCAACATGCTCACTTCTTCCCGAGCTCTCAATAACCATATTTATTAAATCTACAGTGACACATAGATATTAAGTTGTCACTATATCTAGATATTCATCGAAGCAATCTATCACGTGGAGCGTTAAGCATGATTTGAATATATCAATGCAAGTCGGTCGTTACGTTCAGTATGTTCTAAGCTTTACGACAGCTGTCCCGCCGTTGTGTACGACCTTTACTGCAGCCAGTGCGTTTTGCTCCATCGTCGCCTTCACTAGACTGTTTTCACCAACATCGGCGTAAACGTCTTGCTGTTTATTCCTAGTGTCTATAATACTGTTTTTATTAACGTGCCTATTTGGAATTCTATTTGTATTGGTGAGTTGTCTTTTTCCTTATACAATTTTAGCTACTTGAATTAGTTGTTTTCGAACAGAAAGTGTCTTGTCACCTACTTTTAAAGTCCTTGTATCTCTGACCAACCTTGTCGGAATTTTATAGTGACTGGGAGTTTCTGTGAGACAAATAAAATTGGAAACTTTAATATCCAGTTAAGTTACCGGTTCGTATGCGATAATATTTGTAGACCATGATTTAATAAATACAATATTTTATTTGTGTAGAAAAATAAGTCATTATACGCTTTGCGTCTGTTGTTTCACCTTTCCATACATTATCAGTCTGCTTCATTTGGTTTCGTTTAGGTGAAAAATACTTATTTATGCTATGAAATGTTTACACACTGATACAGAACATAATATTTACTGTTCAGTAAAGAATTCAACATTCCACAAATAGCGTTATACAATTTTGCTTGTTTGTGTTACCTTTTCCACCGCATAATTTCTCATAGCTTCGGGCTGTTTTTGTTATGCCAACAGGACCCTTTTGAGAAATACAAGATCGCATGTGTTTCATAGTTTGTGTTCCGACGTTGCTATTATCTTTTCATGGTTGGGCATCAATCCTGGAGAATCCGCCGATATAACATGACTTTTTAAGAAAGTGAATTGTAGTATTTTTGTATTACTTACTTAAGCTTAATGTTCTAGGTACTCGTATCTTATACTGGTTTTTAGGGTTCCGTACCTCGAAAGGTAAAAACGGAACCCTTATAGGATCACTTTGTTGTCCGTCCGTCTGTCTGTCAAGAACCTTTTTCTCAGGAACGCGTGGAGGTATCAAGCTGGAATTTATATCAAATGGTCTACTGACCCTTGGAGCTGTGAAAAAATCAAACTTCTAAGCCAACGCAATCAAAAGATACAGCCGTTTATGCCGCAAATTTCCGCAAATTTTCGACGCTCGCAAGGGAATCAAAACCTACAGGGTACTTCCCGTGAACTCAGAATCTTGAAATTTGGTACGAAGCAACGTCATATAGCACAGATAAAGGAAAAATTGCGAAAACCGTAAATTTTTAGTTACATTATATAATAAAAATATTTTTAATAATTTTAAACTTACGACCTACAGGTTTGTACGGAACCTTCGGTGCGCGAGTCCGACTCGCACTTAGCCGGTTTTTTTTTTTAATCCACATTCCATTATTTTCGACTTCGTCAAGCGGAACTAATACCTTGTTTTGTTTAGTATTTTAGGTTACTTGTTTGTTAAAGTGTTTCAACAACTCGGCAAACTCTATCTTGAATATCGTCGATTGCTTCAGATCTATTGTTTGCCGATAGTAAAAGTGCAACTACTTTGTAAAAAGTAGTTTATCTACCGTTAAATCTATGTTGCAATTAGATTTCATGATTGTAGTAAAAAGCGATAAGAATCTTGTAGTTTGTTATTAGGTTAGCTGGCTAATTGGCAATACGAGTTTCTTTGAAGCTCAAACTCCAAATTAAATCTTCCACGATTCTATGACATCATTAGGTATTTTTTACTATGAATATATGAACTTTTTTACCGATACAAAATCTAAGCTTGTATCGGTTCATTGATAATAATGGGTTTTTACTAATTATTTGGGTTTCAAATGGTGGTGTAAGAAGCGTGTAATAATAATCCCACTCACTAACCTTTGTACTAATTAAGTCTAATATCACGATATTGTACAAGTTATTAATACTTTTGAGCTTCTTTTCGTCGTCGTATCGATTTTTAGGCTGCATCAGTGGTTGAAAAATTCTTGGAGTGGAGTAGTTGTTACATCTTCTGCATAATGAAGACTTTCGAGTCAATCTACATTATGCATTAAGCTGGTCAACCAAGGCAAACGAGGATATTTTATTTGAAGATGTTTACGTTGTGATGACTCCCACATAAATATCAAGGAAACTTCTCGAACCATTATACGCGTTAAAAAATGCAATTTAATTTCAACCTATACCTAGCGTTTCGCGAAGAGGAAATTCTTATTTTCTATCGTGCCGTTTCAGTCTAGACTAAAGAAAAATAATTCTAGAGATTTTCGACAGGATTTGGGAGTGAATTTCTCCCAAACACCTTTAAACAAACCTTTTAATTTGATGATTTTGACGAATTCATTCGTTTGGCGTATCACAGCTTCCTTAGCGTAGGTTTCTTTGTTGGTTTCCCAGTTGCAGTAAAATATCATTATTATGGTCGTATTGTTTTACGTGGTGTATTAGCTAAATGATTTATTGATAAATATACCTACACATTTTCTCAAGCGGAACAGTATCATGATTTATTTTAACATTATTTCCTTATATATAAAAGAAATATTGTGCACAGTGGCCATCTGATAGTATCCAGTAGCCAAACCCAACGTATATACAAAAATATTCCATTTGTTCTGAACAAACAATTACATTATTGTGGAAAGTAATTGGGCTAAATAGCGGGAAAATAATATACGAAAGTGTTAAGGCATTATTAGGTATTATGATTTATTTTAACATTATTTCCTTATATAAGAAATATTGTGCACAGCGGCCAGCTGATAGTATCCAGTAGCCAAATCCAACGTATACACAAAAATATTCCATTTGTTCTGAACAAACAATTACATTATTGTGGAAAGTAATTGGGGTAAATAGGTTTATCGGGAAAATAATATACGAAAGTGTTAAAGCATCATTAGGTATACCTATATAAGTCCGTTTTAATCAATAAATGGTAGAAGCACTTCTTTAACCGAATAAGTAGGTAGATCGTCATTTGTTTACATAGGTATAGCGGTTGCTATTTGTTTCATGTTGTAGGTCCGCTTGAAGAAAGGGTGCTTCCCATTCTGATTTCACATAACAAGTTGGTCATAAAACAGACTCAGTTCAAGTTTACAATTCTTTTTTGAGAGCAATGTAGTGACTCCTTTGCTTTCCCTATCTTTATTAGTACATTCTTCTATGTACTTCTTTCATGTTGTGAGAGAAGATGTGACACAATACCATTCAACATATTTATCTGTACACAATGTCAAATAGCCGAAACGCATAGATTTCTTGAGGAATGTATACTAAGTAATCTATGCGTATCGCTTACAATTCCCAATCGTTGGTAACACGACTCACACACACCTTGACATCAAGATAGGAACCTTAAATATTATTGGAATGGTAGAAATCATTTATTTGTTGTTTATCTTTTGCTTTATCTCAAACGTTGATCAGATTTCTTATCTGTATTGATTGATAAAGGCAATATTTCGGGGACATAACTATAACTATTCATTCAATATCTCGGCTCGGTACGAATCAACGTATCCTGCAATGGAATCTACCGGTAAGCTAAACTTAATTTTCTTCATGGAAGCATTAATTTCTTTTGTAAATTCTATCTAAGTGATTAAATAATATTCAAAGAAAAGAACAATAATATGAGCTCAATTTCCTACTGAAGTACCTACTTAGCACCTACTTAAACGGTTTTAATTCTCTAAATTATGTAGGCCATGAGTTTGGGGCACGGTAAAATTTTAATGAGTGTTGTTGTGTATGTTGCCTCCAACTTAAATATATAAAATGTATGTGTACTACTGAATAAATAAATAAAAATTAAATTAGACAGGGGCAATAACGTCTGTGTGTGTCATTAAGAAGTTGAAAAATACAATTTAGCAGAACTATTAAGATTCGACCTATTTTAAGGATGTCAGATCCTGGAAATGCTAAATCCTACTAATTATTATATTATATTATAATATTATAAACGTGAAAGTTTGTATGGATGGATGGATGGATGGATGTTTATTACTCTTTCACGCAAAAACTGCTGAATGGATTTGGATGAAATTTGGCACGCAGATGGTTTATAACCAGGATTAACATATAGGACATTTTTTATCCCGATATTCCAACGGGATCGAAACTTATGCGGGTGAAACCGCGTGGCGCAGCTGGTATTCTAAATTTCTGATGTTAAAATGTATTTCCCAAATAAATTTTCTTCATGTTTTTACAAACCCAAGAAGAATGGTGTCTTCGTCGCGTTAAAATACAACACTAGCCGCCCATTGTCTGTTTTGTAGTGTTAAATGTATTTTTTATGTTATGTATTTTCTGGTGTACAATAAATAAAGTATAAATAAATACTTTTCATACCAACTCTCTGTGAATCTGGCAGAGTTGTTTGAGTCATACTTGTTTCACTGTTTTCCTGAAGTCGCTATACTGTGTGTAACAAACAAACATACCTAAATAATTTTCAAACGTTTACAAATTACATTCTGTTGCTAATTGATCTTTTCAAATTACATTTAATATATTCAAGAGTGTCGTTTCGCTTCGGAGATATCAGCGTGGTTAATCCTGAATACTATTCTCATTTTTGTTCAAATGTTAATACATGCTTTTAACAAACATTATATACGGGTTGATACTCGTATATAATCGACGTAGATATATTTTTAAATTGTCAAACATGTGAAGGCCATGTTTTGTTAGATGTCGAGAACAACAACATGCGTGACTACTGTTGTGCTTTATTTGCATAATGATGGGTATACATTGTGATGAAACAGGTTTTCTCAGAACATCCTAGATAGATATGAACCGTTACATAATAATGTGATTGTGTTGGATTTGCAAGATTGAATGCAGTTTTATCAAAATGTAACAATTTTTTTTTGCTACTGGTCAATTGACACCCTGAATCTGATAAGATAATATCTCTACTATGTATTTTTAGATGATAATGGTATTTTGTTGTTGTCATTTCAGAATCTTCGAAGCCGAAGATGGCGGAGGGTGGCGTGACGGGCGCGCTCCTGTACGCGGTGAGCGCAGCCGTGCTCGGCATGTTGCAGTTTGGCTTCAACACCGGCGTCATCAACGCGCCGCGCCCCTTCATCGAGAACTTCATCAGGGAGCAGTATGACGCCAGCCCCAGCCTCATATTCAGCATCATAGTCAGTATCTTCGCCGTCGGAGGTATGATCGGATGTCCCTTCGCCAGCTGGATGCTAGAAAAATACGGCCGCAAAAATGCCCTTCTCGTCAACTCGATAATCGGTGTTCTCGGCGCTGTGTTTATGGGCTTCAGCAAACTGGGTAACTCGGTCGAAATGATCATTATTGGTAGATTCATAATAGGCGTAAATTGCGGTTTTGCGACGACTGCATCACCCACATACGTGTCTGAAGTAGCACCCGTGAGGTTGCGCGGTGCATTTGGAACAGTAAACCAGCTGGCGGTTGCATTCGGACTGGTTGGTGCACAGATTTTGGGTATCGATATGATAATGGGAAGTAATGAAGGCTGGCCGTGGCTGCTTGGACTTGCGATTATACCGTCAGCCCTTCAGTTCGTGATGGTTATTTTTGCGCCTGAAAGTCCTCGTTATTTACTGCTGGTCGCTCGCGATGAGGAGAGATCAAGGGCAGAGCTTGCTAAAATCCGCGGCACGAGCGAAATTGATGACGAGATCAATGACATGCACGTGGAGGATCGCGCGGCCAGACAGGAAGAGAAATTCACGATTCGGGACCTGTTTGTGATTAGAGCACTTCGAATGCCTCTCATTATTGGTATCGTGATGCATCTGTCTCAGCAGCTGGGAGGTATCAACGCGGTTCTCTATTACTCCACGACGATATTCGAGAGTGCTGGACTGACGCAGGAGAATGCGAGGTTGTCATCAATCGGTGTCGGTAGTATGTTGTTTATAATGGCTCTGGTGTCAATTCCTCTGATGGATCGTCTGGGCAGACGTACGTTGCAGCTGGGTGGTCTCGCCGGGATGGCGGTGTTCTCTGTGCTCATGACCATCGCTTTCTTCACGTACGAGAACAACACGACAATGAGCATATTCGCCGTGATCTTCACGTTTATGTACGTGGCGTTCTTCGGCGTGGGCCCAAGCTCGATCCCCTGGATGTTGCTGTCGGAGTTGTTCGGGCAGGGCGCCCGTAGCGCCGCGGTCAGTGTTGGTGCCCTCGTCAACTGGTTCGCGAACTTTATCGTAGGCCTAACTTTCATTCCCATGTCGGAGGCATTCGGCAACTACGTATTCTTGCCTTACACTGTCCTCCTTGTATTATTCTTCATCTTCACCTATCTCAAGCTGCCAGAGACAAAGAATAGGACGATCGAAGAGGTCACAGCTCTCTTTAAAATGTAATCAGGACTAGACTTAAGCGACATTCCGTAGACCTAAGAATATTGATTGCATCACTGCAATAAGTTTACACAGCATTATTGTGATAGAACTGTATGAAATTCGATTTTCTAGAATAATATAGATGAGCGAGTGTTATCTATGTCCTTTCAACCAGATTTGTATAAAAATGGAAAAAGACTGAACACCACACTTATATTAAATGGAGTCGTTTAAAGATTCTTCATACTTGATATACCTTTAAATAAAGTACTTATTTAAAAATAAAATTAATACTGTATAAATATATAAGAAGACGATTATGCATTAATTCCAATATTTATTAAATATTATGAATCACTATTTAGAAATCATGATATTATACATTGTAGTAAAGTATATTAATCTAATGGTTCATAAAGTTTCACTTAAGTAGCTATTGTACGCAAAGGAGCTGTAATATACGATAATGTCAAGAAAAACATTTTATTATTAATTTTTTTTTTATTAATTTATTACACATTGTTTTGATATTATGGTTGTATTTCCAAAGGTTTGAGGACCAAAAGTTTTGTTATGTATGTATTTTGTATTGTTATTAAGACATTGTTTATAATTACGTTTCTTATGTGCTGGTGACGGCGAATTTAGATCAACGGATTTTAGTTTTTTTTATAAGTATTTTTGGTGCTTTCCTATTGTCTACTCTAGTGCCTTAACTTTTGTTTTACAGTGAAATGGGGAGAGTGAGCGCAGTTTCAAATGCCTAATTTTCCGTGTCCATTCCTCCATTCGTATAAAAGAGGTCAATCAAAGCAGGTAGTAAAAAGGTACTTAGTTCGCTCTAGCGCGGGAGTGGGGTAAAGGTACAAGAAACGAGAGAGCTCGAAACTATTTTCTCGTTTGGAATCGAAACTATGTTTTCTCTCCCAGGCTCGAAACTATATTCCACCACTAGGGCTGAAACCTTTCTTTCTGTGAAAGAAACTGAAAGAGAAAGTCAAATACAGGCCCTTATCTATAGGTACCATTGAATGTGCGTCAAATCATTATTCTCAGTGAAGCATAAAAATATGATTGAACATAAATGATATTATTATAAATTATAATAACGTGTAAGTGAATTGTATACAATCTAAATATTTACATTTTCTATACATAGGTAAACGCCGATTCACTGGCGATTATTAAACCAGATTTTAAAAAACTAAGTACCCGTTATTAGACATTTTTTCAATTTAATGCTATGTCTAAAGTCCAGTCCTCTCAGATCCATACAATATCAGCTATGGACCCACAAAAGTAAATGGGACAATTCACATTAGAACGTTAAATAATAAATTAGTTAAGGCTAAACGCGATACCTCAATAGTTGATAACTTATGAAAATGCACTTTATTCTAATATTTAAAAGCGTTAGAAAACTATTTTAAAGTAAACTTTAATCAATAAATTCATTTCTTCGTTAACTCATTCATAAAAAGTAATAGTACTATGTATTAAAAAAATGAAACATTAAACCAACTACACTTTGGCTAGAACAATTTTGAACTACAAAACTACACTACTACTTTTGTTTTGTTGAACTACAGACTAATGTTTTGTTACTAATTGGTGCGTTTTGCTTGTTTGTTTATATTAGTAAAATTTACGTAAACTGTAATTGAGGGCATCATTAAAGATCTAACCGTCCCAATGTACCTTAGTGCCAACTATGTGTTTGTACTAGAAACTCACTTTCTTAATTATAAAAAAAGTAAAATTGACATCACATAAAACATTTTTAAATAAAGTAGGAAAAACAGCTCAATCTTGACAGTATTTTAACTTCCTATATATTCGTGTCTGTATATATATATATATATATATATAATTTTGTTTATTGAAAGGAGTTCTAAAATGGCAACCCTACCTATATATATGCCTCTCGCCCTTTGAATGTATGTACGAGCGAGAGAAAATACAGGAACGATAGTGGGGTTGCCATTACTATTAGCTGCCCTTTTATATAAACCTGTTGTATGTATTATAGTTACGTGTTAAGTTTGTTTTTTTTTAAGAGATAATGCTTGAAATCATAATTGCCGTCCCAAAATGGGACTATTTGAAAACCACAGAGTTGGTTAGGAATCAGAATAGACCGAAAAAAACAACAAACCGTGTTTTTGTGTTCGATTGTGACATTTTTAAATAGTTATTTAAGGAGTTATTTTGATCAACTAAACGAAAGGCATTTCTTAATTTCCAAATCATGATTTTATAATTTTTTAAGGTGTACATTTTTCATCAATCACAATTATTGTATTAAGTACCTAATGTCAGCAAAAAAATCTAAATAATTTTAACTTTGTTGAACTGACAGTGTATTACCAGTGACTTTTAATTAACAAAGATATGCTTTAGTCTTAAAAGTGAATGTAATTTCAAGCTTTACCAACACTATTTATTGATACCTAGGCATGCTTTAACAAAACTATCGTACTAGTGTCTATAGTTGTCGCGTTTTAGCATGACAATAACGGTCATTACCCTTTCCCTGATAGCTCTCCGTAGGAACCCAAACAATAAACTGTGTATGGTATTTCTTTACTGGAACATGTTGAAGATCACGATCGATATTGATTCAGGACGTTAACGGACGTTATTTCAGTTTTGTTTTAAAAATTGCTACAAAATGTAGGTGGGTCGATGACCGGTATTGCCACGCTAAAACTCGACAACTATACATAAAAGTGTGGGTAAACTGTACTGCCGACAATGTTTATTTTATTCCTTATTTAAATATAGATGCAGCAATTTTTTTTTACATGTTTTTTATATTTCACCTTTTTCCTGTACATAAAATCATGCACAACAACAATAATGAATAGGTAATGTTTTAAAATATTTTTCTGAACATGTAAATACTTTTTTTTATTTTCTACTTTTATTGTGATTATTTGAATTATTGAATTTTAAATAATTAAACTATTATTAGTAAGTATACCTATCGGATCGAGATAAGAAATGGGATCTTTTGGAATTGAGCTGTTGATATATTATCGCCCTGTTCTATCGACCAATTAAGCTCTCCCACGCTACTCAGTTCCAAAACGTTGGATCTTTTTGTTGTCTCAACCGATAGTTGATATTATGTAGCCTAGTAATAAGACACAATATTGTACCTAATTGAAACAAATTATAAAAAAAGCAACAAAAAATAATACGAATTTAATTCGTCTGTTGATATTAAATTAATACTATATTAGCAAAATGTGTTTGGTTTACGAATCCATTTACACAAGTTTACTTTTATTATAACTATTCAATATTTATTTATTATTTGGTTAGACACAGTAGCAGCTACGTAGCTGATGCGTGTGTATCAAATAGCTTGGAGATATTTGATCTGTCCAGTCGATTCTTGAAGCAGTTCAGTGTGGGAGCCGTCACAGCATTTTCACATTCATCACAATACAAATACAAACATATATAGGTACATTACAAATTATACTGGTTTCATGATTTTATAAATATACATTTAAAATGACATACATTTTAATTTGAAAAAGACTGAAAAACTTGTTTTATGTACATTGCCACAGAAAACTTTACATAATGAAAGAGTAGGGAAATAATCAAAAACAAAATTTATTAAATTTTTATATCACACATAATCGCCTACACGCAATCTATTCTATACTTAACAGATAACATTAAAATATGTAATAATAATCAGTATTGACAATTGCTTTCAAAGCTATCATAAAGATACAGAGTAATAGATTAATTTGATTAAAATACATGGTTTACGATAGTCTTTATTACTAACTAGCTTCTGCCCGCGGCTTCGCCCGCGTGGATGTCGGAAATGATCCCACGGGAACGTGCTAACAGGATAAAATGTATGTGCACCAGGATGCCATCTATCTCGCGGGCCCTTTGTGGCTAATTACAATAGAAAACCAATTGTGTCTCATTAATGGTGATTAAGAGGGTACCTATATGATATCTTTACCTAAGTACCTACCTAATTAAAAAAATAAATAAACTCAATAACAGAAAATAAAATACCTACCTACCTAAATAAACCTATTTATGACGATAACTAATCTAAACTCAATCATCATCTGCCTAGCCTTTTCCCAACTATGTTCAGGGCCGGCTTCCAGTCTAACCGGATGCAGCTGAATACCATTATTTTACATGGAGCGACTGCCTATCTGACCTCCACAACCCAGTTATTGGGTAATACGATACCATTGGTACGACTGGTTGTCAGACTTTCGGGCTGCTGACTACCCGTAACGACTGTCAAAGATCCACGAATGACAGCCGGGACCAACGGCTTAACGTGCTTTCCGAGGCACGGAGATGTCTCGGTATGTAAAGATGGTCACCCACCCACAGACCGACCGCGGCAAGCGTAGCTTAACCTGACCGATCGACCTGTGCGGCTGTTATTATTTAGCCACGGGCCCCTCAATCTAAACTCAATAAATAAGCAAAATCTCTAAAAACTAATATCTATACGAATGACTATCCTACCTAATAGTATTATAAAATAACCTACGGTCACTACGTACACTATCAAATATACTACCTATACTTTAAAATTAAAATCTATACCTACGACTTATATAAAAATAAACCTAAATAACTCTAAAAAGTAAAAGGAATAAAAATGATCTCCACTGCGTGTGAACTAACCTACGACAAACTTATTATTTGCGGTTGGTACAGTAATTGGATCTAGGGATCGAACCGCAAAATTAAGTTTGTTTTTTATTGTATATACTTTTCCGGGATAAAAAGTACCCAGTGTGGTGCCCAGGATATTAAAGAATAATTATACCAAGTTTCATCGTAATCGAACCGGTAGTTTTTGCGTGATGCCTGAACAAACAGACAGACAGACAGACAGACAGACAAAAATTTTTTTAATCACATTTTTGGGTTCGGTGTCGGTCTAGTAACACCCCCTGCCATTTATTTTTTTGATATTTTCAATGTACAGAATTTTCACTTCTACAGATTTATTATAAGTATAGATAATAAAGCTGAAGAGTTTGTTTGAACGCGCTAATCTCTGGAACTACCAGTTGGGATTTACAAAAAATATTTTTGCATTTGATAGCCCAATTCTTGAAAAAGGCTATTGCTTTTTAACATCACGCTATGACTCAGGAGCCCAGCAAAAAAAGAAAAGTCGTCGGGTCGGGGAACAAGACATTTCACGCGGACGAAGTCGCGGGTAGAGAATAGTACAATAATATAAATAATAAATTGAGTGTGCAAGTCACCCCCTGCCATTTATCCGTGTAATTTATATAAAACATTTATCAGGCAGGGGCCATAGTTGTTACATAATATATATAGGATACATAATATATAATAATATAATATATTTTAGTTGTCTTTCACATATCTCGGGACCCTGGGGTCCCGGACCTTTGAAAGGCGTTCTAGGGGCCGAAGCCAACTCGCAGAGGCCCTTTACACAATTCTAAATGATGAGGAGGCACCAACCGACGATTATCCCTGTATGCACGATGCAAGTGCACCCAAAGATAAACCCCCGGTTGGTGCAGGACTACTGCAGAACATGGAAACAAAATATACTGGGCTATGGGTTTGGGTGGCTACAGTGGATCGGTCACCTTGAACTATGGAAGGACTATGTCCCCTGCTTGACCAATGATAATTATAATATTCACTGATAAAATGGCAGGGGGTGACTTGCACACTCAATAATGGGCCCCTGAAAACGGTCGCTAGCACATAGTGTCGTAGCGACAAGGGGACAACATGTCCTGAGGTGCTTATGAGGAGTGGAGAGGTATTCCACGGCTATCAGGACAATCCCGGAAGTACGGTCAAGATCCCTACCAGCATCTTACTGAAATACTTCCTTTCTCCGAGCACGTTTGCTCTTGCGAATCTCCACTCAAGCCAGCCAGTAAAGGGAAGAATGAGGTGGGAGCTCTGTTCCTCGTCAGTGTTCACTCCACCCGGCTAATAAAGGCAAGCCAGAGGTGAGGAACAAGACATCTCCCGGGAGATAGGGTCCGTGGGTCGCTACTGCCCAACAGGTCGCCACATGCTGCCCTTCAGGTTCCTGTATCTTTCTTGGTCTGGGTCCTCACCCTAGACCTGATCCGGCAAAGTAAACTCTTCCGTCACAGATCTAGAGTTAAGAGCGCGCAAGCTCCACCACGACGTCAACGTAGAGATACGATATAATATATAACTAGCTTCTGCCCGCGGCTTCGCCCGCGTGGATGTCGGAAATTATCCCACGGGAACGTGCTAACAGGATAAAATGTATGTGCTTCCCCAGGATGCCATCTATCTCGCGGGCCCTTTGTGGCTAATTACAATAGAAAACCAATTGTGTCTCATTAGTGGTGATTAAGAGGGTACCTATATGATATCCTTACCTAAGTACCTACCTAATAAAAAAAAATAAACTCAATAACAGAAAATAAAATACCTACCTACCTAAATAAACTTATTTCTGATGATAACTAAACTCAATAAATAAGCAAAATCCCTAAAAACTAATATCTATACGAATAACTAATCCTACCTAACAGTATTATAAAATAACCTACGGTCACTACGTACACTATCAAATATACTACCTATACTTTAAAATTAAAATCTATACCTACGACTTATAAAAATAAACCTAAATAACTCTAAAAACTAATAGGAATAAAAAGGTCGCACTGAAAAACACGGTTTAGAATTGCAAGTAGCAGTTAAAATAAGAACGAACGCTCGCCACTCAACACGTCCGTTCAAATCAAAGTTCAAAAAATGTCCTTATATACGGTAGCGATCCGTGGCGGCCGGGCGCCACGCGTGTGCTGCGAACGGTGCAAGCCAAATTCAACCTTCAGCACTACATTTAGAGCATAACCTTAGTGAACTCCACTGCGGGTGACGTAACCTACGACAAACTTATTATTTGCGGTTGGTACAGTAATCGGGTCTTGGGATCGAACCGTAAAATTAAGTTTGTTTTTTATTGTATATACTTTATTATAAGTATAGATATAGATATATAATAATAATATATTTATTCAAAACATTATAAGGCATGAAAATTAGTACAGTTTTGCTTAAATGTAAATTATATTCCTAAGACTGACCGTGCCTGAACTCTACAATATATCATTCTAATTCATTCAGATTACGGTACGTTAACATTGCTTAGTTTGTCACTACAAAGTCCAAAGTGCGGGATGTCAATCTACCTATTGTCTATGACTTAGCGATTTGAGTAAGTAGGTACCTTAAAGTAGCCTACTTCCCTAAAGTAAAACAACTTCCGGTCGTTTCTGTGAAAACTAAGGTGAAGTAATCTTGAAGTGAGCTGTCATTCCACCTGATCTAGGAATCAATTATTAACTATTTTGATAGAATAAATCAATGAATCTATATTAAATGATTTATTTTATTTATAGTAGTCTGAGCTGGTGGACTACTCAGGTAAAACATTCTACTGTTCTAAATGTGTTCAGTTATCACCGCATAATGCGGAGAACAGTTGTAATGCTTCATTTTGCTCTTCTTCCTCCACTTCTCCCTCCAACCAGAACGTTTCCATGGTACCTTTGCCCTGCAAAAATGGAACAGAAATGTAAACTTAACACTTTAACTGACACCGACAAGGCAACAACTATACCTACGATTCTGTAACCATCTCGCCGTAAAAACTTAGGTGAAGTGAGCGTGGAGTGAGCTGTCATTTCAAATAATTCTAAGGAATTGACACTAGTGACAGCTCACTCTAAGCTCACTTCACCTAACTTTTCACGGTGAGATTTTTACAGAATCGATCGGCAGTAACACGAAATGGGTATGGATATACAGGGTGGTCGGGACATTGACGCGCAAGCTGAAACCATGAATGCAGCACATGATTCTAAGCCCCCAGGTGAACGCAAGCGGGTTCAGAATCATTTACTGAATCCATGGTAACAGGTTGCGCGTCGATGCCTCTGCCACCCAAAAGTTAGTTGAAATTTTTCCACCTCAGCTGTGAAGCCACATTATGATTTAAAATAAAAAAAAATAATCAGGTAACTTAATCCTAACAGATTACAAGATTATTTTCATACGAATATTATAAACGCGACTGTTTGTATGGATGGATGGATGTTTGTTACTTTTTCACGCAAAAACTAATACACGGATTTGGATGAAATTTGGCACACAGATAGTTTATAACCAAGATTAACACATAGGATACTTTTTATCGCGATTTTCCCACAGGATCGAAACTTATGCGGGTGAAACCGCGGGGCACAGCTAGTTAGACAATAAAAACGTTACAGTGTACCTACAGTTAAAACATTTGGAACTAGAGTTTTAAATCATAATGTGGTATCACAGCTGAAGTGGAAGAATGCCAACTAACTTTTGGAGGGCACTGTATGTATCTCGTAGGTAGAGGTACCTACTTCTCAAAGAGCTCTACAACTAGCTAGGTAAAGCCTTCTGTTTCTGCGCTATGAGTAGGATCTTACTTTGACTTTGATGAGTCCTCTCGATCTGAGCCGGAATCTCCCAGCTGGTAGTTGAGCTGCTGCGACTGCCGATATTTGGACACGGCCAGGCTGAAAGAATATGAACCAGATAAGTATGAATGATAACGCTATGTAAGCCTACGGATGTCCTTTCCATTCATTTTAGAAAGAGAAAAAAGAAAGTGGTTTTTTTTTCTTCAGCATACCTAGAACCCAAGGGGCAATGGTGTTCTTCCCAATTATGACGCCAGGAGTGTGAAACTGTGGAAATATCTTCAGTCAGTAACTCGTTGTTCTGAATCAGGAACAATCCTAGGAGGGGTCACCTGGCACTATATCTATATAGGAGGTATAAGTACCGACATATACCTACACCATTGCTAGCAGAAACAAGAAAAGTTACCTCAGAAGATGTCTGCATCCTGCTCGCAGTGTTGACGGTATCTCCCACGAGACAGTATCGAGGCAAGCGTATCCCGAGCACGCCAGCCACGACCGGACCAGTGTGGATTCCTGTTGGTATTCAATAAAAAACAATTGACACATTTCAGAGTAGGTACTTAAATATTAAACAGGTACGTTTTAAGTTTCTAGCCGAAGCAACTCTTGCAGACATATTTTATCTTATACCTACTTGACGGCTGTTGATTAATTATTCAGCCAATTGCAGCAGTTTACGCGCGCTTCAAATTTTCGTTCGAAAAACTGGCCGCTAGTTGCTCAATACTTATTCATGTTCATAAAAAGCACCTACGTCGCTGGAAAGATCGATGATGAAGGAATTTTGACAGTTTATTGTCCCAGCTGTGCTAAAAGTCGTATTTCGATTGGTAGCAGAAGTTAGCAGTGAAATGATGACTTTATTTCATTTCTTTACCTATAGTAAGTGCAGGGATAGCCCGCGAGATCGCGAGAGCAGCACTAGCCGCAGAGGCAGCGTGCGTACGCCTGCGTTCAGGCGCTCCAGACACCAGCATGTACACCGTGCCTACTGTCTCCACCTGAAGGTTAACACGCAGGTATTCAATTAGCTTAATTGTTTTACATTAGTAGACATGACACTTCGGAATCCAGAATGGCAGAGAGACAAAACATTGTGATCTCTTATCATGTAAGAATCCACAATGTTTTGTCTTTAGTGTCCCCATTCTTGCGACTTCTGATGTGGGTATCGGGTTATTCACTAATGCCCTTACAAGCAGACCCAAAATAAGTAGGTTATTCATTTGTTTTGTGCGGGAATCAAACCTATGACACATGTGGCAGATCGAACAGCCAGTGTAGCAACCATGTAGTCTACTTCAACAGCGGGTATCAACGAAATTAACCGCATCTGCTGCATGTGCATATGTTTGCGGGCGGGAACTGCATACCGCATCCAAGCCTGGATAGGCTAGGTATTGCGGTATTAAAACTAAATATTTTTACATAACATTTAACACAAGCATTAGGTTGCTTAGCTTGGGACTAGATGGCGCTGTGTGAAATGTCCAGGTATATTATTATATTATTATTATTATATTATACTGTCATGGATTTCCGTAAAGTACCTATCGCCTGATTTAAAAACTTTAACTTGGCCGAAATGGCTAAGACTACATACATAATCAGCAGAAAAAGAGTGCCCTTGCCTACCTTATAAACGCGATGAGTGTCAAGGAGCCTGTCGATCCTGGAGTACACGTCGTTCATGTAGGCGACCACCTGCATGACGTCAGCTCGAGTGCCTGCCTCCGCCAGTTGGACGGCGCAGAATATTATAGTTACGTTTTCGAACGCCTGAAACATAATGCAAGATAAATGGCGTTACTAGAACTAAAAGTTATGAATACTGAAACAGGCTATTAGTATACTTTTCCATCAGTAGATGTATCACATTTTTTGTCGATTTATTTAATAAAATCTTCCTTAAAACTATCGTTGCAGGTTTGACCTAATGCGTTAATGCAGTCTTTTGTTATAATTTTTTTTTATTTACTAATTTATCGGTTGAATGCCATAATTAGAGAAAAAATTAAAAAACCCATTGTCTCGTGTGGATTCACGTTCGAAGGGTTAAAAGTAGATCAAAAACATCGACTTTGTAAAAACAAAAGGAACTTTTCGGATTATTTCGTCCAAAATGTGTAAATTTTACTAAGATATACAAATACATTTGCTATAGTATATTTATGTGTTGCATCCTGCATCGATTCATGCGAAGCGATTTCGTAGCTGTCGTAGCGTATTCGTAGCAAATTCGTAGCGTGGCGTAGCGTTTCCGTAGCAAGATCGTAGCGTGGCGTATCGTTTTCGTAGCGTGGCGTAGCGAATTCGTAGCGTTCGAATAGTATCCTCGATATTGTTTTCTGATGTTATAGTAGGTATTTGATTTAATATTGGTTAGTTTTTACCTGACAAGCAGCCATAGGATCCTTCCCCGCCCTCAAATGATCAGCAATTCCTTTCGGTATCATAGAATACAGCAGCTGATCTCCTCTCTTCTTCCACTGATCCAGAAGTCTGCAGGACTTTTCTAAAGAAAGACTTCTGCTCTCTGCTTTCTCGAAGAGCAGCTCCAACCGGGAGAGGTGTTGCCAACCTTGCAGAAGCATTTCTTTGGAGAGACCGTGTCCATTCATATCGGCCAGAGACAGCCCGACTTGGCGAAGTTCATCTAGGTCATTGAAACTGTAATGAAGGAAAGTAAATCAAACTTTGAGTTGTTACGATATCGTGAAACCTGTAATGAAATGTTAACGCTCTTAACTTAATTATATTATACTACCCTAGTGGCTCTACATAATAGCTGATCTTTGCTTCACTTCAAGTCTTAGTTTAAAGTATTGGATTTAAACACCTTCTTCATCATTCAGTTTCATAATAGGTGCAAAAACCAAATCTCGTTGCTGTGGACGCAGGCTGACGAAAGACAATTACTTAAAGAGTATCATTTATGTACATTGGACTGCAGAGAAATATAAGCGCATCTATCTCCTCCAGTAGATAGATAGGTCCTCGCAGCAGTATGGAGCGAGCGCCTTGTGAGCCTCTCCTGACCTCATCACCACATTTAGCGCCGCGGTACCGCAGCAGTTCCAGATCAAAGATCATGGTCTGCATGCACACGACCTAAAGGAGAACAGATACATTAACTAACGGTTTTTTCCTAGAGGAGAAGGCAGAAACTAAAATTCGCTTTTTGCTACGATTCGATGGCAAAAGGATTACAATAACTACGGGTACTAAGGATTGCTATAGAAGACACATTTCGGTCACGATTTGGTAGTTTCCAAGCTAATCTATGATTTTGATAACTGTTGATTTCGAAATTAATAAGGATTTCAGAATGTATGCTTAGTCAAAACTTACCTTGTCCCATGTAAAAGCCACTTTAGGCTTCCTCAGGCGTAATATTTCGGCGATAGGAGATTTTTCTATACGGTTGAGAGGTCCACCCCATCCAGCTACCAACTACAATTGCAACAACATCATAAATTAAAGTAGGTACAGTCACCAAAAGAGATAAGTAACCAGTGTCGTCGGGTATAGTTGAAGTTTAGTAAGAAACCGATGGATGTATTTAAATGAAAATTTGATAAATGAACTGTTTGTTTTCTATTAGGTTTTTCCCGTGGAAGTGGGCAGATACTGCAGAAGGCCACCTGCTACGATACTTACATGCTTGTATCCTTTTTGTGAACAAGATATGATTACGAATAAAGCTTACTCTTTCTCCAGCCTTAAGGATTTTCATTTTCCTGTCGAGCAGCACTCCGAAGGGGAAGAGCTGCAGTAGCAAGGAAGCTGGTACTGCTGGCAGCGGACATGGCAGACTCTTCCGTAGCATTAGTGATTGCACCTAAGATAAAAAGTAGTTTGCTATATAGATTGGTGGAATGCTGACCAAGGATTTTTTAAATGTTGTAAGATCTCAGCACTGTAACTTCTGTTTTGGGGTTGACTATCCCGAGTATCTTTATTTTATTTGAGTACATGTCTGACTGTCCCGTTGGTCTCGTGGTCACAAGCGCTACTGCTGAGCGTGAGGTCCTGGTTTCGATTCCCAGGGCGGGCAAAGTGTTATTGGGTATTTCAAATAGGAATTTCTTAGTGACAGCTCGGAGTTTGGAAGTTGGTGGTGTGATACCCATGTTAAGCCATTGGTCCTGCGCTTGATACCTCTCCGCTCGTGTCGGTTTGCATGTCGTTCCATCGGACTATGAGAGTGAGGGAACAGGGAGTGCACCTGTGTTCGCGCACACTCTTCTTGCATTATTATCTCCCGTGCCGAAGGCTAGTCTCAGTTGAGATTGGCTGCTATGGCTGAAATACTGGCTGGAGGACTATTATTATTATTATATTACATTAAGTAGTACCTACTTAATGTAGGCAGCATGCTCCAGTCAGTATTCCGGTCTCACCTTGTTTTGACATGTTAAAGTAGACACGTTACTCTACGTGACTTATCTATCTAACTAACTGATTATAAGAAACTCGGTGTCATTAATTTTGATATCAAGATCATGGCTGCGTAATATTGTCATTATGATTTTGAGATATTCTTTTCTTTAGGTACCTACTTCGAATCGAAACCTATGCGTTTTGATCTTCTTGTAATTTTATTTATTTCATCACCACTTCTCTCAAAACGACGAAGGGAAATAATAATAATAATAATATCCCTGGACAATTCACACAGCGCCATCTAGTCCCAAGCTAAGCAACCTAATGCTTGTGTTATGGTAACAAGATGGCTGATAAACTACTTATATACATTTTTTTTTTGTAAATACATACATATTATAGATAGAAAAACACCCAGACTCGAAACAAATACATGTAGGACTTACAAATATTTGTTCTGTGCGGGAATCGAACCCGCGACACGCAGCGCAGCAGTCCGATCGCTCAGCCACTGCGCTAACCGTGTTGTCAAATATCGTGAGGAAACCAGTATGTCCTAGAACCAAAAATTCAAAGACACTTGACATCCACCACCGTGCTGGACCCGCGTGGTGGATTATGGCCCACTTCCTCTCACAGACAGGAGGTCTGTGTCCCAGCAGTGGGAACAGTATAGGCTGATAAAACTGTAATTTTATTATACTAGCCAAAATTTTACAAAGATATTTTATACTAGCCAATGTTATTCTAATACCTACTTATATTATTTCTACGTATCATGTATTTCAAAGAGAAAACATCTCATATTATATTCAGGGTTCAACCTTTAATTTGGCGAAGTAAACAGTCCGCGCGGAGAGTAAATTCATGTTGTTGCTATGTATGTACATTTATGTGCCTCGTTTATGTGTATGCGAGCTGGATGGCGTACTAAAACTCTACTAGTATGTAAATAGTGTAGGAACGCTACCGTCTACCATGCTCTAACTAAAAGCCAAACATGACTACCTACCTACTTTGACTTCCTGTACAAATCCTCACCTGATCCGACAATTTTGCACGGAAAGTTTTAATTTTTTTTTTGAGATTTTAAGGCTTCTAGTTTTCTATATACAGACTAAAGGTGATTGGTGGTGATGATTCAAGACTTTTCTAACTATAAACTTGGTACAGTAACGAGCCTTTAGCTGCGGTTGCTCCCGAAATTAAACGAGAAACTCAGATAAGTAGTTAACATTTATTACCTAGACCAAATAATGCTGCTAATACTAACATATTTAAGTCATTTGTTACTTGTTATTAAATATAAAAAATAATAATAAATATAAATATCTTTTGGAGCACAGAAAGCATCAGTATAACCTTATTTTAATAATATTTTTGCATGATTTTATAAAAATATTAAAAAAATTATTTAATATAATAAACGAAATAATTTAAATAATTTCAAAGATACCATTTTTGTGTAATAAGTATGTCGGTAAGAATTAATTAAAAGAAATAACTGCTCCTCAAGAGTCTAGTAGAAAAGTTTCTCATTAATTAACTGCGTAAATGAAATAGTACTATCTACTTAGTGAGAAAAGAGATAGCTTAGGTAACATTGTAGCTGCTAAGTGATTGCCTATATGAGTAAGTACATACAGGACCTACTGAGCATTTATTTTATTTTATTTTATTAAATAGGAACAACAAACAGCTACATTATGCAATATTATAAACAGAAAAACAAAAAATACTTAAGTAATAATGTAACCTACAGCGCTGTTCACAGATTACCATTAATAAATAAAACCTTAGTCACTTGGTAGTGAACAGTTCATGCTGTTCATTTATTAGCTAAATCTACTATTTCATTAATTATTGTATGGCTACTTATTTTCATTGAAGTGAAAAGTGTTATCAAAATCAAAATCAAAAGTCATTTATTCAAATTAGGCTGAGAATCAGCACTTTTCGAACGTCAAAATTACAAAAGACAGTCCCCCAAAAACGCCCGCCCTTCGCCACTTCCTAGTGCTATCGCTGGGAAGAAGAAGTGGCGGAACAAACTCCCCAGCAGTTAGTGGGTTTTCTAACTCTTTGGGGAATACAGGCGGTACTATTAGTTAGCTTTTAGTCCTTTACGTGGTCAAATGTAACTATTTTTCAGTCGAATCGATAAAACAATTTGTTGAATTTGCAAACGTTCCACTGGCCTTACCGCAGGGACCAACCGGTTGGAAAAATAAATGGAATGGAATATTAAAATTCCAATCCATTGGTCCCGTCGGAATGTCCTTTGGGACCAAATTCAATCAGTGTCGGGCGTCCGGGGTCATCACAAAGTCTCGAATTTGCGTTTTGATTCTTATTGTTTTCATGTAACAAATTCAGAATGAGTGAAAATTGCTTTGAATCGACTGGTGTTCAGATACTTAGATAAAAAAAATACTCTTTATTGGTCATCGTATAATTAAAAGGACACAGGAATGTAGAAAAAAAATCCTGGTTAGATTAGGCTAAAGTACCTACATACATTTTGTTTATTTCATTTCTTTCCTCCGAACCGGTGGAATCAAATTGAATCTTTGAAATCGTATTTTTAATGTAGTTCTTTGTTGTCATAAAGTAGAAGGTCCCGCGACCAGTCCCGAGACAATGGCAAAGTCAACAATAGTCAGTCAATGCGACTGTTTTGGTGCAAACGATTCTGATCATTACTCTTGCTCCTTAAAAGGTGTGTTAATTGTTTGCAGGTAAATTACAACTGTGTTTCGTAACGTATCCTACGTTACGAAACACAGTTGTAATTTAGCTAGCCGTGTGGTCTCCTAACATATCCCAGGATATAAGATGATAACGATATGATTCTACCTTTTTTGTCTAAGTTAGTTGAGTCAAAGAAAGTAGGATTCATTCAGATTCATAGAAATGGAATGAATGGATTTTTTTTTTCAGATTATATGAATGCCACCGAAAACAGTTATGATTATATTCTAATAATATTTAAAAATATAATTTATGTGTTTACATTGATTCATAGATTCACAGTCACGAGCATAATGTTTTCTGAGAGGTGAAACATATTTTACAACCAACCCGCACTGGGCACGCGTGGTGGATTACGGCCCACTCTCAGTGGGAACATTATAGATTGAGTATGTATGTATGAAGTTCTTAACGACCACCGCCCAAAGTTATCAATCTTTAAAATCCAGATTATTCTATTTTGGATACGTGAAGGCTTGGAGAAAACTCTGCCTACAACAGTATTGAAGCCAGGCGGTGTATGTCGCTTGTAAGACAAAACCACATTTAATCGAGCTGAAATTGAACTAATGCCTATTAATGGTACTGTGAACAGTACGAAACGAGCAGTCATCTGTGAACTAATGTCACACGATCAATGCCAACTAAGCGTCTAAGCCATTCCATTGTCTGTGCAGTAGGTATAGTACGGTTTAATATATTTGTACAGCACCGTACCCCATTATCTATCTCTATCCAGAAGCAGTTCCTGTATTTGGAAACATCTAACGGTCTGCAGTATGCAGGTCACCCAAAATACGCTACATCGTTATCGTCATTATTATCACCCACATCCCGACTTCACCCACCGCTGGGCATCGGCCTCTCTTTGTTCCATAATGTGCTTACCTTCGTCAGAATAATAACTTAAAAAAACACTATGTCATCCGACGAAATTGTGGACTGGTGGATGAAAGTGGTGTTGATGGTACATACATCTATGTATTACTGTCCAGGTTAAGAATGTTTGGAAACATGCTGATTTAATTGTATAATTGATAATTTTTATGACATTAATTTTACATTCTATGATTAGTGATTACGTTAACTCACACACTAAATTATTAGCTGTAGGAAAATCATCTACTTTATACCTAATATTTCTAAATATGTGAGGACCATGTATCTATCACATAATTAATTTACCTGTTTTCCTCAAGGTTTGTAAAGTTAACAGATATACTCGTCGGCAAGCTTATTAAGTACGGTAACAATAGAAAAAGTAACTGTCTCATTAGTGACAGTTGAGCTGGATTGATAACAAATAATATGAATACATTTTTCATTTCATTTTTCATATTTATAATAATAAGTAGGGATTGATAACAAAAAATATGAATACATTTTTCATGTTATGTCATGTTACAGAAGATCCTGATGATGATAGGAATCTGTATTCAAATTAGAGAGAGTTTCAAACAATGATTTGTCACTACGCATATTATAATTAAGGATCGTAACCCCTGATTTTATGTCTGCATACACCGAAATTGGGGCATTGTTTCATTACAAATGCCATTATTTTAGTACTGCAAGTGGCAATTTTACGATCAGTTCGAGTATCATCTATTTTGTTGGAAATATCTCTTGATTAGTTTCAATTAGTTTCGTTTCTTTGGAATTTAGCTGATAGTCTCGTAATTTAATAAACAGAATATATATATTATATGTACATATTGAGCAGAAGACCAATTCTCGTTATTAAAAATGTTCAAAATTTAATCGTAATCTCATCTCAATGACAATCAATGTCGAAAACTGGGGAAACTAGAGGTATTTTTGATAAATTGGGACTTGAAGATCGGGATTGTGAACGTTCTTAATAAAATTACGGGAATTGCCCCTCTGGTCAGTAACCCGAAGAATTCTCAGCTTCTTAGATATCAGTTACAGGCACCAGTTGTCAGTATTACAACCTGAGAATTTCTAATTCATCAAGTTAGTCAAATATGGGATAGGATGACCCAAGATTCGTTTCCAATATACCTACTTATATTAAAAGTATGTTTGGTTACTGTAGTGAATTTGTTTCATCGTATGTATATGTATGTGTCGGAAATAGGTCAGTCATACGTTTGAAGATTCGGGACGCTAGCACCAGGTGGCGCTTAACAGTCTAGCCTAAGTTTGTGGAAGTCGACGAGAGCGCTACAGAGCCGTGTGAAAGGCTTCACACCGTTGCACTTCGCACCACTCTTAACCAGCGGAAATCGGTCGGACAACATGTGCTCAGAAAATATCTCGCGTTCCGCATCATCGTGTCGTGTACCTACAGTGTGTGAGTCGCTAATGTGACTAACTTGTTCGTAAATTATAGTCTGATTTGAACTGCAAACGGTTTTTCTATTGCGCAATAACCAACACTACCCATAGTACGCCCACAGTAATTAAAATATGCTGATGATAACGAGAGACACGTACTTTTTCGTCATATACATACGTGGCACACCCAAGGATTTAATTAAGTTGAAACACAGGCAGTTATCCAGTTTACAAGTCGATAGCAATTTGGGGAACCCGTGAAAGCTACTGTTATTTATTTATAAGCGTTGTGTCGCAATATAGACGGGCTTAATACAGTGACGTAACAGGTACAGGGACAATAGCCTCTTCTGAATAGCTGTTTACTGTAACGAGATTGGTTCATTACGGAGAGAAGTATTGGCGATTTATTTTGTATTTCTTTTTTATTTAGCCCTGTGAGCGTTCAATTCGTTTGATTGGTTTTAAGCGTTGTTGTAATGTAGACTTTGTGCTTGAGAAATAACTCGACGATGGATATAATTTGTTTGTTTGTATTTATGTTTTGTCACGTTTCTGTCTTCTTTGCTAAGGGGTTGTTTATCACAAAGTCTGTTGTTGTTAGGGAGATGCTGGCTCCTGTTGGTGACGGGTGGAATGAATGATTATATCAGTCTTTAGATGATTAGGGGTTGTCATGTCAAGATTGGGGCGGATTATGTTGATGGTTTTGTCGGCATAATACCAACGTGTTTGATCCTTATATATTTTTGGGATCGTAAAAATAAGGGAGTAAGCAAGGTCGGGGATTGTCCTATGAAGTGATCCAGTTTCAGTTTGCTGAGAAATTATGGTCAAATAGATAACAACTAAGCGGTATTTTCCAGAACAAGTTCTCTGTCTCGTTCTTTCACATTCAATATGGCAGTTTCCAACTCTCCCTGGCAACAAAATGTAATTAATGGACACAAAACGTCAATATCATGTTTTATTAATGAGTCATGTGTCTTACATAACTGTCACTAATTATGTGTGAAGTTCGTAACTTTATACTGAGCTTAATTTGAAAAGATACAATGGGCCAGACTCGGAATACTAACTCGCCTAGCACTCATTCAGCTACAGAAATCTTTGGGTTACAGAAAAATATGATTTTAAAGACAGTCGGAAACAATTGATAATAAACTTCTGGCTCTAACTGGTAAAGAAAGAAAGAAAAAACTTGCGGCGAACATGACGCATTAAAAGAACACGAACACAAAGAAAAACAAATTGGGGAAAACATGCGTCACATTTACGCAATACGGCCATCGCTCAGCATAATGCTAAGACCTTATACGAGACAGAGCCCCAGCGCTGGTTTTCAGGGATAGCCGGCGATTGGTATCGATCTATTATGGATATAAGAGAATGGTGTAAAAGAGTTTGAATTTTTGAAGGTCAGCCTTACTAAAAATTAAGTAATCTAGATGTTAATAAAATTATGTGGGTACCTACTGAAGTTACCATAGAAATCCTAAGTAAGAGTCTCACAATCACGATCTATAATGATTTTTTTCTGCAATCTGAATGAACTTTTACTAAACGAGAAGATGGCTAGTAACATAGTTGTGTATTTATATGTTCTTTAATGGACCGATTATAGTACCCTGTGGAACACCTTCGATTTATCGAACACTTTTATCCTATTGTGTTGGAAATGCTACTTAAAAGATGTACAAAATACTTACATAATCACTGTTATCAAACTCCAGCCTCAGAACTGCGACGTAGTAGTTTCCCTCCATGCTTTCTTTTACTACGGACACCTTCAGTTTCAGCGAGAATATGTCCTCTGCTATCTCGTACAGCTGACCTGAAATGTGACGTTACTTTACTACCAACGCAACGGCTAAAAAGCAGGCACAGTTTCTTGAAATCGATAGCGTCTCTGTCAGGTAAACCGGCCGATGCCAGTTGCAAATTATGTCAGGATACCTTTTCCCCACCTACTCACTAATTTCCACCAAACGAGCATCTTCCTGCAGGGTGAAAGTCCCTGAACCGTCTCCGTACCCAAGTGGAAATATGTAAGTCGAACCTCGTAAAATGGGGCTACCTCGACGGAACGGCAGTATAACGTGGAGCTGAGTCACAAACTATGCCCACTAACAGAAATCGGCTAGAAGTCCTCATCATCATCATCATTGCCTCTTTGATACCTTAGCTTTATAACTTACCCATAAGATAATGTGTGTACCCAGTCCTTCCACTGCTGTACACGAGCTCAGCGCCGTGCCTGTGCGCACGAGTGAGCTGCATGCTCGGGGAGCGCATACGCGGGAACGTGAAGCGCATGCGCTGGTGGATGTTGTCCACGGACTGCAGGAATGTGCAGAAGTAGCGGCCAGTCGCGCGGATCATTGTGTCGTAGCTGATGAAAAAGATGGACAATCAAAATAGATAAAGGGATATGAATAAACATATGTGGGGACTGCCAACGCATTTGGGGGATGAACTGCTTGCGTCCATAGGATCTACTTGAGTTACGACTACCCTACACACTATCCCAGGGTAGTGCTAAACAAGCAGTAATAATAATGGTAGTAGGCCATAGCATCGGCTGCCGACTTAAAAGTTACCACCCACCAGACAAAGCCGTGCCGCCAAGCGATCCGTCGTGCCTCATTTGGGACTGGTAGAGTGCCCAAGTCCTGGAAGTTTGCCAACGTGCAGCCCATGCCAAAAAAAGGCAGTCGTACCGATCCTAGCAACTATCAGCCGATTTCAATAACCTCCATACTCTGCAAGATTATAGAGCGTGTGTTGAACTCGCGCCTCGTGCCATACTTGGAAGGTAACGATCTCCTCAGTGACCGACAGTACGGATTTCGCCGCAATCGGTCTACTGGGGACCCACTAGTGTATGCCACTCACTTGTGGTGCGAGGCCCTCGGGAGGAATGGTGAAGCGATTGCCGTCTCCTTAGACGTCTCGAAGGCCTTCGACAGGGTATGGCACGCTAGCCTATGAGTAAGCTTCCAGTGTACATTTTCCCTGGTTGGACTGGCTGAGGAAAAGGCTTCCTGAGTGAACGGTCTCTCCGAGTTATTGTCGACGGATGCTCATCGGAGCCCATGACGACTAATGCCGGCGTTCCTCAGGGGGCTTTTCTCTCTGCAACTCTTTTCCTGCTGCATATCAACGATCTGCTGATGCCCGGAATTTATGGGTATGCAGATGACAACACAGTTGTAGAGCCTGCCGAGCCTGCCGAGTGCTCGGGCTTGTTAGGAAGTAATCCGGTCCGAAAGAGAGGCTATGGTAGAGCGTACGAATGTACGTATGCACTTCAGGCAGTCTCCAAGTGGGGCGATGCCAACCTTGTGGGATTCAACGCCGCCAAAACATAAGCGTGTCTGTTCACCGCTTTTTTAGTTAAGACCAATCTACTAAGCCTGGAGCACAGGTGGTATTTCGGCATTCTGGAGAGTGTCCGCGGGAATTACTTGACGTAATTCCGCTATCACCGTTCCCTCATCGGATAACCCGTCGCACGGCGAGTGTCGACCCTTACGTTGTTGACACCACTACGATCCGGACGAAGCGTTTCGCCTCGTCGTTCATACCGCGTCCTTCGAGGGACTGGAACAATTTGCCTGCAGCGGTCTTCCCATCCGATTATAATTTATAAGGGTCTTCAAGGCTAGAGTGAATAGGCTCATAATAAATTAGTGCGCTTTACCATCAACGATTGCATCACTGCTTTTCATCAGGCGGGATCGCAGTCAAGCACTAGTTTATATCATTAAAAAAAAATGTCTTACCCAAATATATAGGACACGCAGGGTTGTTACAACACCCGGTCCCATGTTAAAAATCCGAGATTTCGGACTGCTACCTACTAAAATTTGCCTGATGAAAAAACCAAATACAATTTTACCCAACCTAGGGATCGAAGTCATAAGTTCATTATGGCTCGCCTTTCAAAGCCGGGTTCAAATCCACAGTTTTCACTGTTGTCAGCTTAAGTTTAATCTCTACTTTCCAAACCTTCCTAACTTAGCTTAATGACCACGATTCGAATGGGCTAAAACGGGAGATTTCTTGAGTTTGAAATCTGACTATTTTATTAATGCTATCATATTATGAACTAACTAAGTACAAGTAGAAAAATAACCTGCTAGTTTAAATAAACTATCTATTCATTTGCAAAGTTTTGAATATCCATTCAAAACCGAGCGTCGTGAATATCGATTATATATTAAAAAAAAATAGGGGTCGGTATAAATAAATACAGTGGTTAAATACGGGTTCTCAGATTTTCTTAAAAACTCACTTTCAGGTCGACCTTATTATAAGTAAGTGTGTGGGTCATATTTTTTAAAATTGTATGTCTGAATAGAAATCTTTACTAATGTAAATCCGCTATCGGGGTCGGATCTTATCGATGAGGCATAATTTGGAGGCTTGAGCCTCTAACGATTTGAATGACAGCTCGATATTGGCGGGGCCTTAAATAAATTTGATCTGAGACCTTGTAATATGGTAAGTGCTATATTATGTATGTTACGAAAACGATTTGCCGGGACAATGCGGAGATAGAGGCCTTTAACCCTGGGATATTACCCGTCTATCCTTAAGTAAAAAACGACGTAAAGAAAGCTTATGAAACATCTCTTATCGAGAAAATATCAGAGCCTTCGAGCCGAAAATCCGTAAAAGTATCTTAATTTACGCAATTTGGAGATAATGTGCACTTAACTTTTATCTAATAGCATCTTTGTTGCTATAAACAAGTAGAAAATGCTATTAAAGAGAATGCCATTTACGAAATCTTTAACTTACCCGTAATTACTGAAGAACTTCACGAAACATCTGCCGAAGAAATGCATCACTTTCTCAGGGGTTCCGAACTTCTCCCTCATATAGTTGAGCTTGTCTCCACTAACTAGGGTGATGCTATTCATCCGCTGCCGAGAGGGGATCATGGACCCTCGACGTTTGTACACGTCCAGAGCAACCGTGCAGCTAGTTTTACGTGGTGCAGGCGGCTTTAGTATAGAGTTTATTTTAACAGTATCAGTTTCTGCAGACGCTGGTTCGGAAGCAGGAACCAGCTTTTCCACAGCAGCGCCTTCTCCAGCAATTTCACTTTGCGTTGGTTCCTCCACTTGGCTTGTTTCAGGGATAGGCTCTTCAACTGTCTCCTTAACCTTGTGGTTTTCGAACTTGAAACCAAGACTCCTCCTGTGGAACTCGCGGGCGACAATTTCAGCTTCCTCTCTGATTCTGGTTTCATTGATTCTGCCCGTAGACGCTGCCACTGATGACCGTATCTCTTCTGACGAATTGTATGCTTCGATTTCTTTTTTGGTGACGTTTTTTAAGGCGTTGGTGGCTGTGAAGGGGCACTTGTAGCTTTGTGTTCTGTTGTCGGTGTGGACCGAAGCACTTCGCCAGCTTGGTTTGATTTTTATTGATTGTTTCCTGGGAGCTGGGCTGCTTGATCTAGATGGTGCAGGGCTGTTCGGATCTTTAGTGATTAATCGAGCTAGAGCGCTCGCGAGTCGCAGCATCAAGGCATCTGGATATTGCTAAAACACGAAGAAAAGTAGTTATTAGTTACCTGATTAGATAGATACATTACTTTTGTATACTCGTAGGCAGGGATGTAGATTATAAGTTACCTGAGTGGCGCTGAAGACAGTATTCCTCGCGCCTGATTCCCGAAGAATCGTCTCCCATATTTCTTCCCCACATTCTTCCTATAAAATACAACGCTTTTAATTTATAGAAAAAACAATCGTTCCTACTTTAGAGACAGTTCAAATCTCTACCAATAAATTGTTATGTGTTGTAATAGCCGTACCATATAATCATGGCGGTATAAAAATAATAATTAAAGCTTAGTATTCCATTCACGTATTCCCATGGACAGTTATTAATATTTATTTCGTAATAGGGCGCGTGACGTCGGACTTCGCGACTTTTATTTGCAACCGTAATGTCACTTGTTTGAAACACTGATGGCTTTCCGTGGTCCGGCTGGGAATTATGTTTGTTTTTCACGACTTTGTGTCGTTCGCGGCACATTTGGTATATTTCTCGTTATATGACATGAAGTGAAATAAAAAACTACTTCGATCATCCCTATTTGCCGCTTCAGGCACAATACCAAACGTATTCAAGAATTTCCTTTAAGAAAATCCCAGAGACTACCATTTGGGTTTCTATTTACGTGATCCGTCCTTTCGTGACCCTTCGCTATTTTTATACATACCTAAGGAAGGCATTGACATGCCTATTTCAATTTTGCTCCTTTATGGTCTGCATTACTTTCATTCCTTTACATAAGAATGAATAAACTAAAACTAATGAGATCTTTAAACAAACAAAAATCAAATCTAGCATTTGATCAACAACACAACACAACAACAACAACCTCTTCTGCAACACAGTTTTTTATTACTAGCGGAGGAGTCAAAGAATTCTATCATTTGTTGTACGTACAACTTGTTTTATGTCAATAAATAATTTTTGTGTTTGTATTTATGATTGATCGAATCATCGTCAATAACATATTTCGAAGTACTTAAATGTCGTATAATTTACACAACGCTATTTACAAAATTAGAACCAATATTTAAGATCGAAGAAAATCTTTACTGCAAAGTTTTCGCCATCGCCAAGCCAAACCAAAATTAATAAGGAATCCGAATCCAAATTAGAAAATGGAGCTGCAAGTGCTCAAGACAAAGACAAAGTTCTGGGAGCTATTCCATTTGTCTTAGTTAAACGTGTTCTTGGCATTTTATTTGATAAATCTCAAGGTTTTTAATTGCAACGGAGTTTTGGAATTCTTTTGCAAATTAAACATCTTCTTAATCATTTGACTTCTATATTTTTAGGTATCTTTTTAGGCATTTCAAGGAAGGAGAGTGCTGTAATATTTGAAAATTGTAATTCGATAATGAAGTTGAATGGATTCGACAGATTTTATCAAGTTTGAACATGAATAAACTTATAAAAATAAAGATTTTATATCCTATTCGAAACGCTGAAGGACCTGCAAAACCTAAAATAGTTACCTATTGAGTAATACGGTACCACTTCTTAGTAACACTTCAGATCAGACTTTCAGGCTTCACATACGCACGGCACGTTGTTATATGTGTGTGTGTATACCTATTAATATTATTTTTAGAGGAAAACCAGCCATGCCAAACAATGTAGCAATGCATGGATGCTGCCAGCCTTTTGGGCACTGTTCCTGTTGACGGCGATGCGGACGAATTTTTTGATGCCCTATGATTATTTTGCTCATTTTTTCACATGACATTATTTTAAATGTTAGCTTATACAAGAGGAAAAAATTATGACTTTGTATGTAATCTTAGAAACTACTGATCCGATTCCTAAAATTCTTTCACTAATTTGGAGCTTCAGAAACATGAAATTTTACGCGGACGAAGTCGTGCGCAGAAGCTAAATTCTTAGACTTATAACACATCGTGATTTATATTTGTCCTAGCATTTATTAACGCACCAATGATCGCACCCGTGGACATAAACATCCGGATTTGGAACAAACATGCGTCTTCAAAATAGACTTTCCTATGAAAATATATGTATTGTATAAGCTATAAAGAGGATACGGGCTTCCACTCCCTTCCGGTATTTGTAGGAGTAATTATTTAATTGCCGCCTTATTGCCACCACGACCATAACGACCAACATATAGATAATTAATTGCCCTCGTCTGCGTTCACACGCAACACTTGGAAGTTAAGGAAAAATACAGTAATGTTGAAACCTAATAAATAATCTTATTCTTCATGTAGCTGGCTCAAGATTTGAAATACTATCGATTTCAAATCTTGTTGCCCAAAAATTTGCCACTTCCACGACGTCCTCGGTGGCAGCGCAGAGGTCATTTTGACTGCATGTTTTGGGACACAGAGGGCAGGATAGGAGGTGAAGCAAAATTTGTGACGTAGGTTCCTACTGCCGTTCCGTTGAGCTAGTTCCACTTTACCAGGTGGGAGTTACATCTTCCAACTTGTGTCCGGAGACGCTTCAGAGACTTCCAAGTGGACCACGAAAGGTGACACCTTCCAAGGTTGGTAGATGCTCCTCTGGTCGGAGATAGTATATAGGAGGGGGAAGAGTATCCTGCCACAGTTTGCAACGGGCTTCGGCCGGGATTCCTGGTAGAGACGCTGTGGATTTCAAGAAGTTGTGTCTGCTTTTTAGCCGTTCCGTTGGCAGTTCTGTGCCTGATAGTGGGTGTATTATGTTTGAGATACATGAATTAAGATTAAGGGTTTTTCCCAAAAGCGATAGAAACCAGTCGTAGCAGAAAGCAAACCACTATCCGATATTCAGCCGGATAGTAAAATAAGGACAAATGAAGCCGGATAGTTGCCGAATCATAACTTTTAGTTTACCCTACGCAGCGTTGAAACCTAAGCTATTTCATTTATGAACGGTGTTCATAAACCTACCAAGTCTCATATCTCAGAGAAATGCGGCATCATGCGCTGAGCCTGGAGTCATAATATTCGACTGAAGAGCTAAGAAGGCGTGTTATGACCGCTTAGCTCAGATTTTTTGAGTCTCGAGCGTAGACGACGACATTACATATCTCCGTACCTACAGCAATGCTATATTGTATCCTCCACCCTGAAGGTAGCTGTAGCCTCCTTAGTGTCGAAAGAAAAGCTTCTCGGATCTAAATTACGTAGTGAAACATCGTTGCGGTATTCTGATGCTGTAAAAATTGTTTTTTTATATAGGAGTAAAGAAATAATAAAAGAGTTTTAATATTCTTTTTATTATTGTTTAGTTACTTCACCTCAGCAAGGGCTTGTGGCTAAGTTATAACAGCCGCAAGGGTCGATCGATCGACTCTCGGTCCGTGGATGGGGGACCATCTTACATACCGAGACGCCTCCGTGCCTCGGAAAGCACGTTAAGCCGTTGGTCCTGGCTGTCCTTCGTGGATCTTTGACAGTTGTTACGGGTCGCCAGAAGCCCGAAAGTCTGACAACCAGTAACTTGGTTGTGGAGGTCAGATAGGCAGTCGCTCCACGTAAATTCAGTGGCATCCAGTTAGACTGGAAGCCGATCTCAAGAATAGTTGGGAAAAGGCTGGGCAGATAGAGTTACTTCACCAAATATGTCAGCATACGCAGAGAGACAGATTCGCAGAGCTGGTTTTCTTACACGAGCCATATTAAATGAATAGTCAGTGTTAGAAAAGACACGCGGAAAAACGGAAAATAACATGGTTAATTATTTGTGTCTAATCAAGAGCCTTCAGAAAACGATATTGTAATTTGTAGGCCTATTTTGCTAATTCAAAAATGTAATGTACTTAATAAACAACCGGGTCCACTTTAGCTCTGGATCGAAAGAGCTGGAAGTCATGAGGAGAGGCCTTTGTTCAGCAGTGGGATGATGCAGGCTACAACTTTTCAATAACTTATGTATACCGATGGGTATTAATATATATCAACAAAAATCATATAAGTTTAGACAGAAGATGAACCTTAAATATGATTTTCTTTTCTTTTTTTTAAAAAAAAGAACCTTGCCCCACACTATGAATTTCTCCTGTGTCGTGGGTGCGTTTACAAACATTTAAACTCACATACACAAACAGCCAGACCCGGAACAACTACGAGTACTTGTAGGCCATACTACAAATATTTGTTCCGTGCAGGAATCGAACCCGCGACACTCAGCGCAGCTCAATCGCTTAATCACTGCGCCACAATAGAACCTTCCGAAGTGGCAAAGAGTTAAATATTCTCGGAACTACGGTCAAAGGTTTCCGTTTGTCCGCGTGCCCTAGAAATAGACTAGCTCTTACAAAGACGCCGATCTATATTACACTGGAGTTTAGACTTATGCAGATCCATCATCTGCCTATCCTTTTCCAATGTTGGGGCGGCTTCCAGTCTAACCGGGTGCAGGTGAGAATCAGTATTTTATCGTGTTACCCAGTTACTGGGTAACACGATATTCCTTGGTTGAAGCAGTTGGTGGCTGGTGGTGGTGGCCTGGCTATATTAATATTTATGGCAACTAATAAAATATAAACAAGAAAATATTCAGAGTTTGTATACTATACAACCCCACCCTGGTTTGGCCAACTTTTGATTAATTAAATTTCCAAATTACCTGTTCTTGGTGGTGTTCACATGATCTGACCTAGATTATGTCTGGAGTTTAAAAAGGACTGTGATCAGAGTTTGTTTCGGCCTTTCTCATCTAGTTTTTAAAATATGATTGACGTGTCAAAGTGTTTGTACAAATCTACTTACAAAAATAAAATCATTTATCATTTAGGTAGTTGCGTATGGGTATGAAATAGGTCCATTATTTAGGTGGTTTTGCTTGTCACTGACCACATAGTAACTACACATCGCGCAACATACACACAGATGTAATAATAGAACTAACTACAAACTAACTAGGGACGTAAGTATCCCATGACCTTTTTAATATGCCTCGAATATCTATGGCCTTTACTAATGGTGCACTACATAACAATATAATAACTATCCTATCAGATAAAACATTTGGGGAGGTGTCGAGGTACGCCTAGGAATGCTAGGCATGGCTGGCTAGGTCTTGGATGAATTCATGAGAAATTGCTCGCAAAAGGTAACACAGAATAACAATATGGGAAAGATCTTAGTCTAGCAGTAGGAACAGTAGACAGTAATTTAAAGTAATCAAGGATTTGTGAATAGGAAAATAATTTATGGAAGCTTACCACTATGAAGTGCTGAACACTCTCCAGTAACCATCCGTACATCTTGGATATTACAGTTTACTCGTAGTTTAGGTTCGTTTTTAATTTTTAATTTTTTACAAGACACGCTAACGTAAAAAAATCGAAGATAAATAATGTTGGTAGACGTAGAACGCACAAATCTAAAAAGCAGAAACATCAATGAAATAAAATATTCTACATGAAAAAACAAGTAAAAAAAAAAATCACTTGGACAAAATAATTTGCAAGTGATTTTAAATTACAATTTTAGTATTTCTATGATGGATTAATTGGAAACCCATGTGGATACCAATCCTAATTGTAAACCCCTACTATAAAAAAAGACTTTAATGACTTTAATCTGCCTGTAACGTAATGAATCCCGCAATCATCAGTAAGCCACAGCCTAATTTTTCGCCAACTAATGACACTGACAAACGACCAGTGTACAAGTTTTGATACACAGACTTTTGTTAACGTTCTTCGCAACCTTGAGTCGCGTTTACCCGGTAAGGCTTTCGCGGGACTACTGAACGGATAAGGGAGCGAACTGATAGGTACTTAATATTCTATAGCCAAGCTGCCTTTGATGTACGATGTGCAAAGAAATATTTAGTAACTTATTTAGTGTACCTTGACTAATGAAAGATTCAGAAGTTATGGTTAGCAAAACGACAGTAAATTAAAAAATGCAATAAGAATTTTGAACTATTTGCTGCCCTGCCTTGTCTGATATCTGATGATGCTTTGGAGACAGTTACTAACAAGCGCAACTGTAGAGTATAGGGTCCTGGGTCCGATGCTAATACCATGCTAAGCTATAGGTCAAAGTAACATGTCATTGAGTTTTCCTATTAGGAGTTTTATATTATTAGCCCGGAGTCTAGTTTTGTGTCCAGCTGATGACACATGGCTTTACCCTAAGGCATGGTCCCTTTGGAGGATTCAGTTGTGATTTTCTACAAGATATGTTATCTTATGGTTAATTTGGACCTGATTCGGAATGTAGCCATTCATATAATGACGTCATGAATACGATTGATCAATCAACAAGTTGATAGTGAACTGAATTGGTTCGCTTCGGCGAAGCGCATTGAGGGCAATTGTCTGTTATGTCGCCCTTCGAAGGACGCGTGTCTCGGACCATTCATTTACCGTTTATGTTTATCAACTATGTACATGTATAATGTAATAACTATACTGTTGGGATATTTTTAGTTGTATGTTACTAAGCTTTAAAGTCACTGTTCAAATCAAATCATGTATTTGCATAACACCGGTCTGTCTGTAAGGAAATGGCAAATTGATAACCTGGGATGCCGTCATTTTACATTGAAAGTAAAAGTATGCTTTCACATTTCATCGGGAAGGGATTGCATTTTATGGAGCATAATGTATTATGGTGGTGGCGAGATGACCTGACCTGGACGCGTATCGCGGTACCGCGAGGACTGGATCGAGGTGGCGTGGAAGTTCCTGGAAGGACTTGGGAGGTCTTTGTCAAGCAGTGGCACAAAATAGGCTACACAAAAAAAAAGTTTTTTTTATCAGTATTGGAGCGGTAGTTCCATAGTAAAATAGTACTTAGGTATACACTAAACATCATCACCAGACATCATATTAATTAGGTCATGTTATCTTTACGGTAACTTTATCTATGTGAAGAACTTATCATTTTCCGGCTCGAATGCCCAACACATACATTTTTTAAACCACAAGCCACTTGCGGTTACCAGAACTGATAACTAGTAAGCCTACCAAAAATATTTAGTATATAAGAGCCGGCTACATGCTGAAAACTGTAAACATAGTTGTATACTTCAAGTTGGTAAGTAGCTCTGTTTTTGATATATTCTTTTTTAGGATTTCGAGCCTTCTTTTACTTCTGTTGCGCCCCACAGTTTCACCCGCATAAGTTTCGATCCCGTGGGAATATCGGTTATATAAAACATCCTGTGTTAATCCTGGTTATAAACTATCTCTGTGCCAAATTTCATTCGAATCCCTTAAGTCGTTTTTGCGTCCATCCATACAAACTTTCGCGTTTATAATATTACTAGCTGCGCTCCGCGGTTTCACCCGCATAAGTTTCGATCCCGTGCCAATATCGGGATAAAAAGTATCCTGTGTTAAAGGATACTTTTTACAGGATAAAATTTGGCACACAGAAAGTTTGGCACCAGGGCCAAATTTTATCCAAATCCGTTCAGTAGCTTTGGCGTGAAAGAGTAACAAACATTCATCCATCCATCCATCGTTCCAAACTTTCGCGTTTATAATATTAGTAGGATAGGATAGTTGATAGGAGTAGGATTAATTAAATTTAATTTTTGTCAGTCTGTTTGGTTACATCCACATAACCCTAAGAGAGAGACCAAATAGGCCAGCAACGACGAAACGATCGTTCGTTGATTCGTTTCGGTCCGAGGTCTTAGGATTATTTTTCTATATTCTCACAGATTTTTATTTTTCATTGTTTATAGATTAATCTACGCACTGAACTTCGACATGCGTTCCATTACCGTCTGGAAGCTTGCCAATCGACCAAACTACACCACCAACATCGACAAGCGGTTCCCTTACTCCGAAGTTCCTTACCTCGGAGAGTACGACTTGGTGAAGATACCTGATTCCCTCAGTGAAGTGATTCAACATGTTGACTACTGGGGTGAAGGTAAGGTCGTATCTGAAGAGGGTATACGCGGCTTCTCGAACTGCTACAATGTCCATCATCAGTACCAACTGGTCAGCAGCGGCCCGGACCTAGACAGCAAGATACCGAACAGGATCCCCGTCCTCAGTGACACCAACTGCGACACCAGCAGCTATATCAGAGACGGCTCCGTTCTCACTGTTACCGTCATGGGAGCAAAGATGACCAGCAGCTGCGCTAAGGACATCGCTCGCATCGTCAACAGAGATCAAGGCAAGGTGATCGTGTACGGAGTGCAAGGCGACTCTCAAGAGATCTCGGAGCTCGCCGTCGAATTGAGGAAAAAAGGCTTGATCTCTAGTCCTGGTGCAACCCTGCCTCGAGAACTTCAAGGATTGACATACTATGATAGTCACGTGGCTTTTCTTAATACTCTCACTGTTAAGGAGGAATGGTATAATCAAGTTGTTAACAGTAATTATGACATTGCGGTGAATATGGCCAAAAACTTTGAAACTACTGGTGGTGAATTCATCAATGAAATAGTAACGAGGCTTATCAGCTCTGCTCCACGAAACGTCATGTCCCTGACGTATAAATTGTGGCACAGTGGGGCTAAAGATATTGTTCGCCATTATTTCCCCCCGTCGTTCCAACACATTTGCAACGAGGACGCTGTGACAATAGTCAATAAGCGATACTTACAGCCTTTGAAACTCGATGTGCACACTGACTCTTACGATGATAGACTCGCTTGGGGTGACGATCACCAATGTAAAATAACTAGTAACAGAGTGAGCTGGAAGTTGCTCCCCGTATGGGACAAGGACGGGGTCACATTCAAACTGTTCAACACACAACGCAATATGTACTTGAAATTGGACGTTAATGTGGACAATATCGGAGACAGACGGGTTTGGGGCTCGACTAAGTCTGACGAAGTCAGGCATAGATATTATTTGGAGCCTTTGGTTAAAAATGGTACTCTCGTATTCTTCATAATAAATTGTCAATATAGTCAAGGACTCAAGCTGGATGTGAATACGGATAATATTGGAGACAGACCAGTTTGGGGTCACAATGGTAGCGTGCACAATGAGGATGAACGCTTCAGGTGGATTATAGCAGCTTGGTAACCTTGCCGGAGATGATGATGCAACTTCAGAAACTATTCAAGCTTAAGTAGCATCATCCACGATTTGACTCGCCCAATGAACAGTAGTAAATTATTTTTATATTCATCATTTTAATATTTTCTCACTAATCTATGTTACTGTTACGAGATATCTAAACTTAATATTATAAAGAGGTAAAATTAGTTTGTTTGTTGGTATGTAGGGGTAATCTCCGGCAATACCAGTCGGATTTGAAAAAAAAACAATTCTTGAGGAAGGCTATAAGGCCTAAAAAAAAAAACTAAAAGAACGCTAAGAACAAGAAATATCAGGCGGCCGAAGTCACGAATGCAAATGCTAGTGTAATGATTAAAATACTTCTGAAATCCCTTTCTATTATGTACTGATATTTTTTATTATTTTTGAAAACCTAATGCTTAATCTGGTTTATAATTATTATGATTGTATCTATAATGTTGTAACTTTTGCTTGAAAATAAAGAGTTAAAAACGTAAATACTGTGTTTGCTATCATCGACTGAAAGTCTGAAATGGGAGGATTAAAGATGGCCCTTCGATCCCCTTAATTTTTATGCATATTATACATATCTCTCTGCTAGAATCAAACTAGCTAGAATTAGTTGTTTGCCAATTCTCATACAGGGTTATTTGTTTTAGAAATAACAAATTAAGAGAATTAATTAACAAAGAACAAAAGTTGTGGTTTATGATGTTAGTAATCCTGTCCTGCAAGGTTGTTAGTGTTTTATCAATAAGCCTGTACATATCTACCTTGTACCTACCCCCGCAAGTACTCATGAAGATAAACAACTTATAGCATGACAAAAACTCAGCTGTTATGCTCACTGAATAAGTATGAAACTGATGTTTTTTTTAAATGTAATATTTGTTGTATTTTACTATCTCTTTTACTAACAGTAGGTATCCATAATTCATGTTCTAATAACAGAGCTTTTTCACAAGAGCGTCCGTCGCCAATCTAATGGCGCTTAGCAATAAAAATCGGCGCGCGCGCCGTTGACCTGTACAATTAAAAAGCGGTCGTTTGCTTTTAGTATTGGTGCGTTAGTGATCTCGACAGTATACAACACACTAAATACACATTACTTCGCGGCCTAGTTATTTACTGAAAATAGGGGCGAGCAACATTTTATACATTTGTAAATGGTGATTAAAATATTCCTTTAAGGTCTTTTAATACTAAACCCGTGATGCTGGGGAGAGATGGTGCAATATGATGTTGTTTGTTCCCTGTAAGTTGCTCGTGTTTCTTCTTCTTAGCGTGTCGATGGCAAGCGCACATCATTGTGTAAAGTACACAGCACAATGAACTTGAAACTGGAATAGTTCTCCTGCGCGAACCATTGGTATAAAGTTAATTTGACTGCACACACAACCGTAGCTTGAACGAGTGTTATATCTGCATTATCACCATCTTATCAGCCAAGATATTATTATGTCCTCTGCCGGACATAATCTCCTCCGATAATGGTCACAATGACGGTTCCTGCGCTGCCCATAACCTCCTCTAGGTCGTTGCTACCTTATGCCAATTTTTTGCTCATAATTTTCTTGGTTATACTGGGGAACAAACTTATCGTACCGCAGGCCACACTACACAAATATAGTCCAACGACTAAGCACTAGTATTTTATCGTTATTATTGACTTTTGAGAATAAAGCTCACACCGCGCGTGACTATCATGCTCAGTGAACGATTTGCTTTGTTCTAAGAGTTGATATTTACGCTATATTACTGGGAATAATGGACGAAAGATGCTTTAAACTTATAAAAAAGACTGCTTTTAACTGATGTTTTTAACTGTTTAAAGCATGAACGCTCGCTCACGTGTATCTGCTCTATGGGATAATTAAGTAAAGCTTCTGAGTAAGGGATTGAGAAAATGTTCATATATAGGGTGGCAGGGATATCGACGCGCAAATTGCAACCATTGTTAAATTAATTAAGCACAGCAAAAATTTGCTGTAACATTTTGACCGTCATTTTGCCGGTATTGCACTTTTATATAAAATAGCAGATTTCTTTTTGATAACCGTCGAAAAGTTTTTTTCAAAAATAAAAACATGGGCATAATTCATGGCTACAGTTGGCGCGTCGATGTCCCTGCTACCTTGCTTATGGGTCAAATATATGAAGGAAGGTATACATATCAGAACCCATAGTAAAAAACTTTAACATGTCTATTAGAAAATATCAAGCACCTATCAAAATCGCCAGATAACTTTAATTCGAGGAATAAAATTGACGTTTGACAGTTTTTGTATGAAATAACTGTCAAAATTTCAAAATTATTCCTCGAATAAAGTTATCAGATGAAAAATCAGCCTATAGTGGATCAGACTAAAGGCTTGCACTAAACTTACTACTACTAAACTAAACTACTTACTAAAGAATTTGCATTGGATAGAACGCTGTGGAGGTCCACAGCGTTCTATCCAATGCAAATTCTTTAAGCTGCTTACAGGTTCTACCTTTGCCCTTTTATTCATGTAGGTAAGTACTTTCTTTTTGGTGTGCTTTGTTTATTTGCTTTACCACTATTTTACTATCTCAAAAGGTGGTAACAAACTTATCTTCTTTTTAAATACACTGTGTTAAAAATCAGCACGTTACATGAACCAATGGTTGTCGTCCCCTGTGCTCATAGATGGCGGTCCTTACGGGTCATGCGTAGGCGCATATTTATTGGTATCCCCGCGGGAGGCAGCGCATTCGTGGAGGCGCGGGCGGGCCGCGCAACCCCCTATCTATCTCAAGAACCACATAGGTATGTTACACTGTTTTTTGCATATTAATATTGTGTTTGGGCTATTATGATTTCATCCGTTACGTTGTCCAGTTTAAGCTACAACAAATAGGTACATTTTTTTAAGTGTGTCTGTGTGATACCGTTATAGTTTTCATGTAAATCGGCCCCGAGACCTTTTATTATTTTTCATTCGTTCGTTTAGATTCTGATTGGCCATGCACGCACGCTTGGAAAATTCATGCTGTGGACTTACTTGCTACAGTACAAATACTTAAGTTCGATTCGTATTCTCACCGAAAATTAATTTGAAAAGAATTCACAATGCCGTATGTGGTCTTAATATGATATGGAAGAGCTTTTATACTTGTATAAATAGTATAATAGTACATAGTATACAGTAAATAGTATACAGTAAATAGTATAATAGTACTAAAATCGCAATCAAGTATAAAATGGCCATTTAAGTACAATTATAAAAGCTCTTCGCACTTATTGCGATAAAGGTGTCGTGCACGTAAATCGGGTCTTGAATTCCACTTAAAAGGGAGCCCTAAAGTTTCGACTAATGCTCTGTAGCGTAACGACACTTTGAACAGAAGGAACTGCCAGGGGGAATTGGCTCTTTGGTCAATTAGAATTTCATTTAGAAGTCAGTTTATAAAGTGTTCTTACATCCGAATAACGGACTATAACCAACAGTACCGACTCCGCCTGAAAAGTGAACCAGAGGTGCTAGAAGTGGTGACATTCTGTCAGCTATATAGGAAAATCTATGGCGACGATGGAAAAGTCTGTATTTGAATGACAAAAGCTACTGAAAAGCTTGTGTCAATCCTGTTGAAAGTCATTGCAGAAATACTCGTACGTAACGCTTTTAAAGCGATTGCCACTTGTCAAGGCCCTCAGGGTCTACGCAAAAACTTTATAGGGTACTTCTGTAGTTAGCATAGATTACTATGCTAGAATTTTCTGAATGATTACATTCAGAAAATTCTTGAATGTACATCAAACAACATGCGATTGAAAAGAAATTGTCTAGTATATGGCGGTAATCTTCATACCGTTAAAGTACCAAATTTTTAACAAAATTAACAGTAGATTTCAATAAACTACAATTAGTTGAAAAAAAAAAGTATGTTACTGACTGTTTACTAAAACGGCTAAATATAATAATTACTAATAGATGGAAAAAAAGTCTCACACAGTATGGGTCTTTTTTAAATTAAATCTTAAAATAATACTAATGGTTGCCTGGAAGAGATCGCAGAAAGCGATAAGGCCGCCCATTGTATATTTTAAGTGTTCGATTATTATTTTTTTGTTATGTGTTTTTGTGGTGTACAATAAAGTACATGTAAATATAATTATACGTACAATTATATAAAAAGGAGGTGGAATTAATCAAAGGGCATCAACAAATTCGTCCGCATCGCTTTTATGGGGCTAGAATGGTAACACAAACTTATCAAATAGGTTACCGCGTATACAAAAGAATCCTTTTAATAAACAAGCGACATAAGCACACACCCTGTGGCATATTGTTCCCACAATATGTACCATTCCGCAGACATCGCCCCTCGATGCTCTTGCAATGCTTGCATCGCACCCATTTGCATCTGTTAGCATAAACAAACATTGTTTTGTTGCCCTATCACTCAGCTTTTATGTAATACAAAATCTGCTGTTTCATAAAAAAGTTTTTTTTTTTTAAAGTTGTCCCACACTATTAGTTACTCCTGTATCGTGGGTGTGTTTACAAACATTTAAACTCACATACACAAACAGCCAGACCCGGAACAACTACCCGTAGGCAATACAAATATTTGTTCCGTGCGGGAATCGAACTCGCGACACGCAGCGCAGCAGTCGATCGCTCAGCCACGGCGCCAACCGTGTCGTCAGTCAAAGTGCAGTACCTACGCCGTCAATTAAATGCAGGGAACTGCAAATTTTTAGACATCGACAACATTATTTCAACGCAGGGTTCAGAATTATATACTGAATGCATGGTTACAGTTTGCGCATCGATGTCCTTGCCACCCTGTATAGGTAGTACCTTATGCAGGGTGGTCAGCACTATTATGTATTCTGTGACATGTTGCGGGAAAATACAGTTTCTCGTTGATTCAACAGCTGAATAACATAACAGATTTTTGCAATACGTAGACTATATTAAATACATAGGTACTTATAGAAAGATTCAAGAAACAATTTTTATTTTATTTTCTTTATTTTCGGAAGGCTTACATAAACTTATAACATTATAATAACAGTAATATGTAACTAAAATGCTAATAGTCCGCCAGTGTGCTAGTCCGCCTTTGTACCTTTTTGTGCGAAAAGTTTAAATAAATAATTACAAGCCTCTACAGATAAATTGTTACTAAGTGCACATTTTTAAATCGACATTGATATCTATAATAATAATGAAGTTTTGTTAGTTTTTTTGATTGTATGAACGCGCTAATTTCGGGAACGATCAGTCGAATTTGATTTCTTTTGCATTTGAAATACCAAATTTCGAGGAAGGCTATAAGCTACTAAACATCACGCTAGGACTTTTCGGAGCCGAGCAAAAATAAAAAAAAGTCAGAAAAATCGCACAGTGAAAACGAAGTAAATGGGCAATGTGATGCGACGTGGTGGGTCGCAGGAACAAGAAATTTCACGCGGACGAAGTCGGGGGCAGAAGCTAGTCAATGATAAATTGATAACACATTCCCAAAGCAGTACCTATATACGAATGTATACCTACCTAGGTACGTAGCCATACATGGTTCGGCGATTGTTTAACTATTATGTCTGCTACGCCGACGGTGAGTGTCAATAAGTGTCAACCATAAAACGTTGTTCGGTAGTCAAACTGACGACACCGTTGGCGCAGTGGCTGAGCGATCGACTGCTACGCTGCGTATCGCGGGTTCGATTCCCGCACGGAGCAAATATTTGTATTGCCTACAGGTAGTTGGTCCGGGTCTGGCTGTTTGTGTATGTGAATTTAAATGTTTGTAAACGCACCCACATTACAGGAGTAATTCCTAGTGTGGGGCAATGTTTAAAAAAAATTAATAATAATTACGTGAAGATGCATCATAGAGTTCCTCCAAAGGTTGTTAATGAGATCAAATTCCAAACAGGTAGTGTTACACTACCCATAATGACGTTGCAAATCTTCGTTGTAACTGGCGCTACTGTTACATTTAAGTAACAGCAAAGTGTTAACGACACTGTGACCCCAGCAATTCTTTAAAATAATTAAGCTGCCGAAATCTCAATAAACGAAAGTGGAACCATTTAAAGAAAAGAATCATAGACTATTCTGTTTAATAAACAAATTGGTTCAGACACGGAGTCGGTTGCTAAAATTAATTATTATAGTTGCCAATTGCTGGTTGTCATCTCCATATAGACAGATGTGTTTGTTAGAAAGGTTACTGGAGCAGCCGCTACTTGCTCATGACATCTTTAGAATACTTGATTGAGGAATAGGTCGACGGGCCGAGTCGACGTCCTGGTTTGATAGCCTTGGACGCTCTATGACGCTAATGTATCGTCAACATTGATTTATATTGCCGTTTATGAACTGTAGTTTGAATATTTGAATGTACACACTACTTACTAGATTTTCGAGATGGCCCTGTTGATTGATAGGAATTCGAGTTATTAGCGTCCAATAGACCTTTTATTGGCCATTTTCATTCTGAATTTTGTTTCTTGATTTGACTGGACTGATTTGTAAATGCTCTGAAGTGGTACTTTGTATGTTTTTTTGTCATAGTTTTAGTGTTTAATCTAGTTTCGATTTTGATTTTCTTCTACGAGTTTATTAGATCTTATTCGTCTGTTCAATAGATTAACCGTGCAGTTCAACACGATCCTCTTGATCTACCTTCATACGAAAGTTGCATGATTTTCACAGCAGTCCACTTTAGACAAACATCTGTGCATATTTCTTTTGAAACTTTATTTTCTTCTTCATTGTCCACCCAGACAGCCATGCGGTGGTTGAAGGCCGCCTGGTTGGCGTTGCTGGTGTTGCCAGCTGCCTGCAAGGAGCTGTCCGAGGGTCCCCTCCGCGAGGAGATCATACAGGAGCTGCCACAGGCCCAGGATCCGGATAACTATGACGACTACAATCCCTTCGGGGAAGACGAAAATGGTATATAAGTTTGTGATTGAAATTCTTCTCTGGAGTTTAAGTTTATCGATAGAAACTTGACAAGAATCTTTACTTACTAAGGATAAGGCTCTTTATAAATTACTTTTTGTTGTCATTTCTATATTTTTAAAGTGAGACAGTAAACTATAATTTCATTTTATTTATTGAAGTGTTTATGACTAGGTAACGAGGTATGTAGAGCGTTAGTTTTATTACTTACAAAAGTTTTAAAAGCGTCGTTTGAAAATTCGAGGTTCATCTTTCTGACAGAAATTATGTACAGTCGTCGGTGAAACATCTTTCATTTATCTTGTTCCAGCGATCGAGAGGGATTTCCGTGAATCCGCCAGCAGTGAGTTTATTACTTAGCTTGCAACTTTGCTCCTAGTAACGAAGTTTCTTTATTTCTTTAATTAAGTTTTCCTTGTCTGAGTCTTTTGTATCATGTTATTTTGTGGTGATATTGAGCTTTGTTTCAGGCACACCGACCTACCGAAGACCGACGTCAAGAGGTAAATAAAAAACAAATCGAATACTTTACTATACCACTAAAATTAAGTTATGAATTAAATGCAGGTATTTCTTTATTATGTTGTGGAGATAGATTTGCCCAGTAAAATAATAAATCCAAAATTACTTAAAAAACTTTGATTTCTGATTGGATTCTATTTTACTACGTAAAAACCTAAAGACATGCAGCAAAGAACCACCATTGTTCTAAATGTCCGCTCTTTGCTAACAATACTTAAATGTATTAGCAGAAAAACATTTTCTTGCCATTCTTGTCCTCAGTTCCTGCAAGTCCCAAGTGTGTTGACATCGGTCGCACCTGGTCTGACGGAGAGAACTGGAAGCGAGACAACTGCACTCTCTGCCAGTGCCACGCCGGGCGAGTCAACTGTTCCAAAGTGCCTGCTTGCCTTACCACTGGTATGTTCTCTGTATCTTTATCAACTGAAAGCGAGATAACTGCATTCTCTGCCAGTGACCCGCCGGGTTGTTAAAACATTGTAAAAAACAATTATTTTTTAAAGAATAACCGTGAAATTTTTTACCGGTTCTTCTCCATAGAAAAAGACCGTGTACCTAGCTTTTGACGTTCCATATATGCCCATGTAGGCTTATATATAAGAAACAATATTTTGTTTCATATAAAAACAAATTTTCTTTTATTTTTAACACAAAGAGAAGAATTATCTCCAGCTACCATATACACAAAAATAATATAAATAAATACATAAAACCTAAGAATGTAAACCAACTTATTTTCATGCGTCAGATCGCTTTTAGGTACCTATACGATCGCCCATTGTGACAACATAATTATGTAACTCCAAAAAAAATATTTATTTATTGATAACCAACTTATATTTCCAGTTTGCACCACACATTCAAGTTTTTGGTCAAGTTACAAATGTTTGTAATTTAAATGTCGTGCATATATTAAAAGTATTCTATCTATCTTATTTCTGCAGCTCCAACTCGAACAGTATTCACCGGCTTGTCTCCGCAGCAGCAAACTCCGGTGCGCGGGTATCCTGGCGTGGGAGGAGATGAGGGCCCGCCCGGCCCCCCTGGAACACCTGGAGTTAACGGGGTCAATGGGGCGCCTGGGATACCTGGACTCGCTGGTCAGATGCCTGACGTAAGTATTATTATTTATCACATGACATGTTTCCTTTGCCATTACAGATGTAGATTGATAATGTAGATTCTGAACAGAGTGAAGAGTGAAGAAATAAAACTGTAAGTATAAGAATAAATAAGGCATCAAGTAAAAATAAAACGCTAGAAAAACAAGATATAAAATAAGCAAAAACTTGGCAGACTACGAGTACATGAAGGATAAGAAAAAAACAAATAAAAGTAATAAGTTTAACAAAGAAATATCCATAAGATGGCACAATACACATTCATACAATCACGCCTCTCCTCTTGCACAATAAAATAATACATTCACGGGGCTATTTCTAACCACTGTTTGTAATAAAGTTTATTTAAAAAATAAGATGAGTACTTTAATAAAGGGCAGTGGTAGCCCAGTGGCCTCGGCCTCAACTTACGAGTTGTAGTCCGTGAGTTCGAACCCCCGCCAGGCCCTTTACTTTGTGTATTTAATTTCATCATCACTGCTCTCAAAACGGTGAAGGAAACCAGCGTGAGGAAACCGGCATGTCTTAGAACCAAAAATTCGGAGACATGTGACATCCACCTACCTGCACTGGGCTCACGTGGTGGATTATGGCCCACTCCTTCTCATAGAGAGGCCGCCGCGGAGGCCTGTATCCCAGTACCAGTGGGAACATTATAGGGCTATATAATTGCAAAAACTGTAAGGACGTGATCTAAAAAAGAAGTGCAAATAACACTAGTCAGACATACCAAGTCAGAATTCCTGAATATTGAATCGTCCTGCTCAAAAAAATTGTTTTTTTAGGTGAACGCATACTTGGCTCAACTAGCGGCTACAGCTGGAGGTGATAAGGGTCCACCATTCGACCCGTACCAGTACATGCAAGCTTCAGTCGGCTCTCCAGGCATTAGAGGAATACCCGGTGAGACCCTATGTCTGCATACCAAAACTCTCTCTTTAAAAACGTTTTGTTTTCCGAGTTTCTGAGACACTATGTATTGGATAATTAAGATATTTCTCTTCTTATTTTTTAAAATCAAACCAAGGAGACCAAAGGGCTTTGAAGGTCCGTGGCATACCTACCAAGGTACCTGGCCATAGATGTTTGATTACTCTAAACTTTCAGAGTGATTATTTCAAACATCTAAGCCTTATATTTTCCGTTTGCATTGATGTTAGCTATCGATTTATATAGGTTTCATGCATGGCCACTCATTTTTCATTTTGAAAAACAAAATGGCATGACAGTAGGTATAAAAAAAATCTTCAATCCTCTTTAATAAAACTGATACGATTTAAAGACATACCTAATATAAACAATATACATCCCTAATGGAAACCTTGCAATGGAATGGATTTCTTGTTTGAATTAGAATGTACACGCAGATTGAACAAACAATGACATAAGCTTTATATTTCGTCTATTAGGACCACAAGGACCACCCGGCCCACAAGGCTTCCAAGGGCAACGCGGCGAACCAGGAGAACCAGGGCCGCCAGGACAGCTAGGACCACCAGGCGAAAGAGGACCCCAAGGACTACCAGGAAAAGATGTAAGAAAACTTTTCATTTAGAACTTTTTCGAAAGTGTCAACATAAATGTTTTAGGTAGCAAAATACCCTTTCGAAAAAGTTCTGAATGAACTCATCTATAAGAATGCACAAGTAACATCTTGTTAATAAAATAATACCGCGAAACTAACTTATCTAAATAAATATTTTGATAATCTATTTAGGGATCTCCCGGAGAAGATGGTGAACCAGGTCCTTCAGGTGCAATTGGCCAGACTGGACCTCGTGGAACCCCAGGAGTACCCGGTATCCAAGGACTTAAAGGGCATCGAGGTTTTGACGGCCGGGATGGCGCTAAGGGAGAGCAAGGATTATCAGGAGAAAAAGGACCAACTGGCATGCCTGGGCCAATGGGACCGACTGGACCTCCGGTAAGCAATTGAAAATATTGTTGATTTATTTTATTGTGTTTGGAGTAGTGAAAGTTATTTTCCTTCCTGAGTAAAAATATTCAATAAGTAAAATTGGATTTACTTTAAAAAAAATCATGCACATAATTAAGTATTGTTAATCAACTTCATTATTGTATTTTTTCCAGGGTCCTGTTGGTGCTAGAGGTGAGCGAGGTCGTGAAGGTCCTCCAGGCCCGCCGGGTGTCCGAGGTGTTGATGGAGCACCAGGACCTCAAGGATTATTAGTAAGAGTGGTTTTACGTCAACTGTACTACAGCTGTGTTCTTATAAAATTCAGGCACAGAAAAGCGAAAATCGTTCTTGAAACAAAGTTTACTTAATTAAAATTTTAAAGAAACAATCTTTTCCCCTCAGGGTAATGTCGGCAAACCAGGCTCACCAGGATTCCCAGGTGCCCCTGGCTTAAAAGGTGAACAGGGTGTTTACGGACCAAAAGGCAGTCAAGGGATGCAAGGACCACGAGGAGAAGCAGGTCGTCCGGGCCAACCTGGTGAAGTAGGAGCCTCTGGTATTCCTGGTCGTGATGGGATCCCAGGCGAGAAAGGAGTGCATGGACAACCGGGGGCGTCTGGCCCACAGGGATTCCCTGGACCTAGAGGACTGCCGGGTACGGCTGGAGATTCAGGTTTGCCTGGTTCTAAAGGAATGCCGGTAAGATAATCTATCTATACTTTAAATATAATTATGATATTTAAATATTTATTATATAATCTATACTAATAATAACGCTGAAGAGTTTGTTTGTTTGTTTGAACTCGCTTATCTCTGGAACTACCAGTCGGATTTGGAAAATTATTTTCGCATTAGTAAACTTCTTTAAATTTTAAACTTAACTATAAGTAATTACCTAAGATTGCACCTTTTGAATCTAAATATTTTTTATTTTGCAGTCCGTTTGCGTTTTAAATACTTATCCTAGTAATACAGGGAAACCTATTATTAGGCATACAATATTGTAATACACATATTCTGTAGATAACATACTGTGATTATGTACCACTGTTCGAATCCTAAAAAAAGAACCTAAAAATTATTCGATCCGTTTATATCTGAAGGCTGAACATGAGCATAACTCTATTTTTATTTTTAAAGGGTCAACCTGGTGAAAGGGGTCAGAAAGGTGATGGCGGAATCAGAGGAGAATCTGGTGCTCCAGGGCCACGCGGGTTGCCCGGTAACATGGGTCCAGAAGGAAAACGTGGAAAGAGAGGTCTCCGCGGACCTGCTGGCAATATTGGACCCCAGGGCGAAAGAGGATTAATGGGTATGAGAGGTCTTCCCGGCTCAGATGGACCGATGGGATCTAAAGGTCAGCCTGGAGAGAGGGGAGGTGTTGGATTACCTGGGTCTAAGGGAAGCTCAGGTGACCCTGGTAGGCCGGGACCGCAAGGTCTGCAAGGAGCACGAGGATCTATCGGAAGGCCTGGAATGCCAGGAAAGACTGGTCCTCAAGGTGAGAGGGGGATACCGGGAGCTGATGGAAGACCTGGTGAGCAAGGATCTCAGGGACTACAAGGACCACCTGGTTTAATGGGAGGGCCTGGAGAACGGGGCTTGCAAGTAAGTAAACTTGCTTTGACGACAGTTTCTTATAAAAAAATCATTCTCAAATCAGTTTGTGAAACAGCTAACTTATTGTCGTTTTCAATAGGGCGAACCAGGAAAAGACGGTGATCCCGGCCAGGCGGGACCTCACGGCCCTAAAGGTGATGCTGGCCGAGATGGTGCAACTGGTATTCAGGGACCACAGGGTATCGCTGGACCAGCGGGTGAAAGAGGTCCGTCAGGCCCTGCGGGACCTACTGGATTCCCTGTAAGTATTTCTCCATGATGATATTATGTTTTAGCATAAAACTCATTCACTATCCAATTCATCTATTAAAAGAAATTATATTATCAGTAAATGCACACACACCAGTCATATACTTTTGTAAATAGACGAGGGTACACACAAAATGTAAATAGCAAATACGAGTACTTTGCTTTGCTATAAAAGTATACAGAAGATATCTGAAGGCCAATTCTCGTAATTTAAAACATTCAAAATCTAGTCACAGTCTCATCTCGGCGACAAATAAATGTCAAAAACTTGTCAAAATGATGGGAAATTTGAAGTATTTTTGACAGATTGAGGCTGTGATCAGACTGTGAACGTTCTTAAAATTACGACAATTACCCCTCTGTTTTTTATTTGTCATTGATTTATCGCCAGTTTGTAGCTAGAACAATCTTCCAATTTACAGTGTTTAAGATCCGAAGCGTTATAACCTATCTATCTTTTATCCAGGGTATGCCAGGAGCAGCTGGGTTACCAGGTCCACCAGGAAAAGAAGGAGAACCAGGTATGGCAGGACCTTCCGGGCCCCCAGGACCATCAGGACCTCGCGGAGAGAGAGGCTTTACCGGAGATCGAGGACAACCTGGTCAGCCTGGAAGCACAGGAGAGAAGGGAGAAACTGGCGCTCAAGGGCCTGATGGACCACCGGTAAGATACAATCAATTAACATACAACCCAGTCTTTTATTTTCATTATTTGTTTATTAAAACTTTATGCACAAGTAAAAAAATACTGTACAAAGGCGGACTTAATACCTGAGGCATTTTCTGCCAGTCGACCTTAGGGTGATGCAGAGACAAAACATGGCAGGTGCAACATACGGGATATTAAATATCGAAATGACAACAAAATGCGATTTAAAAAAAATACAATTTTTCCGTCTGTTTTCAAATTCTTTCCTTTATTAATTAAAGGACACATAATTCCTTTTGAAACTACGGTACTGAGCAGACTATTGCATAGAAAACTATATTCAATTTGAATTTATATTAAACTTATCTTTTATTTTTATTTGTGCTCTCATCTTTGTTGTTTCCTTTTCACAGCTTGCTTTTTAATAATTTCCTTCTTCCTATTTTTAACTTCTTAGGGTCCCGAAGGACTCCGAGGAGGTAAAGGTCACCCAGGATCCCCGGGAGCGATGGGCATGCCTGGACAACGAGGACTTACTGGAGCAACAGGCGAGAAGGGCGAGAGAGGCTCTGCAGGACCACCTGGCAATGACGGATCGCCAGGTAAATAATTTTTTTTTGTATAATAATTTTGCCACGATCATTTTAATATTTAATAATTACTTTACCGAAGGGGCTGGTCGTAGGTGTGTATTAGTAAACCCATTGTTCGCCAGTAACGTTTGAGTTCCATTTAGTAAGAGGTGATCCTATCGCCATCAACTGGGCTCTAATATAGACTCCGAGCTGCTACTGAGTAAAATAGAAGTATTAATACATTAAAAGTAAGAAAATATGTACATACGTACACATAAACTTACGTGTTTTTTCCACAGGTGTCGGCAAAAATTAAAGAACACCACCTATTATGATCATCCTTACTACTTTTCGTTCGTTTATGTTCATACATCTGGTCATACACGTCAGTTGCGACCCCGTATTATTATTATACTCTTTGGTTGCGACTATTACGTACCAGAAGGCCAATTCGCGTAATTTAAAACGTTCAAAATCCAGTCGCAGTCTCATCTCAGCGACCAACAAATGTCAACAACTTGTCAAAATGTAGGGAAATTAGAGGTATTTTTGACAGATTGAGACGTGAGATCAGACTGTGAATGTCCTTAAAATTACGAGAATTGCTCCTCTGACCTCTCTGAAAAATATCAGTAATAAGGTTACATGTCCTTCTAGGGCGTCCCCTTCCGGCGTTACTAATCACGTCTGCTTTGTATCTTTTGATGATGGAAAGACGGCTAGTTTTTCATATCATTCAATACAAAAGCAAACGAGAAATCTCATAAAAATATGATATTACCACAGGTCGCCAAGGAGAACAAGGTCCTCAGGGTCCAATTGGACCAGTGGGTCCAGCTGGTGAACCCGCTGAGAGAGGAGAACCTGGTTCGCCTGGTATTCCTGGAGAATTAGGAGCCCCGGGTTCCCCAGGAGAACGAGGGCAGCCTGGACCTCAGGGTTCACCTGGTCTTTCTGGGCCCCCCGGCCTTACTGGCATGCCTGGTCTGAAGGGTGAACGAGGTTTCGGTGGTTCGAAGGGACAACAAGGCAATACGGGAAGCCCAGGTAATTCAGATAAGTTACTTTCTAGTCTAGAATTATCCGTTTATCCTGTCTGCTTACGATGGAGTTTGTGAATTTGTGATACAAGTAGTGAGTGCTAATATTTTAATTATTTTTGGTAAGGTGTGCCCGGTGAGTCTGGCCCACGTGGTCCGCCAGGCTTAGTCGGAGCCAAGGGCGGTCGCGGTGATCATGGACCGAAAGGAGAAACAGGACACATAGGTTTGCCCGGAAGACCTGGAGATTTAGGACCACCTGTAAGTACATTATCGTGGTACTAAACTTGGTATATTTTGTAAACGAATATTTTTAATCCTTGTCTCCATAAACATTACAAATATAAATGTAGAAATCATGATGTCTTTGTGCTTAGGGTCCACAAGGAAGCACAGGCCCAGCAGGTACCCCTGGTATCCCCGGCGCTAAAGGATCTACAGGTGACTCCGGCAGGCCAGGCGCACCTGGTCCAATGGGTCTGACTGGTCCTCAGGGATCTGAAGGACCAAAGGGTGAAAGAGGCAGCGAAGGTGAAGCAGGCTTGCAAGGTCCCAGTGGTCCGCCAGGCGCAGCTGGCGAGAGAGGCCCAATTGGAATGCCTGGCATTGTAGGCCCGCCAGGACCACAAGGACTTCGAGGCGCTCAGGTATCTTTCACAAAATAATTAATACTCGTATAAAGTAAGACTACTCATTTATCTTACATCTTAAAACCTCCTTTATATTTGTAGGGTGAAAGTGGTGCACCAGGCAAAGCAGGCGCAGATGGTGCTCCAGGACAATCAGGCACTCCGGGTCTACAAGGCCCACAGGGACCGATGGGCGAACCGGGCCCAGAGGGACGTCCAGGCAAGCAAGGTCAACCGGGTATCCCTGGACGACCTGGTGATAAGGGACCACTCGGACCCCCAGGCCAATCCGGACCAGGTGGACCTCCAGGATTACAGGTAAATATCAAATCAATATCTGTTAACTTTATTCTTTGACCAACACTTTAACAAAAATATCAATTTGTTCAAGTTTATAAAGTTGTTTGTTGGTAATATTATGTGCGATATCGACAATGTCGCGGGAAGCACCTGGATGAGAGACGCACGGAATCGGGAAGTGTGTCAGAAGAAAGGGAAGGCCTATACCCGGCAGTGGGTGATTCCGGGCTGAAATGATGATGATGATGAATATTATGTGCATACCTACATCAGAAATACAAATTGTAAAATTTTGCCAACTTCTCATAAGCGTTCTCAACGTCTTTTAGGTATTTAGTACATTTCTATTATACCTATGATCCAAGCAGAAAACGATATTTAATCGTTCTAGATTTTAAACATAGACTCTCATCACGAAACCAGGTTTCGTCAAAGGTAGGATGACTAAATACATAAAAACGATTCTATGGATCCTATGTAAGATATGAAAAATCAATGAAAAATCTAATCTGGAGTCAGATTAATTATTTCAATAAACATTTTGATAATACAAATGAATTATTGTTATTAGGGACCACCAGGTCCGTCAGGGCCTTCCGGACCAACCGGCGAACGAGGATCTAGAGGTGAAAGCGGACCACCTGGCGTTGAAGGGCCTCAAGGACCTACCGGCAAGATGGGACCTCCCGGTCTTGACGGCACCAAGGGAGAGCGAGGCGAGGCTGGCGCAGATGGAGCAAAGGGCCACGCTGGCTTGCCTGGTCTACCCGGAATGCTTGGTGCCCCAGGAAGAACTGGTGAACGAGGCTTACCTGGACCAATGGGACCCCCTGGAAAGGATGGAGATGTTGGATCACGAGGTAACTTTAAAAGATAATTATTATTGCACAACAAAGTGTATCTATCTAATTACATCGCGTCTGTCTGTGTCACCCCGTAACGGATTTTGATGCAGTTTTCAACATCATTTAGAGAATTTATTCTGAAAGGTTTATAATATGTGTACAAATCGTTAATATTAAACTTACATAAAAGTAATAAAGAAATCACGATGTTTTGTAAATTCGAAAAAACCGCTTGAAGCAGCGGTGGGTCGGTAGTCAATAAAGGTTTTGTTGTTGATAATAGTGAAAACTGACACTTCATTAATCTTTTTCTAAAGGAACTCCTGGCCGTGACGGAAACCCTGGCCTGCAAGGACCACCAGGAGTGCCCGGAGGCCGTGGTCCTCCAGGTGAAGCTGGTAGACATGGAACCCCTGGACCCGCGGGTCCACCTGGGCCCCCCGGCCCGCCTGGAGAGGGCCTGGCTTATGATGCTGCTGCCTTAGCTGCCATGTTACAACAAGGTTGGTGATCAAATTACATTGTTTTTCATATTACCCGTTTAGGCGCGTTAAGGCGCCCTGTTTACTTGAATGAAACTCGATCCAGTTGTAACAGATGTGTGTTTGTATCACAGCACAGTATACAAGCGACAGCGGAGAAATGCACGTTTACACAAACACAAGATAACAATCTTGTTAGTAATTCACATAGAGTGGAGTAATAGTAAGGTTTACATTCAGTTTCAAATTATCTGACCAACACCAACTAGTTAATACCTGTCTACCACAGACATAATGCTGTAGACCACCGTAGTGTTGTCTTTTATATCTAACAGTAGGAACCATCGCAATTAGTTTGGTTCGCCACACCCGAATGCTCCTAGAGGAAATCTTTTCAAATGTATGTTCCTCTGTGCTCTTGGACCCTTCTGTAGCCTCAACTGCTTGATGGATTGGTTCGTCTTAACCCAGATGTTACTGAAACAATTTTTTTCCAGGAAAGCCAGGAAAAGGTGGCCTTTTAGGCTGTCGTACGTATGCCATTTTGGGTGTTCTAAAATGTCCGTCGCAGTATCTGGGTTAATCTACAAGGTGTCTTTGATTTTTTTTTTCATAATATCGGTTTTGGTGAATAATGGCACTCAACTCAAACTCAAATCATTTATTTCAATTAAACCATTTCAGGCACTTTTGAATTGTCAAAATTAAATAGTCGGTCAGTTAGTCAGAAAGTTGAAGCTAGTTGCCCATTCCAAAACGTAGATCTCTATGGAGAAGAACGGGCAAGAACCTCCACTGATACCCTTTTAAATCAAGATATTATTACAAAATCCTGGGTACATTATTCCCCGATGCCATAATTCTAGGTACATACCTACTGGAATTCGTAAAGCGCTTGAGAAAGTCAACGTTAATCCTGTGACTTTTTATTTCATGCTCAACTAAGGATTAAAGTTCTTGTGAATCACTGTGTCGTGAAATTAAGTATCGATTTTATCTTCAACAGGATCAGTAAAAGGACCAGACCCATTGGGCGATGACCCCAACACACTTCCCCCTCGTTTCTTCAAAGAAGACATGACAGCAGCTGAACGCAAGGAGGTTGTGATGAAGGCATACGAACGACTCAAGGTGTCTCTTGACAAGTTCCTCAAACCAGACGGTTCTAAGGAAGCGCCAGCTAAGACCTGTGGGGATATCAAGTATCACCATCCTGAGTTTGAAAGCGGTAAGAGACAGAACCCTCTTAAATAAGTCTCAGCGAAGTTTATTCCAACTTTTGTGAAAGGTACCTTTACCTTGGTATCATATTCCTAAAATAACTGACACCTAGTTTCTCCTTATCACGGTCTGGACAGTGCTCGACCGGATTGCCTTATGTCTCTCTGTGGAAAATAGGATTTATGGTGAAATCCAACCGACCGTAACCCCTTGGTGATTCTCTGTCTACCATAAGCTGGAAGAGCGGAAATCCCATGCGGTCTAACTCCTGATTGGATCTCGGAGTTTGAAAACTAAACTCAAACCAAAGTGAAACTTGCAATCTTAAATTAAAAAGTTTACAATTAAAAAGTTTTGTTCTTTCAATCTGTACCTTTTCACAGGACAATACTGGATCGACCCGAACGGCGGCGACATCAACGATGCGATCATAGTGCACTGCGACCTGGAGACCGGCAGCAGCTGTGTGTTACCCAAACCGATGACATCACAGGACATCGCGTATGATGGCAAGGAGCATGAGCCCTGGCTGAGTGAGATGGATAATGGATTTACGGTGAGTTTTTGAGTTTGTTGTTTTTAGGATTTTTGACTGTGCCCTATGATTATAATTGTGACGGTACGATTGGCGTAGTGGTTAAGCGATTCACTGCTGCGCTGCATGTCGCGGGTTCGATTCCCGCACGGAACAAATATTTGTATGATCTACAAGTTGTTGTTCCGGGTCTGGCTGTTTGTGTATGTGAGTTTAAATGTTTGGAAACGAACCCACGATACAGGAGAAATTCCTAGTGTGGGGCAACGTTTAAAAACAAATAAAAAATAATAATCATATCGATTCAAATCAGAAGTATTAAGTCATAGATTATTGGTTAGAAACATTGGATTCAGAATATTTCTCAGTTTTACAAAAAGATCTACTTTGGGTTCCTTTTAAATCTTCATTATTTTTAAATAGGTACAACTTTGACCCTTCTAACTGTAAATGTTGATTTCCACCCTCTGAATTTGTGATTGTGAACCTAATATGATAAAATAAGTAGTAGACTCTTGAAATATCTTACGCGCTGTTCTAAAATCCCCTCATCATTTTCTAGATCACATACAAGGCCGACCACACGCAACTCACATACCTGCAGCTGATGTCATCTAAGGCAGTCCAGAACGTGACCTTCCACTGCCGCAACACCATTGGCTACTACGACCCGACGACCAACAACTACAGACGAGGCATCAAGTTGTTGGCCTACAACGACGCGGAGATCCTGCCGAAAGCCAACAACAGGCTGAGGTACAAGGCGGTGCTGGATGAATGCCAGGTGAGTTGGCCTTTCAAACTTCATAAAAGAGTTAAATGTTTAATGCAAAAGAAAAATAGCGGTCTGTTTTTCTCTCAGCTTTCAATTTGGACAACAAGTCACAAAAACTATGTACAAACGAATAAACTTTTTGGTATGGCGGGCAGCTAACTTATTTAAATCAATTTTACGATTGTGCTGAGTACTTAATTCTCTTACATGACTCTCTCGAGTAGGTACTTTATGCGACCTACCCAAATGCCCTTTCTTTGGTATTGCTCATCGAGTCGTTGAGCTCAAGTTCTGAGTTGAGCTACACGATTACTCACATGATCTGACCAAGATTATGTCAGGACTTTAAAAGAGACTTTAACGTTAAGAGTTTGTTTCGCCCTTTCTTCTTAGTGGTAGTCAGATAGGAAATGTCGACTCCATCTAGCTTATTTTTTATGTAATATGACGTGTAAAAGTGATTCCTATATCCTATTTTACAGATTAAACAATTTCATTTCATTTAAGTATGCCAAAAGTTTAAAAAGGAACTTATTACGCACGCAATACAAATTAATATTAGCAACGTAGTGGAAATACGCATATTTTGCCTGTATACCGAACAGCTTAACTAAAGTGCCATATTTACGACCGGGTACTGTACTTTGCTGACTGTGCTCCGAAGCTTTCATCGCACAGAAAGCCAGTGAACTGCGCAAACCTGATAACAGAACACCGGATAAACGACTTATGTAACAACATCATTAATCAACTACAGATTTTCAGTAGCTTCATCGTCATGCCTCTCAAAACGTATATTTATCATAATTTTGTCCACAGTACAAGAGTTCGAACTGGGCACGCACCATCGTTGAGTTCCACACCGACAAGCCAGGGCGTCTGCCACTCCTCGACGTGGCCATCAGGGACGTCGGAAGACCAAACCAGATGTTCAGGGTTGAACTTGGGTTGGCTTGCTTCAGCTAAACGGTACGAAAACTACGACAAAACTCGAAAAACATGGCAACACCGACTCAAGGTTGATTGAAGTTTAGAAAAAGAATAGTAACCCCATAATTTATCAACTGAAAGTTTGATCAATTCTTTGATCAGTAAACCACTGTTGATTAAAATTCTTGTTAGCTGTTGATCGAAATAGCAACAGCTTATCAAAGACGTTAACACTAGATTTGACAGGTGATCAAATTGAGCAGGCTTTAAGTACCTATAAAGGGGAAAATTTATGCCAGAAAGAAAAGCAAATGCTTATGAATTAATTACCGAATATTTTTACTGTCCCCTTGCATTTATATACCTACGTATCGTTAAATAAGCGTTTATTGTTTACGTATAAGATCTCAAAAACATTTCAATTTATTACTTTTAAGAACACGGAATATTCGCTTTGTACAATAATATTAATATTGTGCAATTTAGTTAAGAAAACTGCCATAACAAGCATTTATTATTATAACTACACAAAGCCAACTATGTGCCTATCAAAATAGAATAGAAAATAAAACACATAATATAAAAAAAATGTAATAAGTACTTTAATTATAATAATAATTATAATCTTTCCTATAATGTTCTCGACGGGCGAGAAAATCGCGGCGATAGTCTCACCGTGCCATCAAATTCTCGCCGCGATGATATCGCCGTGTAGAGACACGTTCTAAGAGAGTGTATACAAATACATGGCACGATGATAATATCGCCGCGATTCTGACGTTGGTGGAGACGACCCCTAAGACAAGATTTTATTATACAATTAAGTACTTAAACATAAGTATTATTAGGTCGTCACAACATAGTTTAATAATATAAATAATATTTTTTTATTATAATAAATTAATTTACAAAGGTCCTCTTAGGCTGTGTATGTGTACATAATGTAAATATCCTTATTTATTAAGTTAATGTCATGTGATTCCTACATTCGAGTTTAAGGTATATCTTAGTTAAATTAAGTTACTACTTATTTACAATTTTAATACATTTTCTTACCAATAAGCAATTTATGAAGCAATAAAATAAACGACACATATTTTAAATAATTTGTTTGTTTTTGGCCGAAAGTATTCTTCCGCCAACAAGTGCCTTCAAAGTCTCTTACCCAACATTTATTTCTAAAATTGTATTTTGTAAGAGTTTTTACGTATAATCTGAAGACATTCATTCACATCAGATTTCATACTAAAACATAACATTAAATATGTATATATTACCTAATTGTATCCTTGGATACAATTTTAATTCAAACATCTCAACAATAAAAACAGCTTTTAAACATCAACAGCTCTCCGCCTTTTATAGTTGACTAACTTCACAATTTCCACACACATTATATTTGCCACCTTTCCCATCCTCTCACAGCCTCACTTCCATGTCACAGACCCAAACATTCCTAATCATAACCTTACTGAACAGTCGAGTCGCAGGTGTCCTTCCTCATGCAGGTCACGAAGGGTGGTACGCTGCAGGTGCACTTGGTACACTTGTCTTCGACGGTGACCTCATCGCCGACGATCAGCGTTGTGTTGCCGAAGACGCACGAAGCTGTCAGGTTGCGGATGTTAAGACCACGGACTACTTTGGTCTTTGTAGTCTCTGCAGAGAAGAGGCAATTTTAATATCGGTTAGCGAACTGATATAATTAAATTGAAGTAAACACAGTCCAGCAAGTCAATTTGCAAATCGTCAATTTTCTGTGGTATAACTATTTCAGATAACTGATAATTATCTAATTTCAATATACGAACAATTTTGATTGGTAGTCCATTTACTCGATAATTAATTTCCCTGCCTTTACAAGATAAGTAACTAATGCGTTGGGTTTGACCCATTAAAAGACATTGAATGAGACATAATAGAAGTTTTATTGTTATTGCGTAGAGGGGCTTTTAGCGTCCCGCAAAGTGTTAAGAAGAAACTAATGTGCTTTTAATTTCAACAGAGCCTTCTTCAGACCTTGCTGACTTCCGAGAGCAAGGTTGAACTGATCTAGCACTCATGACTATCACTAAAACTTTGCGTGTATAAAATCGATATCGTAGACCGTGGGATTCTGTTTTGAGCTAAGAGTATAATTGTATGGCGCTGATAACGCGCGCCTTATTACCAACTGACTTATTTCCCAGGCCTTCTCATACATGACTATTTACCTATATGTCAATATAGCAAGGTATACCAAAACTTACGGCACTCAAATCCAATAGGACATCCACGCATATTCCCTGGGAACACAGGCGCGCAGTTCTGCAGCAGATCGTTTTGGTAATGTATCTCGATACCACAGTTGATGTCCCGGCAGTTAGCAGTATAGTCAGTCGCATTGAAGTCCTTGGTACAGACACACGTCTTGCGCGTGTTCTTGGGCTGGTACGTCTGACCTTCCCGGTACGTCTGGCCATCGACTTCGCAGGTAGCCAACTGGGCTATATCGTCTTTGCCTGGAAAATAAGGGTAAATGTGCAATCAGAGCCATGTGATGAAAAATACGACACTAATCAACTTCTGCCACGATAAATTACACATGGAAAGTTGTAACTTAATTACGGTTAAAGATATTTATTTTCTCAAAAGAATTACAATTCACTTATAGAGAAAACATAAGTAGGTTTAGAACAATGTTATCTGCCAGTAAGCGTAGATAAAAACAAAAATGTATCTTAAAACTACCATTACAATATAACTTCGACATAACATATTTCGTTTTAGCATCTTTAATTTCTAATGATAAGGTGGAAATTAACTACTCTACGATTGTACTCTACTACTAATACTTCTATCGTTTATCAAAAGGTCTACTTAGATTATTTTTTTAATCTACCAAAATATTCGATTTGCAAGTTGAAATCGTTGCCAAAAATATTCACAAAGTAGAGGTCATAATGTCACGTATTGGCACATGGCCAAATAAGTTGCAATTCCGTTAGTCGAGTTTATTTCGCAAACAAAAGGCACTCCTCTCAATGTTTTTAAATAAATATTTATGTAAACAATAAGTATTCATATAAACAACACACGACTTTACGGGTCACGACACGACCTGAGTCAAGGTGATCTTCTTGGTAAAGCTGCTGTCATCATTATTATAGTCCTTATTCAGATGATAATTGATAACGAATTAGTGTCAGATGTTGCAATTACACAACAGATGATTGCAGAAGTTTTTTTCGTGTAGGTATTAATCGAAACCCGCATGGCGGATTACAGCTCGCTCCCTCACATAGAGGAGGCCTGTGTCCCAACAGTGGAAACGTTATGAACTGATTATGTATTCATCGAAGACTAAAACTAACATTGCTAGCTGGTTTAACTTTCCGTCATGGCATCAGCTTGACAAAAATCTCATAAATCAAATCAGATAAATGGTTCGGCATCCTAATTGTGAAACACACTATCAATTATATCTGAATCATTTTGAAAGATATTTCTAATCCATTGCTTCATAAGTTCGAAAAATGTGTCTGCTCAGCAACGTAAATAACGCAATGAATGTTGTTGAACTGTCAAAATGAAACCCATTCCTACTGATAGTGTGCAATTATCCCGCTGGTTACAAATCCATCAATGGACAGACAGAAAGGTTGCGTTTTATAATTTGTAAAGGAAGGACAAGTAATATCAAGAATAAGTATTTTATGAGTTTTTATACACAATGTGTTGTGTCTTTTTAATAGCATTTAATACGTGGAACCGAATTCCATCGTCATTATAAGTTGACAATAGATCGTTGACAGTAATTCTGCCATTGCCCAGATCATTACGACCGCTTATATGGAGGCCCCTATTGTCTGCCATAGTGTTAAAGCCATTAAAGAGTGTGTCGTCTAAATATACTGCTGATTAGCAAGCAATTGATTTGTTTTGACAGAACAGATGTATCGTTAATGTCTATTGAAATCTAATTACATTTGATGAACTCATAAGTTACTGTGTTGATGTCTCGTGGCTGTGTCCTTTGGGACAGGCTATAGATTTAGTGGTAATGGGCTGTTATCTCCTTGTGGGAAACAAGCGGATGTTTTGTTTACAGATGTAGATGAACAAATTAGTTAGTGACGTAATTTTTTGAGCATTCATCATTTTTCCTTCTGAGATATGAATTTTTGAAAGCACTCACGTTTTTCAAATGCTATTGTGTTCACTGCTTAGTATAGCGAATTTCACCAAACTTTTATACCTAGAATAAGTCTTAACCTGAGAATAAATTTAGAATTTTTGACAGCTTTTTCACATTAGATCTCTCAGACGTCAATTTACTTTGGTAAAATCAGCCCTAAGTCAGATAATTTTATGGAATAACACAACGTATGAATTTTGTGTTATGTATTTATTTAAGTATACTTAAGTATTTATTATTTTTTGCGTTATATGTGTAGGTATATTTAATATTCCAATTTTAGACTCACGCATTCATATTTTTGTCTTCTTGTTCTCACACACTATTGTCTACATTTCTTTTTTACTTCTCCTTTCGCAGGTCTGCTGGAAGAAATTTCTTAAGAAATAAGCAGTACCTTTGTACTCATATTATGATTATGTCATATCAATATGTATTTTTCTTTGTGTACATAAATAATAAAATAAATAAACGTAAGTACCATCACGTCAGTTTTCCATTTCGCCAGTTAGGATATAAATTACATTAAAATAGCAAAATTAAACAATCCTAGTGCCCCATCAAACAAGACCTTTCCGCAATAAAGACTAAAATGTCTCATTACTCCTCTTAAAATTCCAGTCACATCTGCATCCATTGCTTTAAACAAATAGACGACATTTAAAACACAAGAACACTTACCACAAACGGTTCCAGTGCTACAACACGAGTCTACCTCATAGGTGTTGATACATTGCTGCTGCATATCGTTGTCGAAGATCTCGACACAGTCGACGGCCGCGCAACTGAACTGTGGCTCCCCGGCAAACACGCTGCAGCTGCAGGCTTGGGAGCACGGGTTGCTGATCAACGACTGTGGTATCGGGGATTTGTCACCGTAGGAGACGCCTCTGGAATAGACAATTACGTTGGCTATTTAGATTGGAATGCTACGTGAGGAAATTCGTTAAGTCTAGACTGGATTTTTTAGTGGTTTGGCGCCTATAATTTAATATTGGAGAAGATAAGTAGGTAGACGAGGGTCAGGCACAGGACAATAGAAGCAAAGTACTTATTACTTGTTAATTTCTTTTTTTTTTATGAACATCGTCTACTTTTACAACGTTTGTAAATATGTGAGCACCATGTATCTATCACATAATTAATTTATATGTCATAGTTTCATTAATCCATGTTAATTCTTTTACCTAAATATTGTGGTATAGTAATTTTATTTTAGGTGCGGCGTCAATTACTTGTTGCTCGATACATAAAACAATAAATTAGATAACAATATTCGAATACAAATTCGTAATGCCAGCCTTTTGGGCACTGTTCCTGTTGACAGCGATGCGGACGAATTTTTTGATGCCCTATGATTCTTTTTTTTTTTTCACTTGTACATATGTATTATTATTTTAGACTTACTTTATCCAATTCGTAACAATTTCCTTTACACAAGCTATTTTTTTACTGAGAGAATCTAAAATTTACAATTTGTCTCGAATACAGTAAAGAACCGTAAATTATGAGATCACGTTGAATTTAATGTTAAAAGTATAAAGATGTTATTTCCGACTCCTCGTAAATTTTATCGCGGTCATAATTTTTAATCCGAGCGTGCTTAAGACAGATCTCCTCTTATTCAAGTATTTTCACACACAAACACTCATACACTCCCCCCACTTTCACACTTACTCACACATCCACCATTACTACACCTACCTGGACACATTCACACCATACACAAACCGCACTTTCACATTAATTACACATACACAACATGCCTACTACACCACAGAACAGATAAAAGAGGTCTGTTCTGTGTACTACACCTACCACGCCAAACTCATTCTAACTCAAAAACTCACTAACAGTTTTTACTTTTTCTTCTTTCTGTACACATAAATAATAGTTATATTGTTATGTTTAACCACGTTACTGATGAAAACAGTCTTACTAAAACATTTTGATCATCTCTCTACCCTTGTGGAATCACTGGCCCCCAAGTCACAGGCTATAAACCTAGTTTGGGTGCCAGGAGATAATTAAATACTCAATGCACTTTATGTTGTACCATATTACTGTACTTGTAACCTTTGTGAACATTTTACCGGAAATAAACATTATTATTAGTATTTCAATCTGAATCATTTTGAAAGATATTGCTAAACCATTGCTTCGTATGTGTATGCTCAACAATGTAGTTTTTTTTATTTTTTTTTACTAACCAAAAACAAGACAGTTACAAATCATTGTTGAAGTGGTGAAGGGCGGGCGTTTTTGGGGGACTGTCTTTTGTAATTTTGACGTTCGAAAAGTGCTGATTCTCAGCCTAATTTGAATAAATGACTTTTGATTTGATTTTATTTGATTAAACAATTAAACATACCACACAAACCATCGCGGGTTTAACGGCGGTATGGCCAGACACGGCAACTCGGTGCAAATTAGGTACATAGAAATTTTTTTTTTTTTAGATCGCACTGCAATCTAGAAAGTATCTTTTTAATACGAAAATAACGCAATGTGTGTTGTTGAACCGTTACTACTGATAGTGTGTTACACAATTATCCTGCGAAATTTGCTATGAAGCATAAACAATTCCAAAAGCTATCTATTAAAGTAGAAAAGTTCCGAATTGGATGAATTGGAAATAGAAAGGAGAAGGGAACTCTTTGATAATAAGTGATAGCCCTGAGAATATTGATAAAAGAAAATACAGAGATTAATCCTCAATATCGATCTACCAAGCCATTCCCCAACCATGTTGGGGTCGGATCCAGTCTAACCGAAAGCAACTGAATACCAGTATTTTACATGGAGCGACTGCCTATCTGACCTCCACAACCATTACTGGGTATACGATACCGTGGTAAGACTGGTTGTCAGACATTCGCGTTACTAACGACCTGTAACGACTACCAAAGATCCACGAATGACAGCCGGAACGGTTTAAAGTGTCTTGAATTGTCTTGATATGTAAAGATGGTCGTCCACGGACCAACCGCGGCAAGCGTAGCTTACCCTGATCGACCGAGCCGTGCGGCTGTTATTACTTCACAAGCACAAATCCCCAATATAAACAACATTAAATAAAGCTACTGGTACCCGAAAAGCGCTCGAAAGTTCTAACACTAAAGTTGTCTAATTAACAAGCCCATAAAGTTGTTCGATCGGTTTAACACAGTTAATTAAAAGTCAAGGCGTGTGAATTGGGTATTGAACACTCAACTTTATTTACAAAATTATGAATCTGTAGATTTTGTATGGACATGTTTTAATTGGCTCAGTAAGCGAGCGAGTGTCTGATATTAGTCTGATAGAGTGAATGGTATTTGACAAAATGAAAATGATTTCTTTTTGGAGAATTAACTTACCGACTGTCAAAACGTACGGTAGTCATGAAAATGGTTGTAGCTTTGAATTTGAATTACATAGTATGAGATTAGTATTGGTTATTTTATTTTAGCGCCTAGTGTAAGTACGTTGCTTCCAATTTTTCCATAATAAACATTGATTCATATTTTCACTTCAGATTGCAATTCAATACGTCCAATAAAGAGAGCAGTGGCGGCCCAGTGGTAACAGCCGCGACTTACGAGTTGTAGGTCGTAGATTCGAACTCAGATAGGCGCTTTACTTCGTGTAAATTATTTCATCATCACTGCTCTCAAAACGGCGAAGGAAAACATCGTGAGGAAACCGGCATGTCCTAGAACCAAAAATTCGAAGAAATGTGACATTTACCAACCCGCACTGGGCCCGCGTGGTGGATTATGGCCTACTCCCTCTCATCGAGAGGAGGCCTGTGTCCCAGCAGTGGGAACATTATAGGCTGATTATGCATTATGCAAATCCAATAAAGGCGGTCTTGTAACACAAAATCACAAAGAGGCCATACATAATCATCCCACCTTCTTACCTTATGACCTAAGAATGATAATTTTAATGATTTATATCGGCATATCTAAACTGTCATCAGATCAAGCGCAAGGTCGCGGTATTTCCCTGCGCAGGCGACGACGACGGCCGCGCGAGAGGTCACCGCCTTTTTGTTCATTTTAACTGTTGGGTGCTTCTGGGTATTCCACGAGGTCAGGACTTAAGTGGATGCTAATATTTAAACTTTTATTATATATTATTATTATTTGGTATTGTTGGAATTTTTTGACGTCTTAAGGCTATTTGATCTGATGAGTCAGACCAAATGTAGGTAAGTATCTTAAATACAATGCGGCAACGTGAGCAAGGACTTCATAAAATAAGTAATTTGTCAGTCTTGGTGTCAAATTCTCTTGAGAAACAATTTGCAGTCAGTTTAGTCTTTTTCAGTCTTGCTCTTTTTCCTGAATAAACCTTTTTCAGGGACAGTGACTTCTCTGAGTTTTAAAACCATATTAACTCGCTTTCTGTTTTAAATTCTTAATCCACAGTTACCTAACTTATTAATTCATGCATGACGCAGGAAAAGGCGCAGGCTTGACAAATTAAAGTAAATCAGACTTTCTTTTAGACCCCTCCAAATCAAAATCAATAGTCATTTATTCAAATTAGGCTGAGAATCAGCACTTTTCGAACGTCAAAATTGCATAAGACAGCCCCCCAAAACGGCCACCCTTCACCACTTCCTAGTGCTTTCGCTGGGGAGAAGTGGCGCAACAAACTTTTATTCTTAACTCAATCAAATCTCGTTGTCTACTCACTTATAGTAACACATAGTGGGATCAGGATGTAAATCAGGACAGGTGAAGGCGTCGGGACACAGGCCTCCATCTTCCCTTGCCACCGGCGTACAGGCCAGTTCGGTGTAGAAGCTGGCCATGTCGCACTCGCCCGCCATGTCTGTTGACACCGCGCCCAACACTGAAAACAAGGAAGTCATCGTCATTACTACTACTATTTTATTTTATTCCATTTGGGAAACTTACGCCTAGCGTATTAACAACAACGTAGTAACATAAAAAAGAGAAAGGTCAGCAGCATAAATGAAAAAAATAAATAATTCAACACGATTAATGAATTCTTATCAATAATCGTTCAAAAACACAAACAGTTTCACCTACAAATGCTAAGCCGAGAAACACTATTGGATATCGGCAGTCTTTATATTGATATTTATTCATTGTTATTGATATTTTTTGTAAGTTTTTTTTTTTAATACATAATATATACCGTTCGAACACAGGCAGTCTGGGCCGTTACCTCTTGGCCATCACTGCTCATACCTACCACTGTTGCCTTATTATGAGTTTAATTAAATTAGTTCAGTCAGAGTTATGTTCAACGAAACTGAAAGTAAGTAAAGCAACTTTCAGATAATTACTAACTGAAAGTTACTCGTTTCGCAACTCATTTCTTGTCAAAATAATGAATAAATGAGGCATGGATTTGACGCTGATAATAAGGATTCGGGAGACGTAGACACTTAGTAAAAATTTTCTTTTTGGCAACAAATTTGAAAATTCAGCAGTAATTGAAGATCCCTAGATCGATCGATTTTTACGGAATAGACAGGCTGATCTTCAATCATTTTACAAAGCGGGCGGTAGGTATAGCCCACGTTATTTCTGTGGTCAGCTAAGCAACTACGTATCGTATTTGCGTGAATTTGACGTGAATTAATCAGATGAAATCGAATCAAATGCGTACATAATGTACCAGGGTTTATAGCTAAGTGATTATATGGTCGCCTTACTTACTGGATCAACGCTAAAGAGATTCATAGCATATTTGCCAATCTGCCATACTATAGATACATTTTATAATAGACTAGCTGCACCCGCGGTTTCACCCGCATACGTCTCGACCCCGTGAGAATATCGGAATAAAAAGTATTCTTCGTCCTAATCCAGGTCATGGTTTACCCATGTCCCAAATTTTCGTTCAGCCGTTTTAGTGTGAAAGCGTAACAAACTAACGTACAAAAAAATCAACTCTTTTCTCTTTATATGTAACATTAGTTTAGATATGTATGAACTCGTAAATCAATTTTCTAAATTACGTTTGCCCTACATTAGGAAATTATAGATATCTATACTTACCAAGGCACTTGTTTATTTTCGCTCTCAGTGTGCATTTTCATTTTATTATCGAATGAATAGAAACTGGAAATATTAGGTAGATATAGAAACTAAACACGTGATGTGATAATTAAACAGACTGCATTTGTTATTAGATCAATTACCTACATAAATATCGGTATTTAACAATGCTGATAATAATATTTGCCTCGGTGCTGTATGTACGAGTGTACCAACTCGCACTGGGTACGCGTGGTGGGTTACGGCCCACTCCCTATCCCAGAAAAGAGACTCGTGTCCCAGCAGTGGGAACTTTAAGGCTAATTATGCTGTTATGCTGTTTAGAGAGTGTGTACTGGAACAGCCGGGTAGGATCTACTCAGACTAGATGGATCGACAATTTTCGCAGGGTTGCTGGTAGCAGCTGGAATTAGCTGGATGAGAGAAGCCTCGGATCGAGATAAGTGGTTTGCGATTGGAGAATGCTATGTCCATTAGATGTTCTTCCATAGGCTAATGACACTAGCGGGGTAATTGTGTAACCCACTTTCAATTTGACAGTTCAACAACATTCATTGCGTTATTTACGTTGTTGAACACACAAACTTTTCGACATAAGTATGAAGCAATGTATTGATACGCAATTACGCAATTAGAATGCTGTAAGTAGGTACTCATCCAATGGCCTCTTACTATACTGTTTTAGAGTTGTGCCAAACCAAAAGATGCTGGAAGATAAGACATAAATGGACTGCTGTATTTATAGAGGTAAATAATGTTTGAAGTTCCAAAACCACACGCATTTGATCTCATTGTGGTAACAATATCAGTTTGTGGTCGGATTTAGGAATTGAATAGCAGGTTCTCAAATGGCTCATAACAATTTTCGAATCGCAGGTGACAACTTAAGAATGAGCACATGGTTTAAGGACTCATGGCTTTAAAGAAATTAAGTTATTGTTTGAAGTTTAGGTAACTAATTTGTTATATAGATAATTAAGCCTAGCACCTTAAGATCTGCTAGTTCAAACTAGTTATTTGAAAATTGCCCCAAGATGCTTCTTACGACGATCTAGGGGAAAGGACGCATTTGAAGGCTTATGCAAAAAGGTACACAGTAAGGAAGTTAAGAATTGTACCTACTTATGTATAAGAAAGGAAAATAAAAACAAAACTTACTGAGCATCACAAAACCGATGACAGCCTTCATAGTTGATTGGTTTTTCGGAATAAAAACAATCAGTTAGAAACTGCACTTTTTTGTTTACAATGTTTACCGTAACAAATTCGTTGGTAGACACAATAGACGCGCGGCTTTGACGGTGGCTGATGACGGAATGAGCCGCACTACCGCAGCATGCAAATCGAGCCTGCGTGCGCGCATATCGGTTGTCCCACTATTATGATTCATCGCATTAAATCATTCATGTGATTATGGATATCTCATACTGGGTTACCTTGCAAGCCAAATCATGTTTATCTGCATTTTAACTGCAGTTATGTTTATAAAATATTTTGCTTTGAATGTAGCCTCTAGACTAAGAGTTTTCTAAGAGCCTTCTCGGAACCATCTTTCTCCTAGATTGGCTGTTTCGGGAAGACTCTTTATAAACTCCATGCCTAGTTCATCTTTCGTTTTCAGGTGCGAATGGTCATATACGAGTATGGTGGTTTAGGTATTGTTTTAACGATAGCAATGACGTTCCTCAATCCTTGACCGATATAATATTCAGACTTTTTTTTAAATCGATAGGTTTAAGTGTGTCAATCGAGATATCCCCAGAAATCGTTGATATCGATGATATGACATAATGTGCAGTATTGATTTAATCACTGTTTGTTTTTGATTTTATATAATTTTTATAGGTTTTTTTGTGTTAAAATCTTCATTTAAGGTTTGCACACCAGATACTTAGTAAGTTACCATGTATATGTCAACTTAGTGTACCTACTCGTGTTCTTGCAAATAAATACTATTCTTGTTAAACATTCTTCTTCTTCTTATTTCTCCTGGCTACTAACTATCCCAATTTATTTTTAGAGTCAGCCCTCCAGTACCTACCTACTTCTGCACCACACCGTAAGGTAGTGGGTGGTCACTTTTGTTGTGTTGCTCGCTATTATGTCATTTTTAGTTACGTACCTCAAAAGGAAAAACGGGACACTTGTAAGCTCAATTTGTTGTCCGTCTGTCTGTCCGTCTGTCAAGACCCTTTTCCTCAGGAAAGCGTGGAGTTATCAAGTTGAAATTATTATCAAATACCCAGGGTTGCAATCCCTTGAAGCAATGAAAAAATCAAACTTCTAAGTCAACGCAATCAGAAGATACGGGCGTTCATGTTCCGTTTATGCCGCTAGCATGACTGCTTCGCAGAAGGAGGTGACTGCCTCCCACTCCCTCTCGCCCCGGACCATGGCTTGAACCAGGGCCGGACGCGAGAGGTCGCCGCCGCTGCCGATCGCCTCTACGAGGGCACGGCGGTGCTCTGCCCAAGCAGGGCAGACCTCCACCGTGTGCTCCACCGTGTCCTCTGGGCGATCCTGACAGTGGTGACACCCGGGCGTCTCCTCCCGCCTGATTATGTGCAGGAACCTCCCGAAACATCCGTGTCCGGAGAGGACCTGCGTCAGGCGGTAGGTGAGAACGCCGTGACGTCTCTCTAGCCACTCCTCAAAGAGGGATACGTACCTACTTACGTAGAGTCATAATTTCAAGGTTATTTTTTTTCTTTTTATAGGGTTTCACGTAGTCGGGGGTTTTTAAATTTTTAATTTAATTTTTTATTTCATGCTTTTTGTAGGGACTTCTTATTATTTTATTTCTTTTATTTTCTTGCGTTTTAAGATTCAGGTAATTTGGTGTTTGCTCAGGTTTTTTGTAATTAGCCATTTTGTGGTGGTGGCCATCTTGGATTTGAAATTTATCACTGTGTTTAGTATTCTACTAGTCAAGCCCTTTCATTTGATACCCATATTGAGGGAGTTGTGAAAAACAGAATGTTATTCGCCATTTTGTGGTGGCGGCCATCCTGGATTCTAAATTTATCATAGTGTATAGTATTCTACTAGTCAAGCCCTTTCATTTGATACCCATATTGAGGGAGTTGTGAAAAAATATGTAATCCGCCATTTTGTGGCGGCGGCCATCTTGGACTGATTTTCATCAAACATAGCTAAGAACACTCCCGACAAATTCATCTTTCAAACAAAAAAACAAAATTGAAATCGGTTTATCCGTTCGGGAGCTACGATGCCACAGACAGACATACATACACACACAGACACGTCAAACTTATAACACCCCGTCGTTTTTGCGTCGGGGGTTAAAAAGAAGGTTATATGAAATAATAGGGGTTAAAGTTTGAAATTGCCGTTTTATTGTAATAGGTACTTCGAATTGACATAGAACCTTCATGGTTTGAGATTTTTGAGTGAAACTTTTTTCACATGGAACCTATGAAGTTCTTCTTTGAAAAAATGTGCAACATTCGATTATCGACTTTCAGGTGTTTTTTTATTCAGCTTACACAAGAAAGATGCATACTTCGAAAATTCGAGTTTTTTTAATACGAGTTCCGACGCGGAACTAACGCGACAGAAACAGCTCGCAATATCAATGTTGCGTTTGGAGAGGGGACTGCTAATGAACGCATCGTGCGATTTTGGTTTAAACGCTTTCGTGATGGAAACTTTGATTTGAAGAACGAACATGTGGAAGACCGCCCACACAGGTGAATAACAATGAATTGAAAGAGATGGTGGAAGCCGATCCGATCCAAACTACCCAGGAATTAGCGGCATGGTTTAACGTTACCTTACCAACAATATTGACTCATTTGCGACAAATCAATAAAATAAAAAAATATGAGAAATGGGTGCCTCATGATTTGACTGGTCTGCAGAAAGAAACGCGTGTTGAAACTTGTGTTGCCTTGTTAAATCGATACAGAAATGAAGGAATATTGGATCGAATTGTGACATAATATGATGAAAAGTGGATTCTTTACGATAACCGTAAGTGAAAAATGCAATGGCTGACCCCAGGTCAAACGCCGCAACAGTGTCCTAAAGCAAAGCTTACCAATAAAAAGGTAATGGTAACTGTTTGGTGGTCTCAGCATGGTGTTATTCACTATAGCTTTCTCCGATCTGGTCAAGCAATAACAGCAGATGTCTACTGTGCCGAACTCCGAACAATGATAGCAAAACTAGCAGTGAAACAGCCCCGACTCATGAATCGATCGTCACCATTATTGCTCCATGATAACGCGAGACCTCATACAGCACGAGAAATCGTTTTAACTCTACAGGAACTGCAATTAGAAACCATTCGTCACCCTCCGTATTTGCCAGACCTTGCTCCAACGGACTACCATTTTTTTCGTGATTTGGACAATTTTCTACGTGATAAAAAGTTTTCTTTTCAGGAGGCAGTACAAAATGCTTTTACACAGTTTGTCGAATCTAGATCACGAGAGTTCTATCGCAAAGGCATAAATGATATTCCTATTAGCTGGCAGCAATGTATAGATAATAATGGTAATTATTTTGATTAAATAGATATGTTAAATTTAAAAAAAAACGAATTTCAATTTTTCATTACAAATCGGCAATTTCATACTTTAACCCCTAATATAACATTCTAACATGAAATTAGGTTATTTGTTTTTATAGCATATGAAAATTATATCATGTGAACGTTATTTCAAGTGATATTATACTATCTGTTATTAATATTATACCATAGGTATATTACACACCCAGTCGTATCCATCCTATTAGCCCAGAGTCGTCTTGTCTGCTGCCTCTCTATTATGTTGGCAATATTTGTGACGGCCGACTTGATGGAAAGTGTGCAATAATAATTATGAGCAAGTGCTCATGCGCAACAATAGGCATAGCATTACCAATGCCAAAACTTGTCTTCTCAAGGTTTCCTCGGATAATACTCTAATCTTCTATTTGGCAATAAATAAAGACATCGTATCGACACAATCTACGTATAATAGTCGTGATAAGATATCTTTATCAATATTCCACATAAAAATATGGGATTGACTCATACGTGCTCTTTACAATTTTTTTTACAATTTACCTAAGTATTAAGGAAAATGATAAATGAAAATAACTATATAACTATAAATAACTTTTAATACTAACAATGTCTGTAGTCACGAACAAAAGAAGAAGAATAGATACCAATAATAATCACTGAACAAAAACGCAAACAAAGTTCCATAAAACCACACAAAAATAAAGTAAAATGGGAAAAACTATCTGACTCACACTCCAAGGATAAAAAGGGCCGACAAAAAAGCTAATAAACAAAAGCAAGTAACAATTAAGGAACCTTGATTTGTTAAGAAAAAAATAAGATTTACGGAAACGTCTCCGATAGACTTTTTATTTACTTAATTCACTATACAAAAAAATTACACTAGTTAGTAATAATGTATTAAAAAAAATGTATCTAATGTAAATCGTTGGTGTAAATGTATAATATTATGAACTTAGGTATTCTAAAACCTCACTGTAAATAATGTATGAAAACAAAATACTTCATTACTTTAAACGATTTCAAACTTAAGAACAAAACTCTACAGGTATTCGAATATACAACACGATGTAACTTATGTAGTAAATGGTGTACCTACTTTTTTATCGACGATACCAATGAAAGCACTACAAAAACTAATTTTACTAACAAAAAATAATCGTTATGGGTAGTATACGAACCACAAAAGAACCACTATTTTAATTGCAATTGGTCTTGATTGATACAAGGAAGTTGTTTTTATACAGTTTATGTAATACATAGTGAATATAAATTTCGTTTATTTATTTAGATAATATTACAGTATAAATAGGTAATGTTGGTGTTATTTTACATGAGGACAAGGACCTCGTATTCAGCTGAGCTCCTCTCCTCACCATCGAAGGGGTAGTAGCAGGTTCCATGACTAGGCTGGATCTGAAATTGAGAATATAATATTATCATTTTGTGCCTTTTGAAATTAAAGATGGAGACAACAAAGTAGTCGAAATAGTCTGTACTCAAACATCACCAGAAGAACCACGTTGGTTCTTATGCTTATGATAATATTTGCTCAATTAGCAGTTACTTAGTAGAAAAACTGGTGATGTTTATAATTACACATATAACGCCTAACATGATTTTGGAACGAAGTTCCTTATCGCGCGTTGCGAAAGGGGGCTAGACGGAAAAAATTAAGACCAACAGTTGGAACGACACTTTTTGCTATAGTTGTAAGCCGTGCGGCGTGCGCGTGTTTCTTTCTCTCTCTCTCTTATAGAGAACAAGCCAGTTATTTTCGTTTTTTCTTTCTATTTCGCATTGAACAATGTGGTGTCGCGACGATTATTTTTGTTGAGTGTACTCGTATACAGGTTTTTTGTACATAATAAATAATAATAACAACTTCGTTCCATCCGGGTGTCCCTTGACACCTCTCAAGTTTTTTTTTTAAGAAAACCCCATCATGTTAACCTAGAACCAAATCTTATTACTTAAATTCTAGCACTTGTTGAATCCCAACAGTCAAAAAGAATAACTCAAAATAAATAATTTTCAAAGGCAAATATACAAGAATAACTATCGTTACTATTTCTCCATACCTTGCCGGGCGTGGTGCATCCGTCGTGTGTGACTCTACCGAAGTACAGCTTCTCTCCGTCAGCGGTGACTCCTGCGGCCACGGCGCCAGGGGGGACTGCGCCTTCTGTCGAGAACTGCCACGAGAACATGGCGGGCACCAGGACCTGGAAGCACGGTTAAAGTCAGTTAGTTTACATAGAATTTTCCAACGTCATAACCTATTTTTGAATGGTCGAATTGCCAGGAATACTCAATATAAATACGTTCTTAGATATAACGTTGATTAATGACGGTTGACAATGAAGTTGATCCATAATAAGATTATCAGGTACAAAATAGAAGTAGAAAATATTTTATGTAACACCGACATAACATAACAGCAACAATCACAAACCAAAGAATGACGATGTGCAAAAAGTGCCCACTACCGCTATTCAAGTGATTTTCCGGCTAAGTACTAATCCAAGTGAATGAAAAAACTCAAAACATTGAGTTTTTATTATTTAGAAAAACTTTTCAATTTAAAATAATTCAAATAATTACCTCAAATTGGTCCTTGACGACCTCCTCGCCACCCCAGGAGACGTAACAGGCGTTCTTGTTAGGGATAACCTTGGCGGGAAGGATGTCGCCCTCATGGGGGGCTCTGCCGGCGTAGATCTCATCACCGTCGGCATCGGTGCCCACGCGTAGCGCGCCGGGCGGGATCGAGCGCTGGCTCAAGCATGCCGGGACCCAACGGTATGTACCTGGGGCAGGGCGACAATGAGTTAATTGTTTGTTTTTACTGAATAATTTAAGGTATGACAGTGATTATTTACGACATAAAGTGCTTCTAATTGCTGTGAAGAAGATTCCAGTGAATTCAACGAAGGTGCCCGATGAAGAAGAGTTGAAATTGAAACATGATTGTAAAATTGTTTAGATGAAAACCCACATGCTAGGTGCAAATAAACAAGTCAAGGATATGTTCTATATCAGCAATAAAATTTAGGCCAGATATGAGACTTTAGATTGGGAGCGAAACCCAAAGTGCAAAGATTACCAACGATGAAAAATATTCAATAATCAAGTCGGTGGTTACACGAGTAAGTCTTGTACCACTCTTAAAAAGAAACTACAGCAAAGATTAAAGTCTAATGAGATAATGGCAATGGAAAAGACAGTGGTAACAGAGAAGACAAAAGATATTAACCCAATTGTGCAACAGAAATTCAATATACCCAGTAAGAAGAACACATAGAAAATGATGGTGAATGACTTTCCACAAAATATTGACAACACAGAAGCTACGGCCAAAACTCTATATGGATAAAGACTTCTTATTCCACACACTAACAACAAAATTATACAACGATATGGTGAGACGTAAGTCTGGATTGGACAGTCACCATAAAGAGGATTGGCCCAAACATGGCATACGATACATTCAAGCTTTTTCTCAGAGTTAACACCTTCAGTAAGTTCCTACATTTGATGTGCATATGAGTAAGTTATTTAATAAGGAAAATAAATGTTTTCAAGAAATCCTTATCGATTCAGTTGTAATAATATTTCACACTGTTCGTTTCCACCGATTTATTGCGAAATTATTTTTATCACGCGTTTTATCGGTAAGACTAAAATGTCCCGGATTAGATTAATCATTATTGGTGTGATGGCGTTTCTATGTAAGAAGGATGTGTAAGTATTGATTAAAAATTATTTACATGCTAATACTGTGATTATAATTGTATTTATGAAAGTGCAATGCGGTATGAATATCGAAAATGAAGTTTCCTTAATAGAAGTGATATTTCTAGATTCCTAACAATAAAGAAAGAAGGTGCTATCTCCGAGAACCCAATCCAGACTTACTCCACGGCAACTCGACAGTTTCTCCGGGTAATTCCGGCTCTGCATTATCGACCACAGTGACTTCTCCGCCATCAGGAGGGGGCGGTATCTGTCCTCCCGGGTAGGGGTAGAAGTACGCAGGATGCATCGGGTAGTAAACTACGCCGGGGGGGCCGGGGGGGTACATGTGTCCGGGGTGACCGGGAGGGGGAGGGTAATGTTGCGGCGGTGCGCCCCAACCATAGTACTTCCCATCTGCACAATGATGCTTTGGTACATTCTCAAAGTCAAAAAAACAAAGTTACTAAGGCATATATTGCTTTAATTGACAATTGTCCAGTTGCAACTGCTACTATTCACAACATCTACAGTAGGTGCTATTATAATGAGGATTTAAATACCTACGTAAATGTTTACAAAATTAGAATTGCTGGTAAATATCTCATTATAGAGCAAGCTATTAATTGTTTTGACCATTCTGTGATAGTTAGTAGAAAACTATTTTGTAATTCATTATAGAAATATGTATTGACGTAGATATCATTCATTCGGCTGATCCAGTAGTCATGGTGATTATTACGTGGCTAATAAAACGGCTATTGATTCGGCACGAATCGTTGCTTCTATTGTAGTTTTGCACTGCTTTGATAAACCAAGTACTTCAGGGAGTATTTATCAAGAGCCTAGTAAATAAGGATCATCAATCACCAATCTCAAAATCTCAAATCTTATATATAATAGACTAAGTATAATGAGAAACGATGTTAAACGTGTTTCTTTTTGTAGCGACTATTATTTTTTGCACTATTAATTCATATTTGTTGGCGAATCCATCTTCATTGAACTGATTTCAAATATTTCCTATTTGAACGCCTATTGGTTCAACAAAATGATCTGTATCTAATCGGTTTATTAAAACATTTCTGCTTATTCACAAATCATATTTTCTAGTTGCAATACTTCATGCACAGTTGTGGAATCCCTATTGAAGTGCTTTCACCTTTATCTATGTCTCAACAACAGAGTCAAGTGCATCATCGTCATCAACAGCCTATTATTTATCTATTAACACATGTTTACTAGTTTATACTACGTCACGCTTTCTGTGGGGATTTCATCATATTATTCCAACTTTATGTCTATATGTCACTTTATTATTTATCGATGACAAGTACCTTTGTCTCATAGATTAGATACAGGTATTGAATAAGTGCTCGATATATCTGTACGTCTATTATTTATCTACTTTTGAAGTAATCACGATGTATTAATCACTTTAGTTAGTATTTGGTATATGACATACCTTATTCGTTATCTAAAGAGTGAGGTTTTTCCGTATTACTTTTTTTATTAATAAAAATTTTGAGGCCAATTATCATTCCAATTAGAATTGATATTAATATCTTCGCGTATCAAATAATGCTGCAACGGTAACTAATTGCGGTAAATGCTCAGATAGGGGCCTTTTACAGGTCATCCATTTCAACATTGTGACGGGATGCTTTCCGTGGCAGATCAATGTCTTCTAAATGATATTTTCATAGAAATAATGAGTGATAAGTTAACAGAAATGGGTCAATAATCGTCGTAGTCAACATCACAGTCTTTAGCTGCATTGTTTCAGCTGAAAACAAATGAACCGCTGCGCGTGAAATATTTACATGACAATGAGCACAGCGCGGGCGCAGACCTAATAATATCATCTAGAACCTTCTGTTTAAACGATAAATATTATATGTATATGGGTATTGCTTAGGTATTTCATCAAATTATTGATTTTTAAATATGTTTCTGCCAATATTTTAGATTAGATTATGAATTGATGGTTCTTTAAAAACTAAATCTGTACAAACTAATTGAGCAATTGGTTGAACGTAGATACCTAATTATTTGATGACACAAATAACTCTTTCTATATTTAGAAAAAAGGATACAATTCTACACTTACACAAAAGGACATAATTTGAAACTCTTTTCTCCATTATCTTATAAGAAGTTTAATAAGAACTGAACTTTTAACAAAATTACAAACGCTGGCAATTTGTCACATATACGAAAGACAACAAAAATAATGTCACAAAAATTAAGGAAAATGTATAATTATTTGAGAACAGTACATTCTAGCAACTCTTGTTATCACATATCTTATCACATGTTATCTTGTAAACTCACCTGCCATGTTTTCAGTGCTCTCGTTCGCTAGTGACTGCCTTGCCTCCGCGACTTGCTGGTATTTTATTACAAATGTGACTCATTAGGGCAACGACGCGTTGATAACGAAGTTGTCCTTCTTGTAGTCTGATAACTGCGTCGATCAATTAGCAGACGAAAGTGTGATTGCCTTGTTGAGTATCAATTTTTTTTGCAATTTTTTGTGCTAGCTGCACGCTGCAGTTCTGCAGGCAAATGCCTCTTCACATGCGGAGAAGGAGCAATAGCATTGATTACCACGCTGCTCACGATGTGTTGGCTATTCTAGACGAATTTTCACATTAAGGTGGATGCTTCAAGGTAGCCCGCGAAATTCAAATTTTCTTACGTTTTTTGCAATTTGCTGATCAGTACTAAATTGTACATTGATTAAAATATGATTCGCGGCCGTAACAAATATGTATTTACAGAATTATAATCATTAGAATCAGTAATACAACTTGTTATGTTAGCATAATCCTAAAATGTCAAGATTTCATGAAATTGTCATTTAGTAGGATTAGGTAGGTACCTACTTGATCTTAGAGAGTTGTGTTGATGACTGACTTTAAGGAGGATGCGCTAAGGTAGTCCGCGAAATTCAAAATGACTTGCTTTTTTTGCAATTTGCAGGACATAAATATAATCATTAGAATCAATAATAACTCCTCGAATTAGAATTGGCCTCAAATATCATGATTTCATGACTTAGATGGTGAAATTGTATATATTGATGATTTTTATACGGCCATGAATCATATTTAGATCATCATACAACATCCTGACCTACAAATTGCAAAAACGTAAGAAAATTTGAATTTCGCGGGCTACACTGACGCTTTTGTCGTAACCTCTTTGCTACATATGTACCCTACAGAACTGTCATTTCCACAGATGGGTATATATTTGATGGATGACTAATCGCGATGATCTATCGGACATATTCTGAATGTTTGCTCAAACATTTTTTTTAATTTTCCATCACTACAACAAGCTCATTTTACTACGCTTTGAAATGTTTGATGGATCTCTGGTTGTATTGATGTTTCCATGTTTCCATATTATTTTGAACTGACCTATATTATCATGAGTACGTAGGTACCAAATAAACAGTATAGATTGATTCTTCCCACCTGTGTACAGACGCCAGCACATCAAGCTACTACAATCTGTCAAATTTCTTTAATAGATTTCAACTTTATCGCTAAAGCATTATGGTTCAAGTTTGATGGGTAAAATTTGATAGTTTCGGGTAGCTTGACCTGCTGGCGTCTGTACAGTCACGAGCAAAAGTATGTATACACTCGGCTTTATTCAAAAGCGTTTTACTCCTTAATTTTTTAATGAAATTTTATTTTGTTACGAACATAGCATTTTCGAACCCATAGGTTTATGTAATGTATCGTATTTCAACAATGCATTCGATACTTTACGAAAAAATAGCATTTGAAAATTGCCAAGTGTTGACATATTGGTGGTCGTGACTGTACGCATGACGACATATCAAGCTCTACTTTTCCAGTATAAGCTGACTTATCATTGTACGAAAAACTTACACAATGGTAGGCCAGCTAAAACTGGAACTGTATAACTTGATATGTCACCGTGTGTTGTGTACCTATTTAAGCTCGTCATTCTACGATGCAATGAATATTAAATGATGCATCGTACTAATGTAAGATTAGATTAATAAAGCATACAATAAGTCATCAATAGTTTTAATTGTTACAAGACTTTACCGTTTGGATCACTATTTTAGCTATGCCTTTAAATTCTTGCAGTGCATACTCAGAGTTGGATCTCCTGTAGTCCTCCATGGCAGCGAATGCCATTACGAGGTCGCGAAGGACACGATGGACTATCTCTACCAGTACTTTATGAGTAGTCCTTTGAGCAGTCTCCGCGATGATCAATGCGGCCGATACCTGAAAGTTATCTTCAAAATGTAGGTACTATGACACATAAAATTCGTCCACACGGAAAGTTATACGGTATTTTTAAGCAAAATTTACCTTAGCTTTCCACGATTCAATGACTTCCCCCATAACTGAACCCTTGTGCTTTACTCCTATGTTTTCTAGATTATGACGTAACATTACTAGGTGGTGTCGTCGACAAACTTCTGCAAAAGATACAATATACTAATTAGTTAAACTGAATGGGTACCACTACTCTTCAAAGGTATTCATTGCTCCTTTCTTACCCTTTGAACAATTCTTTTCGTCTTCCTCTTTAGGACAATTATTTATTCCGTTACAAATTGATTCAATAGGTACAGTAAGGTTCTTAGTATCATTACATGCAAATTTGGTTAGCCAGGGTTCTGCTAGACAAGCCTGGATACAATGCTTGGTACACCTGCGCAGAGCACAAAGTCCACCTCTACAATAACACCCTTCTGGTGATATTAAATTCTCGTTGCCCGTGTGAGAACTTTTAAGGGCAGTAACCAATTTTTCGTTAATTGTTAGTAGTCTGAGATAGTGATCATCCAATTCGTCTAGGTTGACCGTTTCCAAAAAATCATCATAAATGGAGACGAGCAGTTTAAATGCCTCATCTCTAAGAGACTTTATAGTGTGACTATCAGTATTTGTTCTAATAGTTTGCTTCTGCAGCTTGCGAACTAAACCATGCAATGCAAGCAACTTATTATGACTTTTAATGAAGTCGTTTGATTTATATTTAGTTGCCAGTAAATCTAGTAAATTGCTGTACGACTTTGCTGCTTCAAACTTAGAGGAAGTAACATCTAAAACATTAATTATTCATTATTTTGTGGATTCGCTAATTCATCAAGGACTAAATGAACTAGGTTTATACATACTATGAATACCGATCACACAAAAGGTCTCATCAGTTTCATCAAAACAGTCCAGTTTCCCGTCACAAACGACATTCAGAGAGACAGCGGTAGCACCACTTATGGCCTGACATCCCCAGTGGTTTAAACTGTATCTCTGCCAGCATACACGTTTACACGCGGCCGGACATGTCGGTGGGTCTGCGCAAAATTGTCCTGCACAAACACATGATTTCGGGGACCATCCGGGTTCTTTCGGTGCTTCATCAATTTCATCCAATCCATCAATCTCAATGTCGTTATATTTGCGAAAGTTCTTGTTGTGTTCTGGATTCGAAATATGTGCACAAAGCGCCCCATCCAGGGCGTAAGATAACGTACTTAATATCTTATTTACATCATTTACGGCCGCTTTTACAAAGTTCTCATCAAGAACTTCATATTGACTTTCTGCTCCTTGTAATGGTGTAACATGTTTCTCCAAGAAATTCATTTGAGTCTGTAATACATCCCGTAAAACTTGATTCTGTGACATCAGAAGGTTCTCTTCAGTTATTGCAAAACATTTACGGTTTAAAGATGTTTCAACTTCTGACATGACTCTCGTAGCTGTACGCACCTGTTCCATTGCTGTAAATTTAGTAAAAAACCTTGCTACATAATTAGGAGGTAGGTATAGTATGTTAGTGTTGATATAGATAATAAGACGAATAACATTTTAAACTAGGAAAACGATAAGTTATCGAATATTTCAATTCGGTTGGACAATAGTAAGAAAGTAGTAAGTAATAAGTAAGAAAAATAAAACGAAATTCGAAATGCCGTTGGTACAGCAACAACTGACATGATGCAGATGCAGATGTCATGACGTGGTCAAGTCACATTTTTTTCCTTTTTTTTTATTACCAAATGGGCCTACTCTTGACCGCGATCATGCCTGATGGAAAGCGATGGATGTGGTCTATGATGGAACGAGCGGGACCAGAAGATGCCTGCCACCTACCTACCTACCTGACATCTGCAGCTACCGTGTGCCAGTGTCATCAGTGGTGCAGGGCTCCTATAACCTGTACTACATTGTATGTATGTATTTAGGTTCTTAGTTCTTAGCACGTTTTTACCTTGAGCAGCACAGTTTTTTTCATCCACGTCGTTCAAACAGTCAGAGACATTGTTGCAAAGATTTTCAACGGGTATAGCCTTTCCCTTCTCACACGGTATTTGATTAATCTTCTGTATACTAAGACATGTGTCTTCCACAATTTCTTCACAGCGTGGATCAGAAGCAGTGCCATTCAGTGATTGCGAAATAAGGTCCCTGTATTTATTAATTTCTTCTAGATCCATTACGAACATGGTTTTCTTTAATATGTCTTCTTCCACTTGCGTTGGCTTTTCCGTCTTGTGACCCTCTATTTTAATGAGTTCTTCTGAAACTGGTTTTGGCTGGCTGTTCATACGCCTTCCAACTGCTTCACTCTCTAACATTTTTCGCACGGATTCGTCGATTCCTTGTGCTATGAGATTGCTATAAAGTTTCAGTTCCGTGTGCTTGTTGTGAAGCTGTATGTGCTTTAGTTTAGTGGAATTCATGATCCTCTTCTTAATTTTTTCTAATATCTGTTGCTTATTTTCAATTGTTTTAGCATTTTTCATAAATGCTTTCGCAAGAATCTGAATTTTATTTGCTACATATTTTATAATTTCTTTTTTTGTTTCAGAATCCATAGTCTGAGCCGGTTGACCTTCTTCTTTAGTTCTACGAATAACACTTTTTTCTTTTACTTGTGCATCCTCTTGAATATTTTCCGTTTCCTTAACGGTGACCGAAGCGTTCATTTTTGCTTTAAACAGTTCCATAATGAAACTAATATATTGGTCTACTTCGGGGCCAATACTTTCTGCAGATTTTCTTAATTTATTTTCTATTTTCTTTAAAATAGTTTCCTTGGTTTCTTGAGGTGCTTTAGATAAGGTACCCCATGGTAGTTTGGATACTTTTTTTATAATTTCCTGGATAATCAGCGATTTTTTATCGTTATTACTGGACGCGTTTTCGGCTGAAATGTAAATAATAGCGATTGTAGGCGAAACTATTACTATGACTGAAATTATATTACTGTCGGTGACAGGGCATCGACGCGCATCCTGTTAACATGGACTCAATATTTACATGATTCTGAACCCTCTGCGTTGAAATGAAAAAAAAACCTAGCTGTTCCATACATTTTGACCGTGTCAGTAATGCGCTTTCCTCAAACCGACGTAAAATTTCTATGACTGTCTAGAATTATGTGCTTAATTCATGGATACAATATGGAATAAATATTTGTTTGACCTACAAGTACTTAGTTTTTCCGGGTCTGGCTGTTTGTGTATGTGAGTTTCAACGTTTGTAAACGCACCCACGATACAGAAGAAATTCCTAGTGTGGGGGAAAGTTTAAAAAAAAAGCAGTTTGCGCGTCGATGTCCGTGCTACCCTTTATAGTACGCACAGCTTTATCATAGTATAAAGAGGGGAAGTAGACAATCTCCGGCCCAATCCACGATATAATTGCCTACTGTGTCAGGGTTGTCACTTTTAGCTAAATTTTAATTCTGTGCCTATAAATTAGCAAGTCAAATCAAATCAAATCAAATCAATTTATTTGCTGTAAGCGTTGGTACAATTTAGGTCTTAACATATATAATACAGATCCATAACACTTAGTCATAATAATGTGACATGCAAATATTTGTGTTTAAAATTATCAGTAGGAGTAATTTAAAAATAATAATATAATTCAATTCATTAGTAGTAACGTATATATTAAATACATTCTCACCATAAAAGAAAAAAGATAAGACCATAATTGAAAAATACTATTCTGAATGTCAGAGGGTTGACTGTTATTATTTCTTCTTCAACCTTTTATCAAATAAGTCATTAACTGAGTAGAAGTTGTTTTCCCTTAACCATACTTTAAGACACCTTGTAAATTTATTAAATGGTAAGACTTGAATACTATTAGGTATAGCATTAAATATGCGACAACACATTACATAGCTATTCTTGCTATACAATGCGGTCCTAGGAATTATGGGCAAAACTATTCTATTCCTGTGCCTATTACTTTTTGGAAATATTTCATGAGCTTTTTTAAATAACTCCGGGTGTATTTTAACAAATTTGGCGCATTCAAAGATATACAGACTTGGAAGGGGTAGTATCTTGAACTTTTTGAAGAAGGGTTTGCAGGATTCCCACGGGCGTATTCCCGCTATTGCGCGGATGCATTTTTTTTGTGCTATGAACGCTCTCTGCCTTTCTGTTGAGTAACCCCATGTAATTAGACCATATCTCAGCACAGAATCAACGTACCCATAGTATGCAGATAATACGGTTTCTAGTGCTGACGTTTTTGCGAGTTCGTATAGAACGTATACGAATTTATTTATTTTATTGCATACTTTATTGACGTGAGCCTTCCATTTGCAGTGTTTATCAATTGTTATACCGAGAAATGTCGGGAAGTTGTATTTTTACTTGTATTGTCTGGGTACAGGGTTTGTGAGGTCGGTTTTACCTAAGCGATGATGAAGTCTTTCACGATGAAAGAAAGTGCGACGGGCCAGCAGACGGGCGGCGCGGGGCGGTGATGAGCACGAGTAAACGGTAGGTTACTGATAGTACTGTCACCAATTCATGAGTTTAAAGCCCGGCCCTTGCCAAAGATAACATATCTCTGTATAACTAATTCAGTGATTATTAGTCAATAAAGTTCAACAATGGTTTTCAAAACAAAGACAGAAATGTATTCAAGATTCAGAGCAGTATTATTTAAAAAAGGATAAAATAACCAATAAAATAAACACCCAAACACACAGCAATACCTTCTCCTGCGATTATCACACATTTTTCATTCATTTAGCGGTGCCGAAAAGCCGTGACGCGCCCACCTCGTGCGGTGTTAGCCCCGACTGGCGCACTGAGAAACGGGTCGAGATTTTGTTTTAAGTGTGCGTGCGATGACGCATAGATACTTTGGCGCACACATACAAGCCGCGCGTGGTGCGTTTGTATGAAGATAACTTACTTCCCTCTTTATACTATAGCTTTATCCGTTATCAACTAAGTAGGTACAAACGGCAGTAGGTCAAGCTACCCGAAACTGTCAAATTTCCAATCAACCTTGAACCTTAATACTTTAGCGATAACATTGAAAATCTATTAAAGAAATTTGACAGATTGTAGTAGCTTGATGTGCTGGTGTCTGTACCCCAGCAAACGACACGGAAGTTCAAATCCGACATAGCTGCTTAATAGGTTTTTGTATTTTTATAATAAGTATTATCAACAAGCAACGATAGGTACAGAAGAACATTTAAGTAACATTAAATTTGTATCTGTACCGAATTATAAAGAATAGAATAGAATACTCTTTTTTATATTACGTTTTATATTACGCTGTCTGTACCTACTTACCTACCTAGGTACATACTAATTTCATGGTTATTGCTACCACAGCGGATGTGACGAATATTTAAGTTAGGCACAAGCTCGAATCTCGAATATTTAAGTAGTTCTTTTCATGATTCTTCGAGCAATGAGTTTCTTTGGCTTCGGCTCTGATATCGGGTTCACACGGTGCGATTTTAGTTAAACAACTTTCGTTGTTCAACAAAACATACTTTAAATTTGAAATTCAATTAGATTGAAAGTCTGTTCAAACGGTTCAAACCGCTTTCGACTTAGCAGTTGATCAACTACAATAGAACCGTGTGTGTGAACGCCACCCTCATTGCGTCAATCAGAATCTGAGTCATTTTGAAGGATATTGCTAATCCATTGCTACATACCTACTTATGTTCGAAAAAATTATCTGCTCTACAGCGTAAATAATACAGTGAATGATAATGAGCTGTCAAAATATAACCATTCCTACTGTTAGTGTGTTACGCAATTAAGCTGCAGGTATAACCCAGAACATGTAGTTTGAATCGATCACAAGATTCACAAGTTACTTAGGATCTGACATAGTAGAAACTATCCGCCTACTTTTTACCATATACCTCCCTAACCTTCTTATTATCATAGCAATTCGATTTTACAACAATAAAACAACCCATTTGTTACGTAATCTTTACGATTATTGTGTATTAATAACACTAAAGTAAATAAAAGTGCAGCATGTTAAACGTACACACACAGGACAGGACTAAACTAATATTAATTATCGTCTGTCTTTTTCTTAATGAAATAGAAAGAAAAGGATGCACTGGCCCTGATTCCCTTGTTAACAAACTAAACTAAATTTAAGTTCTGTGCATCTTTTTCTTTCTATTTCATTAAGAAAAGGACAGAAGATAAAATATTAGTTTAGTCCTGTCAAATTAAGATACTCCATAGCTCCTCCATAGACAGATTAGACGTGATTAAAAACGTGGCTACTAAAAATACGTCAATTTACGTCAGGCGCTGACTAGTTTGACAGGACTAAACTAATATTTATCTTCTGTCCTTTTCTAAATTAAATAGAAAGAAAAAGATGAATTGAACTTAAATTTAATTTAGTTTGTGCAGAAGGGAATCGGCGCCACTGTAAGTACTTAAATTTAGTTTAGTTTGTGAACAAGGGAATCGGCGCCAATGAGTTTCTCGAAACCCGTGCTGTCGAATATAAACTATTAGAAAGGTACAAAAACCAAAGTAGGTACCTACCTACCTAAAACTATTGGTACCATAGAAATGTAAAAATTGCTACGATGTGTGGGTGGGTGGACAGAAACGGAGTTTGTACAGACGCCAGCACATCAAGCTACTACAATCTGTCAAATTTCTTTAATAGATTTTCAACTTTATCGCTAAAGCATTAAGCTTCAAGGTTGATTGGGAAAATTTGACAGTTTCGGGTAGCTTGACCTGCTGGCGTCTGTACGTCACCTTTCTCTCGCAGCCCAAAAATGTTGAAATAGGTAGCGAGAGTTTTTAGGGATCTTTGGGGGTTTTTGCCATTTGACTTTCAGAAAGTGTTGATTGTCAGCCTAATAAGTAGCACTTAGTTGTTTTTAAAGTAGGTAAAGGTAAACTTATTTTTAAATTCTTATTCTGGTTTTGTGCAGCTGGGGATTTATCAGTTAGATACTTAAGTCGGTAGGTACCTAGATACAAGGGGGCCACCAAGTCTCACTTGTTGAAAATTCACGGAATGTTCAAAATGTTCAAGCAAAGATTTTAATACTTACAGCTCAGAAATACAGGGACTTTACTACCTACTACTTACCTATTATTAGGTACCACTGAAATGAGGTACAACATAGGTACTGACGGCTTTAGAATTATTTGGTTTAAACCAAGAAAATATATAAAAATATTAACATATTTACCATGTATACTGCAAGCAAAGGTAAATAAAAACACAAAACCAAAAGAAAACCTCGTGAAGGTTATTCCTTTACGTAAATCCATTGCTATTTTCTTACTGATTTATTCAAAGAACCATAAAACATCTGTAAAATTGTCGTTAAACAACACGTAACTACAATTGATGAGATATGAAAATAATTAGGATTTTTATTAGGACTTTCAGAACGCTTGATAAAGACAGGTAACTAAAATAAGGAACTGTGTTTAACTACCTAACAATACATAAGTACTCATTTCTAGACTGCTGGTCATCAATGATATATAATACGTCATTGGCTGGTCATAGGTCTCCCCCAAGCTCCACCACTTCGACCGGTTTTCTGCTTCTCGCATCCAGCGGATTCCTGCGGAATTCCCTAGGTTATCAGTCCACCTTGTGGGAGGCCTTCCAACAATCATCAATTTGTATGGTTAATCATAAAAAAAGTTGTGTCACATTTTGAATGTAAATTTTAATTAAAATTGAAGTAAATACATGGATTTTTCGACATTTCAGGTCCTAATTCTTACTAAAGAGAAGAATAAGTTCTTCATATTCATGAACACCTCTGATTCTTAGTCTACATTATTATTGTTCGACCTTACCAATATTGAAAAGTAACCAACTAGGTAGTAGAAATAGAGCTCTTTGTAAAGGAGGTAGTAGGTAGCTCCCTTTTAACTCCCTTCAAAATGGTTGAGCTGAATGGTGTTAATCTATGCGTCATGTTCGTGAACGGGCGCCGTCAGTAGGGACTGGTCAACTCTTTGCTGCCATGGCTTATTTTGATTTAATTTACGTAATATTTGAATTGATTTTTTTTATCTTTTCATTACGGACGCTTTTAACATTCTGCATCGTTCTCACATGCATAATTTTGAATATGAATGATGTAACCAATACTTTGTAATAAAATTATTATGATTTAAAACAGTGTCCATGGAGTTTCTTGCCCGTTCTTCTCCATAGGTACCTACCTACTACGCTTTGGAATGGGCAACTACCTTCATCTTTTTGACTGACCGACCTTGACAATTCAAAAGTGCCTGTAATTGGTTAATTTGAAATAAATAGCTTTAGTTTGAATTTGAGTAGGTTACCTACTGAAACTCAAAACTCAAACTATTACTTACCACCATAACTTGCTGCCGCCAAGCGTTTCTGTGTTCGTGTTTGAAGAGTACGGTTGCCGATGTAGTTACAGTTACAGGCAGAACATGAGACATTGCAGCTTTGTCGTCTTGTCGATGGCAATACTACTGGTATTGCAAATGTCGAAAGGCGGGTGGACTGAAACAACAGAAAAACTATTTTTCTACACCAACCGCCTAATATTCTTTGTCAAATATAATTTATAGAATAAAAGCGCATATCTGAATTACATGATGGCTTTTACCTAATAAAAAAAAATATAATAATAATAATAATGTTTATTTCAATTACAATTTGAGTTATAGCAAACACGATTTGGAGGTCACCTTTTAATCAATGAGATGCTTGTGTTAGGTGACTTGTTAAGTGGTGAATTTGTTGTTTAGTTTCCGTTTGTATGCGGTATTCTATTCGTTTTTGCTTGGTAATAACAAAACGCACAATTAGCTGTCAATGTCATGTCATGTCATAGTGACATTTTCATTTCACAATATAACCTCAATCGATTCATTTGTATCGCATGAAATACTAAATATTTTGGACTAACCAAATAGAGGCTAAGAAAAAAGCAATTATGAATTCTTCTATAATAAAACTAGCCCAGGTAAATATGATTCTAGTTTTATTATGCTTATATAACTTCACATTGATTAATTTTTAATCTTAATTTTTATGTTTATAGTCAAGCTTCGCTACGACTGGCGTTATAGCGCAATGTTCGCCCGTACTAGCGTCTCAACTGCACACGTCTGCTCCGCTATGCAGAGTGGTGTCAGGGAAGTACAGAATCACGAAGAAACGGGACAAGCCGCTGACATACGAGATGGCAAACCCCCCACATTACATTGCTCATCGTAAATCATGGAACTCGTGGAATACTTGTAAGTTGAATGGAAATAAGGATCGTTTTTGTTGGAACATAGTCCTTACCCTTAGATATATTTACAAAAATAAGCAACAACATTAGGATAAAAAATAGCTATTGTGTGTTGTAGTGCTAGCTTCGCACTCTGTGAAAAGCTGTTTTTCAATTACTAGTAAAGCCTGTTGCTAGGTGATAAACGTAAAACTAACTTCATATTGCTACGAACATCTATTGCCAATTATGTCAATACACATCTTTGCTACATTCCTTATATTCTGGCACTGAGGTTTCTCTTACACCATTGTGGAATACACTGGACTCGACACACAGATTGTTGTTCATATTCTTACAATACACATCATCTCATCATGTTTGTTTCAGCAACTATGAAAGATGGTCTCAGGCGCTCAGAGACAGCATTAGAAGATGAATTTATTAGGAGGTTTATGAGTGGTACCTGGCATGGACTTGTTTGCAGTGAGGTGAGGATGCATGCCATATCCCCATAGTCTTTTTATAGATTGAGAATGTTCTTCATGTATTTCCGAAAAGTGGCAATAGGTCAATTCTGTTTACAAAACAACACAGACCATTTGTTTGAAGAAACTTGATGAATACTGCCATTTGTTGAAACAAAGTTGCTTTGGCACATTATACTCTGTACACCTGGCGAATGAGATCTACACCAAAAAGGTTAACATAATGACCACCCCACTTTTTTTTTCAGTTACTCTTAAACATAGTTACTTAATTCATCTCATTGTGGCTGTTATTTCATACATATATGCAGCGAAAGGAACTTCGTTTCAACACGGTGTCCCGTCATCTCATCTCTCGACTTCTTTGTTGCCATGTTTAAGTTTATTCCAATCCTTGTCCATGTTACTAACAATTTTTTTATTTCATATTTCCAGGTCATTGTCAAGCGTCAATTCAACCACATAAGAGTAGCAGCGATCATCAGACGTGCTGTATCGCCCACTAAAATGTATTTCCTCCTTGGCTACACTGAAGAACTATTGGCCAACTGGCTACAGTGTCCCGTCACCCTAGAGTTACAGACCGTGGACAGTTTTAAAGATGTTGTGTTCAAATATATTTAATTGTGTAGCTTTATTTGTAGTGAAATAGTGTAATATATTAGGTTTAATAATAAAAAATTTACATAAAATTGATTTCAGTTTTTATTCTTTTTACTATGGGTAGCAAGAGGCCTACCATCTTTACCTATTTTTGTAGCCATTTGCCAGAAAAAAAAACTGCTAAGGCTGCAGCAAAAAACACACCCACTGTCCAATAGTTAAATTGTCTCCGTTTATTATAGCAATACGCGGGTGTAGGTACTATACACCGTTGTTCAACCCTTCGGAATATACAGGCGTGATATGTCATATTTGTATTATTGTTATGTTAGGTTCAGCAAAGACCAAAAATTTTCTGATGACTTGAATAATGAACTTTACTGTTATTGTCATAAAGTGCAAAGTTGCACGAAAATTAACTCACACTTCAAAACTGCTCCGCGTGCTTGTTTCGACTTCTAGTTCTAACACTTAGAATAAAGTCGAATATTTAATGTGTCCAAAAATTCCTCTAGTTAGTTTCAGCAAGATTGGGTACCTACACGTTTGCGCGATTTGCTACGTTATCTGTTCACCCGTAAGGTTTTATAGGGAACAGACGCTATAAGGCACAGGGATGTAATAGGAAGACATTCAATTGTAAAAATAAAAGTCGAGTAATAAAATTCATCTTATAATTTTTGATTCCTTCAAATATACATAATGTATCAACAAACAGAACAGCGAGACACGGGCCGCGCGGCCGCACACTAACAACTGCCGCAGCCGGCACATACAAGCACACACCTTGCGCACGCACTTACCGCTCGAACACAGTATCGAGCCGCGACCGAACTTCTGCACATACGCTTTGTACTTTATAGATCTTTTTATTACACTTATACGAGAAACAAACACCGATTGTTCCTGTGAGTTTGTGTGTATGTTTGTCGAGTTGTAAGAATCTAAATTAAAGTGTTTTGTTGATACGGCGTTTATCACTTCAATGCCAGTGTCGTTCTCAAGTTGGTCACAAATCCAAGCGGTGTCCGTTTCTAAATCTGAGAGTATTTTGTTTCATTCCATTTCCATATGACAATTTCTCTAAATTTCTCATAAATGCCTATGGTGTCTCTCTCAGGTAAATTTGTATTGTCTATCACAGTGTCGTAAAGCATTTGTCCTTACATACTAGTGAGTTAAACATTGCGATCTTATCAATAAATCACCATAAAACACATTTTGTAAACTCGTTAAGGTGCTTCAGAAAATATTTTTAATTATCATGATATCCTTTTTTTAAAGTCTCAAACAGTCTTTCATATTGAGCTAATTCGGTGCCTGTGGAATGTCTGACGTGCATCGTGATAGACACACGTATCTAAGTGAAGGCTAAGTGTTCCGTAGCTGTGTGTCTGGTTGTGTGCGCAGAAGTCCAAACGGCTGACAATATGCGACGGCTCGCTCGTTGTTTAGCATTAATTGTTATCGAAATTACATATTTACAAATAAAATATACACTCAACATGAAGGCTTCTCGTGGTTAATTCGAATCACTATCCAAAACTTAGTAGCATCGTTGAAGCCTCCCGTTGGAAGAATTAACAAGTTTGAATATTTACACTAAGGTTATGAAGATAATATGATACAAATATGTACAAATAAAAATGATTCCAAAAGGAATAATCAATAGCACGATATTGAAATATTTAGTTATAAAGACGATTCAATAATGATTAAGCGCAGAGAGGTTTCAACGACGCGAACAAAAAGTGCTTTTCACAATTTTGGATGGCATCAGTATTTTGTAAATCAATAAATATACTTACAGTGGAATATAACAAATGTAATGTGCGATATAGATTCCTATTTCAACGCTACACACTGCTACAACTATTAAGTAAAAATGTCCATCAAAATTCTATTAAAAATAAGAGATCATATATGTTCTACAAATAAGATAAACTTGTTGCAATAAAGCTCTAGGTTATTCATAAGCGATACTTACGCATCGTGTTGTGTTCTCTTGGTTTGTTTGAATAATAGAATAGAATAGTAAAATGTATGTAACAGACTATGACTTGCGTGCATTATGATATCCACGCTTGCGAGCGTGTCTGGCTCACTGTTGCATATTTCTTCATTCGGATGAAGAGTTTATGAGTTTCTCACAACTCTTCATGCGAATTTTGGTATTAGGTCAGACACAAGACCACCGTTTTAGAAATATCTGCAAGTGATGACCGTACACACTCACAAACACGATTGTCGGCTCTATTATAATATTATCGTGTGCAAGCGAGTAGCACATACTACTGTAGGAGTAGCTTCATTACTGTCCCGCGTAAGTATAGCTCAGAATTCAGAATCGTGTAAAGCCAAATCTTAGCAGATAATTTTTGTCCTATTGTATTGGTATTGTTCCGAGGTCGACTGTACGTAGCCCTATATAGTTATTATGCTTCATAAGATATTGTATCGTATAATTAATGACAACACGGTAAATGCAAAAATACTCACTACTATTTTAAAAATCTATATGTGGATATTTTTAAAGAGAAAACATTGGATCGTTTCGAATACTCATGTCAACTTAAATTTAACATTTGAAATTGTCGCGTGCGAGGAAGGCAAATTGGAAAACGTACGTTGTAACCGTTCCGCCGCAAATGTAAATAGATATTAATATACACTAGACTTAGGTAACGACTCTCCATACTTTGTGCTCTGACGCAGCGGAACAGCTCCAACGTGTGACGTCACAAGTCTTACAAACCTACATTAATTTACACGAGTACTAGAACAAGATCATGATATGATTTAAAATCTACTGTACTTAGAAAATTATACAGCGTCAGTAGTAAAATTTGATTCGTATAAAACTTCATTTTAACTCCATTTATCCTAAAAGTAATAATTCAATATACCCTTTTTTATGATTTGGCTTAATTTTTCTTCACAATACATCAGATAGATTACAAGAGAGACGTACCCCTATCACAATCACATTAGTAACATTAAAAATTAAATACAACAGCACCTGTCGTTTGATATACATAATAATATAATATACTGAATAATAAAAATATTCAAAATCAATTATTCGATACAAATAATTCCGATGGAGATGACAAAAATAAGCGTAGATACAACTATGCAGTGGTCCAAATAGTTTTTATTTATAATAATATAGGTGATTTAATTTGTTTGTAAATATCACTACTTATTCCGATGAAACAACTAACGCTTCACAACGAGAACATTGCGCAAGAGATCGATCGATCGTAAACGGCTGGCTAGAGCGACGCGGTTTTGAATGTTGTTAGAGGATGGTTTCAAAATCGTTCGCTCTGTAGCGAGTCGGATGCGATTTATCAACCTGCGCCGATGACTAGGTAATATACATAGCGCCCTGATCGACACGACGCAAGATGACACAAGACCTTAGAATGTTCAGGACCGTCCCCTGAATGGAACTAATCAGAGTGCCCAATCCGGAACAAGGCAAAGTCGCTAACGCATGCCTCGGGTTCAAGGTACGCTCCGACCGATCAGAGGCTTCAAGACACGTGACGCAATAACCACGCCTACTAAACTATCGACACTCACACAAACATTTGTACTACGCCAGTATGCTATACCCGCTATTACTAAAAGTAGAGCGGTTCACCGTCGGACGCCTCCGGAACATCAATTAAAAAACTTACTAAAACTAAAAAATAAAATGCATCTAACATCGTTTCGCAATTTTTGATCGGACCTCTCATGAGACGACGCGAATACTGAACATGTTTCGACAAAACCAAACGGAACACCTTAAGAACTAACGATACTTACTTTGTGAATAGTAACGATGATGCGTAATTCAAAAATGGGGGGGGGGGGAGGGTCTCGATCGTCATATAACATAACCTACCTACTTACAACTAGGGGAGGCGTCCGGCGGCGACATACCGCCGAAGGAGACCATTCATATAAAACTCAAAACTTACACTAAGCTACACAAGTCTCCACTTACATACGCAGACACGTCTATAACTCACGCGGGAGGGGGGAGGGGGTACGGGAGATAAAGGGGAGGGTATACAAGTCTCGCTGAGTAGTTTGTTGGTACACTCGATGCCACAATTAACCTAACTCCGACCAAGCGGCCGCTGCTCTACTTTTGTTCAACGCCGACACCGCGCGACTGTACCGCGACAACCGAACCGAACGTCATCGAGTCTACTATACCGATAGAAATGCCGTCTAATACCTAAACCACTTAATAACACTTACCGATCAGTGAGACAGTCTTCACGACCAAGAAGTTTACGTAACACTGGAGATTTACAAATGATACGGCGGACAAATGAATAAACTATGTTCTGGGAAGCATGTTTCATCTTTTAAGAGACGAGGGAGTTAAACAAATTCTTACCTAAGTAAACGGATGCAAGTGTTGGTGTGGAGACAACGGCTCAGCACCTCACCACGAAAGGCACTCAGCAGACATAACATCTCTACCATGTCTTTTATATTCATCGCTACTATTATAACTATTGCTTCGATTGCTTCAGGTTTACATCAAACTTCTTGTTAAGGACTGTGCATTGGACACGCAACGACCTATCCAAATAAAATAGAATGAACCTAACCACCACTGTGTGTACACAGTTCCGTAGGTACCTCCATGGAAGCCTGTAATAACTAGTTGTTTGTCCCAACACAGAAACGTTCGCGTCAGATAATATATTTATGAAACAACCCTATATTACCACCTCACATTATCACTTAAGATATTTAAAATTTATTGCACACACGTGATGTCACTTCGTAGGCAGTGTTAGATTTAACAATGGTCTCTATATAAAACTTTATAATAGTTAATTAAGTATCAAAAATAATTCAAATATTCTATTACATTATTAAAGATTTATGATAGCTATCTTACAACCCGGCCCTGAAAGTACCAACTATATCGCACTATGTATATGTATGACAAGTACGTAAGTACGAGGCGTGCGCGCACGCTGCTCTCGTCGCGACGTCGGGACAGATGCACAGAGGAACTAACAAATGGAATGCTAAGTTGCATTTATCTTCATGGAATTAACAGTTGCGCGGAGATAGAGGAACGATTGCATTGACTTATCGGCGTCGCTTCATACGGTGTTGCCGTGTGTAGCGACAGTCACGACCACAATTTTTTTTGTGCAAAAATCGAACTTTCACAAGCACATTAGCATTTCATTTATTCATTACTCAGTGTAAACGTCCCAATACGTGCCAACATCTGTAAAGTTTGAAACACAAAGCGTGTAAGCTCAGAATACTAGTCTCACTGATCCACGACGAGTAGTATTGATCGAATCGTGAGGGAACTAAGCGTGCCTTGCCACTCGATCGCCTCACAGACACGTACATTGCAATAACATCCCAATAATATTATCTAAATAATATACAGTGGAGGAATTTAGGTCACTAATTGGTAAATGGACGTTTGAAACACACATTATGAGGACGTAGATGTTGAAATCAATATTAACTTTGAAATCGATTGTGATAAACGTGCGCTAATTGAAAAATAAAAAACCTCAACGACGCCAGAAAGTAATATATGCAAGTACAAAATGAGAAACATCTAAAGTGGCGCCCTCTAGCTTAGGTCTTTTATTTTCCTCCGCAGACAACAATAATGTAGCTGTTTGTAATAGTATTCCTCAACTGTATAATATACATACATCGAAAAACTAAGCGTAAAATTCCTGTCGTAATCGACTGAAAAATATGTATCTTTGCCATTCTTCCATACAATTTTATTGACACAATAAGCGTAGGTCTCATTTAGTTCATTCATATTTTATTGAATCAATATTTAAAATTACAACTACATAATTATACTCGGATTCGTTACAAACAATTGCACTGTCATTCGTCACACACTAAACTAACTTACAATCACTCCTAAAAATTTGAAAGGCTTCATGTTTAAATTTCCATGCATCTAACTAATATAATACTAGTCTACGGCCCGTTATCTGTTCACTGAAACGTAAAAGTTGAACTGGTTGTAACAACGCGCGAGCGCACATACTCTGTCCTGGCGAGCGCACCGCTTCACTTTGTACTCTCCGAGGTATACCACACATTGGCAGTGCTACGATATTGCCTACAAGTCATTTACAAAAATATATCATGTTACGACACCTCGTAAGCACGAAATTCAGCGGTATTAAACAAATGGGACTGATTATAATATATATTTCTCTAAAATATTTCGTTCATTTAACTATAGTAAAATCTAATTCGCTTTAACTAATCAACTTTACAAGCTGTCTAAACAGGGTCGTGTTAACATCTAAATATTGAGCAAAACCAAAATTTCGAGACAGTATCAAGTTCTAGGTAAATACTAGGAAGTACTACAGAAGTAATAGTCCAGTGAAAAGAAAACGATGTTCGGCATCATCTGCAACGGTATACAAAATACATTTGATATTATTAACTAGAGTAACGTCGAGTCCGGAGACGGACCTGTCCAAACCATGCGATATAACAAAAACAACGCAGAGTATACTATGAGATGATTTTAAGTAAGTACTTAAGACTAAGTTATTTGTACATAAACGATTCATAAGCTAGTTACTGATATTTGTAAAGATTATTTTAGAGTGAACTTTGATATTAGTGGTTGTAGTTTGAAATATTCGACCGCGGTATTACGGACTGAAACAGGAATTAAGTAGAGATTTTTAACTGGGCATAGTACAAGCTAAATTCGTTTGAAACTATGAACATTGCCTAGATCTTGGAGCAGTTCAGTGCAATTACCCCTAGTCGTGCACGAAATGTTTGTTCTTTATGAGAAGTGAGATATGAAATAGATAATAGGTGACATGTCATAAGCGCACGCTGGAGGTTGATGTCACTCGGAGCTCGAGCAATGTTTAATGTTTCAAAACGCGTTCTAGACACAGGGCGAGTTGGGAAAAGTAGCAGTAAGACCATTTTGTTAGATCTCATCAGCGGCTACTTCTTCCAAAACGCATTCACATACTAACGCCATATAAAAGTTATAGTTTTCTATTTTTAATATACTATAGACAAACGCTTCATTGCAAGACTATAGTGCCCGTGATATACATTGACAGAGAGCCAAGCATAGAACCAGATTGGTCATTTTATTGCTGTTCATACGCTTTCAACTGTCAAGATATACTGGTCGGACTACAGGGTTAAATTAAATTAGCAACTCTGCAGACGTGATATAATATCTAAACTGGATTAATTATAATATCTGGACAGAGAGAGGTGGAAAGAGAATTATTTTTTTTTTTGGTTTCATCGACTGGTCATAGTGTTACATGAAGTATGAGTTGAGAAAATATTTTTTTGAGGTTTATATGACTAAAACAGATTTTATAAACTGATATTACAAGTAACAAAACTAGCTAATACGTTAAACGACAAGGCCGTGGAACTAGCAAAGTTTTGGGAAAATAACATTTAAATAAAATACAGTCGTGTACACGAAGAAGAAAACGTAAGACGTCGACCAAAAAAAAAAATCGTTTTGTTTTTGTCATATTACGTTTAGATATCATACCCAAGTTTGCGGAGTTTCGTTAATTGAATGTGATCCTGTATAGTAAAAGCGTAGTCGTTACAAGCTGTAAAGTTCGGTTCCTATTTCAAAACTAGCAAACACTGAGCGTGTTTAGTTTGTCTCGTGTTCGGGTGGCGTCGGTTCACTTCGGGCGAGTGGCGCGCACGCGGCGTTACGTGTGGTGCTGGCGCTTGGCGCGGCGCGGCGCGCGCGGCGACGCGTGCTACCTGCGCCCGATCAGACCGTTGGAGTTCGCGCTGGCGGTCGGGGACATCTCCAGCTCCACCAGCAGCGGGAAGTGGTCTGCAATACAACATCGAACATTCAATCAATACAAAAGCCAAAAATTTATTCCACTACCCAATCCCTAAGATGACCCACTGACCAATTATACTTTTTTTACAAAATGTTTATAGTATACGTACACTTAAATTAAAAATATAATAAATTTTAACATGCAAAATTCTTTTTTTATTATTTACTGTATCTACTGAATAAAAAAAAATATCATCGAACATTATTATAACCCAATTAGCAAAAAAAAGACGTTAAATTTGAACTACGAAAACCGCCCTTACATCTACGAAATAAAGGCGCTGTCAACGTCAAGTTGTTATCCTTACCATGGTACTATAAAAGCTATTTTTGTTTGCAGTAACTCACCTGAAGGTATGTGCGGATGCGGACATCCCACCACCTTGTGCTCTCGGAACCAGTCCTGCGACAGTGGTCCTAAGAGCCCGAGGGGCGTCATTGATTGCTTGCTATAGAATATATAGTCGATTATACCCTTGAAGTCAAACCTGGAATGCAGAAAATAAATATTTAATCAGGTAGGTAAAAATCATCCCAGATTCGTACAGACGATGCTGCTGCCCTGAGGAGCATTGTTTGTTAAAGTGTCGAGCTGTAATCTCTGGGAGGCGACTTTTAACTCATAAAATACCCTGAACCCTGAACTTACTAACTCGTCATTCGGCGTTGGTTGATAGCAGCGAGCGATCCAATGATTGGAAGCGGTCTAGTCTACTGGGCCTAATATCCATAATTAAGGTTATTGGAACAAACACTGCATAAAAATACTACAGAAGTATGTATATGTTGCTTACATACTACATAAAACAAAGCCGCGTTGACTGACTATGAATACCAATATTTTTATCTCACGACGCGGCGCGCGCTTTACTTTTGTTTATCAAGTGTACAAATACGCTGTGAATATGTGTGTAAGCGCAGAAACTCTCGGTACAGACAGTGGCAAAGTCGGACGTGTGCGTGTACGCATGATGTGCTGACGCTACTCGTCTTCACGAACACATTCACAGTGTGTTCACAAGTAAAGTGCGCGTCGCTTCGTGAGATAAAAACACTGTACCTACACAGTGTTGTGGAGTGTAATGGTGTTCAGTTTTCTCTCTGAGTATAAATGCTTTTGACTATCGCATAACAGTAAGATGCCAAGCTGGTCAATATCACGGACGGATCACCGTTAGGGTGGACATGACCTTGGGTAGAGACCGCGGAGCAGTAAACGGAAGGTAGGATGCCTTCAGGCTATTAAGGACGACAATCTTCGCGAAATGGCTGGTAGCAGCTGGATATAAGATGTGTGCCAAGAATCGGGTTTAGTGGTGTGCAATTGAAGAGGCCTATGTCCAGCAATGGCCTGCTGATGATGTATAACAATACTCACGTGTAGTTAGTATAGGGCATGATGTCTTCGCTGTAGGCGGAGGCTAACTTGAAGTTGTGCGTGAACTCATGCTCTGAGCCGGGCATGCGACGGAGTGAGCCTGCGTATCCGAGCTCTTTGAAGTCGCGATGTTCTGAGGATACGCGACCCGCTGATAGGAACTCTATCACGCCTGGAATGTGACACATAAAGGATTTAGTTAAGCAATGTTTATTAGTACAAGGTTACGTCCCTTTTTTTCGTGGGGAAATGAATACCCTCTGTTCGGACTCCTACCTACTAAAACCCCACTGTTTCTTCTACTACCATAAGTCGGGGGCCCGGGAGATACCCCTAAAAATTTCCACTGAATTGACACCATATTCCCGTATATTATGCTTGGTAGGTCATGGCCGTTGTACCTCAATAATGGAAGATAACATTATGAAAGGGGAGGGCTATGCCCAGCATTGGGACAAAATGTAGGCTAATAAAAAATTACGTATTTTTTTTATTTGCGCTATCGGAGTGTCATTGTTGCTCTCTATACATGTAACCAGAACGTGGTTATTAAATTGTAGCTTGTCAAAGTTCCACAAAAGATAACAAAATAATACAAACATCTTTATCTTCAAAGGTTCTTGACCTACAAAGTCCAGCAATAAAACGATTTTTATTAAAAAAGAGCCTAAGCCGAAAAGAACAAAGTATAAAATTGAGCAATTGTTTAATAGTGTGCACAAATCGCATAAACTCAGCCATATATTGTGTCCAATCTAGTAATCGAAGGTTTAGCAAATGTCGTAATTCCATATCGGGTCCATCTTTGTTTTGGGTACACTCGTAAATGACAAACAGTCGAATAAAGTGGCTAAGTTACTGGCGTACTCTGAGAAAACAGATCGATAGATCTGTCTACTTTGTTTGTTGTGCGAATTTGTTAGTTTGTATCTTTTTTGGGTTTTCTTAGATATTAATCGTTCTGTTGCAAGGGGAAATTCAACAATATTATGCGAAATAAATCAAGTTCCGACAAAAAATATGCTTAGCGTGAGAGATTTTGAAATCGGGTTAAAACATTGGTTGCTTCTTGTTAATGGAAAATGATTTTAGTAGTATCTTTGCATGACAAACATTAAGCACTTTGCGAAACTAAGATCAAGGAATCAAAGATCACCAAGAGCCAGTGCAGGGCTACCGCGTCTTAAATCTCAAGTATCCTGAAATATGCTTCGAGGTTTGACTTGGTTGTTCCGATTCCGCCCGAAAAAAAACAAAATCCGGTGATACTAATAGATTCACCGCAGATGGTTCAAAATTGCTTGACAACTTCACTTTTTCTTGTACGTCTTTTAATGTACTTTGAGTTGGGTGTTGAAGTATTTTACTTTTGTAGCTATCTTCGTTTTTTTTGGTAAATAATTGTTCCAAATGAACTTTTATTATTTTGAACACTGAGTCAGTTCACTCACCACTATCAGGCAGCGAGTTAAAGTCCCCACACAGCAGTAGCTGCACATTATCCCTCTGGCCTGCCAGACGCAGCGTCCGCGCAGAGTCTTCGTGAATCGTGCGCAGTTCGTTGCTAAGCATCATCGTCTGAATGAGCTTTACGTCGCAAAACTCCGGGTCCCAGTGGATGTGAGCTGTACATACTAAGATAGGCTGGCCTAGCATTGATGAGTCTGTTGGTAGTCCTGAAATGGGGAAAGAAACATAATAAATAAATAGGGATTGAATAAAAACCTACATACATGAAACCTCAATTATTATACTGTATGCAGCACAGATTATAATGATTTGCAAAAGCTTTCAGCAGTCGTACAGTATTTTTATCTCACGAAGCGACACGCGCTTTACTTATTTATTTATTTATTTAAAAGTAGGAGAACCAACAGCTAAACCAAATGGCAACCAAGTGTAGAAATACGATGTGAAGGTGTGCATGCAGGCAAGCGTCAGCACATAACACAAACTGCTGGTTATAACAGATATAAACACCTCCGTTGGATTAAATAGCTTTCCACATGTTCATGTTTTACATGATACTAAAGTATAGCAATATGAAATGATAATATTAAACGAAACCAAACACTTTAACCAGATTATGTTAATCATTCCTCAAATTCGCGCAACTTGAAATTTTAATTGCAAGCCCAGCTTAACAAGAGATCAAAATTGCGTAGAAGTTAAGTAGCTACAGAGGTACTTAAAAAATTCTAGGTAATTTGCCTACACGTGTTCACTATCACACAACCTCGTAGAATATCTCATGTCATGTAAATTATCACTTAATTCTCGAGATTATTCGCTATATTCGCTAAGATAGAGAGAGATAATTAAGTGCAGACTAAAGAATTTTTCCATAGAAGTTAATTTCGAAGGCCGGTACTACGGTAGGAACTTTTTACCTCAATAGCTCTTGAATCGCCAAGAGCTATTGGTTCAAGATGATAGGTAATCTAAAGCCTTCCTTCGTAAAGACAGGACATTCAATAAAATTCATCCCTGTCCACTGTTATGAAGCGATAACTAAAGAACGCCGATGGCATCACTGCGCAGACAGCGTCGATAATCATGCACTTCAGAACGCACTTTGCTTAATAGCAAATATCTTACTTCCATGTTTAACTGGGAGTAAAAGTAAATGTAATGTCTAATGGTGGGTCTAGACTAGACTTGTAATGTAATGTAGTGGTGCGTGCACACTGGCATGTGTCGACGTAATTATCATGAATTTAGACCAAACACAACACGCGAGTGACAGAAATAAGGTACATTACTGTATATTGAACCCGCATATTTCATCACACTATTGTAAACCAGCTCGACTATTTTGAAAATTTCTCATTATGTCGGGAAATTGTGCAGAGCAGACAAATCATACTACCAAACTATCTTTTTCCCTAATGCAAAATTCCTATGACCGTTTTTAAAACAGTCTGTTTGGAAATGGGCTTCTGCTGTTTAGAAAGAAATGACGTCACGATGTCGCCCAAGTCTACACCCTCCGTAACGTTAGGTTCTTAAGTAATAGTCGATCGAAGGAAAGTACTAATGTCGGCAGAGTAGATAGGCGACCTGTCTCAGCTTAGTGCACTTTTATCTATTACTTTAAACTTTCCGTTTGTGTGTTAAATGTGGTTTTACAGAGGAAGGTAGAAATTGTAATTTATAAGCTGCAGTATCTAGGAGGAGAAAGAATTTGTTTGATTGGATAATTGGAAATCATGATTTATTTATTGAATATGTCATTGTAGATTTAAGTACTATTCGTGCCTCTGAAAGCACGTTTTAAATAAACAGTTGGGCATCTTTGGAAGTCGGCCCGAAAGTCTGACTGACAACTAGTCTTATCAAGGGTATCGTATTATTTATTACCCAGTAACTGGGTTGTGGAGGTCAGATAGGCAGTAGCTCCATGTAAAATACTGGTATTTAGCTGCATTCGGTTAGATAAGAAGCCGACCCCACAATAGTTGGGAAAAAGCTAGGCAGGCAGGCATATGATGAGGATCTAAGTGGAGAAAGAGTTATATTTTGAAAACTATAGGTTTTGTTTTAATAAGATAATAGGGGGTTCAATGACATTAATGATTACCCAAAAACATGAACAGAAATGTGGAGAATCTACGAATAGTACGAATTATTATATATTGCAAAGGAGAAAAAAGTTGTTACTTGAATAATAATGTGAGGATGACTCATACGATAGGTTTCTTATTCTCTCTTTATTTTCCGCCGATAAAATCTTTATAAACAAATACAACTGTTATTTTATTCTTATTGGCCACTGCACGTACGTGTTTCGCGTACAGAGAAAGTACTAAGAAATCGATTGCACAGTTTTTAGGTTAATAGACACCTGATAATTACGAGACAGAATGACAAAAAACCGACACGCTTTTTATCGTATACTTTTAGAAATTCGCAACGGTCGGTGCTTCAACAAATATTTTTTGCTAAAACTAAATTAAGCTATAAAATTTTATTTTTTTGCTAGTGTGGTCTGAATTGTGTGCATAGTTTCTGGGGCTATAGAACAGGGTACGACGAGGTCGGTCGGAAAAGGAAGTAGGTACCAACAGAATGCGATGACGTTGAAATTTCGCCAGTTACTTAAGGTGGATGCTCCAACGTAGCCCGCGAAATTCAAATTTTCTTACGTTTTTTGCAATTTGCTGGTCAGTACTAAGTTGTACGTTGTTTAAAATATGTTTCGCGGCCGTAACAAATATGTATTTACAGAATTATAATCATTAGAATCAGTAATACAACCTGTTAAGTTAGCATAATCCTAAAATGTCAAGATTTCATGGAATAGTCATTCAGTAAGATTACTTGATCTTAGAGAGTAGTGTTGATGACTTTAATGATTAAAATTCTGTAAATACATATTTGTTATGGCCGCGAATCATATTTTAATCAACGTACAACTTAGAACTGACCAGCAAATTGCAAAAAACGTAAGAAAATTTGAATTTCGCGGGCTACGTTGGAGCATCCACCTTAAGGTTTGGTTACTTTGTTGGTTCGCTTCCGCAGGGCAGTGCCGCAGTGGCGTTATAAATTTATGAGGATGAGTGGCGAAAGAGGCCTCATAAATTCATATTTAAATTACAACGTTTGCGTCAGCGGCTCAATTAAGGGCTAAGAGCGTAAGCGTCCGCTCATATTTTATTTAATGTTAAGAATTTTGGAAATAGGTGGGTGCTTCATCCTTTGAATTTTTAATGGGAATGGTAACCCATTTTATTTATAACTTCAAACTTGAATATAATCGAGTCGTTATTCTGTCATTTGGGTCTAAAGCAAATTGCATCGTGTTAGTGAAAAAATTTAAGCTTGAGAAAATATTCAATAAATTTTGCTTATATTATCCTAGATCTCAGTATTCCACTCAAAATGGCTTTCTACTTAAAAGCCTGAATGTCAATTCCCGTAATTAAAAACGTTCAAAATATAGTCGCAATTTCATCACAACGACAATCAATGTCAAAACTGTAGGGAAATTAGAAGTATTTTTGACAAATTGAGATAAAGATAAAGATATTTTTTATTTATTATTATTATTTTTTTTTTTTATTCTTTTTTTTTTTTACTGAGATCAGCCTGTGATCTTTAAATTACGGGGTTTGCTCCCTGGTCTCAAATAGAACAGCCATTATCAAACCGCAGCATCAATTGATCACCGCTACTTCCAGGCCCGCAAGTGCATGCTACAATTACGTACTCACCGTTTTCCCATGCCGCCTCTTTCGTCTTGATAAGGGCAGCCAACCCTATATTGTCCTTCGGCATGACACGATTTAACATATTATCTGATCCCTCACTGTTGGCCATTGCCAGTTGGTTGAACTCTATAAGGTGTTCCTTCACTAAGGCAAATCTGCAATACATAAAAAAAACAACAACATAACAGCACGCCTGTGATTTCCGATGGTTTAGGCAGAGTACTTTGTGGTATACCCACATTTCAACTTTTATGTTTTCAGTGCCATGTAATAGGGAGCGAGTCTATTGCCTTCAACCAGGACTAATCCAAACTCCAGGGAGCCTAAAAAGGCCACTTTGGCAGAATCATAATAGGATAACAATATGAATCATATTAAAAATCGTAAAATGGTCACAAACTGACAATTCATAATATGATCTGTGTGAAATTCATATCACAATGAAATAACATTTAAACTGTAGAAATAAAAAATAAAAACCAATTTGATTAATAAAAACTGTAATGAAAAATTTACCGATAATTATGCGGTACCGATATTTACCGATTTTTATGCGGCAATGTTTACACCAAATATGAAATGAAATTTTACGAAAATTAGAGGAATTGCTAATGATCTGCCGGGAATTCAGGAAATGAATAGCTTTTAGAGGTATTGCTTAAAGTGGTCTTTTTAGGCCCCCCAGGCTACTACTGAGAAATTCCTGATTAAAAAAAAACCCCTATAACACTGCCCAACCAGGGTATAGAACCCGTAGCGCTTGCGACCACTTAACACATTTTATAAACGTTGCGATGGAATGAAGTCATAAGCTTTTATATTTTTTACTTGGTCTGTAAAGAGTGTGTTGACTTATTATAACCTATGCGTATGGTAAGCGATATCTTGTGGGGGCGTATCGACATCGTCGCTGTTATGAAGATCAATCTAAGAGCTTATGGACATTACTTTGTTTTTTATTGATTTTGTTTTGTTTTTATTTTCACTTGTCGTAACAAAGTAAACACGTAGAGCTTTTGATTTGACAGACGTGTTCACTATAGGATCATAAAATTGCGTAGTAACTAGCAAGTATCTTTGATAGAATCTGAAAATAATCTGCAATGGAATTAACCAGAATACCTTTCAAGAATAAGGCTTGGATTTTATTTTGTCTCTGTTGGCTCACACGTAATATAAAACTGGAACTTCTATAAGAGACTCCAGAATATAAAAGATCACTTTGATTACTTTAAAATAATAATAATAATTTATTTATCTCAGACAACTGTAGATAAATAAATTATTATTACTATTAATAAAAAACACTACACTAATACTACCAATAAACCCAACCCTCACTACCAACCCCCCCCCCCCCTCCTTTACTATTAATTTATTTTTATTATTATTTTTTATTTATTTTGTTTTTAAAGAAAATTAATTCATCTGACACCGAGATCACTCAAAACTACTGTCTTGTAGTGAAACAAAAACGGCACATACTTAGCAGATCTGAAGAAGATGGCGCACCCGTCGACGTACTTCCTCTCGGACTCGCCCATGGTCTTGGCGCGCGACTTGGGCGAGAAGATGCCGTCGTACCCATCCTGCTTCAGCTCAGGCAGGAAGAAGTTGTAGAACTGGTCTGTTTCCACTTCCTGTATGACAGAGCATCAGTTAGTTTGTTATTGTCTTAGGGCCGGTTTTTTGATCCGTAGTTAACTCAACCAATTGTTAAAAATAGTAAGTACTCAATGGTTAAATTAAAAAAAAATGTGATTTTTTTATCCATTGTTAATTTATCGAATGGTTATTCTTTTAACTAATAGTTAATTATTTGACCATTAGAAATGATATTATATCATTAAATAAACTAAAAATTGATCAAAAAACATTTTGCAAAAATTTAACCATTAGTTACTATTTTTAACAATTGTTTGACTTTAACTACGGAACAAAAACCCGTCCTTAGTAATCAACGAAAGAAGAGGTTAATATGTACATGAAAAGTTAATGTTCTTAAATTTGACCGATTTAAAGACAAAAACGGCAACCTGAAACCTAACCAACCAACTTAAAACCTATTAGAAAGTTTTAATCAAATACCGATTTGTATACTTTTAAACATCCAGCGCAGATCACGAACGGTAACAACTCTTGTAAACAGGGCTTTGAGGGTTTCAATCTCCAAGGTAACTAATTCATGCTTATAATAGTTGACAGATACATTTTACTGCTGGACATAAGATCCTATCGGTCCTGCGCTTACTGCCTCCAGCGGCTCCCACGACCAATTAGTTATTCGGTCTACTTTCCACATTCCTGCTATAAGTGCTGGGCAAGTAAACAGGTTTACTAGCCTGTAAGCTGATGATGTCTGCGGAGTAATGTCTGATCTCGTCGAGGATGCCCTTCTTCCGGTAGTCCCATTCGAGTGCCCAGCTGGGGCAGTAGCCGTACATCTGTCGCGTCGCGTACTTGTCACATAGCACGTTGTAACACATCACTGTGAATATACCTGCATAATAAACAAATAATTATTTATATATACTTCTTGGTATAGGTAGCCACTGTCAACAACTGTCAAGTCAGAATTGCCTGCCATCTCCTGCTGTGAAAGGGTCTAATTTTCCCGTTTCCAAAGATAAATGGAGCAGCCACCAATTGCATGTTAAAAACATAATACTCATAATACAAATAATAGGTATCGGGTGTGACAACTTGACGACGACACTTCGCGACGTGTGTGACGAAGTGGATGACCGGTATTATTGAGAGCACTAATGATGTATTTGAGCAGTACGGCTATATCTAGGCTGATGTCTGGAAGAGATAAAAACTCTTGACTTCTTTGAGAACTGTCCTAATTTTGGACTCGAACATTCATCGTGTCACTTTGATGATGCTTAGGTACGGCAGCATCACCACATAAACACGGAACGTGAAGACGCTTCTGAATAAGCTGTAATTCTTTCAACGTCGGTGTTGCCGCGTCGTTTATCTCAAGACACCATGTTGGGTGAGCATCACCGCCAATTAGCAGCCTCCGACACTTTGTTACCAGTGTCCGCACAACTCGCGTGACAGATAAAAAATGTTCCAATTAAAATGAGACTCGTATTACGCTCCACATGCGGCAGGCACGCGACACAATGGCTTTGCTTTTTCTAATCATATCTCACAGGAGGCCGCGGCGGCCGATGCTCCCACCACACTTGATTATTCTTTACGCTTGTTGTTTTAGGTCGCAGATTGAAAATAGCCAACAGTTTACCTACAGATTTTGTGGAATTAAATTTAGCACTGATATGAGACGTTCGATCTATGCCTACGACAAATTGAACTAGAACTCTCATACATATGTGATGAAGCCATTCTACACAATGGAGACATTTATGTAAAACGGAAATGTTCTCATTTAGAACTTAGAGGTTGGAACAAGGAAATTGGGCATCATAACCGTTCCGCGAGCTAACAGCGACGGATTCATTTAAACGTATTCACTTATTACGTAAACTAAGGTGGCACGACCGTGCTCTCTCACGCTCCACACCATTATCTCAGATTTATGCGGACGCGGCGCACTCGCACCCGTCTCATTACGCGAATCAAAAGGCGCGCTGCGCAGGACGATGAGGGCCGCTCGTCTAAATGTCAACTTCGTGGAAGACCTTGGCGATGCAATTATCTAGATTTAATCGAGCCGGTTTCAGTCAATCAACGGACAAAGAACCGGGAGTGGAGGTTGTAAGACAAAGCGGCGCTGACGGGCACACGACAGCTGGAAGGACAAGACAATGCGTGGAGATCGTCCGCGGAGCCGTAGTCCGGACAAATTGATAAGGATCGCGCGGTGCGCTCGCGCTCATGCTAATCGACACAAAGTCAAAGTCACCTGGCGACACTCGGCGACGATCAATACGGCCGCAGCACGTGCTTCAAATACGTCCATTGTATGCCCGATGCGAGCGCGCGAGACGCGGCGCACATGCCAAATGTCGCGAAACAATACACGCATCGATAATCGCTCGTTGTTTAAGGAACTACGGGCGAAACGAAAGCTCCACACCAACACAATAATAAATGGTAATGTTGTCGAACATGTGGACGCGTGTCTTCATTTCAAATAAATCGACGACGATGATGAAATAGTACGTGTACGAAGCACAAACAATGGGAGAAGGTGACACTAACTGCGTGTGGTTACAATATTCCTGATAGCTACGACCATTGTGCGCTGTACGTTATGGTTTTAGCGCCGAAGCGTGGGCATATCAAAGATGTCATGTATGTATATTGTAAAGTAAATTTACTAGTGCGTGTAGTAAAAATATAAAAGCAAAAAGGAAAAGGCGTGGCGACGGAAGTCGGCCGACTAGTGAGGCATGTCACGACGACCCGCTGGGTATTTGCACCGCTCGCGTAGCCCCACAACACTTCGCTTTTACACGTTTATCCTGAACAACGTAATGTTCATCATGTTGCGCGTGAATGCCTACACGAGCACACAGATCATACATTATTGTAATCGGCGCCCACCAGTCAAATCTTTGGAGGCAATGGGTACCGTTAGCGTGGTTGGTTATAGTCACGCTCGCGTAATGATTTCTTATATCAATACAATTCGTGATAGGAGATCAACACATGCCTTTTTTGCACAGTGAACACAGCTCATTAAAACCGATTTAAGTATGCAAAGATTTCCATTTGGATTGGCGTTGTAAAGAACTCATTAGATCACGTTCGGTCAGAGCCCGGTGTGATCGACAATATGACGTAAGAAGTCTCAATAGGTGCTAACAAGATGTTGTTAGTGGGAGCCGAGACGTAACATCGGCACTTATTGCCGACCGCAGTGCTTCATGGATTTCACCTTCAGCTAATGGGAGCGAATCATGCGATTTCGCTTAAATTTTAATTTAATTTCACCCAATATAAGTAACTAATGGTAAAGTTTTAATTGTGATTAATTACTGTATCAGTAGCTAGTGTATTCAGATTTAATAACAGAGGAATAATTATTGCAATTAATGAAGCAAAGTTCCTAAAGACATACGAATGAGTGAATTTAAAATGGTGAGTCACTGCAATTGAGTCCACAGTCATTTGCATATGAAAGTGTACAACTGCGTCGAATCGTGGTATACTTGTATCGTACATGGCAGTATCGAACTATCGACATCTGGCGTTGAAGCCATGTGAGCGTCCTTCTGCTGAACATCTTTACTACAAAGGCAATTGTACTTTCTGAAGATTATTGGTAGATGATTCAATTATTATTGAATAGACTGTTTCATTCTTTGATTAAAGACATAAAAATGAAGAAGTAAACAAAGCTAATCATAACTGTACAATGAATAAACGCTCATTAGTTCCATTTATTGCAATTACTGATATAGACGATTAGAACATTCTAGAACACTATACCTGTGAAAATGACAAATTGCCTGCAGGTCTCTAAGTTGCGATAGACGCCATGCATCAAATCGAATGTGTTGAGAGTCAGAGATTTCTCTTAGAATTGCTGACAGGTGTAGAGAGCAAAGATGCATTCGCTAAATCATGAACACACATTAATCACACAAGTAGGGGTAACGGCTAGCTAGCCTCAGACTCTGAGAATCGTGCATGATTTAAGAACAGGGAGATGGTGTGAACAGTTATTACGTTGCAAGATTGTGTCGATCAGAACATCTCACTCCAGTGTTTATGTCGATAACAAAAAAAAAAAGAAATAAACCAGTTAGCTATCGCGTCTCATCTGAATATAATGGGGGGAGGCGCACAGCCGTCTGTTTATTGGCGATGCCATTACGTGGGTATTTTGTATCACGACAGACAGGAATTATTTATTCAAGTGTTGTAAGCGTTCATTGTTTCATGAATTTTTACATATACTGACTTAGAAAGGTCACCTATCAAGAGTTTAAGAAAACAAGTATTGAAGGTTGAAAGTGTTCACATTATAATTTGAGTCGTGAACCAAAGAGACCTTAGGTACTTTGTGCAGATTGTAAACAAGCTGTTGGAATTTATTGGGATCCCTTATTTTCGCATAATATTCTTTTTCCTAATATACTTTGGCATAACGATTTTGGCATAATTTGTTTTGCCATAATAATACTTTGCCATATTTTTTTTTGGCATACAGTTTATGTTGGCATAATTATCTTGAAGGCTAATTTGTTTTGGCATAAATTTAATTCGCATAACGTTACTAGGCCTAATGATTATTAGCATAATAATATTTAGGCATACAATTAATAGAAATAACGGAAACAAATTTGAGGTATTTTTACGTATTTATTTTCACTCGATTCTGAATCACTTTTTCCAAGAGTCGGGATGCCCCAAGGTCTAACACATCTCGATTTAGTAAAAAGGCAATGAGAACATAGGATGCAAGAGCGAGCGAAGCGAGCTCGGGAATTGGGGCACCCCGGTTCCTTTAAACCCTGCAGACAGAAATAGGGGCCCCGCGAAGCGGGGCTCCGTCGACTACGCCTTATTATTATTGTTATGCTTAATAAAGTTATGCTTTAGAATGTTATGCTTAATCATTATTATGATTAGAGAAATTACGCGTAAAAAAATTATGCGTAAGCTGTTATGCGTAAATAATTTATGCGAAAGTATAATTAGGACAAACAAAAGTATGCCAACTTATATTAGGTCTTAAAATTTTATGCAAATGGATAGGGAACCGAATTTATTCTGTCACACAATCTTGGAGCAATATACCTCGCAGCCATCAATTGATTTTTATACGTCGCATTTATGAGAACGAAGGAGTCTCAAGGTTTGTCGGCTGTCGTCTGCGAGGCTTGTTTACGTCTCCAAGTGATTTATACACTGAAGTCAGTAGTCTGAAGAGATTAAGTTATCCAGTTTCAATGTAAATTTTTGCGGGATCCGCGGGTTCACGGATGCGAGGAGGTCGTAGCCAATGTCTCTCATTGTGCATTGTTTATCCGCGAATGGCGAGACGAAGGGCATTTCCTCTCTTCCCGTGCAATCTGACCATGAGAGCGACTAAGCGCGATCGACTGGATCGGTTTCTAGGTGTATTGTAGATCGCTTCCTATTTACGGTCGATTGATTCTTAAGTAAATACGAGTGTACGATAGTCGCCATGTAACAAGAAGGTCGAACGCGTAATATCGTTGTATAAGTGTCCAACTTCATGGATGGCTGGCCTGATTTACGCAATGAGGCAAACGTCTATACCCATGCGGTTGTTGCATGTATTTTAACAAATCAGGAATGTGGCATGTGCAACGATATTAATTATTTGCCAATAGGTGTAAGGTGTTCGAGCGCCTGCCAGGCTCAAGCGTCCGCTTTGATTTATGTAAATTGGGTACGCGCATCGTGCGTCGGGAAGCGGCATGAGTGCCGGCCAGGAACGCGTGACGGGATCTAAACTCCGCCGGCACACTCTTCACGATTACTTGTTACTTAGAACTGCAAGCTAAAATAAATTTCAGAGAACGTCATAAAGTGCTTTGCGAGGAAACGTAAGAAAATCTATGCTTTACAGGCGCATTGAATAAAGATTTTCTACTAAGTGTGTTTATCTCGTTTCTCGACAGATCATCTCGATATAATCGTATTGCATCTTGCTTAGCACACGGGTAATGCTGTTGACCAAGTAGGAATCGATGTTAATAACAAAGTAGGTGTACTTTGAGTATCAGGTTTTTTTAATAGGGACATGTCTTCTTCGCAATTTATAACGCCATTACAACACTCAATTTGTTATCTCCAGATATAAGTAGAGATAGCAAGGGTAAGATAGGACATTTAGTAATATGGAAGGGTCGCAACTTGATTAGTGAAATGGTAAGATAAATCTTTGGTAGACAAGGAAGCTCCTCCTCTCGGAATTATTCAAATGTCATACAACGTTAACTGTGTAACGGTATCGGATGAAAGCCTACAAGTTAAGACCGAACCAGGACCAAACTAGTATTCCTGGGGTCTCCCACGGGTGGAAACATTACCGTTGCAATGGTAGGGCGGGCTCTGGTTGATTATTTATGAGACGGGCCGCGTGCGCCGCGCCCATACGTGCCACTATGACACTTTATTAATGACGAACTTGTTGCTAAGCTTTTTGTTATCGCTATTAAATAATCTCACGCCGTTCTTGGCTATGAATCGTATTACTGCGACGAATAAAAAGGCACAAGTGCGATGGTATCGTTTAAATTAATGTTTGAACGAGTAGTAACTGCACACTCATGTTGTTAGTGTAAATATTTGTTTTTGGGAAACTAATTGTGTGGTAAATATGGTACTTAAATACTCACAAGTCGGACGAGTTCTGTTCGGTCGGGTCAATGGTATCCAAGGCCTCTGTGGCGGTAGAGTGGCAGAGACTGAAACAAAGTAACAAGAAAGTTAATATAAGTGAAAACTAGGAGACGAGACGTCTGGCAGTCACAGATCGCAGTGGACTCGATATTCGATTGTGATTTGCAAAAAACCTGGAACTGAACTGATTGTGGATGAAATAAATCGTTTGTTTGCATTCGCAAAAAGTTGGCGATATCATTTCAAATTGTAGATCGTGCATGTGTATTCATTACTGAAAGCTATCAACAGTGGTTAGAAACCTCAATATTTCACGAAGGCGAGAACAAAAAGTTCCCACTTCATTTGTATCGTTGGTTAACATCTTCTATCTACATTGCTGTACGAACAAAGACACCTAAAAAACTTGTTCTATTGTTCTGTTCAGTATACGCAACGAAACATCAATTCGAGCGAAAAATCAACAAGCGTGCGGTGGTCTCTACCACAACGGTACCGGAACCGCATTTGCAAATACTGGTCCGAGCAAAAACTTAATGACTCGCCTCGGAAAATCAATGAAAATAAAACAAACATGCCTGAAACCTATGTTATAGAACAAACAACGGAACTTCTTAATGAGATCAAAATGCTGTGGGAAATGGTAGTGCATACCGAAGAAAATGAAACTCCCCAAGCCATAAATTTTCCTTTTAAATTAAAAACTTAAGCTGTCACTGGAACCAGTTCAGTCATTTCATTAACATATTGATACTGTTGAAAGAAATTAATAACAGTCGTCGGGACTTGTCATCTAAGATGTAACTTGTCCAGATGATCGAAGTATTTCATACCGTTCAATGGAGATTAATAGAACAGAATTTTGTATGTCCGTCACTTACGATGTGACGACATTTGGTCACGAAAAAAGATGCCGATTTGCATAACTTGATGTATGGTTTTAGCTCGCTCAAATTGCTCCCAGACGGGCGATAGTTATCTTACTTTGTTTTTGATTGATTGTTCAATGGAATATTGATGGCAATTTATGTTTGCTCGCAGCGTTAAAGTTAAAGACTTGATTACCATATTTTGCATAAAGAGATGGTCCAAAAGAAATGGCTCACGAAAATCGTTTGAGATTAGTTCAACATTCGGATGTAAAATTAAGTGGAATGGTATTGCTGAGTGTTTTTGGCAAAGTTGACGTAGCAACGTACCGCCACAATACTGTGGGGGTACCGCGGCCACTCGTGCGTAAATCATAATATGAAAACGCCGGTCGCTCTGTAATTATGTAATGGGTTATAGCTCTAACAGTGTGCTCGCTTTTTGATGCTCAGATAACCATCTATTGAATGTATGTAGGTACTAGTAATGAAAATATTAATTCGAACATGGGTTTTATGATGTTGTAACTGTTGATTGTGATTTGATTCTAGATAAGATAAGGATGGGATGGGTATTAAAGAGGTTCTTAGCCAAAATAAGACATGTTGGTAGATTTTTTATACAGTCATGAAATGTTTACTTTTGTGCTCGAAGCGTCATTTAATTTTGCTAAGTTGTGTGTAAACATTTTATATCCTGGGATTTTATGCATGCGTTGTGTTTATTGCGTGTTTATACCCTTTACCCTTACATGAAAGTATGGAACAAAGTTATTTCTTTGCGGTGGTTTTATGAGTTTTCTGTTCTCAAGTTTTATCATTTTTATTTCTGTTAGTTACTTTAAAGTCTTTTTTAAATATTTTATGGAGAAATGTAAGCATATTGAACTAGAAGAGGCGTAAGCGGTATTGTCACCTCAACACGTTAGTTATTGTCTGTCGGCGGGCGTCAGAGTGGAGTCGCGGGCGGACGCGAGCGCGGGCGTCGTCGTCGCCTCATTACACTTTGTAATTAGGCCCGTGGGCTGCGTACGCGCCGCGGCCCTGCACTAAATCACGACAGGCTCGCTTTAACATGCGCGACCGACGCAACCGGCGTCCCGCAACACCCATAATCCATACCGACACAATGGACGTTTATGGATGTGTTATTGAATATTAAACGCTAAAAAAGCTGTTCCGTCTGCCGCTGGAGTGACGCACTTTACATATTTTGAGGTAAACAATCTTGTACTTATCTCGAGTTGCGTGTGCCTCGATGCGGCAAAAAAAATGAAGATTCGTGCTGAAAGAACTTTCACGAGAAGTCATCGATTCTCCTCACCTCGTCACAATTTCCGACAACACTAACAAGACAAGACAGGCACAAACAAAGTGGTGTTAGGAGCGACACGGCAGCGTAGCGGCGGCGCGAGTGAAAGTCGAATGCACTACAGCCACTAGATAGGCTGGCTGTGATAAGCATCGACACGCTCTTCACATTGTTCGCGCTCCGATATATGAGATAAGGCTTTCTCTGTTCTTCTCTCAAGAGCTACCGTGAGAACGCCCCTTGTATCATACGACTTGACATTTGCAAAACAGGAGCATTCTTTATCTGATTGAATATTAGCATAACAACTATCTGTCATATCAGCAGTAAAGAATATGGAATGTTCTCGTGCGGGTTACGGACGACCGTATATGGCTAAGTTATTTTTCAAGACAACAAAAAAAGGCTGACAAGCTCATAAACTTAGTTGTATGAAAATAAGAAGATAAAAATAAGTGTTAACATGTTAGTAAAACTACAAGTAACTAAAATATTTGACCATAAAAGTTACAACAAAAAGATAGGAGTGATATCAAACGCGCCGAGGCCACGGGGTTAATCAATTCCATGCAAAACATTTTCAGTCCATTGACTATCGTATCTTCGCTAGACGCCGGGGAGCCGATTGAGCCAAAACCGGTATCCCCCTGTTGCATCACATTCTAGAGAGAATATTATATTGGAGCCTATTTTTTTACCCGTGAAAAACTTTATACAATATTTTGATATGAAAAACTATGTTCGAAATGATTTTCAATATTTTGCGCACGCTTCGAATAAAGGATCTCTTAAGCACATACGTGACCGAACCGTTTACTCATCGGCATTGTCTCTCGGCGTTATTTTATAAGCGAAAATACAGAAATACAGTCCCCGAGCATATCATGTCGTCTGCGTGATCTGACTCCACAACTTCGGTAAGTGCTGTCACTCTGGACATTTATATGATGCTGTTGCATTTATCCATTTTCGTAATGTGACATTAATGAATGATATGTTTTGTGCATTCAATAGGCGCGTACGATATTTTATGCAGGACAAATTCTCCACTAATCCATCGAGCGTACGTCGAACAACTGCAAATAAACATATAGGTATACATTCTCATAGCTTTACGATGCAGTTACAAGTTTACATGCCATTTACTTTTAGGCGAGGTACAAAACAAATAAAGTGATATAAATAAAGAGCTGCTTTTGCTGGACGAGAATTACATGGGAATAGTCTATTGATTTTGTTGCGAGCTTGGATATGTTCGGGCAAAGCTTTCATCAAGTGATTTTACGATTATGTTCATGGATCGTGGCCAGATCGGAATCGCTTAGTTCCATGTATTTGTGTTGTAGAACCAGTAGAACAAATACTAAACAATTCCTAAGCTTATCGTAGATGAGGAAAATCGCTATGCTATAATTACGAGCTAATTCTGGAAAGTCATCCCACTTGAAATTTTCACGTGAATTGTGTATCGTTTTAACGATCGGTGCGATGACCTCGTCGGTGATTTTATCACAATGCGGCGACGACATCGTAAAATACATATTTTCGCGAAAAGCGCGTGATATCACCTTATAAAAATCATTTTACCGTCACAGATTCAATAAAGCTCCAACCCAACATTCAATGTAGATAAACTCAGCTATGATGACGACATTTAGAAAGGTACTTAACGTAAGGAAATGGAGCTTCCTTACAAAGATGAACAATCTTGCGCGGAGTACGCATTAGTACACTTCAAAGGGCGTACACTTGTGCAGTGCGTGTAGCAAATAGCTGTTTATTGCGCACATATTGCAAATAATTGCATGTGGGGGGTGAACAGGCGAGTTACGTAACTGAAGGAGTAAGCAAATGTGTGTTTATGAGCACGCCAGCGGATGCGCTATCGTCGAATAGGTCGGCTGGCGCACGCCGACGACGGTGGGCGGACCAAACGACCTGCCTAACCTACAGATTGTTGCAATTGACCCAAATGGACCCCGTTGAACTGTGAAGTGCTAATTCTAACAACTTGAAATATATGAAATACGGTGTTGTACACCTAACTTTAAACGACTTGAATATTACATAGAGAATTATTATATCTACCACTTTTAACCTGGCATAAATATTTAAACCTTTGTAACGTATCCTACACATGAATCATACTTGTATGACGTTACTGTTTATTATTGTAGACACAGCCATCATTTAGCTGTAACATGCAAACCGGGAGGTGGTACCAAAGACTTATTTTAGTTATACTTCATCCAACACACATTATTCTAATACTTAATTAATTTCTTCGAATAGCTACATAAAAACTGAAAGAAACACGCGTACATATTTATTTTTTTAAATAGGTTTATTATTCTAACCACGTCTAAAGATGTGGTATTTTAATTTAATATGGATAGTTTTTTGTGTGATGTCAAGTAAAACATTTCGTGGTATGGACACAATGAGTTTTTTGCTGCGTTGATTTAAAATTCTGCGGTACGCTGTGTAGCCACCGTATTTGCCCACGCGCAAGTGTGTCCTCCTGCGCGACCGTTCACGGCCAAGGCCAAACAGATAATAAACGCGTAATGACGAACGATGTGCTATAGAGCAAAAAAGAAGCGCGCGCGCATACCCACGTGGGGAGTCTTTATGAATCTCTGACAAGATTTAATGACTTGGAAAACTACAGAAACTAATAAACCTATTACAAATGAAAACTGTCGCGTGACACTAGCTCTTATAGTAACATTAAAAGAAGGAAACCTTTTCAAAATGATTTGTGCGGTCGTGTCATCCACCTGAGAATTCAAATCACCATCAGATAAATGTTAGCCGTGAGTGGTTACCGGCTACTGTATGAGAGTTTCATTTAGAGATACAAGGAGCCATCAAGGAGGGCGATGGCCGTCGTAAATCACCGCCGCGCTCACCTCTGTCACTAATGGACTCCTGTCAACTAGGCAATCGTACAACACAATTATTGTTAAGTAAATTGAACACTAACCAAGAGTGCCTGGAACTTTTACTAGTCCCAAGAAGGCAACTATTAAATCTCTCGGTGATCACTATCCGATTATTGGATTACTGTCTGTATTTGATGAACTGTGTTCCATGTCAAAAACAATCAACTCTACCGGCTTGGTATTTGCGCGCTTTATTATAGTTTGATGGTCCACTGTGAATACTTTGTTATAAAAGCGATTACACGGCCTTGTTACGGGTAAATTCAATTTGTCCGCACCGTTTCACGAGGGTGTGGCAGGGTTCTCCGGAGGTTTTTACGTACTGATAAAATCTACACTGGCAAGATAATCGCTAGTGTATTCGTATCACGCGCTCTCATTCCTCCAACCTAGTGCATCGTACTTGGAAATGTGCATAGCAGTGCGTGTGGGTCGCCACCGACGCTAAAATAATGCACGCTTGGACCTTGAAAGGCGAGGTGAACGATCCGACTGACTAATAGGTGAACATTATGTTGATTGATTACCAAATACAACTAATGGTGTTGGTGAAGTGAAAAGTTACTTTGTCCAACGCTCCACGATCATATTTCATCTGTTGAAGTAATCTGTCCGTCGTGAACGCTTCATTTGCTATTCCTTTCGTAGAAACAAACAATACAGAATGGAGTCATGACCGAAACGGTGCATACTTAAGATGAACGCATAGGATAAGTCGTATAAATACACGCAGGTTTCAAGAAGGTGGCCCATAGACGTTCGTATGTAAACAGAACAATCTACCATCAAAATGTCACAAATGGCGACGTCAATGTATCCGTGTCCTTAGGGCCAGCTCGAAAACGGCTCAGTCATGTCATTCCAGCTGCGATGGCACGGCCGACTGTGTATTACCCACTTTACCGGACCTCCCCAGAGTTAGGAATCTGGCCATCTACTATGCTCGGTGACTAATATTCTGAACGTTTACAAACGAGGGACATTTAGAACTGCATACATTCACGTGCAGCACGCATGAGCGAATTCTTATCTTCGTATTCGTAACAGCATTTGAATAACAGTTATGAAGAAGTTATTTCAATATTAGCATAAAAGAAACTTTCGTACCTTACATGAGCTTTACATTAAGTTGTTCAAGTAGGTACCTATCATTTACCCGAAAACGATAAAGATTATGAAAGGGACCTTAATTAAAATAACGAGGTTAACGATGAACAAAACGAAGGACAGGCGTTGCGCGATATATAAATCGTGGATTATATTGCTGGTCAGAATCGCGGGGTTTAAAACGATCATCATAATATTTAGTGACAGATGGGCGATCACTTATCATGATATCGGGTATAATTGCCAGGAGCGGTCAGGTGGCACAGGTGTGTATAAAATAAATCGCCAGTAACAAATTGCCGCCTCCAATCGGGCTGGTATCAACATACCGTAGTATCGGGTGCGTCGCCGGCACGACAAACAAGGCAATTGCTCGCTCGTTCAGTCAGATCGCTATCGCACACGCCACGGCGAACAGCCGTCGACCAAATATCGCCTGCGTACCTCGCGTTATCTGGGGACCAATATGTCCACGTTGAAGCCATCCATTCAATTTGTATACTCTTATTTGCATATCGCTACACATTTAAAATGAAACATCTCTGTGTCCTTATGCTCATTTTGCGAGATGTTATCGTTTCACTAACGTAAGTGCCTTGTCTGGTGATTTAGTTGTATATCAATATTTTTATTCAAAATGTTATCAAAATGCATTTGGCTATCAACATTTAAAATGCAATAGAACAGTAATGAATGACATAAAATGCAATAAAACCGTGACCAACTAGCGGAATTAAGTTCAGCGGTTGAAATTGAAAACTAGCGCAGTAGTACTAAAGCGTGCAATATAAAGAACATTAACTTCCATACACAAATCGTGTCTAACGCGCAGTTACACTAATGTCTTCGTAAAGTACTCTAGAAAAAGTGTGTACTACGAGTATGTAGGAGACAACCTATAAAATATGAAAGCAATTATTGAAACAATCATCTCTAGCGCTTTCCGTTCGTCGGGACCTATTACTGTGTCGACCTCCAATCACATTTTATGTCGGCGATACGTTATGACGACTCGGTAGAAAGTAACAATGGGGCATTAGTATGCATTTGCAACTTTTACTTCATCAAGTCTCGTTAGCTATTGTTGTAATATTGTATGAATGGTAATAAAATGAGTTGTAAATGACAGTTTGAGTAATGATGACGGACGGAAAGTGGTGTGAACACTTGTATGCCGTTTCGCGAAGTTGTTTGAAATATTGATTTTACTCAGAAGAGGTGTCTTAACGCTGCTATATTTTAATCCTGTGTAACTGTGGTTGGAATTCGATTAAATGCAACAGAACTCATTATTATGCAGATTTGTAACCAACCTGACAGCATAACGTTTAAGTAATATTGTATGGAATACCCAAATTGCATTTATTTTGATAATATACAACTACGGCGAAGCAGATGCACGCATGTTTTTTACCACTATTCTTTTTGAAACTGGTTTTCAAAAATTACTGCCTTCTAAAAAATGATTAGCCGATTTTAGAGATGAAAATTCCGTGAAGCTATTCTTATAGGTATAAACCCATAAGTATAACAGGCACTACAGTGTACATAAGTCAACTCGGCTGCAACAACTCACACTTGAAGTTATTTAAAAGGGACATAAATCGAAATACATAAAGCATGTTCTCAAGAGTTACAGGTGAAACCACATGACTCATGTTATTGCTAACCAATTTTGCAACAGATCAAAAGATCACCGAAGATAACTCGATATGAAAGTTGTTGCAGGTCTGACATGCAACTAATCACGCCAGTAAATGGTGAAATAGGCGGTGAAAATAGATAGTGTTTTGATGGTAAATGCACTGAGCGTTTAGAAGGGACCCTATCACCGACAACTGACAAGAAAAACCCTAGTATGAAGAGAAATCTTGAAAATCTCCACCACAGCAATGTGCGGCAGACACTGTTAAAGCAGACAGTAACTTTTACTATCGCTAAAGGTTGCAAGGTAATTAGTATCTAAATAAGCAGTAATGAACAAGTGAGTGGCATGTTTATCCGCCTATAGACATTGTCCCACTTCTCCAAACATTACCATGAATGTAATTACTATTTAGTTGCTGGACCATTACCAAGTGTGAGATGGCAAAGGCCAACTATCAAGTGAGAGTAGTAGTAGCAATGATATTTATGTAAAGGTCAATTGAAAACTTTCCCGTATCGTTTGAATACCAGTGCCTAAGGAGTCTATGACAATCGTGAACTATGGCCGGTCGTGACCAAGAAAGGCGAAAGTGAACGGGTGAGGTGTATTGTATCAGTGAGCTAATATACTTGTACCACGTGAAAGTGCCTAGTGATCGATTTTCCATTCTCGTGCATAAAGTATAAACATACGCATGTCATCGTTCGTGTGTTTGTAAATAACATGATGAATAGAGACAGATGCGATCGCATCTACATTTCAAATGACAAACAAACATTAGTCATGGAAAAGTTGATATATTCGTCTAAAAAATTACACGTGTCTGGATTTAACTTGTCTGTGTCTGCTCAATAATATTTTATCATAGTAGTTTTAGTAGCACACACAGAGTTAACAGAAAAATAAACTATTTTCAAGCGTATAACGGAAGCTCAGACAAGCGGGCTGGTGTAGTTTTTACTACATAAAGCATATCACCGTGTGTTATCTGAACTTGTTACAAGCGTTGTTGTAAATGTGGTCTACAACTCTTTTTCTGCCTAGTTGAAGCGATAATGCGAACGGAAGCCCGCTTAACACATTACTGGGATGTTTATAGGCTGTTGCTGGTATTCTTGTTTTTACAAAGCTCTTAACTTAATTACAGTTGGGATGACAGATACGTGCCAGGTCTATGCTGTCTGGTCAACGTCTTCCTTATCTGAATTCAATAGAACATCCATTACGTCCTTTGCTGGAATATGACGTCAAAAAAATCCTGTGCATTGAATTATACGCACTTAATTACGCAGAAGTAAAAGTGTAACCAAACTCGAAGCGCTAAAAATACGCGCCGAGAGGGACTTTGATGTCTGCCCAAAATAGAACCCTGTCGTATATCTAATCACAGCCCATCTGTCGTGTGTCTCGCTAATGAGCATGCAGCTTTCAGGACACAGAGGATGCTAGTTAGCTAACAATTTCACAGGCGACGAGGTGATAATAACTAGTGAACTTTAACCCTGTAACCTTTCACCGCGGCCCGCCCGACGATAGGCGACGTTTAATCAACCGAACACGCTCGGCTTCCGTTACTAATTCATGTACCTATGTTTAATTAGTCTTAGTCTTGTTTAAATAATACTTTGGCTACTCATTCTGTGTCGAATAGTTTTATTTGCCGTGAAGAGGCGTGTTAAATTTCCGCTCTGACTATTTTTTCCGCACTAGGGCATCGTGTCAATACTGGGGCAGTCTCCATAGTGACTGTTTCGTTAGTATGTTTTTGCTTAAGCCAAACTTTATTGAAGGAGAAAGTGTTAATCAACAGGAGTTTAAGAGGCAATTGATCCTGAGCAGCAGAATTTCATTCTGAACTTTAACAGCACTAGCGTGGCGAGGATTTAGAGACGTTGTCTTCAACAATATTAGATAACAAAGCAAACGTTAGCAAATAATAAATGAGTATTACCACATCGATTGACGATTGTTGGACGCATAAAAAGTTTTGCCAGTCTGCTACTCCATGAATACAATTAGGTAATGTACGTGGATTGAGGACATTAAGAGGTAAAACAACAATTTATGTAAGTTTGTGAAGTGAATGTTACTAGATAGTTACGGCTTAATGGCAAAATACTACGAAATCTTCAAGTACCATTTGGCCTAAATGATTTTGTGATTAAACAGATTTATTATTTACATAAGAATTTTTGAATATATTATTTAAGGGATCCCTTCTTTTCGCATAATGTTCTTTGTCCTAATATACTTCGGCATAACGATTTTGGCACAATTTGTTTTGGCATAATAATACTTCAGCATAATTTTTTTAGGCATACATTTTATGTTGGCATAATCATCTTAAAGACTAATTTATTTTGGCATAAATTTGATTCGCATAACGTTACTAGGCCTAATGATTATTAGCATAATAATATTTGGGCATACAATTAATAGAAATAACGGAAACAAATTTGAGTTATTTTTACGTAAATATTTTCACTCGATTCTGTATCACTTTTTCCAAGAGTCGGGGTGCCCCAAGGTCTAACACGGTTCCCTATCCATTTGCATAAAATTTTAAGACCTAATATAACTTGGCATACTTTTGTTTGTCCTAATTATATTTTCGCATAAATTATTTACGCATAACAGCTTACGCATAATTTTTTTACGCATAATTTCTCTAACCATAATAATGATTAAGCATAACATTCTAAAGCATAACTTTATTAAGCATAACATTCTAAAGCATAACTTTATTAAGCATAACAATAATAATAAGGCGTAGTCGACGGAGCCCCGCTTCGCGGGGCCCCTATTTCTGTCTGCAGGGTTTAAAGGAACCTAACACGAAGGGGATGACGGGGGCTCGTTCGCTCGCTCCGCTCGCTCACTTGAGCCCCCGTCATCCCCTTCGAACCTAACCTGTCCGAGTCGGGGTGCCCCAATTCCCGAGCTCGCTTCGCTCGCTCTTGCATCCTAAGTTCTCATTGCCTTTTTACTAAATCGAGATGTGTTAGACCTTGGGGCACCCCGACTCTTGGAAAAAGTGATACAGAATCGAGTGAAAATATTTACGTAAAAATAACTCAAATTTGTTTCCGTTATTTCTATTAATTGTATGCCCAAATATTATTATGCTAATAATCATTAGGCCTAGTAACGTTATGCGAATCAAATTTATGCCAAAATAAATTAGTCTTTAAGATGATTATGCCAACATAAAATGTATGCCTAAAAAAATTATGCTGAAGTATTATTATGCCAAAACAAATTGTGCCAAAATCGTTATGCCGAAGTATATTAGGACAAAGAACATTATGCGAAAAGAAGGGATCCCGTCTAACACATCTCGATTTAGTAAAAAGGCAATGAGAACTTAGGATGCAAGAGCGAGCGAAGCGAGCTCGGGAATTGGGGCACCCCGACTCGGACAGGTTAGGTTCGAAGGGGATGACGGGGGCTCAAGTGAGCGAGCGGAGCGAGCGAACGAGCCCCCGTCATCCCCTTCGTGTTAGGTTCCTTTAAACCCTGCAGACAGAAATAGGGGCCCCGCGAAGCGGGGCTCCGTCGACTACGCCTTATTATTATTGTTATGCTTAATAAAGTTATGCTTTAGAATGTTATGCTTAATAAAGTTATGCTTTAGAATGTTATGCTTAATCATTATTATGGTTAGAGAAATTATGCGTAAAAAAATTATGCGTAAGCTGTTATGCGTAAATAATTTATGCGAAAATATAATTAGGACAAACAAAAGTATGCCAAGTTATATTAGGTCTTAAAATTTTATGCAAATGGATAGGGAACCATTATTTAAACCTTTACCGATGAGAATGGTAAAGGTTTAAATAATAGAAAAAGCTAATACATCACAGTTAATTCTTAGCACTGCATGATTTCACATAACGCTGACACATTTACGCTAAACGTTCCAGCTAAGAGAGTAGGAAAAGCATAACTCCACGGAGTCACGGCTATCATAAAAAACGTGGCAATTACTTAGTTCGCGTCATAGAACTCATAGATAACATTAGTGCGTTGAACCTCCTCGTGAATAGGGTTACCAGATGGCAAACTGAAAAGTCCTGCCAAAAAACCTGATTTTCTTAGAAAAGTCCTGAGGTTTTTCAAACGTCGCAATGAAAGTATTGATTTATTTGTGCAATCGCACTTATTTTAAAGTTGATTTTTTTAAATCTAAAAACCAAATAGAAATTAGATTGTTTTTATATAATTATATTGTTGATGTTAATTAAGTTGATTTGTGATTTTATGCAAAGAGGATTATGTTTTTGTTTGTGTTGATTGTAACTTTCTAAATGAAACTGAAAAATGTAGGTACTGCCAAAAAATCCTGAAATTTCCTAAATCAGGCCGCAACCCTGTTAGGAGATTCTTCATCTCAGCAAAAATCCTGAGGTATGACATGTTTTTTCGAAGCTGTTTTTATATTGCTCTAACTTGAAGTCAGTTTAAATGAGTTGGGCCCAGTAGGTGGCCACGCCATGGCGTTTTTAGGTCCTCAGAAGTGCTGGTATATCTGTATGGTAACCCTACTCGTGAAAGGCTCTGGGCCGCAAAGCCGTAGAATATTCCGCAGTGCAATAGTTCACCACCCCGCGTGCAGAGGTCGCTACGTGTGGCGGGAAAGTGTCGGATGCGTCAACTGCGCTTATGCAATTTGATTTATGGGCAGTTAAACGGCTAATTGGTTACTTGTATGACTTGTTTTGAAATACGTTAAGAAGCGCTGTATACTGCCTTTTTAACTTTCGTTTTTAATTAAGTTTGATATTTTTGCGTAAAAGTCATTCTCATTAACATTTAATTGAATAATTATAGGCTCGTAACTAAGAACTCATTATGAAATTCTTAATTTTCTTCTTCGTTCAGGGGTTTAATTGTATTAAAGCATTAACGGTGAAAATCAATGGGAATGTACGTGACTTCTAATTATGTATTGCTATAATTACGTTCAGTCTAATACCATTTAAATGGTAGATAAGGAACGTATACTGTTTACTTTAATTCCCACAGCAATACGGATCCGCAGCAACAAGCAATTATCTTTACAAGTTCGATTACTTCTGTTCTCATAATATCGCGAGAAACAAGCAAACCAGTAATTGTACAGAAAGTTTTTTTATTTTTATTTTATTTGGAACAACAGTTTAGTAGCTTAGCGTCCTTAATTAGATGAAATAAGACAGACAGCTTTGTAAGAACCGACATTCTAAAATTCGTAACCTTGTTGCTACGAGGTTACGAATTTCGTAGCAACTTCGTAGACACGATAAATAATTCACGATCTGGAACTTCTTAAAACAAATTCGTTTCTTTAAACTACAGAGCAATTGGAGCAAAGTATAAGCTAATCGACCATACATAACATTACAGGGAAGGCAAGGCTAAACCACGTGGATAAAGTCTGCTAACTTTAAACTTATACCGTAACTTTGGTTCCCTTTGACATGCTAATATTAAAATATGATACCTATCTGCCGAACTAATGATGCCACAAGAGCCTTGATCAAACTACATGAACAAGGGGTTAACCTCTCGTCTGATGTGATTAATTGTTTAGTCTCAGTAATGGTGCAACGTAATTAAAACGCCGAATATAGGCGCAATATCGTCTATTCTGTACCCACGCTCGATTCAATTATTATTTTAACAAGATACTGCAGATAATTGGTTGTAAACAATGGTAGGGCAATAACCTTTTAATATTACCTAGTGTAACATACAACGTCTCGTTAAGATTAATACTAAGATAGTTATTATTGTAAAGGAGAAATGTTAGGTAGTTATTTTGTACCAAATTCAGTTATACTGGTACTGAAGTGGAATTGCCTCAGCATCTGTCGGTGACGGTACATTTTTGCCAATTCCCGTTTGACATAGAAAGGCGAGACAATGGGACCAGACTGATGGATTATTGTAGAATGTAAGTTTCCGAGTGACCTCCTATTGTTTTACTCAGTCACTTACTAATTGTAAGTTAAAATAAATTCCACAAAAAAAAAGAAAACATTGTATTCTACATTTCACATAAAACATGTTTTTCGAGAACCAAAAAAGTCAGATACAACGCCTTCTATTCAGCATCAGATGTAGTGGAAAGAAATGCTTATTTCAACACGTTTCAAGCAAACTCTTTAGATAGCGAATATCGCAAAAAAGGAGTAAAACGGAGTCCCTTGACACAAAGAAGTACAAAATACGCAATGTATTTTTTAAGCGTGACAGTCGAGATTGATAGTTTGCTAGTGAAAGTGAAGTCGTGAGGTGACTGCAAATACGCGATAGGCTTTTGAACAAATCCGGAGTCGCAGCTAAGCCGAACGCTATTGTTAAATACACTTTATATTTTCGTCGGGACTATGTTAGTTCGGTAGCCGAATTTGTTATTCAAACGAATGGATATATTTTCTTTTTCTTGTCGTATTCAAAAAGAGGTTTATTCGCTCGCCTTTTTTCTGAAGAAAGATCTTTGACCGTGTTTTAATGAATTATGACGACTGTTCAGTTGTATTTTTAATGTTTTAAGGTTTGGTACGCTCGAAAGGAGTTGAAAGGATAACGAAATATAATTTATAGACCTTTACACTTACACTACTAACATTAAGTATGATCGTATTTAGTCAGTTTTTCCCGCAGTCAATCATGATAGACGACTTTTAATAGACGTAAAGCTGTCATATGACTTTCCAGTAGAAATTCATATGACAAGGTTTACCTCTATTAAAAGCACACAATGCTCACCTTGTATATAAAGTTACACCTATCCTTAATCATATTACTGTGAAAGGTGCACCGTTAGTACAGAGGAGTCGTAGTTAGTGATAGCTCATGTGTAGGATTCTTGAACTCTGCGTGCGGTGTCTGATAATAAATAACTATATCATTAATTATTCCTACGCCGCAGCGGCGACGTGAAATATTTAGAAACCGTCCTCCTACGCCCAATTTGCGTGAGAAAGCTGCTAAAGAGCGGCGCTAAATTAACTTTTGCAATTAATGTGGATATTCGAGATTATTCAACGGTCCTCCACGCATTTGTGCCGTAGGCGGTTCACGTTAATTTTGCTTTTAATTAAATCCTTAAGAAGTAGAAAAAGAGGCTGGACCTTCAAGATATCAGCTAATAAGCCTCCGACATTTATAACGAACAGAAGTAACCTTTCACACATTTGTAAAGCTAAGTAAAGTAATAATATCTTGTTTCTGCTACATCATTCTCCTGACTGGCAAGTACCAATCATCATTTATTACGACTGTCGTGAAGTTTTCTTGTTTTATAAGTCTAAAATTACCAACACAGTCGTCTGTTAGTATCAGTGGGATCTGAACCACATCATGTCGTAGCAATAAATCTCCTACTTTGAATATTTATACGTTGGAGGGAGCTTGCCAACGAATGTTGCCCTCGTTGCCTTAACTGTTGAGCGTGTATCAACGTTTTCGACTCGTAAATATATCGGAGCGTTCACAAAGCAATAGTCCGTGAACTGTTCGCGAACTGTACCTGTACTTTGTACTTTTGGCTTTCAAATTAGGCGCACCGCAAAACATACTCATTGTATTTTGTCATGCGATGCTCTGACTACAATGAGCCTCGTGAAAGGTGAACAACCTGAAGTTGTCGTTATCTCGACAAGTAGACACACTACATTAGACATGTGACATCATTATTGTGACAGCACGGTAAACATTTGTCTTGTTAGTTGTGTTTTGTTTATCAGCTTGGACATAACAAAATCTTACCATTGCCCTTTGTATAAACACGTGTCGTTTATTAATCGACAGTTGGTCAGTTAAATATAGATATCAGTCAGTAAGAAAGACGTCCATTAATGTACGACAAATAAAACACATAACGCCCACAAGAAACACTTAGCGAGATATTGTTGAATCAATTAGTGCGCAATGTTAATGTTGATAATAAACGATGCAAACACGTACATCAAGAAGTCAATAGACCTATCAGCATAAAATATGGATCTCACGAAGTAATTTCTCTACAATGAAACCGCCAGTGGGTGTAATGTAACCAACTGTCACGTTTACCGCCCATTAAGAATCAATAAGACGGCCAACTCGCCAGTGAAACTAGCTGCTCGTAATGAAGCTGTTTGAAAGGGTTTTGGCAAATGATGTCGGTGGCAGTAAAGACGTCGGTATTACCACTATCTCGTACAAGATTTGACAAGGGTTCAATGTCATAGCCAACTCTCCCAAGAAAATTCCTCAGTGCGTTGACTTGGACAGTCGAGCTTCAGTACTAGCTGATGTCTAGTGTTGACTTGTCTCAGCAACGAGAACAGTTCGTTGGTAACGCGATTTGAACTTTGATCTCAACCAAACGTATTTGAAATGAAGAGGAGGAACGTTCTGGCGGGACGTTCACATTTATTTAAGAACATGTTCATTGTTCAGTGCTGTTTCTAGAAACAGACAGTATGACAGAGACATCATTTATTAGCCGTAGTATACGCTGTTCTGCTACAGATAGTTAACAGCGTGTTCAAATAAATCAGGACTAAATCTATTAACATCGAACAGCAGGTAGGCGCTACAAATCTTTATAATTTTATGGGCATAATATAAATTAAATTGCTGACAATTCATATAAAATAAGAAACATGGTTCCCGAGCCGCTTGTCTTTGATCCAAATGCATGTGTTCGGAAATCGACCGAAAGGACATTTGTCCGCAAAAAAATAATCTATTGAGGAAGCTAAGCCGACGTTTTTGCGGCTTGCTATTAATCGTGAGGCATTGATTGCGGGCGACGACGCGTCGGCTGCCAAGGAATGACCATTGGCGCAGGTGTAGGCAGGAAATAACGCCATTTACGGGCAAGGCAGCCACTCTAGAAAAAAAACATGGCGGTACACATTGACTAAACTCGTGATGAGAGAAAAACTGATAGTAATAGCTCAGAGGGAGAAAAAAAAGTATTAAACATGCAAAATCGCTGGCAATTTAAATTGAAAGGCGAGTTGAAAGCTTATGATTAAATAAAATTTTAGGCGAGCACCGTGAACGGTATGTTTTTATGATGTAACAAAAAACGTGACGACTTCAATCTATAAACGTAAGCATTGCACAAAAAACACGCGAGTCAATTCTATGAGAATTTGTTTATGGGTTCTGATGATTTTAATTATTGCTCGGAGGGTTTTTAGCAGTAAAAATTAAACCAGTAAGCCAGTTAGACAGCGCAATCAGATAGCAGTTAAGTGTGCTTAGCAACTATCTACTTGTTACTGTGTTACGTTTTTTACTGTTATCAAGATTGTATACTCTTTTCATATTATATTTTATGAATTCCTTGATCTTAGTACATCTGTTCTCGTCTAATAGTTATGTTTACGTATAATAATGTTTAGATACTGCCGGCGGTGTGTTGTATGGTCTTAACAGTCGTAAGATGCGACTTGAGATTGTACCAGGAAAATGCCAGCATATACTATCACCATACGCAGGTTTCACCAATGCCCAGGATTAATCTTTGTAGAAGTTTATGAGAATGCGTCATTTCTTAAATGGATATTTTCAAACTGTGACAAGAATTTAAAATGGCAATAAGTGACGAAACTACTGCAGATTTTAACTGCATCTGATGACTCCTAAAAGACTTGAGATGTTATACATACATTTAAATCGTGTATGTACCCACTTATCATTGCGCTTTGTAACCTCTTAATTTTGGCAGCCGCACACTTTAGAATGACTATAATCACCGCGAGAGTCGCCTCGTAAATCTTAGTCTAAATTACAGGTTAGGATTTCACGTCACGAGCGAGTCGTCGTTACCGATGACTCAGTCCACATCTAAAGCTGCGTTTAGATAAGACGAACGGAGCTAGTACAGAGCGAGAACATCTGATAAGTTCTATCTTTTCCGTATTTAGGTACTATGTTTAGAATATTATGGTCCTAAGATCTTGGACAAAGTTAACGCTACTCTTCTGAGCCTTAGTATTTTACTTCGAAGGTTCCCAACGTTTCGAGAATCGCCGAATAATTTGAGGTGTTAAAGGTTCCTGCTCTATATTCGTTTATTCCAAACGCACCTTAAAGCTTTTACGACTTGCCTACTTATACGAATTAATTAAGAGCTAAAGAGTTCATACTGAGAAAATAAAGCTCTTTCATAAATTCAGTAAAGTGTAATTTGTACAAAAATTAGTATGAGTTACGGGGCCTTATCGCGTTAAAAGTTTATTAAAGTGCTTAATTGTTATGAGTCGTTGTTTTGAACTTCATACGTTTTATGGCCAAACTCAAACGTAACTAAATATTCAGTCGTCGATTCGTCTCAAGCTGTACCTAACTGTCGCTTCAGATTATTTTATTGTAGTGACAGAAAGACTTCAAGAACGTTTTAAATTGACATGGGATTGAAAGGACACGGGAACAAGTTACATTTGGATTAGATTACTGTAGGTAGGTACTTGCAAATGCGACATACAGTTACACAATCTATTGGAGAATGAACGTTTCTTCGTAACTACAAATAAGTTGTAATAAATGCCCTAGATACGCTGATGTCGATACTGAATAGACTATCAAATATTCCGCAGCAATAATGGCAATGCATGTCTATCACGACACGACATAGCAACATTGCGGTAGGGACATGGATGCAAGTAGCAAAGTACAATTTCATGTCTACGTAATAGACTCATCAAGAGAGAATGTTATTTTACAGCGAAACAGCGGTATTGTGCCAAATACCAGATAATAAACGTACCTTTCCAGCCGCTTTGCCATCTAGGCCTTTAAGTAACGGGTGAAGTGAATTCGCTAAAATTATAATGAATATACCGCTTAAAGCGCTTTTCAGATTGGGAATGAAGACGGTGAGAGTTTCAATAAGCGTCAACGTAAGCGAACTTGTTATCTGATGTCATAAAATGAGATAAGTTAGATACTAGTAGAAAACGATCAGGTTGTGAATGTTGTGATCCAGAGGCCAATTCTCGTAATTTAATTTAAAACGTTCAAAATCTAGTCGCAGTCTCATCTCGGCGACAAACAAATGTCAAAAACTTGCCAAAATGTAGGGATATTAGAAGTATTTTTTGACAGATTGAGACAGATCAGACTGTGAACGTTCTTAAAATTACGAAAAAGGCCAATTGAGACTGAGATCAGAGGGGCAATTCTCGTAATTTTGAGAACGTTCACAGTCTGATCTCAGTCTCAATCTGTCAAAAAATACTTCTAATTTCCCTACATTTTAACAAGTTTTTGACATTTGTTTGTCGCCGAGATGAGCCTGCGACTAGATTTTGAATGTTTTAAATTACGAGAATTAGCCTTCAGACTGTGAACGTTCTTAAAATTACGAGAATTGCCCCTCTGATAAAGGTACCAAGAAAGGTATACATTGAATTGGTATACTTTTGTTGATATTTCAATTCAGATCTTCCAGTATATTTTTGATTAAGCTGTGGCAAAAAGCGAAAGCCCAAAGACAGCTTTTCCATATTTAATGCTTTATAAATATTCATTTCATTAACGACCTTTTTGTTATAAAAGCCGGCTTGACCTTTTTAAACAAGACAAAGAATTGAGGCAAAAACTTCGAGTTCATAAGTTAAGTTAATTAGTGAGCGTGTCAAAATGATCCCGGATTCGCCGCAGACGTGAGCACCGAGTGCGGAAACGAGGCTGCACCGACCATCGTCGCCGCGAATTCGAATCGGGGTGTCTTTGGGTCACGATTGTAATGCAACGACAAAAATGAATTAGGATTCTGCGTGTAATTCAACTGTACGCTATTTTTGTTGACTAATGAACTGAAAAGATCTGAAAACTAAAAGATATATAAGGAAAAACAGTGTATTTTTTATTAAATTCATAAATTAATCAGGTGTGAAGGGTCTCTTGTGTCATATTCTAAGCCCGACGCTTCTTCGTTAATAAATTATTTCGGAGAACGTCTATTCCAGAAATAGAGACATAAACAAAACAGCACGGTGGGCTCTCCGCAGATAGGTCGTCGACCCACAACAGCTGTGCATTGAAAATACTATTCGAGAGTAGTTGACGTGGATCAAGCACCACACACTCGTTGCCTACTTTCGAAGCAGCAGTTACAGGCCAGACGTGCCACCGAGCAGCCAGCCAGCCGATGGAAGATAATTAACAACGAAATTGTCCGGAGACAGCTAGGCGCCTTACTTCTGTGGCCCGCGTTGCATTACGCTCCGCAATAATAACATACCGCACAGCCGACGCAAGGTAATTAAAAAAAGTTGGAACGCCCATTTCCCACACATTAGGTACTGGGTGAATGCTGCGACTGTATTGCACTGTGAGCACTTAATGCTACAGGCTGCGGCAGGACCCGGCGGATTCTGAGCCAGGGGAAATTGTTTGAATTGAGGTGAAAGCAGCCGCGGTGGATCCGACAATTACCGGATAGTAATGACTGTAATGACAACAATATTGCAGAAACCGAGTGCAGCCTGCAAAACGACGAGTCGATTAGGCAGTTTCCAAACAATTTTATAGTGTAGGCGCCGACTGACTACTTACTAGGCTCACGCTCTGATTTGCATATCGTCAACGAAAGTGTAGCGTTGAGTTAGATCGACCTACATACTCGCACCGAAGAAGCACACGCCGCGCCGGTAGCGGTTGCTAATTTTATGCATGCATACTTTTAAATACTTAAATTAAAGGGTTTTGGTGTCTTACATTGGCGCACAAAATATCGAGAATTCTGTATATCAAGGTTAGCTTATAAATGAACTAGAAAACTAGTAGTACATGCAGAGCGGCGTCCGTCCAAGCAACAGGTATTAGATGATCTAAAACCGGTCCATTAGAATATTAGTCGCTCTAGTTATAGCGTCTCGCTCCCGATTGTCGTGCGAAAAGATCGCATGAATTCCCGTCGCGAATCGGCAGCTCTCTAATGGACCCTCTAGACAGCGTGGAAATCATCTTTTATGGATAAATGCGTTGCTAATCGGCAGCAAACAAATTATAGATTGGTAAATTCAACAGCGCGCAGCGGGGCAAAGTGGGCCGGTGAAAAAGTGAAGTTTCGTCAAATGCACCACTTACCTAATTTACGAGAGCGGAACCGAAGCCGACGGAAGCATTGTGTCGGAGCGCTCAGCACTGATCCATTGTGGGAAGTGTATTAGATAACGTGCTCGCGAGAGCGCGCACAAGACAATCACAACGATTTCGCGTTCGAATTTGAAGAGTGAGAGCGAGTTCTCGCTGGAAAAATAGAGCAACAAACAGAATCAACTAGTACTGTATTCACCATCACAAATATCACTCGAGTATTCTCCGAAGGTAAAGGTTAACGTGTAGTACACCCGCAATTAGTCACTTAAGTCCCATTTATTAGGTGAGTGAAAAAGGTCCCAGTCGCCTGAGTACCTACTCATGTAGAGAAAAATCCAACCCAGATTTCGAACTTAGGACTCCAAGCTTAGCAGACCCGCTTGAAGCGCAGTCAAGTTTGTTATAATTTTCATAATATTTTCCATTAGACACGTAAAGATCAATGATTAGGGCAGGTCGGAACTCGGAACGCGAAGTTAGATAAAATCAGGTGCGCGTGAGACCGATACATCGCTGGTAGTCTTCTCAGAGCATATCACGGTTCACACGCTCTTGAGATTTCGTGTTCTATCTCACACACCTACGCAAATCTCATGTTTTGACACCGATGAATCATAGTCCGGAATGCCTTGAAAATTACTTGTTTTAAAAACAGTTAGTTTTAGCATAACTAGATCTTGAGCAAAATTATTTGTCTATAAATCATCAGCGCATTCAGGTAAACGTTTGATCGTACGGCTCATAGGTAATCCTGTCAGTGGTCCATTAGGCCCGCGCGCAGGGCCCGGCGTGGGTGCCACAATGCCACTAACGAGAGGCCCGATATCATCTGACAGACAGGGGGACATTAGTTAATGCTCGAGAACCAACACAAAGCGGGATAGATAAGAAAAACCGTACAAAAAGTTCAACTGTGGTCTACAATGAAAGAATGATGAGTTCTGGCGTGGCATATACAAAAGATTGTGAAACGTCATGCGCTGCACAATGGAGAGAGCGACACGAAGAGCGAGCATCATGCATTACTAATCATGGTAGCATGCGTCTCATAACAATCTGAGCCAGCTTCAATGCACCGACCGTGCGATAAGCACGACACGACACTGACCACACATTTTACTATTTGCGTAATTTATTTATTTGATACCAATCTTTATTCAAGTCTTTAAGCACTATTTTCATTGCCATCAAACTTATTCTATTTAGGTGTGTCAAATCAGTATTCGTAAACTTCATAAAATGCAAAACTTGCTCATGTCAGATTTAAAAGCAATTACGACATACTTTGAGGTAGCTCAATAGCTTGCACTAAATGAGTTTCATTCATTAGCATAGTTATGTGGAACAGGAATTTGGTTTATTCAGAACAGAATCTAGTCTTGTATTACTACGGTCTACGTAGCCTTAGGCGTGGTTAAGCTTTAATTGGAAAAGTCGGTGCAGACAAATAACAAAGACGGAATTTACATGAACATCTTTCATCATAAATTCAACAGACACAAGGCGTTTATTAAGTTTAAAACTTGCTTCTTCATTCTAACGTACCGGATTACTAACTAAATTACTTACCACGCAGCGACGATAATCACATACAAATGGGACATTGTCGCCGAGTACAGTTGACAAAATGCAATTTAATGCAACATAATCTACATTTAATTCATATTCATGGGGTATTATACAAATAAGTTGAGCGTTTAGCGCACGCGCCTGAAAATGATAGCATTCGTAGAAGCGTTTGTAGCGGCTATTACGACACATTTCATAGTCGCTTTCGACAATACAATGTCTAATGTAAAACAGAGTGATTCTGAATTGTCTTGCAAGAACGTTCCATCTGCGAGATTGCTGTTGTTAGGAAACAAAAATTATTTTGTGCAGAGAAATGTTTGGAATGAAATACACATTGATGTTGGAAAGTGATTTTGAAGTAATAATATTGGATTTTTTGTTTGTGTCACGTATTTGTCATAAAACTCTTGTGGTCTTATAGAAATTGCTCAATATACTAAAAAGAAACCATGAAATTGATAAAAACATTCCAACGAACGTCCATTTCGTACGTTTAATGTGCGGAAATATCAAATTGTGAAATTGTCGTGATTAAAGCGACGTATGTCGATGCGACCATTAGAGATGCTAAAATATTATCTGTTTCGCCACACTTCATTGGCGAGAAGGATGCTTTACTGTTATGGAGGTCGCATCGCAACGCATCGATTGCGGTACAATTACATGACTCGACACTGCGATAATTTACTATCATTATTCCGCACTGTACATATTTATGTGTCACATACATTTCGAAAGCCTTGCTTAGTGATGATTTAAGACGAATCCGGGCGTATTTCGATCGGAAACAACGCAATAACAATTAATCGATGTCAGCGCCCGGATACTAAATGTTGCTGGAAAACTAAGATTAATGTAGGAGGTAAACACGAAATATCTCGATACGATTAAGCTAATGACCGTCTTCGATATAAATAACGTCTATATAATATAGTTTTACAAGTCATTAAGAACTCTGCTTACTATAAAACGATTCAGTTGTACTCGTTAGGCTGTCGAAGATAATAAACATGGTAGCTTTAATGTAGAATCAATCAATTGGAAAAGAAATCAAGAAAGAAATTAATTTCATCCTATGTCTAATTATTGTTATACCCGTGAGATTCTCAGTTGTTAATTTGTTTGGGATGTGAAATGAGATTAAAAAAACTACGTACACTTTTAATTTGTCAGTCAACGGCTACAGCATGATTTCTCCAAAACTGTATTTAAATTCACATCATCTCTTCTAAATTATAGAAGAGATGTTGTCCATGTTCAGGAGTGACGTTTTCAGGTTGGTTTAATATATAGGATATGATATGTTAATATGTGTAGTCGAGTTAAGGCGGTTGTACGTCGGCGCACACAGCACAAACAACGGCCCACCACTGCGCTCTAGATACATTATTCGCGAGCCTCGTTTAGTTTTTCATCTTCTCTCGTTATAGTTTAAATCGTGACTGTTTTATAATTTAACTGCGACATATACAGAGTCACAATTCTAGCCTAGATTTTATGTGGACTTGTATCTTAAAAGGATTAGAAGTAAATGGATACTTCTCATGAAGTATCTCGTAAATATTGAGACCGAATCCGGATACAATAATTTGCAGTTAATAAATGATAATAATTACTAGAAAGTGCGGAAATTGAGAATAGTAAAAGTCTTTAAAAGCCAGGTTAGTTTAATAGCTAACTAATAAATCTGAAAAGCGCAATATATGGTAGGTTTTATAGACAGTCGTAGTTGCGGTGTGCAAGCGCATTCGCCTCACTTTCACACTTTCACTGGGGCGACGCCCCCTTAGGCGCACGCGTTTCGCACCAACAATGCGATCGAACGTTGCAAAACTGATTATTCAACACACACGTCAACAAAAATCAATGAAACGGGACCGCAATCAGCTACAGATATGCTATCCGATAAAATGATCCCGGACCTCGAAATGCATCTCGAAACGGTTTTTTCAAAAACTCACCGTGAAATGGTGAAATCGTTGAGCTGAGTCACGACCTTTCTTATAACAAGAGTAAATAAGACTATAATCCAATTTAGATAACTGCGGATTGAATTTTTGGAGAAGCTCTTAATGCGCGTGCAGGAAATAAATATTGCGACCGAATTGTTGACTTGTTACTAGTTGATATAACAGTACATGCTCGTGATGGCCGAGATAAGTATCATTTAGAATTACACAAAAACAACGAGCTGGACAAAAGGTACAAGCACAGAGTAGACAATAAGGTTTTACAGTGAATGGTACCATTGAGCAATCAACGGTAAAAATAAGCGAGTAACGCAGCGAAGAACAGATTGAACGGTAACAGGGGCAAATAAAAATAATTTGAATCCTTTGTCTTGAGTACTCAGAACGCGCATCTTGCGTATGGTAGCAATTACGTTGTAAAACGAACCGTATTTTAATGTAATTAAAATCAGCTTTTATACAGCGAAATCACGAGTACGCACCGCACAAACAGAAACGCACATGGCGCGCATATTACAGATAATCGCGATGCATTCGAGTGAACGTCGAATCACGGCGTGTCTGAATCATGCCCCCTATCCGTATATGTAACCTTGTTTAGTTCGAAGGCTTTTTGTGTACCTATTTATTTTTAATGCATGTCGGCTGCGGTCGGCCGGAGCGGCGTTGCTTCAAGGCCCACTTGTCCCTTCAGTTCTGAATACGGACCCGGTTTACCTCCAAAGATACAAGTTTTTCAATGCACTACAGTAGCACTTTTGAGCATGATTATACAAAAAAAGACCATGCTATGAGGAAGGGCGCGCAATGAGAGGTTCTCAGAGGTATAATTGCATCCAGTTCCAGAGTTCAAGCTAAGATTACCGAGATGCAGTTGTTAAAAATGTTGAGATCTACAACTCGGTATTTCGAACTGAATTTAATTGAAGGTGAGCATTTCAACTGCGTTATTTCACTGTGGAGGATTTTGCCTTACTTGCTTAAATACAATCAATTAGTTATCAGCTAATTGTAACTTAACTTAAGCCAATGTAAATAAATAAGAAACGTTTTTAGAAAGTACAGCTATTATATTATCTAAACTCGTGTTACGCGCAGTAAACGCTTTCATTGCACCTGAATTGAAATCGACTTTCAATTACTACGTAAATTGCTGTTGCCTTAGACTTTCCACTTCTCCATATTGTAGGAATATTTTGTTGTAAAAATTCTGCTGGTCTTTTGTTACGACATTGTTCGATTTTCTTTCAGTATTACACTCGAGAGCAATGAATCCGGGTCACTTAAAGAATGTTAAAAATCTCGGAAACTAAAAATGATAGGTTAATGCAATAAATTGTATTTAATAGACAATGTAATACTCCTTAAATGAAAGTAAAAAAGATATGAGTCACCATACATTTTATTAACACAAAATTACATAAAGAAAAAAACTGCTGATCTCTCCTTAAAACAAAAATAGGAAACATGAAATTTTTGAACTTTATTACGATTTTCTTGAATTTTAATACTTCGTATTGCCTCCTCGTGCTTCCATTACTGCGTTTACGCGGTTTGGCATGCTGTACACCAAGTTCCTTATACGATTTTGGGGAATATTCTCCCATTCCTCTGTGAGAGCAATTTTGAGCTCACGAAGCGTGATTGGGGGAGGGTTTCGTTGTTTTACGCATCTGCCTAGCTCGTCCCAAGCATGCTCGATCGGGTTGATATCCGGGCTGCGCGCTGGCCACTCCATACGAGTAATGTTCATCTCTTGAAGGTAGTCATTCACAATCCTACCTGTATGAGGTCGGGCATTGTCATGCATAAATATAGCATCCTCACCTAAATTGACCATAAATGGACCAACGTGATCATTGAGGATTTCTTCCACATATCTTACGCTAGTTAAAGAGCCGTTTTCTATGATCACCAGCTCTGTGCGACTTTCAGAAGAAATTCCGGCCCACACAAGTACAGACCCACCACCGTAGGCTACTTTTTCTTCGATGCATGCTTGCTTGAATCTTTCCCCTGGTCTTCGATACACTCTGTGTCTTCCATCGTGCTTGTAGAGCATAAATTTTGATTCGTCGGAGAACATAACTTTTGACCAATCTTCAATACTCCAATTTACGTGGCTCTGGGCATATCTTAGTCTTGAAATACGATGCCCACGCTCCAGTTTAGGGCCGTTTGCAGGTCTAAGGGGTTTTAAGTTAGATTCAGCAAGCCGACGTCTTACTGTCCATGCACTTGGGTTACTTCCTCCGAGGCGTCGAAACTGATTTGTGAGTTCAGTTCCTGTGAGAAAGCGATTTCGAAGCATGGTGTTCACCAAGTATCGGTCTTCTCGTGCTGTGGTACACCTGGTTCTGCCCGTTCCTGGTCTGCGTAGGTTAGAACCAGTTTCTTCGTAACGTCGGAGAACTCTTTGTACTGTTGACAGCGACACACCGACAGTCCTGGCTGTATCGCGCTGACTCCGGCCGGTTTCCAGCATTGTAAGTATTCTGGTGCATTCTTCAGGCGTAAGCGACATAATTTCAGCTTGAATAATGAATATAGAGCACTATCAACATGGTTTATGTACCCACATAAATGACAGATTACAAACAAAAGCAAAACCAAATGCTGTAATTTCGTAGTTCCATCTTCGAAAGTGGCCCTTTTTCAAATTTGATTTTTTTATGATATAACTTTACAATAACTAAGAAGTTTTAATACCTTCATTTAAGGAGTATTACATTGTCTATTAAATACAATTTATTGCATTAACCTAGCATTTTTAGTTTCCGAGATTTTTAGGATTCTTCAAGTGACCCGGATTCATTGCTCTCGAGTGTATATTTATTCCGACCACCCGTCGAACTGGACCAGCTTTACTTGCTTTGATTACATTTTTGTCACTGTTTACTTTATTCACAAAGTTTTCTTGAAATACTACGTCATCCCAATCTCGATCTTCATTTTATTCCACGACAGACTTTTTTAAAGGAACAAAGCCATACGTTTTTATATTGTTGAGGCTTGTGTTAGTCATTCTAACATAATTCTTTCTTCGAACTGTAACCGCCAACCATTTCATTCTGCTTATCGATCCTTGCAGTTGTGAATTCAGCCACATGCTATTTTCCAGTAATACGTTCTTGTGGTGCAATAAATAATTTGCAGTCCGTCCGTGTGTTAGAAAATACACGTACATTTTGATCTTAATTAGATGGTGCAAGATAAGTACATTATGCAAACGGGTCTTTTGTGTACAGCCGTGGCACAAGGACAATAGTGGTATGAATTGGTTAAATACAGATCATTGTGCTGGCACCGGCATCAAAAGGATCTCTTTGTATACGGAAAACAATAACACACGTCTGTTTTGGACCACATGAATGCTAAACAGATGACTTTAATAAATAATCTTAATAGTTCATCGTGTAACAGAATTTCTAGTGTATACTATCGGATCTATCAGTCCCCATTTCGGTTTCTATTATTAGTTAGTTAGCATCAACATCCCGTTAGACATTGACAACAAAAACTCGATTGTTTTGCAATAGTTTCGATACTTGTGGGAAATCGATTTTGACAATAGACTCGGGGCATGCAATGACGGAATTGTAACCGATTTGTCCTAGAATATTGATGTTGCAGTCTTGAGGATATTTATCGTTCAAAGTACAACCGTTCCGTTAACCTGTTTATATTATGAAATATCTGGTTTCCCTAAGGGTTGCTGGGCTGGGGTCCGACTCCAACAATAGCTTCATATAAAACCAGAAGTTTGCGGGCTCATTAACAAGCGCTCGACCTTTTTCCATGAGACAAGGCGTAATCAGGCAGGATGTAACGCGAATGTGGGAAACCTATGCCTCCCGGAGTTCGGACATGTCATTTTGACAGAACATATGGGTTGAACCAAAAAAAGGGACAAACCAACTAAAATCGGATCAGAAAAAAACTGTGTTCTCATTTAAAAAATTGGACGCGCCTGTTCACTTAATGGTTTAGCCGGACGATGCTAATTGCGTAAGAGGCGTACGTAACGAGGTCTTAATTGGAATGCGCCCCAATTAATGTGGACTACGTTCGTTCCGTGCGAGTCCATTTTGGAAATTGGAACGTATGTTTACGCGCTGGTTCCCGGGTGAATGGCCGCCGGTGAAAGTCGGGACGCGGATATGGGTCAGGTGGTCATTTACCCTCAGGTAACAGCCGATGTCGCGTCTCTTATAAATACTCCACTGAAGTCGTGGAATGGTGTCACATTATACCAGCCCTGGGTTCGAGGTAAAACTTTTGCTTCGTCACAGTTTATATGCGTGCCTTTCATAATATCGTACTTATCAACTTGTAATTTTTGGGGTCGCGCTAATGAGTACCTTTAAGCATTTGAACTTCATATCTTTTTGACAAAAGATTTAGCCAGTTAGTCATTGAGTTAATTAGACATTTAGTCAGGTCCTAACAGTTACATTTAGCAGTTAACTGGTGGAAACTGATAAACACTTTAACAACACAATAGTAATGTTAGCAGTGTTAGTACTCGCAATACTGCATTTAGTCCGACTTTACGGACCGTATCGTTGGCCGGCACTAAAGCTTTTGTAACAGTAAACAACAATAACGGTAAATATTACCATTTATTTGATTTTCTAAAATCGACTCCATTAAATATACGAAATCGTCCTGCTTTGAAGTGAAGTGACTAATACGAAAATCGCGCTATCGCCGTGTGATAAAGGAAATGCAACTTTACTGTTCTTTCCTCGTTTGACAACGTTTTAAAACATCAAATGCGACAGCTGTGCATAATTTATCGTTCTTTTGAAACCAGTTGTGAAATAACTAATAAATGGGTTGTCTCAAATTTCGAGTGCAGCTCCAACTTTGGCCCCATGCGGCATCGTTAAAAGAATTGATTAACATAATAGTGATGGTAATTATTCTTTCTGTCCGTTTTTGGATCCCTCGACCATGAAGGTGTATGTATGGTAAGGCCTTGCTACAAGGTATACACGTAAAGCTACTAATGCTTTTTTTTAATGCTTTGGTCGCTGTCCATTGTGCTGCTTAATCTTTACCCAAAAAATCCCAAAATGGAATCTATTCTTTCGATTAACACGGTGGGAAGTGCCATAAAAACTAGACACTGTTCCCGCACCGAGTTTCTCACTTACATTAGGGACTCAAGGACAAGCCGTCCGACTTTCACCTCCCACAGAGCTACAAGAGAAAGCCCGCTTTTTCGGAGCAAGTTTTTTATCCTCTGACCTCTTTCACAGTGCGAGTTGCGTACACGACCCGGCGCGTCAAGGACACTAACAAAAAAGTTACTAAATGTTAATGTTACTGACAAAATTGAGTTATCGCAGTAGGGATGTATTAAACTGAGACATGAAATAAAGCAAATGCTAGCCTACTTTGAATAGCGAGTGATCAAAGGATAGATAAAAAGCGGATTCCGCGTGAAGGATCGAAAGGATTTGAAACCACTCGTGCGTGCGGCGATCGCTGTAGATCTCGGATAAGGATACATTCAATACATCGAATGATGTTTATCGTTAGACGTAGCGTTTTAATGAGCACGATGACTGATAGTAAAAAATCTGATCTCGTATGTACGCTCTCTTAGGTACAATCGGATCACTGCAGATTAAGTTTATTCAAGGCCGCCACCAAACGGAACCGCATTGAATACGGACGCTTCATTTGACCAGTTGATTTTAGTGCTGATTGCCACCGTATTCGGACGGAACAGCGATTTTATTGTAGACATAACGCCTTCCTTATTGCAGTCACGTATTACCCGTATTACGACTCGAGTCACACGTAGGGTCACCGTTTTATATATTTTCCACTATTATTTTTTACAGCCTCATGATCGTTTTGTAATTCTGTTTTTGTACTAAAAGATTTTGTTTAGAAGGAAGATCTAAAAACAATTTAATCAGATAGGTATCTACTTATTGTTAAATGTCAACGAGGAAGTGACGCGCAATGCAACATCTGTACCTACTCATCTAAGAATACAACATAAAATAAATCGCTAAGCAAATAAAGCAACTGAACAACATAAAATTCGCAAAGCAAATAAATCAGGAGTAAGTTGAAGAAGCTCAGGAGAAAAGGAAGAGGATCATATTGGTAGCGTTCTAAAAAAATAAAATGTAAATATAATTACAAGAACTAAAGCAGGAAACAGTTTACGAGGAAAACCTAAAACACGGTGGGTAATGCGACTTCGAAAAATCAATTCAAAACTCGGTTGAAGTGAACAAACGACACAATTTGTTGGAAAGTTAATAGTAAATAATCGACTGTTTGGCGCCAAGACTTAGAAAGCGTGTTCTCAACCACAGACGTTGTTGTGAAATAATTCCTTCTAAGTTTATTAACACTTTGTACATAAAATAAAATTGCATTAAGTAATATTAGAAGCCAGTCCAATATTAAAAGCCAGACTACTGATGATATGGCCGAGTATTACGTATGCGATGCACAGGTGCCATTTGTATGCGATGACAAAAACGTAATTACAAGCAGGCACACTCAGGCTTGTCTTAGAAGAAATAACGATAGTAATAAAAATACAATCACTTTCGAATACCATACCGCTCGAGTTGAATGTCACTTTTTGTATGCAAATGAAAAAAATAAACGTACGATAAACAACCAGTTTACAATACGAAGAATTGATACAGAGGTAGTTTCATACAATAAAATGAAGATGTTTCTTTAAAAAATAAACTTTCCTCGAATGTCCAGCGCAGGTAACTACATAACAAATAATGGGAAGAAAAAAAGGGTCGGACTATAATAATCTATAACGTGGCGCCTTATTTTGTTGTAGATGATAGGTTTGTATGAAGTTGTGCTTACCGAGTCCAAAAACTCGCGTCTCCTAAGCTTACCTGCAACAAAATAGGGATTATGAAATAAAAAATGTTAAATCTGTAATCAGATACGTAGAAATTATGAATGGGTACAGGATTGTAGAAGCTAAAAGGAAATAAACAAATTAACACGATGAGTATACAAAGTCACAGCCCTACGTTGAATGTTAGAGGCAGCGTGGGAACTTTTATCAATATCACTACGATAGGTCATTATTGTGATACAAATATTTTATATGAACCAGATATATGTATAAGTAAGCAACTCACGCTTCGATTGATTTATGTAATATAAAACTCAAGCGCTTATTGGTTTAGTGTGTCAAGTCACGATGCTGCAATGCATCCACTACTAAGGATGCGGGAAACGGGAGACAAACAATAAATACTACACTGGCCTGCAAAACTAAGTATCACACTTTTAAAATTGGAATAACTTTTTAACCCCCGACGCAAAAACGACGGGGTGTTATCGTGATGGCTGGGCCATCAAGAAGTCCTGATCTCAACCCGATTGAGCACGCCTGGGATGAGCTAGGGAGGCTAGTCAGAAGCCGCAGACCACCACCTACCACCCTCAGGGTATTAAAACAGGCCCTGATTGAAGAATGGGAGAATATTCCCCAACATCGGCTCCGAAACCTCGGGTTCAGTATGCCAAGCCGGCTCGAAGCTGTAGTCAGAGCCCGAGGAGGCAATACCAGCTATTCAGAATTAAATAACATGTAAAACATACTTATAAATGTTAATTGAGTTTTTTGACACGAAGGTAAAAATGGCTATTTTTATTGTTTTATCTTGTTTTTTAAGTTAAAAATGTTACTAATGTATTGTGTACTAGTTTCAAAGAAAGCTGATTAAATTTGCTACAAAACGTTTTTTATTTTAAATCTCTAACTTCTATAGGTTATAAAAAATTGAAATTATAAAAGTGTAGTACTTTGTTTTGCAGGCCAGTGCCAGGCCATATTATACTCACGAATCACTTTTTTATCTAAAGAATTTGTTAAAAAAGAGCAATAAATCTAAACTAAAATCAATGACATAGACCTATAAGTAAACCATCGAAAATACAGTTCAAAAGAAACAGATCCCATTCGTCAAAAAAAATTGTGTAGAAAGTCAAAACTACTTTGTAACATCACACAAATTGCCAGCTTTTCTAATTTAATAAGTAAAATTTTACATTCCCAGCCAGCATATCCAAGGGGCAGAGCAAACAAAACAATAATTCAGAGTAGCTGTTCGGACATAACAATAACTTGGTCAACACTCAACAGCGCCAACGTCCGCTTTCGGAAGAGTTCGGCTTAAATCAACGTCACAGCGTCCACCGACAAGAATAATGGTGACCATTAACTTTCATCACTTCACACACACGCGAATATTTCAATAAAGCCGGATTTGAATGGGACAATGGTTGAAACATTGCTTTATTGCTCCTCGAGCATTGGAATAGCGGCCTTCGCAAGTCAATTTGTGTGTGATACGCTTTACTCATACTGATAGGTACAAGTACATGCATTTATCATATTATAGAACAGACCTACATGGTAGTGAATTCGTAATACGTGTTTATTGTTTCTATCTGCATGCTTTATGGGACATAGATGTCCAAATGAACCCAATGCGAATTTTTTCATCAATTTCAATGTAAACCTCAATAGCTACGAAGAACAGACTAAATAATCGTTGGTTTTTTTTTTTTTTGTGGAGTTCATGTTAATGGACAGCCTTTATTTTATGGTATATAGAAAATTAAGTGAGTAACGGTGGTAATTTAAAAAGAATAACTTCGTGAGCCAGCTGAATGAATATTCATGGATCGGAACCATTTGCATGAGTAATTGATAGAAGTAAAACATTACTGTGACAGGTTAATCGTGCTAATTGAAATGGGAGACATTATCTTGAACCAAGAAAATGTTGTATGCACGCATAGCGTTAAATGGAATTGTATTAACGGTATTATAATGTTTCACTTATCTCGGAGGGGACACTTGAGTTTTTTTTGTAATTAATTGTCAGCCACGGCGGAGGTAAAAAGATTAAGAAATGTCACTTCTCGGCCGTTATTTCAATAGTACATCGATCAATAGTTGGCCATTAATATATATTTTTTTTTATCATCGGTTCTGTCTTCTGGTCCTTGGATAGATCCCCTCATTTCTTTTCGGCATATATTATCTTACTTAGAATATAGAAGTGATAAAATCTATATTATTATTGTTCATAAAGTGGTAGAGAAGTTTCAAGCTTTACACATATACTTGTGCGTTTTTTTGTAATTAAAAATTCGAGAACTAGACTTTTTTTTAAATGGAAGCTTTTCATCCACATTCGGCTTTTGGTCATAAGTTGACCCAGTCAGATCCGAAATTGAATGTTAGCAAAAATATTTTTTAAGGAGCAATGAGCCTTATGATTACTTATCAATTTCAACAGACGATTATGTAACCATAATAAGATCTCGATCGACCTAAGCAATTGATTTGATTGTGATCTTAGGCAAAGCGACTGACATCGGCACCCTAATTGCGTAACACACAATCAATCGGAATCGGTTTCATTTTGACAGTTCAACAACATTCATTGCGTTATTTACGTGTTGAGCAGACAAATTTTTCGAACTTATGAAGCAATGCATTAACAATTTGCTTCAAAATGATTCAGGTTCCGATTAATCGTGTGTTACGCAAAATTAGGGTGCTGATGTATTATTTTAGAATATCCAAAGCCGTAAATCGAGAATGCTTCCTCTCCAAATAATATTTTAAATGCTTCAAGTTAAAATGTATGGTCTTTACTCATTTTACGTTTCAATTTAGTATGAAAGACAGACATAACTCACAACTGTCTTGTAGCGTTGCTAGGATGCATAGAACACAATGAAGCAAGCGTTCTCATGAGTTTGCATAATATAAGAGGTTGTGGAGACATAACAACTGCTAGATAGACAACAACGTCAACGGCAGATATATCCTTCTAAGGAAAACTTATATAAGTAAAGCTGGTACGTTTATTGTTAGCTACTATCTTTCGTACATCTGTGTTCGACGCGTGTGAACGACAACATAGGAGTGCATCGCATGACTAATCTACCCTCTTAGCATTCACACAGCGAGCTGAACTTTACCGATAACATGAATCGCATGTATCGCGGTACAAATGACAGACAGCCGGCACTGCCGCTGCTGCATAGGACAACTTGTATTCTCATAGCTCCATCTAACCTGCTATCCAACAATCGATCATCTGGACGTAGTATTCACGCATCGGCATCCAGAAATACATCCTAATAACAAACAGGAGAAGTGACTTTGAAAATGCATGTGAATGACGTTTTGAAGGCTTTACTTGAATTTGCTCCACAATCTGACCTAGACTAAGCATTGAAGGTGACATTTTTACGAGCTGTTAGCTGTAAAGCACTGACCTCTCTCGACTACCTTATCCACCTACGCAATGAGCAAGTTGTTGAATTATAACCGACTACAAACAACATGCAATGCTCTTATTCCAACAATGACTTCCTTACGGGTCTAGGAATTTATCATTTGTATTGTAAGCGGTTGGGATCAACTAAATCTGGTTGTAGCGTAAACAGGAAGTTGCGGAGTCTGAGCTGATACGCGTTGGATAAATCCTGTTCAAACAGAGTATTACCTACAGATACGGCAAGTTACATTCTAGTTGCTTGGTCCGTAATTTTATTTATAGTCTCCATCAAAAGGTTTTTTGTTTGTAAAGTAACCAAGGAGTCGGCGCCCCCTAGTTTAAAACGCCAAAACATTCACATGTAAATGTGTATTTAAATGATGAACTTGAGAAATAAATCGTAACATTTACAACAAGCGCCATTTGTCAATGATGCGCGTCACACAAATACCAAGCTGTTCAGCGAACAACAATACGAACGAATCTCGTTTTATCCAACACATGTTCACCGTCGCACACTAATACAGATCCGCTACAGTATCGGTACGTTTACCGCCACTAGTAAGCACGTGATTAACACATGCAACAGCGATAAACATATCCGACACACTCACACTTTACCACTGACACGTATCGTGCGAAAGAGATGGCTGTTCGACCGGATATCTGTTGGTTACTGCAACGCGTCTAAGCGACGTCACATCGTACGACCGCTGTATTCAGCCGGAGGCCGCCATTTTGTACCCAGTGTAGCGTTCGCACGAACCTGAATCGACGCGTGTCTTGTTGCAAGTTTAAAAATATGGCGACGGCAGTAACGGACGATTGGACTGAAGAAAAATGTATACAGCTGATACGAGAATTTAGAGCAAGACCTATTCTGTGGGACCCAAAGGATCCGTACTTTTTTAAAAAGACTATGAAACCTAAAGCATGGCACGAGATAGGCGACAAGGTTAATATTTCTCCGGACAAATGTAAACACAAGATGATAATATTAATGTCATCTTTTAGAAGAGAAAAAGCCAAAATTATGCACAGCATCAAGGAAACATCAGGTGACATAATTATTTATTGCATGTTTTTCTAATGTAGAATGAGTAATGTAGTATGTTTTCTTACGAATATATTTTTATTTACAGATCCATCTCAAGCCTATAAAAGCACGTGGTTCGCATTTAAAGATATGGCCTTCTTGATGGATAAAGAAAATGAAAGAAAACGACGATTAAATGTAAGAATATTTTTCTTATTTTTTTTTTTTTTAAGTTATCTGTATGAATGCAGATAACAACCGTCCGTCGTATCGTCATCCGTTTATCTACCATGCATTTCAGTTATCACCTAGGTACCGAACTTTTAGATTTGCTCAGTTATTGTTTATTTTTTATGTTTCAAACAAACTGCACCTTACAATCGTTTGACATTCAACATGCAATACGACGACTTGAATTTAGATTTTATTTTGTTATTCCAGGGCACAGAAGACGACGAAGATGATGATTCTTTTGATTATTTACAAAACACACTACTGAGAAACCATATCGGTACACCTGTACCAATGAAAAGGTATCGTCGAGAGTCATTTTCAGTGAAGAGAGAAGTAATCCAAAAGGTAGTAGAAGCAGCACAAGAAGATGATGACGATACGTCTATTACCCCTAAATCGCATCCGACACCAGGTCCCAGCCAAACGGCAGCAGAAAGAGACGAGGAGATCAAATCATTTACATCTTTCATAGGAAATAAAATGAAGAAATACTCAGACGCGACCAAAAATGCCGTGCAACAAGCTATTTGTGAGGTAATATTCAAGGCTGATCAGAATTACTACGAACCTCATTGTTTTGAAAAGTTTACTATAATAGACGATGATGACCCTCTAAACAGAGCAATTTATGACGCACAAACCGGCACAGTGATTAAAGTACAACATGATTCTGATGACAGTGAATAGTTCTAGAAATAGTGTAAAATGCTTAGTCGATTAAGGTTTCATACAGCTGTGAATAAAGTATTATTTTTTAATACGAGAATGTGTTTTTTTCCCCTTCGTTGCTAAGGTTTATAATCTACATAACATGCGTGTATATTCTGGTGTCAACGTTAACATGCAACACAGAATGCCTGTAGGCTGTGGTAAATTTGTAGGGCAAGGGACGGGCACATTGCGGCCAAGGATATCACGTATTAAAGAGGGGAATCTATTTAGATTTAATAATAGACAGAGCTTTTCCCTTACTTTGTAGATTTTGTTTTTTACTGAATTACGAAGTTACTTTTCGAGGCTTGGCTTTTAATTTGCTGTAAATATATGAGTAGTCATTAATAATACTTAACAATGAGCATTTACATCCTATTCGAGTAATTCAATATTCATTGTAACGGATCTCTCATGAGTAATATATTAATGACAGATTATCTTGTGATCATCAATAATAATGTTAATTGACAATGTTAAATATGCGTTCAGTCCGTTTCAATGGAACTATTAGGATATAACACAATGGTATCTTGTATAGAATAGGTTAATCGTAATTTGATCTGGCGACTTCTGAGTATAGCCGTGTGTCAGGCTGTAGTGTTAGTGACAATATAATAGCTTCCTTCATCATACTTAGTTTAATAGGGACGAGTTTGTTTGTAAAGGCTTCGAGTAAATACATTTAATCCGATTAATTCAAACCCCACAGTACTAACAGTCTATCACAGATTAGTTAATAGTTCCTTAGTTACATAAACATAAAGTGAACGCATAGAACATTCATGTGAAGTGGGTTCCCTGGGGTTTGCAAGTGATTTATATTTTAGTAGTTGATTATTATCTATTCGTAAACTCACTATAGCGGTCATACTTATTATATTTGTCATATTTTTCATCTGTGGGTGACAGATTTCGTAGCTTTATGAACTAACTTTAATAGGTATGTATATAGATTCGATATTCCACAAACAAAAATACAATTTAAAGGAAATTCAATTCGATCACGATATGTTTGTGATGATTGATCATAAAAGTAAAGGGGAACGCTTGACAGCTTTTGCTTGAAGCTTGAAATAGAACGAAGCTGCTCCGCTTCCAAGTATGCATTGTTTTGAAAATAATATGTTTTCGTCTTCATGAACATGAAAAATCACAAGGGCTGATTTTTCAATAGTCAGATAACTTTTATCTGAAGAATAAATATGGCGGTTTGACATATTTCCTATACAAACACTGTCAAACCGCAATTTTTATTCCTCATATACAAGTTATAGTCTATAAGATTGAAAAATCGGCCTTAAAAACTATAATTATATTATAGAGTTATTCTTCTATTTGATTAGTGTTTCGCTGATTAGATACTTATTTGGTATGGAAAAGGGTTTTTTAAATAATGTTATTTGAGGGCAGTGTACTCTTTTCGTTGGTGACGTGTCTAGTACGAATGAATTTTATAGCACGATGGCCTTTCTGGACGATAAAGATGGGGTTAATCGATTTTTAATTAGCATAAGTTCTTGATAAATGAAATTAAAGTTTCGAATTCGGTTCTCAATGTGAACAGCCTCGTTTAGGGTTACTTACTTAGAGGGTGCCGTCGATAATAACAATAGACCTTTGTTGTTAGCTAAGTTAGTCCAGGTACGCACGGGCGACTTTTTATCGCTCACTGGATTTTCAACTCTCGGTGTCTGGCCGTCCATTGAGAATCCAACAGACTGCATCACAGAGCGTCAAAATATTTACTGCTGTTGGATTTTCAACTCTCGGCGCTAAGCAGTACGTTGAAAATCCAGTGCACGATAAGAAAATCGCCCATGGGCACGAGGGCTTACCGCACTGACATTAAGATCGTTTTGATTTATTTCAATGCATCTATGCGTGTGTCACTCACTGCAAATTAAATGAATAATAAAATAGAAGTCAACCAATCATTTAATCATTTGTTCCGGCATAGTCGTAATTTTCCTGTTAATTGCAAAAGCCGTAAAGCTATAATTAATTCATAGTCACTTGGCGTTTACGATTGCTAATAAATATTAGATGACGTTTCTTTCACCGCACCAGGATCCGTACAAATTATTCTTGATCTTTCTTTGTTTGACGTTAAGTTTAATGCCACAATTAATGAACGTTCATTAAAAAGGTGAGTAGGGCGCCTTAATGTTAATGACCGTACAAAGTGCACCTTATAATTAAATATTTATGTGGCTGCATATATTCCCAACTAGATTTCAAAATCAGTGTTTCTAGTTAGTCTTATTCTAGAAGGTTTGCAGAAGGGATGATATGAATGAAAAGGGAGGCAATAATAATGTGACGGCTGAAAGGGGAGCATAGCAAAACAAACAAGCTGACCTCAAAAAAAAGGGAACAGGGTTGGCAATAAGAATCAAATAAGTGGTTAGTCTTATTTAGGGACCTGGCGAGGTCCCGAGCCCTAAGGCCCTTTGAACACGGCACGGTTTCTTTAAAACGTGTCTATCAACAAGCTTCCATAGTGACCCATACAACACTGGCGACCATGCCTACACACGACGAATAAACCGTAGTTTCACACAGCCAGAAAACGTGTGTACACAAAGGGCCTAAAGCCTGTATAACTACCGAGCAAATTGAATGATCACTTATTGCCTACGATGCTTTTGTTACCAACCGTTCTGAAAGTGGAACATCCAATTGAAGTCCACAAGTGAGTCAGTTGGGAGCTTGGGACCATTCTACCTCCCCTTCATTACTTAGTAGTCCCCGCATTCAAGTTACGCGGGTCATTAAACAATTTCAATAGGACTTTGAAACGCGGTTTCCCACCGATCTAGTGTTCCAGGATGGGCCAAGTTATATTTAAATATTCATTAAGTGTACGTTTGACATTTTTAAATGTTTGAGTTAGTTGGTTTACTACGTGCTTTTTTAACTGTGATCCTAGACTATACTTTACTTCTTGTACTCGGATACAAGAAATATAATCAGAAGGTAAAGCACGGGTCATTGTAAAAATAACAATTGAAATAAACAAGAAAACTAAGAATAGAATAGAATTATCTTTATTATGTACACCATAAATAATACAGATATAAAATTATAAATATAGAATTCTTACAAGGGGTGACAGTGGGCGGTCTTATCGTTAAAAGCGATAAGAGGGAGCTACGCTTAGGCATCAGAAGTCCAATTCTCGTAATTTAAAACGTTCAAAATCTAGTTGCAGTCTCATCTCAGTGACAAACAAATGTTAAAAACTTGTCAAAATGTAGGGAAATTAGAGGTATTTTTGACAGATTGATACTGAGATCAGACTGTGAATGTGCTTAAAATTACGAGAATAACCCCTCGGATTTGATTGAGGAGTAACACTTCTTGCAGCTCTTAGAGATTTAATATTGAAACTATGTATGTTTGGATTCCAATGCAATATAATCTAATAAAAAGGGTTAATCGAAGGCACATAGCCTGAGGACACGAACGGAAGGATGCTCAACCTTTTAGCAAACATAATTTTAAAATATTCAAGGTATTAAACGGACGCTACCCAGACACAAAAAGTTCCTAATCCGATTTTGAAATATTCCGAATTTCCGATACTCCTTCCAGAAAAGTGTAGGTGCATTTTATATCTTTTGAAGTACCTACCGCCGACATTTTCTCTTATATTGAACACAATGAAAAGGCATCGGAAGGTAAAGGCAATGTTCCAGAAACTGAGATGTTCTTGAGATCCAGAATGTGACGTCACGTATTTAAATGTTATTGATGGCATGGAGTTTTTGGGACTTTATTGATAAAGGAAAGCGGTAAACATTGAATGTTTATACGTTTAGTAAACGTAGGTACATCAATTTGGTGTCAATTTCATTTGTTAATTTGGTCAAACAGAAAAGAAAGAATTGATGAATATTATGTAGATGATCCGCATTGATGGATGTTTAAATATTTTATGTAAATCTCAAATATATGGTGTCTCACAAACAATCATCTTAGTTACGGACCTATAGGTAAATACAGACGCCAGCAGGTCAAGCTACCCGAAACTGTCAAATTTTCCCAATCAACCTTGAACCTAATGCTTTAGCGATAAAGTTGAAAATCTATTAGAGAAATTTGACAGATTGTAGTAGCTTGATGTGCTGGCGTCTGTACATCGATCGTGCTCCGAGGAATTGGAACAAAAATATTAAAACGGATACAGGTACCCCGATTGATCGGCCGCTTCAAACAAACCGGAACAAATCGTTTAAATGCTTGACCTCTATCAACTGACACCTTATTTGTAATATAATTATATAGTCAAATTTTGTACATCATACACACCTACACAGCCCTTCGAAGGCTACAGGTGTCCGTTAATAACAAAAGTGGTCATAAGCCCAAAAATACAGGTTATATAATATATTGTATTGAATAAATTAGTCTTTATATGTACCTAGACCTACATATGGTAGGTAAACAGGAAAATATTTACCTAGACCTACATATGATAGGTAAACTCGTCAAATTCATGGAGGTAACTATGCTAGTGATTCTCGACACGAATCAATATTTTTTTTTTTAATTTTCGTAATCGGCATGTGTGGGACACACATTTTAAAACGCGGCCTGTGTGAGACCGCACTGTAACTGCCCTTTACACACATGAAAGCGCGGCTTATACGATATCATAACGCGATTCTGTTCTTTTAAAGTGGTGTATTCTGAAATACTGTCAAACTTAAATAACCAAAAAAACAAGTATGTATTCATTATTTACCAGGGATCGTAATTTTATTTGATTACTAGCTTCTGCCCGCGGCTTCGCCCGCGTGGATGTCGGAAATTATCCCACGGTAACATGCTACCAGGATAAAAAGTATGTCCTTCCCCAGGATGCCATCTATCTCTTTGCCAAATCAGAAGTTCAGTGGTATAGGTGTGAAAATGTAACATACAGTTTCAAGTTGGAATCCTCCCCTTATAAATCGAATTACCCCATCAGGGGTCAATTGTTGACCAACTTTACATACTTATTATTAACTAGCTTCTGCCCGCGGCTTCGCCCGCGTGGATGTCGGAAATTATGCCACGGGAACGTGCTAACAGGATAAAATGTATGTGCTTCCCCAGGATGCCATCCATCTCGCGGGCCCTTTGTGGCTAATTACAATAGAAAACCAATTGTGTCTCATTAGTGGTGATTAAGAGGGTACTTATATGATATCTTTACCTAAGTACCTACCTAACTAAAAAAAAATAACCTACCTAAATAAACATATTTCTAATGATAACTAATCTAAACTCAATAAATAAGCAAAATCCCTAAAAACTAATATCTATACGAATGACTAATCCTACCTAACAGTATTATAAAATAACCTACGGTCACTACGTACACACGGCTACACGTCAAGCTATACAAAACCAGTTTGTCTTGGCCTTACTTTGTATGATATTTTATCACAATAAACGGTCAGCCAATACTGGTTTTGCATAGCTTGATGTGTAGCCGTGTGTACACTAACAAATATACTACATAAACTATAAAATTAAAATCTATACCTACGACTTATAAAATTAAACCTAAATAACTCTAAAAACTAAAAGGAATAAAAAGGTCGCACAGATAATACTCCGGGTGACGTAACCTACCACAAACTTATTATTTGCGGTTGGTACAGTAGTCGATCTAGGGATCGAACCGCAAAATTAAGTTTGTTTTTTATTGTATATACTTTTCCGGGATAAAAAGTACCCAGTGTGGTGCCCAGGATATTAAAGAATTATAATAAATCTGTAGAAGTGAAAATTCTGTACATTGAAAATATCAAAAAAATAAATGGCAGGGGGTGTTACTAGACCGACACCGAACCCAAAAATTTGATTACAAAAATTTTTGTCTGTCTGTCTGTCTGTCGGTCTGTCTGTCTGTCTGTCTGTCTGTCTGTTTGTTCAGGCATCACGCAAAAACTACCGGTTCGATTACGATGAAACTTGGTATAATTATTCTTTAATATCCTGGGCACCACACTGGGTACTTTTTATCCCGGAAAAGTATATACAATAAAAAACAAACTTAATTTTGCGGTTCGATCCCTGGACCGATTACTGTACCAACCGCAAATAATAAGTTTGTCGTAGGTTACGTCACCCGCAGTATCATCTGTGCGACCTTTTTATTCCTTTTAGTTTTTAGAGTTATTTAGGTTTAATTTTATAAGCCGTAGGTATAGATTTTAATTATAAAGTATAGGTAGTATATTTGATAGTGTACGTAGTGACCGTAGGTTATTTTATAATACTGTTAGGTAGGATTAGTCATTCGTATAGATATTAGTTTTTAGGGATTATGCTTATTTATTGAGTTTAGATTAGTTATCATCAGAAATAGGTTTATTAAGGTAGGTTATTTTTTTTTAATTAGGTAGGTACTTAGGTAAAGATATCATATAGGTACCCTCTTAATCACCACTAATGAGACACAATTGGTTTTCTATTGTAATTAGCCACAAAGGGCCCGCGAGATGGATGGCATCCTGGGGAAGCACATACATTTTATCCTGTTAGCACGTTCCCGTGGGATAATTTCCGACATCCACGCGGGCGAAGCCGCGGGCAGAAGCTAGTTAAAGAATAATTATACCAAGTTTCATCGTAATCGAACCGGTAGTTTTTGCGTGATGCGTGAACAAACAGACAGACAGACAGACAGACAGACCGACAGACAGACAAAAATTTTTGTAATCACATTTTTGGGTTCGGTGTCGGTCTAGTAACACCCCCTGCCATTTATTTTTTTGATATTTTCAATGTACAGAATTTTCACTTCTACAGATTTATTATAAGTATATAGATTATTTTCTGTCAAAAGTATTAATACTGAGTTTCGAGTTAATCGGACCGCGCATTCAAATTCTTCCACATAAACCTCAACACCCCTATATCCCCCTTTGAGGGGTAGTTTTGAAAAACTTATAATGATAAACTTTAGTATTTACTTAGGCGAGTATTCTTGAAAAGTTTCAAGTTTATTAACCTAATGAAGAAGACTTTTCATATAAACTGTATCCCCGCTTTTCACCCCCACAGGGGTGGAATTTAAAAAAAATCGTTTGGGATGTATTCATAACTTGACTCAAAGATTATTCATACTAATTTTCGAGTTAACCAAGCCATGCAGAAAAACCTCCCCTGTAAAATTGACTACCCCTTTTCAGCCTGTCACGGGTAATTTTCGAACAACCCTGATACACATTATTCTTTACTTTCGATCGTAGGTATAAATAGTGAGTTTCGAGATAATCGGACCGCGCGCTGAAATTCTTCCATACAAACTTTGACATTCCCCAATCCTCTTTTAGGGGGTAGTTTAGAAAAACATAAAATGGCAGACTTCTTAATTTACTTAGATTAGTATTGGTGCAAAATCAAAATCAAAAGTAATTTATTCAAATTAGGCTGAGAATCAGCACTTTTCGAACGTCAAAATTACAAAAGACAGTCCCCCAAAAACGCCCGCCCTTCACCACTTCCTAGTGCTATCGCTGGGAAGAAGAAGTGGCGCAACAAACTCCCCAGCAGCGCAGCTGTCTGTTCAGTTAGAAAATACTTCATACTTGATTGTATACAATACTATGTAGGTGTTAAGTAATTAACATTACAAAGCACAGAACATAAAATTAAATTACTTGCAATATGTCAGCTAGCCACGCCGATATATCAACAAATATAATAAAAACTATACGTACTCAAGCTGAAAAATAATTAATTAAAATGTAAATTAATATTTACCACCTAAATAAAAGCCTCCAGGCATAAAGGGCGTGACAGCTTACATATTTATGCATTGCTGAGTTCTGGTCACATAGCTGTCACTTGAAGTCACAGATGAAAAACTAGGACCATCGAAGCAAAATAAATAAGTTAATACTAATAACAATAACCTGTCAGTAAGCTAATTCTGGAGAAAGAACATGAACTTTGTCTTGTGTTAATTAGGAAGACCAACTATTCTTATCGTGTAAGTAGTCGTTGATGGAATAGTAAGCCTTTGAACAAAGGTTGGATTTTACTTGAGCTTTAAACGCATTAAAAGGCAAGTCTAGCAAAGAAGAGGACATCTTGTTATAAAAGGTTATACCAAGCCCAACAAATGAGTTATGAACCTTATGAAGCCGGTGAAAGGGGGCACGTAGTTTGTCCTTATTTCTGGTGTTAACACTGTGAATATCACTGTTTTTAGTGTACAAGTGTCAATTTTGCCTAATATATGTTGGCGAAGATGAATTGTGATGCAACCGTGAGAATACCAATATCTTTAAAAAAATCTCTTAGAGAAACTCTGGCACCTAGCTTGTAAATTGCTCAAACAGCTCGTTTTTGAAGGACAAATATATTTTTTATATCAGCGGCTTTGCCCCACAGCAGAATACCGTAGGACATAACGCTGTGAAAATAACTAAAATAGACTAAACGAGCTGTATCAACGTCAGTGTATTGTCTTACTTTCCTGACGGCGTAGGCAGCCGAACTGAGCCAAGTTTCAAGTCTATTAATTCAAGGAATAAGATTTTCCATACAAACAAAATCCCCCCATTTCACCCTCTTAGGGGTGAAATTTCGAAAAAGCCTTTCTTAGTGGATACCTACTCTTCACCAAGAACACACCCTCCAAATTTCATGTCTCTAGGATCAGCGGTTTAGGCTGTGTGTTGATATATCAGTCAGTCAGTCAAGATTTTGAATTTTATATATATATAGATAGATAGATTTATGTCTTTCATAACAGCCTCCGGAAATTTGTCGAGGATGCATAACAACAGCTTGTATGTATATTCGATGAGATGAGGACGACGCGCTTCGTCTCAGCCGCAACGCAACATATGGGGAGTTGTCGACTTGTCGTGCGCTTCTACAGACACGAGGTTACATTTATGTATTTTGGTTCAAGACTTGACAATAAACAGGTGGCCAGAGACGTAGACATCAATTACATGTCAGTGATGTTGATACTAGTTTTAATCCCCTCTTTTTATGATCATTAACAAAGACTTCAAATTCATTAGCCCATTATATCTAACGACATATTAACAATAACGGTGTCCACTAATAAGCTCCACTTTTGATTAGACAAGCCAATTTACTATCATTATTCTTACAACTACAGACTGTATGGGACCGTAATAGGCTATTACTTTAGCGAAACAAGACCAATTACGAGCTAATAAAGAGAATTACCTCGACACAGAAAAATTCCTTTCTTTAAATGTCAGAGCGGTCAGGTCAGCCGCATAATATTTCCGCAGGGAGTCGTATCTCGTCAAAAATCTACAGCAATCCAGTTACTAGCAGGACACGCCCAGTCTCGAATATGAACTGGCGACGTGCGCGTTCTTCATTACACGCACAAAGAACCCCAACTCATAAAGGTCACGAAGTAAACGAGTAATGAAAACAGACTTGAGATCTAACAAATGTAACTTATCGTGACATCGCCCACGCATGATAGCATCGCGCCGGCGACAATGGGCTCAAGGAATTGGGCCTTCGTGGACACGTATTCTACTCGGAAACAATTTGTGTATGGGTTTTTATCTCAACCGAGATGCAATCTTAAATCCATTTGAATAATGTACCTATTGTTAAAACTGGCTTGCCCCAAAGGTCTAGGTTATGAGGAAAACATCAAATACATGTCAGACATGGAGCTGCCTACAGTGCAAATGGTGAGGTGCTTGATGATAAATGAAAGTGTTTTATGAGTATAACCACTCCCTGAAGAATTAATCGCACCATTACGCTGTGTCTGATATCCTAGACGTCAAGTTATAATAATGGTATAATTTGTTGTCATTATTTTATGACGCAGTATCAAGGGCGGACCCGAGTCGGTCATCTATCATAATTTATGAGTCAGCAAAACAATGCGCGAACTGTTTACATGTTAGACAGTAGGTAATAACGATTGTCTTATTGGTCATCATAAGCTATATGTTGGGCGCCTTGACGACGCATTTATTACACAGCTTTATTCTGAGCAAATCAATAAGTCATTCGTGATGAATCAGCGAAACTTGTCATCAGGGGGCGATGGCGAATCTAATCTTTGTGCACGTTTCTAAGTTTACCTACAAATTATTCATACGAGAAGATTGTTAGAAAACTCAGTTTAGCCGAGACAGAAGCAGAATTGAAGTCCAAGTAGGATTACGTTAACGAGCTCATAATAGGATTACGTACGTCGATGTGTCCCAGTTTCGACGGCGCACCGTTACCAGTCAACCCACACCCGTCGGCAGTCTGTGACAATATAATGATTCTGTGTTTATCGGTACAACACATGATAAGTGCAATAGCTATAACTACAACCTAGCTTTAATCAAAGCAAAGTCGAGAGATCAAGCCGATACAGCAATGGCTTCAATACGAGTCTATCTCAGTTGTAACGCGATGCCGATCGTGCTCTAATCATTGTTGCGATTGTCAATATTTTGATAGAAGGTGAAAGCTCGAGAATGTTTTTATGAACCGACGACAAATTTGAGCCGAGTACAATAATTTTCAATTCACATCACGCAGCGTAATTGAATGAACGGGCGGCGCGATCATGGACCGCGTGCCATTTTACACGGCCGTGACTCACGAATTAGAGCTAAGTCGAGATCGTAATTATGCTAGAGTTATTTCGTGCACACCCACTCACCCAGACACGGCTAGATAACAAACGCATCATAAAACACGGTATTTTAATCAGTGCTCAAATTAAGGTCAATAATGAAGAGTCCAATGTTGAGTCGAAAGTCCGCAATAATGCTAAGCACGCATCTGATACAGCAAAATGCATTTATTTGTTTACGGTATGAAATTTGCGTAAATCAACTATAAATATTGGCAAACAAGCAAAAACGCAAATGCCCGAGATATTATCTTAGGTTATTTATTTGAAGTGTGAATAAAATATAAGACAGGACGATGAAACCTAGAGTTACTGCACAGTAACTAAAGTCAGCAAGAAATAAATTTAAAACTGAATACGAATCTGCCAATCAAAAAGTATTACTAAGATATTCATGCAGTAAACTTAAGATATTCATGCAGTATGACACGGCTTAAGCGTTAGAGGCTTAAAAGCTCAGGCCCTACGTCATTAAAACTAGATATGAAGTAGAGATTAGTTTAGAAAGTGTCGTGTCTCGAACAATGGGCAGAAGTGGAGCAGACAGTGACAGTGTTGCTCTCCAATTAACAAGATAAAGCGAATTGAGAGAAACAGCAGCCGAGCACAAAGATCAAACTAGTAATGAGGTGTTAGAAACCCAACAAGCGCTCGATGCCATCTTTGATGCGTAGGATGATCAGGCAGACTTTACCATGAGGTGAGCACTCCAAGAGTCATAATATCAGATAAATACCAAAGATTCATAGGTTTCTGTGTGGGCGGCAGTAGTTATCTATGACGGAGCATCGACGTTTGAAAGAAGAAGTGAATTTAGTTTTATGTTCACTGTCTCCACCATTTATTTAGATAATGTCAAAATGTCAAGACAACATCGAATAAAAACGACCAAATAAGGAAGAAAACCCATCATTAGCTCAATATAATTTCTTTATCACTGCTATAAGTTGCATGATTTTATTACAGAATCCTTTGTTTACTCTGTTATGGTCACAATAGAAGCGACGCAAGACCTTTCTCGATATACAGTTCATCTAACTCGAAAAATCATGAATAATGTGTGTCCTCTTCAACAAAAACGGTTCACAATTTATGGCTATTAAATGAAATCATTGCAGTCGGTCAATTCACTTTATAAACAGCATATTGTTTATACAGTTGGGTGACCGTTGCGCTCGCGCATTTGTTAGAGGTGCGCCGTCAGCGCGCGGCACGCCTGCGCTGCCTGCGCCTCGCTGCACCGCCCTAATTATTTTCGGTGCATGACTGCCTGACTTTGAACGTCCCACCCCGTATGGTCTGGCCGGATATTTGTATCGGTATTCATGTACGTCAGTAAGCAATACGACACGAGGTACACGACACGACCTGGTACAATCCTTTAAAACATTGTAAATATTTATGAATGACTTAAATCCATAAAAGATTTTTATGCATCCTGTCCGAAATTTTACTGAGTCTGAGACTGAGATGTCACAAAGTATTACGCAAAATGTTGCCCAATAAAGTAAGCTTGTCTTTATTACAGCAATAAAAAGGATCCCTGCTATTGAGTATTGATCCATTCCGTAAAATAAATCGGATTTTGTCTTCCTTGTGGCCGGATATTGTAAATCTAATTCTGACCGGAAATCACATAAAAACCAAGAACATAAAACAAAAGCGGTGAACATTCTTTTTACTGAAGATGCTACCTCATTTAAATAGGTTACTGAACTAGTTTGACAGGCTATTTAAAAGTCTCACCACCCACGTTTATTTTAATTTGAAACAACAATTTGGACGAAGTCAAAAAACGTGTAATCCTAATAAGAAGTCGTAATTAACTGCCTTCATGAGCATAATCTCTTGGCACCATGCCCGATGCAAAGCAACGTTTTTACATTTTTTACACAAAGAGTTGAACAACTACGTGTCACTGAGAATTTATTGTAATTGTTCGCATATTAAGCAAGCTTTTAATTTATATAAAGTTTTTACAAAACCTTTCATCAAACTCAAACTCAAATCATTTAATTCAACTAAACCAATTAAGGCACTTTTGAATTGTCAGAGGGTCGGTCAGTCAGGAAGATGAAGCTAGTTGCCCATTCCAAAGCTTAGGTACCTCTGGAGAAGAACGGGCAAGAATCTCCACGGACACTCTTTTATATCATAAAATTGTTACAAAATATTTGATTACATCATTCCTGTTGAAATTAACCATGTGAGAACGATGTAGAAAGACGTGCACGTTAAAAGCGTGCGTTATAGAAAACACAAAAACAATTCAGAAATTAAAAATTAAAATAAGCAGCTAAGAGATGACCAGTCCCTACTGACGGCGCCCGTTCACGAACATGACGTATGGATCAGCACCATTCAGCTCAACCATTTTAGAGGGAACTTAATGATCCAACACACACGCCACCACCAGCGAGACAAAGTGAGCATGACATACTCACAGCCTCCAGTGCACATTCAAGTCAATGAAAGACGTACCCAGTAAATGGTAGCTTTATAGAAATTACATAGTGCTCACACGTGTGCTATGCAATTATACCATACTAAGCAATTGAATTTATACAACGCAAAGATAGTTTTTTTCCAATGTTCAGCAGCTCCAATAATGTTTCCGAATGCTAATTAGTTTATGGGCCCCTGTGGAGCAGGACCAGCATTGAGCCAAGCATTTTTGTCAGCGATGTAATCCCCTAACTTATAATATGCTTGGCTACATAGTGTGCGTTTAATACAAGATTTAAATGTCGTTTCATCCAGTTGGAGTATGTGGGGAGGAATTTTATTGTAACATTTTACAACAGTACCCCATGAATCTGAATAGAAACTCTTCATCGTCAATATGGAAGGAAATAAGCGAGTGAATAATAGCTGTAATTATAACGATATTAGGTAAGGCTGACTGAGATGATTATACAAAGTTGATTTAGTCAATCATAATCAGTTAGGGAACATCAAAGTAATTTTTATTCGTGGAGAACTTCATCCTCGAAAATGGGCAAATATTTTATCACGTCTAACGCAAAACGTCGGGGCTGAGGACCAACAAAATGAACATGATGTCACACGCAATTTATAACGACCTTCCGCTGTGGTCACGCCCTTCTAAAAACCTTCACGTAGCGGACAACATTAAAGTATAATTTGTTTTATACTCTTAATCAAATTCAAAATTCATTCGACGATGCAGAAAACACATCATTTTTCATCATAATGTCGGGAGTTCGGGACGGCAGGTAGGAGAGTAAATTTGTTCGTTGCCGGAGAGTAAACGGAAATGAATCAATCAGCTTTCAGTGCAAGCGCCAGCGCTCGGCCAGACGTGAGGCGAAAATTCATTTGCTTATAAAACAATGAGTGACATATACGCTGTGTAACATGTTAATACGAATTATAGGAAATGAATGCACCCTTAAATGAGTAGGTGTGTATTTGTCTCTAGACTACAGTTAAAGCGTGCAAATAACGTGAATGCATTTAAATTATGTGGATGGGCATGTCACAGGATACGCGCTCCGTTGCGCCTGCCTCATCAGATGTCCCCTTTGAAAGTCCAACCAAACGCATACCAATTTCACCGCTGCCAACTAGCGCGTAGAACAGTGGTGGCCCAGTGGTAAAGGCCCCGACTTACGAGTTGTAGGTCGTGGGTTTGAACCCAGCCAGGCGCTTTACTTTGTGTAAATATTTTCACCACCTCTGCTCTCAAAACGGTGTAGGAAAACATCGTTAGGAAACCGGCCGGTATGTCCTAGAACCAAAAATTCGAAGACATGTGACCTCCAACAACCCGCACTGGGCCCGCGTGGTGGATTACGGCCCTCTCCCTCTCACAGATAGGAGGCCTGTGACCCAGCAATGGGAACCTTATAGGCTGATTATGAACTGGCGCGTACGATGAAATACTGCTAGTACGATTCAAAAGATGAAATGTTTGATAAAACGTGACATGAGTTGATGACTTCTCGTAGTACAGCGCTCTCGGGTGTTTCATAAGCGACGAACACTTTCACTATGCGGCTTCATAAATCCAGCAACCCGAATGGCTAGGCAAAAACCTCATGGCGCATCGAGACTTAGGAAATCGAGCGCAACTGAAACTGGTTGGGTAATCGTGCCCCTGTGAACAGGCACACGGCTCGGCTCAGCACATCGGGTTGCACAATGTGAACGATGATACACAGACAGGAGCTTTGTCACGATTCGTGACACAAAGACTGTGAAATATAATACAAGTGGGTTATTTAGAACGTGACCACACCGCGATACATTACCTGCCATGCTGTGTGGCTAGGCGCCCATTTTAGAGTAGAAATGGACATAAAGAATTAAAGACCAAATAGATAGAGGCCTATATTGGCATGAAAATTCTCCAATATTGATATAGTCATGCGGAAGAACTACAGGAAACAAGATGAATGAAATCAATTTAGTTCAGAATAATTCGATTAAGTTCGGAATAATTTAATTTGCGTCGTTTAGAGAAGTCCAGTGCGAATTCATGAAATTCCGTTTGAGAGGACAAACTGGATTGGACCTCGTATAAATGCGTAACGTTATTTAGGTGCTTCTGGTTTTACGTCAGAAGCCATATTAACTGCACGTCCGCACATAAACGAATTAAATAGCCGTTTTGGCTAAAGATGTTTAAGTTTAGGATAATCATAACAGGTAAAATATCCAGATGCATCTTTTATTGTTTTTTGGCAACAAAAGTGCAGTCCTTACTACGAATATGGTGAACAAGCCAATGTCAGTAAATAATTTGTTGAGATGTGGTAGATAACCTTATACGCAGCCAAAGAAGGAAATAAGTCATCGTGATAGGAGGTAGGATTAACATAATAAGTGCGCTGACATCGGTTTCACCTTGACTGTTCAACGAATAAAAAACACATTTTCATTCACGATTTAGAATTTACGTACAGTCTATTCTTAAGCTGTCATGTATTATTGCGCGATCAACATAATGCGGCGATTGATACTTTTATGGCACATTTATTAGTGTCAATAGTATTTTGTTTATATGAATAAATATTAGGTAGGTATATCTCTATAGACAACAAAAACAGGATGGCTAAACCAAGTACCTACTTGACAAGAAACATCCGTTTTTTACTCTTTTAAATAACTGGAAAACAAGCAAACCTTTCATGACGCTATAAAGCGCTGCAAGTAAAGTAGAATGAGCAAAGGTGCCGCGTTGAGATACCGATCTATTTAAAACAGGAACGCGCACAGGTGCCGCAGTCGCGCCTCACCTTTCAAGCAATTCCCGGCTAACCATGCGTGCTCAAATCAATAAAATAACGAAACATCTGTCCACAACTGTACAATTATAGTTTTATTCCTTTGCTACTAAGTTCCAGTTGCCGATCATTTGTATTCACATCCAAAGCCCACGAAAAGCAGTGGAATGTTACTCAACGTCCCTTCTCCAGTGCGATATCCTTGGCCGGAGCGACCCGGCCCATGCCCTACAGAAGTATTAGCATATACCCACCAACTAATGCGCTACTGGTTGCATAACTTAATACTGCATATTATGCAACCTATATTACTGTGCCGGTATTTGTAAGGATGCTTGTAAAGACGGATATTATTATATGGACGCATGACTTCTTTTACAAGTTAGTTTGGATATCTTCATGTATACTCAACGTCTGGGAATGGCAAAGGGGTTTGTCGAACACCTACCGACTTAAACCCCAAGGTGGCCGCCCCTCAGCAAATATAGTATGTAGAAGGGGGTCTGGGACCGGGATCTACCGTGTGACGTAAGAATAACGACTCCGTCTGACCACAGATACTAATTAACAGAACACATGGTAGGCTTGCCCAGCATCTACACTCAATGGATATTGTTGTACTATGAAATGAAGGAGATTGCAATCTACATCTAGTGTCTTACGCATTTAGTTAGCCTATAAAAAGACGGGCCAAGTTGTATAGAAATTTAGGACAGCTTTTAGCGTTTAGTACGCTCCATGTCCATCACTGCGAAATGGATTCGTTTTAATCAGTTTTCTATTATGTAAACATACAACAGTCGTGAGATCTACGTAACCATACTAACCACATGTGTCCAAGAAGTTTTTATGATGACGCAATCATAGCATAATGGGATGGGCTAAGACATAAACAAAGGTGCTCAAGCCTAAAGACTAATATAATCAAATAAATTCATATTTATGTCTTCACATGTTATTTATTTTATAGTTATTGGTATTTATCTTATCGAATGATGTGGTTATAAAAGCTACCAGTTAGAAGAAGTGATATTTTGACACTATGGTGTAAGATTCTTTCGTAAAGCTTGATACTGTCCGACATGAGGATGTTGATACGGTGATAATAATCTTAATACACATAGCTATAAATTAAACCAACATTTGGAAAAGATTACGTGATTATCTTGGGACTACTTGTACGATCCCAGAAAGCCTTTATAGCATTTTATTTTTCATTGGAAGTATCGAGCCACATAACTACAAGTACAAACATTACCGCTACAACTTGCTAATTTAAAGAGCTATGTCGGCAACTTTGATTTGTTTTCCTACTTGCCGTAATCTTCCACTAAGGCAGTAAACACATTCGGTATCTCATCAGACTTCTCAGACACATTTGATTATTCTGGCGTCCGTAATCCCACCGTGTTAGCCAATTTGATGTGCCTTCCAATAGATCTGTGTGTCGGATTGGGTGTTTCGTCGGTGTGTTGCCCGCTTTACTAACGAGTATTCTCTGAACACTATAAAATGTACTGAGAAGTCAGCACGTCTCTATCAGCCTCCCCTAATACAATTAAAGTTTACTACCCAAGCACTTCTCATATTAATTAACCGAGTTCGTCTTAATAGCGGTACCAAGAACGTTATAGTTTTGCTCAAGTTAGTAATTACCCTAATTGACATAGAGAACGTTCTAGTTGTGGCACTGATTATCTTTATTTATTCTGTATCTGGAGCATTTAATGGTATTGTTAGTATTTTTATAAGATTTCTTAGCACGAAGCCATGGGAGGTCGTGTCTATTTCTAGATGTAGTTTCATCAAGCAGGTTTTATGTTTTCATATCATGTTTGCCTTGTTGTGCGATTAGGTGAGTTTTAGACCTTCCTGTTCGGCCTCTGAATTGTTTTATCTTGGCCCCATTAAGGTCATTACTACTTAATTGACTGTTAAGTGATGACAGTGTCAATGTCCTTTTAATTTTTGTTACAGAGTATTTTTCGCGTTGCAGTCGTATGTAAGGACCACCATGTCACGCCGAAGTGCATAAAATACTTCTTTAGAAAACAAACTAAACATATTCAGTGAGTGCCTTTTATGGGCATTTAGGATAATGCACTCGTTTACGTTGCAATGTTTTGTTACAGTATAACGGTAAAGTCTTGCAAGCAGCAAAGCGTGGGCCCCGCTGAGCGGAATTCGTGAATTTAAGTATACCGACCGATATATAAATGTATATATTTATAGAAATAGAATCATGTTCTCAGTATAACGATTTAGTTATAAAATAAGGAATATCTTTGAGGAATAATCGGTTCGTTCACATACGAGCATTCCGAAACAAACGATAACCTCCTCCAGAATATTGAATCGAATCGATTCTCGATTATATGAACGTGTAAGTGTTCCTAGTATTGCACAGGACTCTACATGCCGAGGTAATGGAAACTAGAGTTATAAAACTAAACCTATTGCTTACCATTATGGTGACCAGGAAAGGTTAGATTTAAAGCTCGTATAAGCCGACTGTAAAGTGAAGTTTAGAATGTTTCCTTGTAACACAACTCCATCCTTCTATAGGTTTTTATGTGTTCCATCCGTTTAGATAACGAGAAAGTGCAGAATCGATTAGATTGGTCGCACATTTGATAGCCAATATATTTTGTTTATGACTACCCTATGTAAATTGTGTTGAATGCATTTAGAAAGTACATGACCATTCACAAAACACTTCTAGGCAAAAACCGTTTGAAACAATTTGTTTTTGCCAAATAAACTACTAATGACACCAGATATTTTTTGTACAAGATTTTTTACTCAAACTACATCATAGAATGATTGCATATAAAATCATGTTAAGTAATTTAAAGCAAGGAAGTACATCGTACTTAGATAGTGTTGCAGTCCCAAGGAACAATAACAGCTTGTTAATGCCTTGCTCCTGAGTAATGAGCTTCCTCGTTATAAAGCCAGGCAATTGGTTTAATCGCCACGCAAACACAAAGCAACTACTCATGGTACCAAATTAAAGGCGTGAAAATTGTATGCGTATGATTGTAATTTTAATATAATTGGCACAGGTTGTTAGTTGCTAAGCCCTGAAGGCGTATGATAATTGACTTAGGTAAAGCAAGCAAAATTATATCAATGTCAAAAGAATTAGATTACTTCAATGCTATACGAACCAATTTTAATACTCGGTACTTAGTCTGACAGATAAAGGAGGTTAAATGCCAGTCAAATAGGGAAGGTCTGTCTGTGTTAACCCCTTAATAACATCATCCAAACTTTCGCTTCGTAACATAAGAAGATATGATTACACACATAAAGAAAGGGTGTCTTGTATATCGCAGGTCTGCTAACAAAACAAACAGAGTTGAGAAATGAGGCCACACGAAGGGCCATACAGTCGAGTACGAAAGTGAATTACACGGCCCAAGGCTGACCGGTCTCTCCTCAAACCAAGTGACCTTTACCACTCCAACGATATCCTCGTTCCCGCGACGCCATACTATATTGAAATACCAAATGTGTTGACAACCGCAGAAACTACTTTAAGAGTATCTTCAGCTTTATTGTTGAATGCAATATAAGTTGGCAAAACCGCAAAATTAAGTTGGTGCTTTACAAAATTATATTCAGTGTAGGTATAAGCATTTTTATAGTTTTGAATTTTATTATTAATAGATGTTCTGAAGGTCCTCCTCAGATCTCATTAAAATAACCATCAGTTTAATACGGTCCAGCAAGCAAGATATTTAAACGTCAAAAACTAAAAATCATTTCAAAGATAAATATGTCGTCAACCTCAGACGCTTCATTGCCAAACAATACCAAATTAACTGAAGAACTCAAGAGTATTATACGAGTATATCTAAACAAAAAATGACAGATATGAAAATATTAATTATAGTTATGAAGAACCATGGCCGTCACAGTTTGTCAGTCAAAATGTGTAACTTAATAATGACCGCGCACAAAAACTGAATGATCGTGTATGAAAAAATCCTTTTGAAGCTATCAAAATAAATCGACTTTTTATCGTAGAATGATAACTTGAAAAATCTATAGGTAATTCAATTGAACTCAATGATAAAAAACAAGATGAAGAGTTTACAATGATTGATTAAATGTTTGACCGCAAGATTGGCACACATTTTGTGCTATTTGATTTTTTCGCTGTAAAAGGAAAATACCACGATAACTAGTTTCTAGCCAAAGGAATAAGCAGAATAGGTATTGTAGATGATATAATAGCACACAGTGTTTATCTAAATAATGGTAACTATGACGATTGGGTTTTTTGTTGGATATTTTATTATATTCGTATATTCACTCTTATATTTCTTATAATCCCGCACTTCATCCTTATAATAACGAAACACTTATCATTATAAGTGAGAAAAAGCTCACGATAGATATTGAAAATGATGGTCATTGAACTGTAATGACCACTGCAAAAGCAATCTTTGTAACCCAAATCAATAAAGAATAGTTTTCCAAAGAAAACAGAGCTCGATAAATAGGTCAGGAAACCGCTACGAAAAGAAAAATTGTTCTATGAAAAGCTTGTTTAAGTTGAAAAGAAATAGCGGCAAGGAAAACACGTCATTCAGAGTTGAAACGAGCGGCGGGAATTCCGTTGCGTTACTAATAAAACGAGCCTACACACGAACAGATACGCAGCACTTTCACGATACAAGTCCCTGAGGTAAACGAAGCTTTTTGGAACTGTTTCACGTAAAACCATTCGAAATAGACTCTTTCCTTCCTTCAATATGCATGACAATAATATGTATGTTGATGATGAAGATATAGAATCAGTCGCTTCGTGTAGCACACAGTTTTTTTTTAGCAGCATCTGTTTTGACTCGTAGACGACCATGCATAGTTCGAAAAAGGCTAGGCAGTGATGACAATGACAAAGATATAGAACACTAGCTGCGCCCCGCGGTTTAACCCGCATAAGTTTCGGTCCCGTGGGAATATCGGGATAAAAAGAATTAAAATCCTATATGTTAATCCTGGTTATAAACCATCTCTGTGCCAAATTTCACCCAAATCCGTTCAGCAGTTTTTGCGTGAAACAGTAACAAACATCCATCCATCCATCATCCATCTTCAACTTTCACGTTTATAATATTAGTAGAATTCACAACGGATTCAAAACGAACAATTCTCGTTCTAAATTCAGCAGTTTACATCAGCCCAATTTAATAAGAAAAATCTGCGTGTTTCGAGATAAGTTCTTACAAAAACGTGAACTGTTTTTGATAGCTTGAACTATGTTTACTCCTAGCGATGATGAAAAAAGGTTTCTAGAAAAGATGTCTAGGTACTTATTGTATTGTCAAAACAAACTTGTTTTACGTTCACTGGACTTTTATATCTACACAGTCATTTAGCAGTAAGGCGTTAAGTTTTAAGATGGATATTAAGTTAGAACGGTGAAAGCAAGTTCGACGCACAGCAGCAGGTAGGTATTTTTTTACGCAAACGGCACGTAATAACGTTTACTTGATTAATATACAAGCTGTTGTTTTGCATCCTCGTCAAATTTCAGGAGGCTGTTATGAAAGACAAATCTATACTTATAATAAATCTGTAGAAGTGAAAATTCTGTACATTGAAAATATCAAAAAAATAAATGGCAGGGGGTGTTACTAGACCGACACCGAACCCAAAAATGTAATTAAAAAAATTTTTGTCTGTCTGTCTGTCGGTCTGTCTGTCTGTCTGTCTGTCTGTCTGTTTGTTCAGGCATGACGCAAAAACTACCGGTTCGATTACGATGAAACTTGGTATAGTTATTATTTAATATCCTGGGCACCACACTGGGTACTTTTTATCCCGGAAAAGTATATACAATAAAAAACAAACTTAATTTTGCGGTTCGAACCATAGACCCGATTACTGTACCAACCGCAAATAATAAGTTTGTCGTAGGTTAGGTCACCCGCAGTGGAGTTCATTTTTATTCCTTTTAGTTTTTAGAGTTATTTAGGTTTATTTTTATATAAGTCGTAGGTATAGATTTTAATTTTAAAGTATAGGTAGTATATTTGATAGTGTACGTCGTAGTGATCGTAGGTTATTTTATAATACTGTTAGGTAGGATTAGTGAGGGGCCCGTGGCTAAATATTATCAGCCGTACAGGTCGATCGGTCAGGTTAAGCTACGCTTGCCGCGGTTGGTCTGTGGATGGGTGGCCATCTTTACATACCGAGACCCCTCCGTGTGTCGGAAAGCACGTTAAGCCGTTGGTCCCGGCTGTCATTCGTGGATCTTTGACAGTCGTTACAGGTAGTCAGAAGCCCGAAAGTCTGACAACCAGTCTTACCAAGGGGTATCGTATTACCCAGTAACTGGGTTGTGGAGGTCAGATAGGCAGTCGCTCCATGTAAAATACTGGTATTCAGCTGCATCCGGTTAGACTGGAAGCCGACCCCAACATAGTTGGGAAAAGGCTAGGCAGATGATGATGATGAGGTAGGTTTAGTCATTCGTATAGATATTAGTTTTTAGGGATTTTGCTTATTTATTGAGTTTAGATTAGTTATCATCAGAAATATGTTTATTTAGGTAGGTAGGTATTTAATTTTCTGTTATTGAGTTTGTTTATTTTTTAATTATGTAGGAACTTAGGTACGGTATCCGGTATCCGGGTCTTATCACGTATTACCCAGTCACTGGGTTGTGGAGGTCAGATAAGCAGTCGCTCCATGTAAAATACTGGTATTCAGCTACATCCGGTTAGACTGGAAGCCGACCCCAACATAGTTGGGAAAAGGCTAGGCAGATGAGATGATGAGGTACTTAGGTAAAGATATCATATAGGTACCCTCTTAATCACCACTAATGAGACACAATTGGTTTTCTATTGTAATTAGCCACAAAGGGCCCGCGAGATAGATGGCATTCTGGGGAAACACATAAATTTTATCCTGTTAGCACGTTCCCGTGGGATAATTTCCGACATCCACGCGGGCGAAGCCGCGGGCAGAAGCTAGTAATGAAATAAAATTACGATCCCTGGTGAATAATGAATACATACCTGGCTTTTAGGGTTCCGTAGTCAAAAAGGAACCCTTACAGTTTCGCCATGTATGTTGTCTGTCTGTCTGTCTGTCTGTCCGCGGTTTAGCTCAAAAACTGTTGGTACTAGAAAGTTGTAATTTGGCATGAGTATACACATTAATGACGCCGAAAAAGTGGTAAAATAAAATTTTTAAAAATATTATTATTTAGGGTACCTCCCCTACATCTAAACTGGGGATGATAATTATTTTTTTCGTCCTTCCCATAGTGTGGGATATCCTTGTATAGGTCTTTCAAAAATATTAGGGGTTTGGACCGCTTTTTGATTAAGTAAACCGTTCGTGACTTATCAAGCTTTAAAGTACTTACCAATTTTCGTTAGAGTCAAGTGTCCCCCCCCCCCCTCTACCAACTACTAAACGGTTGTAGTTAGAAATTCAAATGTCACGGCAGTAGTACCTATATATAACGAACTTTATAGGAAAACTATCACACTTTTTTTTTTTCAGGGTGGGAAATCATCAAATGACTCCTCCCGCTCTGGGTGGAGCAGAAGGGAGTGTCAGACTCTTACTGACTAAAACCCACCCGTGTTCCTTCCTTAGCCCTTTATGTTCCAGGGCAGCGGTAACCCTTTCGGACGATCCCGCTACCCTGGCAGAAACTATCACACTTAAGTGGGCTTTACAATTTTACGAGTAATAGTCGACCAATTGTATTAGACTCGAAAATTTCGAACAACTCCAAAGAAATGTCGATAGATAGCGCTAAGCGTCAATTGTATCGCGCTATTGTTTTATTGCTAAATAAGTTTTATAAAAAAAAAAAACAGTTGCTACACCGGCTATGACAAGTCTTATCCAAATCTTAAAAAAAAAAAATTAAAACTTTCCATGCAAAATTGTCGGATCAGGTGAGGATTTGTATAGGAAGTCAAATTAGGTAGGTAGTCATGTTTGGCTTTTAATTAGAGCATGGTACGAAACTATCAGTCAGCGAATACGACCCGCACTTGGCTGTTATAAAAACTACGGAACCGTGGCCCTCCTTGAATTTGACGAGGATGCAAAAGACACCTTGTATAAAGATGTGACCATAACTAAATAAGACCATGGTATAACCGACTTCCAAAAAAGGAGATTATGCATTCGGAGAGTTTTCTTTTTTCATTTATATGTACACCGATTTTTCCGTGATTACTGAAACAGTGTCGCCAGCTCCTCAAAAGTCAAACAGGCCTCCCCAGCTACTCTTTTTAGATGGCATTTGGAGGATTTTATACCAGCCTCCCATATTCCCCCGAAATGAGGCGTATATGCAGGTCCAAACACGAAGCGGATTCCCTCGTTCGCAGAGTAATTGAAGACCGACTCTTAGCTTTTCTGCAGCATTGTACCCAGCTCCTTGCATGCACCTATAAAATTACGACCATTATCACAATAGACAGCATAGGGTTTACCTCTCCTAGCCACAAATTACGGATACATAGGATGAATGCTTCAGAAGTGACATCGCTGACTACTTCTAGGTGAACCGCCAGACACACAAACAGACATAAATAACTTTTAGTTATACGGTTACCTCGGCCTTTACGGCTCGAAATTCTAAAAGAGCCTGAAAAATCTAACCCACAAGAACTGAAGGCGAAGCTGCTATCAGTTCGTACTGCTAGCAAATCACCCATGATTGGTTCAAAAGACAGTCCAACCAAAAGTTATTATGGCACACGTCATGCAAGCTACTTGCATACTTTGTGCAAGTTACATGCATGTGTATTTCGGGCTTTATACAAATTTTTATGAGGTACCACAACTAAATAATAATACAACGCTTTCTATATTTTGCGGGAGCAATAAAAGGGTTTCCACTTTACAAACATAAGACTGTTCAGAAATGTAAACGGCGTGCGTTAGCTCTAATAGAAATGTTATTTATTCATTGGAAGCAGTGATCCCGACGCATCGGTTAACCAAATATGCCTTCAGCAGTCCCGTTTGTTTTCGAATATAAATTTGTAAACAATCTTAATAGAATTTAAAATTATAATGAACTAGCGACCCGCCCCTGCTTCGCATGGTTTTGCGACTTGGACACATCGAGAGTTCTTTATTATAATATGTAAGTTAATACATAATAACCTTTCTAATAAATTCTCTAAATGTTGGCGAAAATCGCATCGTAATCCAATGCGTAGTAAACAACGCAGCAGACACGAAAAGCGACTCATAATTATAGTAATTTATGTACAGAAATAAATAAAATAGGAATTTTTAACGTCATTGAGGAAGACTTTGCATTGTAAATAATGTATTCCAGTATTGTTACATAAAACAATTACCTACGCAGATACATAAATAAAGAAGACGCTTAGATTGAATATTTATGGTTTGAGTATTAAAATAATCGTGTATCTTTACGATTATTGTAGGTATTAAATAAATATGAAATTACACTTAAGTTTTTATGTTTTACAGTTTAATAATACCAATTAAGAAAGCACTTGCTGATGTAATAGGAAGCCATCTAATGAGTTTCCTTTCTCAAGAGACCCAGAAAACATCTGATATCAACAAAATGTAAAGTTAAGAAGTTTTATTAAATTGAGCATCGACTCGTCAAACGTAACATCGTTAATGGTAGCATGGTAATATATTATATCCGACGGAACACTAATAATATAATTAGTTAAGCAGAGAAGCCGCTTTAATTATAACATCGAAATCGGTTAAACAAACCTAAACCAGTCGAGACTCGAACCGGCACGAATCTCAGTAACGGGGTGGCCGGAATACATACAAGGTAAAACATTGATATAAATGAAGACATTTCTAAAGCATAAAATAAAATGAATCCGCGAAGTTAATATTTCGGTAAATGCTCTGGTAAACTAAACTAGTCACAGTAGTCACCTAGTTTTAGTTTTATCGAGCGCATATCAAAACAATTCCACGTTCTAAATAATTTGTTCGTGTTTTTGTTAAACGTTTATCTTTCGAATGAACGAATTACCTAACACGAAGGTATCGTGTTAGGTAATTCGTTTTTTTATTCGCACGCGCATACACACATAGAGACAAAGAAAGTAGCATGGAGGAAGATACCGCTTTTTCCTTACATGACGATTTCTACCAGTCAACTCCTACTGCAAGCCGCGTTAAGGAACATCGTCCCAATGAAAAGAAAAATACAAACAAAATAGATCTATAATCATGAGCACAGAACAGAAATAGTCGGCAGCTGTGCGTCGTGACTGTGACAAGAAGGCTTCCACTAAGCGCAAGAGTGCTGTGGGCCCTCATAGTAGCGAAAATGACGTACGGAAACCAAGTCAGGTTTAAAGATTTGTTGATAATACAGTTAAGTAGTGGAACATGGAAAAGGTAATAATAAAACAAACGATACATATTCGATCAGGCCGTTCTGCTTTCCTAACCTATGTCCATATCATGTTTGGAAGAGAAATGGCAATGCATCTATCATCATAATGGACCGTAACTGTCCGCTTTAGTGGTGAATATTTCCCTTCCAATAGGCCACGATAACGTGGTCATCGCCTGTGTTAGTGCGCGTTATATTTTTGAACGTTTGGTAGCATAAGCACAGCATAATCAGCCTGTAATGTTCCCACTGCTGGGGCATAGGCCTCGTCCCTGTGAGAGGGAGTGGACTGTAATCCACCACGCGGGCCGTATGCGGGTTTATGGATGTCACGTTTTCCAATTGTTTGGCTCTAGTACATGCCGGTTTCCTTACGATGTTTTCCTTCACCGTTTTGAGAGCAGTGGCGATGAAATAATCTACACAAAGTAAAGTGCCTACCTGGGTTCGAACCTACGACCTACTCGTAAGTCGCGGCCATAGACGTTATCGCTGGATAACGTTTGATAACTGGATCGTTATTCGATGATAGCGTTGATGTTATCAGCACGCAAGTGTACGCTAATGCCTAGTCTCATGATCGGCAAACGACACCTCCGGATGTGACGGGTGGTCTCTTCTTAGTTAAGACCACACGGACATATACTTAATCAATCCATCGTAACCCAGAAGCGGGTTACACCTATTACTTATCTACTAACCTGAAATCGATAACGGGAAGGCGTGTATGAGCGCTACATAAACTACTTTGTAAATTATAATCACATAAAATCACGTGTATGATTCAGTTTCTTGGAATAACCGGGTCGTTTCAATAACGTTTGTCAGGTAACACGTAAATCTTGATTAGTGCGGACACCATAAGGAAACCAGCATGGTGTACGTGCGTGTTTTCCTTCTTGTTTGCGCACACTAGAAAAACTACAGCGAGGGGACAAAAGCTTTTACATAATGTATTAAAAGTTGTATTGGGAGGAAGGGTGAATGTAACCCTGTTTACCTTATATTAAATTTTCAGATAAAGCACCTTAGTAGAAGGATAAGGTCTACAGAAAGAACATTTGAAAGGGAACCCATGTTTTCCTTTGTCTATTATTTTTAATTGTAGCACTAATGCCATTACATCCCTTCAAAAACTATAACTTTTTTTAAATTGCTTCATTGTTTAATTTATTAAATCATTTTTATTAAATTGCGCAATAAATCTGTTGTAAGAAAATGTTATCAGGTTGGTAACTTAACTAACCGCCATTATTATGTAAGTTTGTGTGGCTTAGGTTAGCGATTTGGATTTTTTGCCATAAAATCGTGCGAAATAAACGTGAACTCATTATTATGCAAGCGAGGCATGTCTCAGGCGGTGAAAATAGTTACGTCATACACAGTCACGAGAGCATGCGAATGAGTGACGAGGTATAAAGAAATTTAACACACTTTTTGTCAATTTGAAAGCCGTTCTTGCATACAAGTGGTGTTTACTAATGCAGTCTAGAAATCGAAACCATTACCAAAACTCAACCTCAATTTCTAAAGTGCTCCCAAGGGAGGCAATCTACATTAATTACTGTTCTTTGAAACATTAAATTCTGAACGAAAATTAAGACCAAATTAGAAACTAACTAAAGCTCGGAGTTTAATTTTCGACATCGTAGTCCTTGTCCCAAAATTGGAACTAGTTTTGAGACTGAATTTGAAACAAGTTTTACTACACCTTTAACGTCCCAATTTGAGAAACTTTTATGAAGATGTATAGAGAATTTTGTTATAAAATTATTCAGAACACATTTCTAACACATTTTGCTGCCTTGCTGAGTAGAGTTATAATTATGAACTTGTCCTTAATATATCTAAACTCGATATTTTATTCTGATAAGAGTCGAGAATACCACTTCGGAATATTAACAAGTACCACGAAGATTACACTGCGATATAATTTTTAAACTGACATTTTAATTACTGGAGAATCCCTTAAATGCTATGTGTAATTGAATCTCGATGCGTTAAGACCAGCCATTGAATTATTGCAATGGTAATTAAGCACGTCTGGAGTATATCTCACAGTTTCAATTTGAAATTGAGCCCATACATCGTGCGTGTGGTGAGCTCGTAATAAAAAGCTAACTAGCAACAGTGCGATAAAAATGGTGGCTAAAAGATATAGGATAACTGTCAAAACTGTCAGTTTGATCGAATGTTTATACTTTGTTAGTCTGGATTTCAATTGAAAGCTAGAAATAGCACGACTTACATCTGGGATTCATTGCATACAAATTGCTTTTGGATTACAATGTATTTTTTAATCATAAGGAATATTATAATAAGCTGCGAGTATTGCTATTAAATTTGTAAAACAACGTAAGTCTTTTAAACAAGACTAGTACCATCGTGTCATGTCCTGACACGATGATACAGAAAAGCCATAAGTTCATTACAATATTGTGGTAAAAATAAGACACTTCATGAAAACATAATCCTTTAAGCTTTTAATGCGCGTAAGCGATACAAGTATTTAAATTAAAAATTACACATGTCCATTAGCTACTTGGCCAGCTTATAAAAATAAGAGCAGTTGCCATGAATTTTATTATAGTTGTATATATATACTTACGTTACGTTATTAGATCGAATGAAGTCAGGTTTTAGAAGAAAAAATGCCAGTGGTATCTAATGTACTAATAAGTATTTAGAAACTTAAAACAGAAGCAATCCTACTCAAGTATGAACGTCTAATATTCTTTGGCCTATTGTGCTGCTGGTGATATAACTTCTCTACGTTGTAGGTTATGTATCGAATACAATAAAGCCCGCCCACCTGCGCTACACTTTCCGGAAAATTCCGACGTTTCAGGTTTTTCAATGCTCACGAATACAAAAGCTAGAAACTATAAAAGAAGACGTCTAAGGCTTTAGAAAAGTTCGAGATGATCACGTTTGCTGAAATAATATTTCATATATACGTATTATATAGTATAAGACAATGTACTTGAGTCTGTCTAAATGCTTCGATTTTCTAATAATATTCATATTAAACTAAATTATAATAAAAAAAATCTTGATGTTTTTTCAAGTCATAGAAACCGTGTGAATCAGGGGCGGGTCGCAAGTTATATATTCATAATCCGAAGTTTCATAATAGATTATGACAATTATCCTCAATCAAAGCGCTAAGATATTTGATAAATGTCCATAGGCATTTCGCAAGGACATTGCGTGATATCCCAGCATAGCCTACTGTACTAAGACGACTAATATTTAGTTCGCACATCATAATACAAGGCTACAACTTACATGCGATGGTAACATTAACCTCCAAGGGTAAAATGTCTGTCAATTTAATTTAACTGCTTTGACTGTAATCAGACTTGGTGCCGCAGGTTAGCCCAGTCGCAGGTTATAATTTAGTATTTATTAAATGGCATTAACGATATCTGATACTGAGCCCACACAGATGGAGATGTTTTGTTGTTGCATTGGCAGGCCTGGTATAAAAAGGACTGAACTGCTTACAGTATTAAAGTAATAAAGTATGGATATTTTCCATCGTACATATGGCAGTGCATTCACCCCGGATCGAAGGTAAATCAATTTGTGGTCACTATTGAAATATATGCTTTTCTTGCAAGCTATTTAATATTCTTACCTGAACTTAAAACATTGAGGTAGGTAGTGGTCAAACGTGAGATAGTATTATGATATTCTTGCTTTTAATAAAAATAAAATTCTTAAAAGCTTGCAATTTTGTTTTACTCTAAATTCAAATACGAGCCCCGTCAGCCAAGGTCACGCTTAGGAAAACAGATTATATTTCAACTGGAGAAACCCATATCCCCAAAATTATTTAACCATGACGCTTTAATTTAAATATTTTCCTTTCTCTCACCTTCAATCCTGTCCAAAGATTATCCTCATTTCAATAATTTGAATCATTTTCTACAAGCTTAACAGGACGTTCCGTTCTTGATGATTCATATAATGAATATTGGAACAGTTGCAGAAAAAACTTCACATCACGATTGATACCGATACCAGCCAAATAAGGAAACAATTATATAACAAGGTCCGTGAATAAATAAACGCATATAAAATATCATTTTAGAGCGAATCTATACATCAGAACACATCTATACAAATAAATAAAACTGAAGTGTCTGTTTGTAATGTCAAAATAACAGCTTTTTACTAAATGCATATCTATATCAAACAGACACTTCAATTTTATTTACTTGTACACGGATATCTATGTACTTGTACAATAAATAAAATTAAGTGTCTGTTTGCAATTTCAAAATAACATCTTTTCGCTAAATACATATGAAAGTATACAGGATAATTTTTTATTCAGTGCGTAAATTTTCACAGGGTGTTCTACCCATGAATATGAACAACTTTCACTATGGGACCATCTCGGAAATCACAAAAAAAAATCAGCTGTTTCTTATAAAAGTTCAATACCTACTCGACCAAAATGTATGAATCTGCTGATTTTTTTTTCGTGATTTCAGAGATGGTCCCATAGTGAATGTTGTTCATATTCATGGGTAGAACACCCTGTAAAAATTTACGCACTGAATAAAAAATTATCCTGTATACGGTACTTATAACAAAAAATGGCTATTTGTGTATGTGAGTTTAAATGTTTGTAAACGCACCCACGATACAGGAGAAATTCCTAGTGTGGGGCAACGTTTTTTCCAAAGAAAAAAAAAACATTTTATTTAAAATTTGCCACCCATGATACAGGAGAAATTCCTAGTGTGGGGCAACGTTTTTACCAAAGAAAGAAAAAAAACATTTTACTTAAAATTTGTCTGTCTGCCTGTTTATTCCGGCTAATATCCATAACGGCTGGACCGATTTCTACGGGACTTTCACTGGCATATAGCTGATGTTATAAGGAGTAACGAAGGCTACATTTATTTCAGAAAAAGAATTAGGGTCCCGCGCAAAAAAATTAAAACACATGAAATTAATTTGTTGAGACGCAGTCGCGGGCACAGCTACTTATTGCATACTACTCATGAATAATCAATCAAAACTTATAATATTAAATAAGTAGGTGCATTACTTCACCTCGACTTTATATATTAATTAAAGTACACGTCAATCAATGAATACTACTGATAGCTTTAAAACGAAATAGACTTCGTTAATGTAAGCAGTGACTGACATTATCAATGAAGATAGACACGCGACAGTAATATGTCGATAAAAGGTTCAACTCTACCACTAACCGAGCGTTCTCAACGAGTTTATATTTTCTACTTCGTCTCCCGGATGAATTTCATGTCTCTAAAAAATATCATACAATTTTTCGGTGAATTTTTCAAAACGAATCTTTCATATAAACCTTGTCTTAACAATTAAAACACGACAAAAAAAAAAAAATCAGCCAAATCAGTAGAGCCGTTCTCAAGTGATATTTTTTTTATACATGCGGCATTTGATTTTTATTTACATAGATTTGCATTCACGACTTAAAAGTTTCTCTAACAATTTATAAAATGCAAATACAAACAATTGTACAAACTTTAATAATTACATCTTCATCGTAGCATCAACTTTCTGCAAACTGAGATTATCCACAGTTACGGGAAAGGTCGGTGGAAACCTTGCTTCAGAAACGAGTAAGCACTGAGTTCTTAGAAGACAATTGCCAATTATCCGGCCGTATATATTCCCAAGCGCTAGGTTTTTGCAAGAGCTCATACAACATATCATTCTTGGGCAACGAGCGAACAAATGAAGGGAGTAAACAATAAACAATGTCAATTGCAGTCCACAGACGTCCTTGGCTCAGTGGTTGTGACACCAACGACGCTGGCGGATTAGTTGCCGAAGGTAGTTTGTGGACGAACTGTCATGCAGTTATTGTTACCAGAATTGCTATTATTTTCTTCGGTTGCTAATGAGTTCCATCAAATGAGCACAGTGAAAAAGAATTTCAACATTTGTCTAATCTTGATTATAGAAATAAAGTCTGTCAGCGGCTAAATAGAGTCTGAGAATGACATTATTCTCAGTGTCATAGATGAATTGTATATTTATTCAAAATAAGTTTACTCTAGCGCCGTTGGTTAAAGCTTCAGTAATATTTTGCCTCTAGACGTGACCTCTAAGCCCTAAGTATTACCTTCGATTAATAGCGTTATATGTAATTCAGTGACGACTTTAATGATATTAATACTCAAGTACGTTCTAACTGTGCAATCTACAATTCTGTTTTAAGTGACGATGTGATCATTAAAATCCCCATGTGTTGTCTGTCCATCTTCAGTTAATAAAACATAAATTGCTGTCAAACCTAAATCAAACAAGAAGAGTTTACATTAGTCGACATTGAGTCTGTTCGAAGGAATCGTTACAGGTTTGCTATCAAGGTTCAGTCCATTGACTTTCATACCAGCAACGACCGTCATTATTAAAACGGTTAGTGTACATACCCGGCTCTAATTAACCGTACGCAGTTGTCCGATGGTACGTACCTGAAATGAAAAAGAACCAGTTTACTTATCGATTCCCAGTACAATTAGAAGGCTTCGATTACAAGTCAATTACAGAATGCATAAAAAACCATGACAATGTTGATATAATAACGCATCGGAATATTTAATATCGATCGACAGAAGATTGTGTTAAGGACATCCAGATTCTCATGTTTAAGAAAGCTGACATTTGGCATTCTTGAAGACTATATGTGTCGATGTCTGAATAAATTGTGCAATATCGTAGGTAATCGTAATATTTCGTTGCGAAATCCCAAGCGAGTGGAACGATACTCTTCGGTGTTGCGGCACAGAATCGCGCCCGACTTCGTGAGAGGTTAGATTGGTTCGAACTTGCTACTCGGCAGATTCAATTATATTTAATCGTCTCGAGATGACAAAACTCCTATTACTACGGCATCGCACTCTAATATTTTATCGATATCGATGACGTTTTCTATTATCGTTTATCTATTCAGACATGTAATTCGACTGCGTATTAATACAAATTCAATACAAATTATGGAAGCCGCAAGAATAAAATGTTAGGAATATGCGTTGATATCTAAAGGTTTGTAGTTGTTATGATGATTCGTTGTGGTCATTACATTTGCATAAATTAGCCAATAACCGGTGATCTGATGCGGCATCCGACAACTTTAATACTGAGTATCGAGATGTAGAAATCGACAGGTGCGTAGGGACGTCACTACCGGTCGGCGGCTGATAAGCGAATGTATGCCGGCCGTTCACCTGCGCCCACTGACACACTGTTTCATCTCTCTCGCTCTCGTTTGGTACGATGTACAATAAAAAGAGACACAGGTATGCATGCACGTTCCAGCTAAGAACAAAGAACTGCATGAAACAATCCAAACAATACGTCATGCTACATTTTCAATTTGTGCAGAAAATGCCTGTATTGTGGTAATTAAAGTGACGTTATCCCACGGTATAACAATGTATTCTGTGACATAGTACGAGTTTAATTCGGTATTGTACTCGGTGGAATCTCATTTACAGTTTCTAGTGGACATACGTAAAAATAACCAGAATATACACGTAGCATGCAATACATATCGAATAATTAATTATATTGTTAGACGTAGGCACTAATTAGAAGGTCAATGTTTTTATAATCAATCGTCAATATAGCATTCTTATACAATTCTCCATGTCTAAGTAAGTCTTGTGGGACTAATAACATTAGTATAACAATGTACATTAATATTTTATGTTTCAAGGAATGGAACATAATTGAGCGATTGTTAGGCAGTACTGCTATAAATTATCGTATTACTACGGTATACAATACTCTAAAACCTAACAAGCTGCCAGAGAAGCTCTACACGCGCAGTTTACCATAATGGGCTAACAGCCCGTCCATCTTTACTGAAATTACAATGTTTGAACTCAATATCTGATTGCTATATGCCATAGTAAACACGTGTGAGATAAATAGATACATACACGTATTACATAAAATATCGTAAGTATTACACGATGCAAAGAAATCTAATACTAATGTAAAAAAAAACAAAAGACATGATACTCGATTCTCGAACGAGAACGAATATAACAAAGGCGCTTACGTAAGTTATCTGGCACCTAGACGACCATAAGATATTTATATCGCTGCCGAAATAGGAAGTGAACTAACAATATCAACTAGTTTAATTATCAACGTTTAGCGATGGAATTGATTGTGGCTGATCAACCTCGCAAATTGATTAAATGCAAAAAGGAATAATGATCGCTTGAGTAATTATGGCTGCGATATAATTAGGCAATGAAGAATCAATCGAAATCATTAAGTAGATACGTGATTATAACGATGCTTACCGCAAAGTTTTGAACAGTGGGTACTACTTTATCTTATTCATAAATGGTTGAGGTAATGACTGGCTGATAAAGGCGACTGTTATACACTTAATTTTTGCCTCGATAACGTATAACAGTAGTTAATTCCATTTAGTAAATAGCGGTAATTGAAAGTTGTGCGCTAATGAAATAATAATGGCTTAATCGGATTCTATTAAAGATTAAACGGTTTCATGCATTCGGGTTCCTCAAGAAGCAATTATGACGTATATTATTACAAGCTATGTGCAAGCAAGCAGATATTACAGGCTCCTCGTTTAATCCTACACGCGTTGAAAAGATACGTGATTGCATACTAGGCTTTAGCGGCATCGTCTGTTCGTCACACATCCGTAAGCTGCAGAAAGCTCTGTGGCACAGATTGCTTAATAATTACTTTGTAGCCCAAAGGCTTAACACTCGTTTCTCTACGTAGGTACACATAGTTCAGGACATGAAAAAGCTTAAACTCAAGATTTAAAATAATCACATTTGCGTTGGATTTCAGCCCGTGGTTTCGTGTTGAAACTTGGCCAGAGTTCAAAAGTGAGTAAAGGGAATCCGGATGCTGTGGTTAAGTTGTTTTTTTATGTGTTCATATTTATAAGATAAGCTTTTTTTAATCTTCATGTCTAGTCGAATGTTAAGTAGGTAAACGGCTACTGCATTCGTATTTAATGAAAATTCAATTTCTATAAGTAAAATAACCGGTTGAATCTAGGACTTTAACGTCAAATCAATATAAATGTAAGTCAATATTAGCAATTTAAAGATTATATCGTGGCCTAAATCTTTTAAATTAGTCCAAACATCTTCATTATTCTTGCACGCGAATTCTAATTTATTGCCATTATTCATGTCAGTTTTATAGTTAAATTATGAATCCTTTACGATTTTTTGCATAATCTGATCAAGTCGTGTGGTATTTTATTAAAACTAAATTAATTGGGATACTTTTTGTAGAGAAGCCCAATTTTAAACTCTTTTTATAGTCATGTTTGTTTAAGTTATTCTTGATTTTTTACCAAATAAAGAGGACAATGGATTTCGAAACAGATTTTATACAATATTTTTTCCACGTTCAGCTGGCAAGGTCACCTAAGTAAATAACTGTTTGTGGGTGGCAACTACAAGCCGATTCCCACCGGCTTCCCTTCGAAAATTCAGAACACAACCACTGTATAGTCTCAACATTGAAATATAATCATATCATACTGTAGGTATTTAATACACCATAAAATTAAAACATTGCAAAACGCATATATTACATTTTTTGTCTTTCATTCCCAACAACAAAATATTTTGCTCTAAAATAACTCGTAGGCGCGTGCGGCTTGTCGTGAGTTCAATTTCTATACAAAACTCATGACGTCGTTTCAGGTCACGTGGCTTGCTATTTTTCGAGCGCCCGCGGTGAATACCGAGTTACGATAGACACAGTACATAGAAAATGCGTGCGCGTGAACGAGATAGAGCAATATCGCCATTCGGTAGGTTTCGCTGAATTTCGTAATGCATTCGGGTCGGAGTTCGGACATTGACAGAAATTCATGTGTAAAACATTATTTTGACGTAATAATTTGTTTACACTTGTAGTTAATTTGCATTTTGTTCGTTGTATTCATTGTTGGAAATTGTTTGTTGGTATAAAACAGTGATTAGTATTAGAATTATAGTGTTTAGTGTGTACTGAAAGTAGGTACGTTGTAATTAGGTATTTGGGGTAAGTAGATAGGTAATTAAGTTGAAATTACTTATTTACAGTAGATTTGAAAAGTAATCCTTAGGATGGCATTATTAGCAGTAGGTAGATAGTTGTTTGACAGATTATTTGCTTTGTGAGGAAACGTGCTTTTCAGGGTTAAGTTTTGAAAATAAAAAAACACGTAATTGAGTTAGGCCGTGCTCGCCCAGATATGACCATAAAAGTTAGTACTATTAGTTATTCTGTGCTATAAATTACAAACGCTGCGATGGATTTTTCAAACATTTTAATGTATCTCTTTACGATAAATATAAACGGCTGAATGGCAGTTGTAAATTAAATAAAATGTAGGTATTGTTTCCCGTGTTTACTTTTCTCAGATTCTAGTAGTTTATTGAATAAAATGGGTTTTACAGATATTAATAATCTGACGAATTCATCAATGAAACATCTCACAACTGAAAAACATATTATAAGTAAGGAGTTGTTTAGCATTACATGAATTCGGTACTGGTAGTAGGATATAATCGTTTTTCGCTAAATCGCATGAAGCTATTAATAGAAAACTAGATCGAAATAGGATTTTAATGAAATGGTTAATGAAACAAAGTATCGGTGTCAATAGACACCGATACTTTGTTAGTTAAACAAGAAGTAACTTTTCGTGGCCACGATGAAAGTCCGAATTCCCGAATTTTTTTTTTTGCCTTCAAAAACGAGCTGTTCGAGCAATTTACCAGCTAGGTGCCAGAGTTTCTCTAAGAGATTTTTTTAAAGATATTGGTATTCTCACGGTTGCATCACAATTCATCTTCGCCAACATCCTATATATTAGGCAAAATTTGCACTTGTACACTAAAAACAGTGATATTCACAGTGTTAACACTAGAAATAAGGACAAACTACGTGCCCCCTTTCACCGGCTTCATAAGGTTCATAACTCATTTGTTGGGCTTGGTATAACCTTTTTTAACAAGATACCCTCTTCTTTGCTAGACTTGCCTTTTAATGCGTTTAAAGCTCAAGTAAAATCCAACCTTTGTTCAAAGGCTTACTATTCCATCAACGACTACTTACGATAAGAATAGTTGGTCGCCCTAATTAACTCAAGACAATGTTCATGTTCTTTCTCCAGAATTAGCTTAGGTACTGACAGGTTACTGTTATTAGTATTAACTCACTTATTTATTTCACATCGATGGTCATAGTTCATCATCTGTGACTGCAAGTGACAGCTATGTGACGAACCCAGCAATGCATAAATATGTAAGTTGTCACGCCCTTTATGCCTGGAGGCTTTTATTTAGGTAGTGAGTTTTTATTTTTATTAATTATTTTTTAGCTTGAGTACGTATAGTTTTTATTATATCTGTTGGTATATTGGCGTGGCTAGCTGACATATGGCAAATAATTTAAGCTTCTTGTAATGTTCATTACTGAACATAGGTTCCTAGTATTGTATACATGCAACTATATTCTAACTAAACAGACAGCTGTGCTGCTGGGGAGTTTGTTGCGCCACTTCTTCTTCCCAGCGATAGCACTAGGAAGTGGTGAAGGGCGGGCGTTTTTGGGGGACTGTCTTTTGTAATTTTGACGTTCGAAAAGTGCTCATTCTCAGCCTAATTTGAATAAATTACTTTTGATTTTGATTTTGCTCCGGCTTTCCTGTAATAAATTCACCCTTCGCCACTGGTGGGTATCACTAAATAAATATAAATCTATTTTTCGAAGTCACCTGCTCGTGAAGACTGCTTTCATATTCGCCGTAACGAGGAAAAATACATAAAAGTAAACAACCGAAGCATTTATTCTGCTCAAGTTCAGTGTAAACGACTGTGAAAATGGATCATTCACTATTGAGAGTCGCTCTAACCGTTTAAGATTTCACTTTTACAATAGCCCGAAACAGTTCCAAATTAACGACAATCGAGGGACAGTGAAAAGCGTTTACGGAGGTCGCATTCACTCGTGTTGTTTGTCACCTATTTGTGCAAACAATAGTCGAAGTGAGCAACGGAAGCGTTTACGGAGCTGGCTTGCGTTGTTTGTCTTAACAATTCTGTGTGTAGGCAAATAAAGCTTCTGACGTGCGTAGGTTATGATTTATGAAGCGGACGGGAAAGTATCGGGACTTTCTTCTTTTGTACTGTAGATTTATAGGTTAGAAAACAACCTTGTTGGCTTTGCTTAATCAGGTTAATTACCTGGGCTGTGACTAGGTTTATATAGGAATGATGGATGATTCTGTGAACTACGTAAATGTTTGCATACCATGAATCACTTCGTTTATTACTATAGTTAGAAGGCACATTCTGGAAATGTACCAGTAAATATTAGAAAGAAAAGAACAACGTCGCTCTTTTCTTATCAAGCGCATTCGTGCAAAATCAAGATAAGATCAGATAAAAGCTATTTCATGATAAATATTAAAACACGATCCCAATTTTAACAGGATCCTTTCTTTCTAACGAGCAACTTAACGGGTTAAAGTGATTCGCTGTACATTTAATCAGCATCCAAAGCTGACCTGCATTATGTCGGTCTAAAAACGAGTTTTGGTCTAGGTAGCCTAATTGTTAAGATATATTGAAAATTAACGTTTGCTAAATTGTTTCAATAATTTCTTGTAACTGTACTCGTCTGCCAGCGAAGCATTAACGAGGTGTGCAGTCGCAACCGTTTTCGAAACTTCAGTCGGTTGCCGCGTCGCCGCCGCCGACCGGTGCGTTTGCGCAACTCTGGTGCCGCGCCGCGGGCGCTCGCCGATTCCCACGCGGATTTCGTATAAACAGGTGGTGTTCAAATGCAATCATTATACTCGACAAATGTTACCAATTACAGATTCCTTTGTAATCTGCTATCGGCTAGAGAATAACAAACTGTTGAGAGTACAATAACGTTGATTGTTAGCATTCACATTATGAGCGCAAATGCATTAGAACTCAGTAGTCAGTAAGTACAAAGCTGTTACATTACTGAAGGTCAAATAAGAGAATGCAGTTATTTAAATTATCCAAGGAACAGATAGCCGTTATAGAACATAAATCTTGTGCGAAGCAAAAACAAATACAGCTTTGTATTGTATTTGATTTTATTTCCAAGGCAGATAAAGTCAGAACAGTAGTAAATCCCACAGGGGAACAAGGAAACATGCTGTCTCACACGTTGAGGATGATTTACAGTGCGTGTGTTTGTACAGAGCTACAATAGAAGCCAGTAGAGAATTGGATGCAATAAATATGCAAGCTCACGAACTAAACACCTAAGAGGTCACCTGCTGCGCGTACAGATATATTTACGAGTCCGAAGTACTTAATGCCACGCCTTTGCCTTTTAAGATTTACATTACATCTAAATAGCTTCGTGAATACCACAGATGCAAGGCTACTTTTTGTATTCAATCAATAACGTGTTTAATCTCGAAAGAAATATTACTAAAAAGCAGAACATATCTCTTTAGAATTAATTATAATAAGATGTCTTATTTACACCTAGGTCCTGACGTAGCGCGCGACCGTTATTGCCGTTAATGTAATTTAAAGCAGGACAAATTCTTTACACGTAAAAGGTTAATCGAATAAGTACGGCATGTAGATTAATGTAGCCGGTGTATTCGATGCTAGCCTAATTATGTCTTACAGTGAGATAGTTAAGGGCAAGAATGCAGCGGCGGCGTAAATTGCACGTCCGCAGCGGTAGGTGAGGTGTGCCGATCGACAACCTTCCATTCTCTAGCGAGCCTGACACCAATGCCGATGGGGCTATTAAATATTAACTAGTAACAATCGCTACCTAGTTAACACTGCAGCTCAAACGAGAGGATACGATTAAATCGAAGACACTTCATACATACATAACATCTCTACTAGCTGATAAAGCAATTTTAGTATTTGTCATCCACGTAAACACGTATAATTTTACGATCCTCGGCTCAGCTTTATCTTGAGACTATTTGAAACTAGCTGATTGAGTTAATAAAATGGGAAGATCGTTTACGAAATGGAATTCTATATTTACGGCTGATAAATAATTTACATGTCGTAAATCGCATGGTACTCCGAGATTATATGACGCAAAGATGTGCATTTTCCCTTTAAAGTTTCTGAGTTGGTATATAGCAGTACGAGTTTTATGGCAACATAAAACTGTTTCCAAAATCAACAAGCGCAGCAGTCGCGGAGCGTGAGTATTTAGACGTATTGGGTGAAATCGTAAACGTCGTGACCTCAATGAAGACAGCTCGGAGACAATCTTCGCGGAGATTTCGGGTAGATTTCGAAGGGAAACCGCAACGGTGCACGTGCTTACATGTATATTTTCTTTATCAACATACGGACAGCTCCCTGAACAGTACACAGTAGGAGCAGTGGGAACATAGCGACCTTGGTCGGCACCAGCGACAACGGTCGCACGTCAATCATGTTCTATTAGTTCAAAGCCACATCTATAAAGTTCATTACCTCAATAGAAGGAATGATTTGCGTTCGTTCAACGTGACCTTTTAATTCACGACTTGGTGCCAGTCGAAAATATATAGCAAGACAATGGCAGTTAACAGAACGATTGAAACTCTTGAATATTTCCCAGACTTTGTATTTAGAAATTACTATAAGAATGTTCAATATAAAGCCGGCAGCTAAATATGAAATGCTTCGAAGCGCTGCCTTGACACATATTGCCACATATTGTTAAAAGCAAAGATTATCAGCTATAGACATAATCTTGGCTTCCGTCCAACACAATGTTTCAAGTAACGTCATCCAGCCGAAGCGAGATGATATTGAAATATTGTATTTCGAAGTGTTTTAGTACAGTCAAGGTCGATAAATAACGCACATATTTTCAAATGTGATTTTTATCACTTTTTGAATGACCATCTGAATCTTGTTTGCACTACAAATCTACAACTAAGTAGGCGAATCAAAATTTTTACGCAACGATAGTTTACAAAACATTCAAAATTCATACTTACGACAGAACGTAGAACAATGGTTAGTCTTGATAAGGTTAAATGTAAACGAAATCGGAAAGAATGTAGAAGAATGAAATGCTTTTGTAAATTGCGTCAGTAAACAGTGGCACTCAATTATATTTTGTTTAATGAAGTCTATATTCATATTTCAAGTAATTTTCTGACGCAAGAGTCTACAGACATATATGTAAAACAGAGCAATGGTCAAAACGCCCACGCTTTTCTCTTGTAACTTGTTCGTGTCGTATCGTAGTTCACAATCACCTCGCCCTCGTCTCGATTGATAGAAAAACTAGTTCAATCTTGGACAAGGCTGGTAACAACCCCGCTGATGGAGCCATGGCATCGCCTATTATGCCTGACCTACATACACATCGCTATGGCTAACTGGACGACTTGATACATAATGTGTTCTTGAATAGTGATTTATTAGATTTCGCTAAAGAAAATCTTGATGGCAAGAAAGTTGATACAGTTGTCATCTTTGTTGTCTTTTTCTTTTCGTTGTTTGTTGTTGTTTTCTTTTTTTTTGTCATCTTTTGTTGTTTTTTGTCGGCTGTGTGAAATGTCCAGGGATATTATTATTATGTCGTTTATTTATTTATCTTTCTTATTTTAATACATTTTTAAATATTAGTATAAAAAAAACATTTAAAAATATAAAAAAATAGTAATCCACCGGTGTCGGGAGCAGGGTCCAAGCTACCGGTGGTTAGGGCTCCAGAGACAGAAACCTCCTCACAATGCGAGCCGTATCGAGGAGTACTACCTTCTGAATCAGGCCCTTGATCCAACCGCCTACCGAGAGCCTCGATAGATGTTGATCGAGGCTTTCGGCCATCAGGCCATTAGCCGATACGACAATCGGCACTATGACAGTCGAGCTCACATTCCACATGTCAACAACCTCGTGACCTCAAGATATTTCATTTGCTTATCTTTCTCAGCTTTCACGAGGTTCCCGCCATGTGGAATGGTAACATCGACAATCATTGCGCGGCGCACTAATCGATCTATCACTACTATATCAGGTTTGTTGGCGACAACAGTCCTGTCAGTGATGATAGACCGATCCCAGTACAACGTGACATGGGCATTTTCGAGAACTGGGTCGGGCACATACTTGTAATATGGTACCTCAGAGTTGACAAGTTTATATTTCAAAGCAAGCTGCTGGTGAATAATCCTGGCTACTTGGTTATGCCTGTGCAAGTACTCGCTGTTAGCCAAACGAGAACAACCAGAGATAATATGTCTGTATATTATTATTATTATTAATATAAGTAATGTAACAATGCAAGTAAACAACACTTTATAGTACTGCTCTACCTTTTATCAGGCCATAAAATACTCAGTCATAAACTAACAAAAAGCTATAAACATTTCGATATCGAATTTTTTAAACTTATTTAGTTCAGTTGTAGACCTTGAAGAGTTAGTCTCACGAAATCACAAATTCTTTCCAAGTTACAAACAAAGAAGTTCCACACAAAGTTTCAATAACAACATTTCTTTGCTATTTGTACTAACTAACCTTGTATTTGATGGACAATGAGCGTCAATAACTAGGGCCATCATTCAATAGTTCTATTGTGATACTAATCATTGAAATCAATTAACATAAAAAAATAAACCGTTCACATCGGCTGACCTCATAATGCTATGACTTTACAACATACTTATGAAAATAATATATGTATCGGAGTTACAAAACCGCAGAAGGTCGAAATAACTTTGCATATGTGCTTGAGATTGATATTAATTACGAAGGTCAATAACATAAATACTGTTTTAAATCTGGAATGAAACAGATCGACTAGATCAGCGGTATAGTGCGCAGGATCTGCGTTGGTTTGTTAGTAATCAATAAAAATGTGTCGTCACACTAAGGCTACGCGCAAACGAGCTACCGGCCACAGCCACCGATAGCCCAGGGACAAGCAGTTCACATGCTTTTTCATACTTTTTGTATTGATTCAACGCACACGTGTGGCCAGTGGCGGCCACCCACTACAGCAGTACTCAACACTGCAGCAAGAGGCGACGGCCACTGGTGGTTGTGGCCGGTGGCTCATGTGCGCTTACCTTCAGGTCGCAAACGATCTCATCGCGTGGCCGACAACTTGACATTTGCATTTCGGTGTGACTAATTACGATTGACCATCATTGTAACGGTTCTCAAGTCAGTCGGTCATAAATAAAATGATGTTACGTCGTTTTCACAATTAGGATTTGATTACTAACTGTGTAACCTTTCAAATTGTATTTACACATCTTATATTTTGATGCCAAGGGGCATGAGTTAACGACAAGACCATTATTTTAGAAGCGTTTGATTGTTTTATTAACTTAAATGTTTTTTTTTTAATACGATAGCTACTCGTTTTATACGTACGATATATGACATCTTGTTAGATGATGCATAATTTTATTGTAAACTAGCGTCTGTCTGCGACTTTATCTGGGTGTAATTTCTTCTCCCCCGAATTACCCCACCACATCGTATCACCTGCCCGCGCTAATACTTCATTGACGCATAGCATTCTTTCTCATCTTTTTGCTCGGCTGATAGGGGATGTAGCGTGAAGTCAGCCTATAGAACATCCTTCAAGAATTGGGCTATCAAACAAACCAGAGATTAGCACGTTCAATGAAACAAACTCATCTACTTTATTATTATTATAGAATAGATAGCTAGTGAAGAAAAATATCCCAAGATGCGCTTATGTTGGTAGCTGTGAAATGGAACAAGTTAGTCGAACACTTCGAACATCTCCACAAGAGACGTAATGTTAATAAAATTTATGCGGTAGGCGTTCTAAAGACAGTTCAATTTTATAATGAAGTAGTCCGTGTTAATTATATTTTCAATTTCAAAACGCGCCCGCTACGCCTCGGGCCACACGTAACTCGAACCAATTTTGTAAGAGGGAATATTTGCAGTAGTATTTAATTGTATAGCTTCAAGACGACCATACAAAATAATTAATCAATGTAAAATATTTATTGCTCGCTGGCTTTAATAGTTTAGTTCAATCTCACAGGGCTGAGATTTATTCATTAATTTCAGCAAGAAACACCACTTAAAATGCGAGTGGAAAGTTCGCTGAAACTTCGTCCACATACATGCCTTAGTATAGGACGTTTTCGACACATCAACCTCTTAAAAATAACAGCGACAGACGGGGCCATAGCAATGAAATCGACTTTCAGTAATACAGTGGGCGGTGAGAGTCGTAAAGTTCCGAATTAATCATCCATTTTGCAAACGACACAGCTCACCTGACACATTTCGTTCCCCGACCTCGGTATTATGGATGTTTATAGCTAAACAAATGTCACTGACTTTATTACAAGCGCAGCACATCATTGTCGAAAACGTGACGTAAGAATGGCGTGTATGGACGCAAGTTAATCGATCAGATCCTTAACTACAGGGTCGGGGGGCTTTCGGGACCGGGACCGCGGTCCCGGTTTCCCCTTAAAAATATAATAATTATTTTGAGTGGTATTTTGGGACCACAAATAAAATAAACAAAGTGATGTCTTGGGAAAGTACGGTCAACCAAATTTAGAAGTTACACAACTATGTAAAACTATTTATACAAAACGATAAAATATTTCTTTTATTTCAAAAATGGCAGACTATTAGAATTAAACTTAACAAAAAATAACAAAACGTACTCATTATGAAACAAAATTACTCAAATCAGTATTTAAAATTAAATTAAAACAGTTTAATTTAAAACATTTTTGCTTATTATCCCTGAAATCTACACAATTGCGTATAAAAGTCATTCTACATATAAAAATAATCAACCAACATAAAAAAAAACAATAAAATTTTATAATAATCTATGTATATAAAATTCAAAGCCCTGACTGACTGACTGATACATCAAATTAATTAAATTATATATAATCAGTCTCACATGGATTATAACAATTATTAGATTATAATCAACAGTCTCAACATTAGGAAAATTTTAAAATAAACAGTTGAGGAGCGGAAGAGGGAATTTGTGCAGGGGGAAGCCGTCTATCAGTTCTCCAGGACCAAGGCTATTGGGGTTATCTCCCTGGTCGATAACTCGTCCCTGCTGATTATTCAGCGATTCCGGGTCTTTCAGTAATCTCGATCTCTGTGGCTAATTCACATCACCTCCACGTGAGATTACCATGTTCTCAAATCGCTCGTGCAGAAGGTCCAATGTGGCATGAGCTGTGTGACACATAGCGCCGTCCTGTTGAAACCACATGTCGTTGGTGGCCATATCATCCAATTCAGGCCAAAAAAAGCTGTAATCATCGACGACGACGACATTTTGTACGCCATATATTCGCAAAACATAGTTCACATATTTTTAGACAATATACTACATATCTGGAACCATGGTTAGATAGGCAGTCGCTCCATGTAAAATACTGGTATTCAGCTGCGTCCGGTTAGACTGGAAGCCGACCCCAAACAAAATGTATTGAAAGGGTAGGGTAGGGGGGAGGTATATAAATACCTCTTTATTATAAAAGGTATAAACCTTTTAACAATATATACGCGATTAAGACCCGTTCCATATTAGGTACTGTATGATGTATATAAATCGCGAAAGTTTAAAAAGAAACATTAACAAATTGGTAATTAGCAAACGTATGATTGAATTTATTATGAAGCTTATTTTAATTTAGCTTGATAAAGAAAAATAATTTATTACTAAAGTAAAAAGTAATTACTCTTACCTTATTATATAAAACACTACAGCACTAAATATTACACTTCCTGTTTTTCACTCTTGCTCTTCAAGATGCATCGCAAAACTGCACATTTAGATAAGCACTGCCGGTCTGCCGTTATTAGAACCCATGGACCTTGACAAAGGGATGTGATTGGTCAAATGGCAACCCGACGCCACATAATCTATCTATCTGTCTTCTCTTATACATGATTGATATATTGTTATTTTATAACTACAACTATAAGTGCAACTAAATAAATATTACCCTTTCCTTTGTACCGGTACTGATAATTCATTTAATTGTTGATCAAAATATTATATCAGCTTTTTTGTTAACTGTACTTTAACTTCTTTTGTTTTGTGGTCCCAAAATACCAATCAAAACTAATTATTGCATTTATAGGTGGCATTCGGGACCGCGGTCCCGGTCCCAAAAGCCCCACGACCCAACTACAGACAATAAGTTTGATCGTCAGCCTGCAGCGCAAAAAAGGATAAATCGCATTAAAATTGGTAGCGCTGTTAAAGTAATCGCTGTCAACTCATAACAATGTTATATTATTAGTGAAGATCGGACGCTCACAAGAACTTGAAATAAAAGATAAACGTATAAAAAAGAAAGGCTTGGACGTTAGGATGAGCATGAAATTATCGAAGGACAAAAAATCTAAGTAGAAAATAGCCTAAGACCGGTGTGGAGGCGAGGCGACGCTTCGGCTCGTTTTTCTCTTAATTGGAAGAGAAGCAGAGCCTGTTTATGCTTGTTAAACCGAGGAATTCGTTAATTGTAATGATAATAATCAGTGATAAATACCCATACGTGAGAATGGAGAGATTCACAAGGCATTTTAATTTTAATACAACAGGATTTGCGGTTGTCTATAAATTACTGAACGTCATAAATAATAATAAAATATTGTCAGCACATCATTAAGGTCGAATAGATGTGAAAATGATAATTTGACAACTTCGTCTATTTCTACCAGTAGCACTGTAGAGTTCTCGACGGAGTTCACAGTTATAATCCTTAATGACCCGGAAGCTAAACAATAATGTTGTGCTTAAGGATTGAGAAGCTTTGATGTAAAGAAAAAGACTTATAAGGACCGGATACCACTGATCATTACAAACAACGCATTGCCTGCGGTTTCGCTCAAGTGATATTCGAATAAACGTCCATGCTTTAACTCCTACTGTCTATAAAATAGCTTCAATTTGTAGATCCTCCCTGGAGCTGTTACAGAATAACAGACATTTAGATGAAATCGAGTCTTAGCAACCGGAATGTTAGTTTATATCGCGCTGTTTACAGTTAAACCACTTTCGAATATTCCCGTATTCACGTTCCGGCCAGAGATTCAGTACTAACATAACATATACGCCGAAGGATCGTAACATTTAAAACAAAACCGCAGATCACGCGGCGTTCGGCGTGGTTACTTTACCCTATTTCGTCAACTCACGTTCTCGTCCAACCGCTTAGCCATGTGATCGTGTGACGCTAGGAAGCTAGTTCAGGTTCACTACCTAAATGGTTTTGCGTTAAATTGGGAACTGTACTAAAGGCAAAAGAAATATGTGAATAGTCACGCTACCGAATTCACATACGCATCCCCGCGATGTATATGTAAATTCAGGTTTCCTGCAAAAGAATATTATTGGCGAATTTAAAGAAATGACGATAATATTTTTCAATATTCAATTCAAATTATCAACGTGAAAATAATATGAAAATAAAAAGCAACAGAGCTCTCGTAGTTATGATGTAACCATAATAGTCCTCGACGATTAATTGTGAAACAGTTGCATAAGCATGAATTAAGATAAGTTTAGATGGGCAACTGTTACAAGGTTTAAATTGATCAGTGATTCAGTTGACACTCTCACCTAATGACGCTATCTTGAGTAAGTGCTGAGATCACTGCATGCCACTCGAATGCAATGGAAATGCATTGTCGATTCAATTGTTTGCACCGTGCAGTTCCTAACAGCGAATAGGTCAGCTCCTTTATTCTCGTGGGTGTCGTAAAAGGCGAACTATGTCAATCCGAGTGCAAGGCGTGTGGTTAGGTATGGTGAAATTCTCATGCGACTGTTCATCGTAGCTGACAATTATATGGCCTATGTCTCGCAGTGGATTCTGAGCTAATATGATGATAATGACAATACTGTTATGTGCACATCTTTTGAAACAAAATTCCCGTTACCAAGCGGACACTATAATTTTTCCGACAAATCGACGCTAGATAACTACATCACAAACAGTACTTACGAATACGAACCAACGACAATACGTCCGTTGAATTTTGATCGCGCGCACATAATGTTAGGATTAGCTGCAATTCTAGTTTCAGGATGAGTAGTTTATAGTCGCAATCAGGCCAGCACGCAAACTTTACTGATCTAAATTTCCAAGATTTATATGCTAAGCTATCATGAGATGAAGATTTAGATAGACAGTGTCCGTTTATAAATAAAGAAACTCTCTATAGCTTAAATAATAAATCCGTTAGTGGATTTATCTGTGAAGGGCGTGCTTAAAGTAAATAGGAACTTTTGTACTGTACCGACAATTCACGACTGTGGGATAACAACTTATTATGTCTAATTCACGTTGTGTAAATAAACTAAACAAAGCGTAATTCCGCTATTACTTGCTCCGCACTCACAAATTGTTGCAAATGTTCACATTCCGAGTAACACTTGCAAATTCTGCTTTAACATTAAATAGCATTAAAGTAACCCGATGCGTGAGAAACAAAGCGTTAAGTTACAAACAAGCCCGGGCATGGGATGGCCTGAGTTCGTAACGTTTCGAAGCCCTACACTTGTTACCGGACACACTTAACGGTGTTACTAACCCAACACGTGAACGAAACACGATACATGTACACGTTATGCAATCACTGACAATGATTAAAAGTTTGACCCATTAAACACTATGTAAAACAAAGTTCACGGAACAACCCGCTGGCAAGTTGCACAAATGCAATATAAATCCATTCGAAAATGATTTATTTACAAGCAAAAGAAAACTACAAAAAGTATCGTTGAACGGTCGTTCAAAATAAATGTAGGTGCACACATTTATCACGGGCCCGATCGAAGGGTAACATTGTTCATCAGAGGTCAAAAGCTTTACAAATGATCGTCTCCGCGTTAACCTTCAGGATCCCAGCTGTAGAACTGTTGTTACAATGCACCGAGCGTTTGAACGGTCACGTCTAAGGCATCGTGTTGTTCTTCGTCCAATGCTGGTAAAACAATTGTAAAAGTATTAGCTGCTAAAATTGGACATCGATGGAAATGAGATAGACGAAAAGCTACACGGAATAGTAAGAAATTGACGCAAGAGCATTTGCCGGTTGAAGAAGCTGATTTATTGTCTCACGTTAGACGTGTCTCATTTATCACGAACAGTTTTAGCGGCTAAGCCACACAAAGGATAATGCATTGCCGATTTAGTAGAACCGTTTATCGACCTGACATTGACGAATCCGATGAGAGATAATACAACGACAAATATTGCGATCCGGTCGAACTCACACACTCGTTGTATCGAAAACAGTTCAATGAGTGTCTCCATCATCGATAAAAACGACGATTAGGGACGACGACTAGGGAGCACAAAATTTATACGTCTGTACCTATCCCTAGTTAAAACTTTATATTACTTTCCTTTAGTTTCGGTACCGTACCCTAAAAAGAGGGTGTTGCCATTGCTATAACCTCAGAAGTATAACCAGTAAATAAACATTTTACTATGTCGTTTCTACCTTGATAATTTGTGGCAGTGATAAATTCAATGGAGGACTTAATGACCGCCTTCGTTATTTAGTCGGCGACGTACTAAGAAGTTTTTTAGACGAACAATTTATAAGGTGTGGCAATCAGGACTACAAGCTAGCTTTTATTAATTCCAGTAAAGTTTCTTGGAACTGTGACGCAATCGAATAAAACAGTTTCTGGTTGTTAAAAAACAAAAATTATTATTGTTGTTTATCTCGTCGGGTTATCGGTTGTCCAAATACCTATGTAAATGAAAGAGTTAACGATATAATAAATAAAAACAACTAAAACTTGTGTAGCATTCCTCTGACACGTTAACATTATTTATATTCTTCTTTTTTTGTGCATTAATGAAGCAGACTTCCGAGTCACTTTCATAATTATATATATTTTCGGCAGAACGGCGAAGTTTCGAAGAAGATTTATATTACACATTTGGCAATAACTTTCCTGTCTTCATGATTTGGGGAAATTATAAGTTAGACGAAGATTCGGAAGTTAGGCTAATGGAAGTTTAGCGGTTTGTAAAGGTTTCGCTGAAGGGAAGCTAAAGCCGAGTGATATGAACGCAATGATTTGCTGCAGCGATAAATCCACGCGGTAGACGGGGACAGACCCGCCCGCGGCCGCCACGATAAGTGTATCCAATTACTAAGATACCCTACACCGATGTTATACCATCGTGATGTATTACACCATAAAGTTAATCGCTAAAAATACTATTAAAACTATGAGTCGTTTTCGATAGTAAGTATACACCTTTATTTACTCAATAATATTTATTTGAACGTCAGCCCATTTTATACGATGAGTATTGAAGATATATGATATGGAAAAAAAAAGAAATCTCAATGCCGGATCGCTATCATAGAATATATTGATTCCTAGGAAGCACTAACCAAAGTCTGGTCTCGGAAACGGAAAGTAATCGAACAATCAGTTTCATTGACCATCCCATCCCTATGCGACGCGACGACATAAAAGGTTAAAAGACTTTCGAACATTCGTACAAGTCGGAAATTTCACCTTGTCCACAATATATGCATATGCAGTTGACCTTTTTCCCATGGTGCGTCTCGTCTCGTTTTACACAAGAAACCGTTGAGCACTTCTACCCGTCGATAATTAATTCTGTCCTGGGCTACTTATGTTACCGACCGAGTAGAAACCGCAGCGCCCTGTAGTGGTCAAAGAACATGTTCGATCGCACTCGTATCAGTCATTTAACTTTGCTCCAATTTTACCGACTACTATTTTCCAATACGACCGCAGAACTTCTTGCTAAGATGAAAATTAATGCGTTAATGGCAGGTAGCGGCCTGGATTCCCTCGTTGAGTAAGTACAGGTCTCGAATGGTGTATTTTTCATTGATAGTAGCTGCGTATCTCGTGTCTAGCCATCAATTTTACAACTGAACACTACGTACAATAATGGCACATAATCAGATCGTAATACCACTCATATCTCATTGTGTGAAACTGTGAATTACGTTACGAACATGCCACCGGTTTTTGACAAGCACATCCATTACTAGGACTGGGCGTCTTGAGATTAAGGTAATGTAACAGGTATAAAGTGGAAACCTTACGAAACCGGAAACACGATGCATGAATATACACAAAACAACCGCAACCCCTTCTCCGTACGATAGTATTAAGTAGGGATTTACTGGTGGTTTTAAAGGGCCCATCGAGATCCGTGCGGTTACCGTCAACGGACACCGCGGAAGGGCTCCGGTATCGAGCACTCATAAATCAAGCAGCACATCGCCCCCGGCAGTCTGCCCTGACCCTGCTGCCTTTGTTTACCCACTAAGTTACTTTACTGATCACCTTCAGATAATAGATGTTTAAGAGCATACAATTTAAACGATATCCTGCTGAATATTTATGTTCGTCCGTATCTACTTCAACTATCGACAAAAAACGACATACCCTTTTAACACATGAATGGATTCAAAGATTTTTTTTGTGAGAACTGACCTCGGCGCGTTTTCGATAATCGACGTCACAATTGATACAATCGCCACGTAAAAGGCCATAATGGGAGTGCGGCGATGCAGCGTCGCGATCGTAATCGACCGAGGCCGGTCGGCCGGTGTGTTGCTCTGGCGTCGTTGGCTGTGTTGTGCGTTTCCAACTTGGTCAGATTGTACTGTTCGCTGAATCGGCCGCGTGCTGATTCAGATCGAGGTCTGCCGGGTCGCTGGGCATCGCAACTCGCTAGTTTGCGATGCTCGCGGATCGATTATCGCGCGTCACGAATTGCTGGCGAATCAGGGTATACACCACACGCAACGATTGTCGCAAGCGTTATTAGTACTACAGAATGTTAGGTCTGTCTATCGAATTTTAATAAAATTATAGTCATTTAATTTGCGGCATACCGTTGTTCAACCCCCAGGGCGATATAATAACATTAACCACTCCGTCGACTTTTCATTAGCAGTAACTTAACTGCTGAGAATACTATAATGAAACATAATTGCGAGTCAGAGCTTTAGATGTTTTCGTCCGAGCAAACCTCGTATTAACTAGCAAACACCAACGCAACTTACTTGTGAGAGAAACCTCATACGATCAAATCAATCAAGCAGATGGGGCACGAACCTCTATGTACAGGCATTATCTTCCCAATAGAGGCGATCACGTAACAATATCCATTAACAATCAATCAGGTCCACTGGATAGCAATTACAGCCCACGGCAAATGCATCTTTATATTTGTATAGAACCTTGCGTCAGATTATATGGCAAGAGAATGAAAGCATAGTGCAATCATAGACTGATGTCATTTCAAATTGCCTGGCCTGAGGAGGTGAATATCGTCGATTATTACAGGGCTTCGATCAGTCCCGTGTGTGTCCGGTATCACTGATACGTCGATTCCCCGAGGGCCAACATATCCGTTTATTGTTGTTCGCAAATAAATGGTTAGTCCATCCATGAGACGCAGAAGTATGGAAGTAATGTTAGCCGTCATGTACGGTGTCAGTTCGGACGGCTCGCCCGGGGGGTTGCGTAACAGCGTAACAATAGTCATTAGCAATCAATCAGGCCGACTCCGGTGGGTGGCTCGGAAGGCTCGGCTCTGAAATTGGCCCTTGCGGTAACGTTGAGAAACGTTGTTTGCCGTGCTATAACGTGATATAGACATATACTTAGTTACATGCTCGTGATCGATTTGGTACTTTCAATTTTGGTCAGCATAAAACTTGAGCGCCAACCGCACACCTCAACGAGATGATGTGATGAACACAGGGTTTTATCGAAATTGTGGGCAAAGGTACGTCGATAGCTGTGGTTGGCGGCACGCGTTCTGAACACGTACGGGCAATTGAAAAGAGCTCCGGTTATTGCGGGAAATTCAGGGGAATCGAGAAGCAATTGATGCTGCCGGCCATACTGCACAATATATTAGACGGGAGTGTCGCTTCTCACGTCACGCCTTTGTGCCGCCTGAGGTGTCAGATGGGATGTGCCGATAACCTGAACGGAATAGCAATTTCGTCTTGAGAATCTGAAAATTTCCTAGAAACTGCCAGTAGTTTAAACGTACTTATTGCCTGGCAGAACATTTCACGGTGGACATAGCGAGTACAGACGTAATTAAAGAGGACATGGCGATATAATGACAACTTTATTATGTTAGGAATCTCCCGGACCTTATGGACTGTGTGGGTTATTAACCTGACGCGTTCATTATAAACGTCCGGTGGTCACGCGTTGCGTATCGAGGTATATGGGATATTGCGACACAAAACTGTACATGTCCACAAGTACATTTACCGTAAAAAAACAACCAGTCGACGCTTAAGAAATATGTCAACTCCCAAAAATGGAGGATCGCGCCGTGGAATTTTAATCGATGTCATGCTTCGAATGTGGCCGAAGACGAAAAAAGGTTTAGTCCCTTGGCGCTTGGAGTACGACACTATCACGCACCAACGAATTCAAAGGATTACCTGTCGAATTTTGATGGTCGAATTAAATAGCTGATTTATTAAATGAAGCGTGTATTGCAAGACTTCTTTATTTGGCGCGACGACGAGCGATTGCCTCACAAGACTTTCTGATTGATTATGTACAATTAATTTGCAGCATTTGACGTGCCGCTTTTTATTGAATACATTCTGCGATTTTCCTCAACATCATTAACAGCATTTATATATTCATGCTGTGTTTTAAAAGGCCCTAAATGGTGTGGTGTTTTTATAGGAGCTTAACAAAAAGTCATGAATGATGTATGGCATGGCATGGTTATCGTTGTAATAGATCCATCCTATTAGTATTGTTTTGTTGGTAGTTTCTTTCGATATAATATCAACAAGAAACAATAGGCCGGTTCAGGCCGTCCGTCGCGCGTCGCTCGTGGGAAGATGCGAGATAACGCCACAATCGTACTTTCATCCGATCACGCATGATTTAAGTGCGAACAACACTACAATGGTAACAAACAGTCATGTATGTCGCTACATTTGTCTTTGATCTTTTTTGATAAATGTGCAATGTTTCTATAATTGCGTTTACCGGTGAAGCAAGTGCTATTGCCAGAATGACATGACACGTTATCCTTACGGTCTACGACGAGGTTGGACAGGTGACACCTGAGATATATCAATGAACATAAATTTAACCCGAGTCTTGCTTGATACAAAAACTAGGCATTAACAAAAATTGCACGTACAAAGCGGGATGTATAAAAAATGTGTTCTACAGCTCAGGTATACACAAGTGCCAAAAACCTTGACACGCCTCAGATTTTATTATTCAAGCTGAACCATTTCAGGGAAGCGAACGCGGCAGCCCCTCAAGTTGGATTACACTCCTACAGTTATAAAAGTCATACAAAGTAGACAAATTCGGTAGGAACACCTACATGACATGGCTGCCGAGTGTTGCCGTCGGAGATATCGCCGGGGTCACCAACAACCCCTCGGCAACGACTAAATTGTGACGAGTCACGCCACTGCACGCTCCGATTTGTCACTGTAAAACGCGTATTACATTGATTTTTGATGGTATAAGGTCGTCTAATGTGATATGATGTAATGCGTTAACTGTTGGTACGCTATTAGGAATATGCGGAGAAGTGAGGAATATGTCGTGAGAAAGGTTTTGTGTATGAAAATTGAAATTCATTGACCCGGGGAAAACTAAAGACGTTATGACTAGAAAGGGAGTTGACTACTGAGATGACAAATAATATAGAGATGTATAAAATATATGCTGCGTGACCCCAAATAAATTGGAATAAGGGTAGAATATGAATTATTGGTATTCGTAAAACACAACAAACTGACGACTGCAGTGACGAAGGTACACAACACTTTGTAATTACAGACTTTTAGAAAAACCGAAATGCAGTGACAGAATCTACAACCTACTTAATAAATATTATAAATAATGATGCCTCATTAGTCAAGTACCGACATGCAGACGAATTGAAAATGTTGTAACAGAAATAAAACTGGAATAAATTGTGAAAGCTGACAAACGTGAGAAACTAACACGGTATCTCCGGTTAACTTAGAAAGAATTTCTGTATTCATATGAATTCCTCGAGTAATCAGTAGCCAACGCTCTGCTTGATTAACATCTAATAAATCACATTAATAGTGCACATCCTTTCCTAACAGCTATTTTTACGAGATAAAACTCTTTAATTGAACAAATTAAACTTTATCAACTACTTTCATATATTATCTCGTACTACGTAAAGAGTGCGATAAATAATCGTTAGTAGTTTAATATCTTAATAAATAAAAAGCAATCGAAAGATCTAGATTAGCATTTAAATGGTTGAAATCATCTAGATAAATTAATTATCTTGGTCATCCTCGGGCATCTGAATGAGCAATTGTCTTTATTTATATGACTGTACCTTTAATCCAGTATTTATTGCCTTGATTTCGAATACAGTCGTATGAAATGTATTTACAATCCTTTTTATTAGTTTATGCTTGCCTACATTAATACGCACGATGCATATTAAAAGCTAAGGCAAGCTTGAAAGACGTGAATGTTTATCTGATTGTGAAGTTAAAACAATTTAAAAAAATATCTTGATGGAGTTTTTTAACCTTGGCAAATGTTATTTTTTCTAGTTTATGGGTAAGGAACTTTTAAAGAAGCTTAATTTGATTGGCTATTGATTAAATCAAACTACTTACAGAAAAATGTCTTCAAATATTGAATCGTCTGATTGGATATTCATATCACATGAGACTCATAATTTCATTAATAATGAAGTCAGGACATTATCGTAACTGTACCTAATGTGTACATGTCTAAACGTCGTTATAACTGGGGCGCACAGAATATTAAAGCTCTATAGAAAATAAAGGATAAGAACCAGAACACAAGGAGAGAGAAATTCAAACAACGAATATCTGAATACGTAATGGAAACTACTATCAACACTGTTTTATGTACCGTTGTTACGCTACAGACTTCTGCCATTAGAGCCTTTTTTCTCTCTCCTTTTCATCCGACATACTGACTCCTTTTATTTTCCTCAATTTGTGAAACTTTTTGCTGATAAACGCTTACTTTTATTAACAAAATTGCTAAACTCAAATATTCCTTCTCCAAATATGAGATGTATTTGGAAACGTAGGATTGAACATAATATCACGTGTGTGCGATCATGAAACATTTCTGCACGTGGTGCATAAAAATAGATATTCTGCGCTTTTACTCTATAAATTTCTCAGCGTGGTTGGTAATGTTGGTATTATTTAGTTCGAGCGTTCATAACAAATATTTTAGTTGCCAGTAAGGAACGATAAATCTAGTTTTAGTGCGAGGTCGATCAGTGCGAAACCGCTACCGGCTGTGGTTTCACTAATGCGTACAATGCGCAGTAACCCGTTTGACCACAAAGCGCCAATGCTATCTAAAAAAAATATACCAGACCTTTTTTCTGTTAATATTAGTCGTCTTTATCGCCCCAGTCAAACAAGGCGCCAATACGGATTTAATTTTATTGGTAAAATATATTTTATGGGTGCTAATTCCACATGGTACAATGAATCGTTTTCCAAAAGAAACAACAATGTTTTAGCTGAATACGTGACTTCAAGTCGAACTTCCGTCTTTGTTACTTGTAAAAATGGTCGAGCAATACATGCCAACAAAGTATTTTTTTTAACTTATTCCCTAAAAATGTCTCAATTTTGCCTCAGCCAATAAAAATCAGACCGCGCTCAGTGTCGTAAAAAACAAGCTCTTGCGTTGTTTCGGGAACGAGGTTGTCGTAACAAAAATTCCAATAAAGTTTTGTGACTATTGAGTATTTATAACAGTGGTCCAGATTTTGTCTACACCCAAAGCTCCAAAATCGTTACTTAGGTAAATGGAACAGCGGTTACTAACCTAGACATAGTGGCTCGACCTGAACGGCGCGTATCATCACATTACTCACCTACATTGACATTTACGAGCGTGTTTTGATTCTGACCATATAAAAAATTCAGACCGCTATTTTTCAAACGAAAGAGCCGCTATGTACATATACATAAAATTATCTATTCAAAAACATAGAAAATATAGTTACTCATTGACACAACAGCGATAAGATTGTGTGTGCTCACTTTATTGGTATTACGAAAAGCTTTCATTACACGCACAGTTCAATATACGGATGAAATCACCACGAGACGGAGCGTTCGATACTCGTCCCAAAATTCATTATGTTTAGGGTTTGATTTTCCGTTATCTAACTGTAGGCATTGAACTGTTACGTAACGTATATGATATCACGTTGCGGGGTAAACGATCCGACCTTCCACACGCATCGGTGGACTTTCCCGCAACACGACTACATTATGTACTTATGTTTATAACAAACGCTCACTATCTACAATATCATAGATAGCTTTTGCTCGTATGCCACAAGTATCACTTTTTATTACTGTGTACACTACTACAGTTGTATGATAATTTTATACTGTAGTGTTATTGCTAATGTTTACTTGTTATTTCGTGGATAACCATAAATCGTTTTTCCTATTGACGACTAGAAAACCAGTAAAATAAAAATAAATGTGAAAATAGAAAAGATAACCTTTCTAGTTGAATATCTTGCAGGGGGCAAGCTAAGAATTTATCAATTTAAAAAACGGGATACGTAATTTGATTGCAGTTACGCTAATGAAATTAAAATCGAAGAAGGAAATCTTGTCCATAAATAAGGATATGTGTTCGACGGTAAGTAACTTTCCCTAAACGTCGTATTATAGGAAGGTACGACTCTTAACATAGCGATACATAATTTTCTGTTAGAGATAACTTGCACGCAGGTTCCTCTGCTAAGGCATTTCATTATAATTCGAATAATTCCAGACGATGCGTTATTAAATATACATGGAAGCAATTGGATGCAAAGTTTATTATACGTCAAGTCATGCGTTTATAGGTCGCACACGCAACGCTGAAGGCAATTCAATTAAAACATCTTATTCACTTGTCATAATCCAGAAAGTCGTCAAAGTAAGTTGTTGATGGAGCCATTCAGCGGAATGTCAAATTGGCTACTGATATTTTATATACAAACATTTTATTTACTCTTACGAAAGCTATCAACGCGAGCACTTTCAAGATTTTTTCTATTTGTCCACCGTATACACGATTACACGGTGTCCTATCAAAATTTGATTGTTTCTGTTTCATTAAACTTTTTATCAAAAGTGAGTACTTTATAGCAATGAAAGTTCAGTGCATTCATCATATCTCAGTCTGAGGAGTAATTCCCGTAATTTTAAGAACGCTCACAGTCTGATCTCAGTCTCAATCTGGTAAAAATACCTTTAATTTCCTTACATTTATGACAAGTTTCTGACATTGATTGTCTCTAAGGTGAGACTGCGACTAGATTTTAAACGTTTTTAATTACCTGAAGTGGTCTTCAGAACTTTAATTGCGTTTCGGTCTTTATTTGCGAAAAACATATATAATCTTGAAATAGTCCTTTTAGAAATTCATGGCCTTTCTCTATTTTTAAGTGAAACGTTCTAAACTTTCTACAAACCGTTCCCAAATAGAAATCACGCGTCCTCGGCGCCCCACGTGCTGGGTATCTCTCCTGCAAAGTCACGTGTCCTCAATTAGGAACCAAGAGCCAAACCGCATCTATTCCTGTACTCAGCTCATCTTTTTCAATTTGTTACTTGTTGGATAATGACGTCCTCTTGATACATAATTATTCAATCAAATGTTTCGTCGCGACGTTGATTTATTTTATTATGTGCAATGTAACAATGAACATAATTGCTTTTGGAATGTATTATTAGGATGTTTAATTCATGTAATGGTAATAAGACGTAGTGTATTTTCCATAGATGCATCGCTAGTTTATCTATACGTGCACTCGTGTAGTGCTCTTGGCAATCAATCAGTTACTGTTGAAAGCCTGAAGCTAAGTAGATTACCATAATGGTATACTCTGTTTATTCCGTTAATGAAATAAGTGACGTATCTGCTATGAACCACATCAACGATATTATATCATTCAATATAGGGCGTGTTGTATCTATGAGAATCCCGCATCAAAAATCTCAAATGACCTGAAACACTTAACGTCTCAAGGCCAATCGTTTTTAAAGTGCTTTATCAGGCACTTACGTCCCTGTAACGTATGAAAGCCGCGCTCGATCAAATAAGGAAGAAGATAACGGTGACCTCACGGCATCTTTAATCGGTGTTGTGTCTTACGATGATAGCGACGTAATCTCGGAACGGTTTCATAAAGCTCCGGTCTTATCTGTCCTTGCCTTCAGACTGTTTGATATTCGTTTTAGTAAGTAAAGCCTTGATAAAATTCTCCTTTAAATAACACCGACGTAGAAATACTTGCGGTTCTTTCTTTTTCTAATTAACTTTTTAGTATTTCGAAATGGAAATATCATTAGCCGACTGTTATTGTCCTGGAAGTTAAAAAATATACTCAATACTCAATATATTTATTTGCATTCCACAATGTGAACTTAGGTGGTAGGTACAGACGCCAGCACATCAAGCTACTACAATCTGTCAAATTTCTTTAATAGATTTTCAACTTTTTTACTAAAGCATTAAGGTTCAAGGTTGATTGGGAAAATTTGACAGTTTCGGGTAGCTTGACCTGCTGGCGTCTGTACATTATAAAATATACATAATGTGAGATCATTGTGGACCCTGTCGGGCATAGCAAGATAGGATAGAGGAAGAGGGCTATTATTATATGAAAAAGTATAATATTAATAATATCCCTGGACATTTTACACAGCGCCATCTAGTCCCAAGCTAAGCAACCTAATGCTTGTGTTATGGTAACAAGATGGCTGATAAACTACTTATATACATTTTTTTTTTTTTTTTGTAAATACATACATATTATAGATAGAAAAACACCCAGACTCGGAACAAATACATGTAGGTCATACAAATATTTGTTCCGTGCGGGAATCGAACCCGCGACACGCAGCGCAGCAGTCAATCGCTTAACCACTGCGCCAACCGTGCCGTCAATGTTTTTACTACTACTCACTTCAACTTTATTATTTTTGGTATTCATTTTATTTATCTAGAAAGCTAAACGAATTCTAAAGTTTGTCTTGGTCAGTAGACTAAAAACTAACAGAAATCATAGAACACAATTTACATTTCAGATTCAACAAAACTAAACCACTCAACATTCAAATTGAGCATAGATTTCGTTTACTTTTGCCCCAAAAAAACTTCGACTGAAAAACTGATCAAAAGAGATCGGACATGGAAATAAAGCTACGAAATGAATATTTGATAGTAAGTAGTATAGCAGTCTTTGTATCGACATTATTTTTGTAGGTGGTGATAGATTTGGAAAGCTCATTAACTGATCGCATCGAGGTGACGCAGATGCAGCGATCCCGGAGGCATCTGCAGTTGCGCGCACGCGAGACAGAATCAATCGCGTTGAGAGAGCAGCTGAACAACTTTCTCACCGCTCGCGTATCGACGCGAGACCGGTGCGTACGAGTATGGTTGACGACGCATGACGCAAACTAACAGCGTTTGCGTCTCAGAGATGCGTTCCAAAGGACCAAACAAGAGTAGGAGCCGAGGATCTCAAAGAACCAAGATCTTTTAAAAGGTTTTTTTTTATATCTTGATTCAGGTCACTGCCCTGAATGTAATCTAAATTCATCTGAAAGTAGTGCTCTAGCAGTGGATTCCGATAGGTTAAGTTGATGATGATCTAATAATGTCAAACAAATCACGAACAACATATATTTTTTTAGAAAAGTATTGGCAAGGTATAGAGGCTTTCTCACGGAGAGAAGCGTTATAAATAAACATATTTATAACAGTTTGTTCTTTTATATATACCTAGTGGTTCAATAGAAGCTTGAAGGTTTCAAAATAAAACCAGTAGTGAAATTCGTTCTTGATTACACTTCCCTTTAATAAAAAAAAATGTTAAACGGTTTACAGTTCATCGCAATGAAGCGAAAAAAGTCGTGTTTCCTATTCATTGGCTCTCACGATTCACATTCATCAAGTGATCAAAGTGAATTGAGGACCCTTTGATGTGTATACTGTGCCGTTTTTTATGGACTTTATTTATAGTAATTGAGGCAAGCTCTCATTTAGAGCGGAGAGAAATATCGATGACTCAGTGATCAATACCCGAGAACTCGGAAAAATAAGTAATTGGATGTTAGCGTTAATTAAGAATTGAATACTATTCGCTCCTCGCTTGGCACACACAAGCTAAGTGCAAGAACATCGGGAAACGCAACACTATATCGGCTTTCTCTTGCGACTCGAACAGCTTTATCGGCTCGCGCCCATAGAAAACTGCCAGGAGAAAATTATGAAATCACACCATCGAGCCTCGCCGAGCACCGCGCCCGTCGCAGACTTACACAAATGAAACTTTATTTGCTACGCCCGCTTTATATTGTAACGGTTTACTTTCATATATTTATAGCGATATTATTCGCTTCTTCCTTAGCGTGGGCTTGTAGAGATAAACTTTCATGAGCATGCAGATACATCTCGCGATTCGAGGAAGTGATCATACCAAAACGAACAAGGCAGAAATTGTTATTACAGTGTGGTGGAATTTAATTATTTCTTAATTAAAACCCACGGAGCTTTATAATACAAAGAAAATATGAACAAAGATTAAATAGAATGCATCTTAAATTTAAATAACGACGAATTCATTGTAGGTACAGTCAACAGCAAAAGTAGATGATCAAAATCAGAAATTCAATCCTAATGTACGGAGTTCGCAGCTAAATGGCAGCTGTACTAGTGGTAAATATTTGGTCTAATTTACAATCACATCTTTTTGAATCACTTCGACGCCACACAGTTCTGACGCGAACTCCGTTCATCAGTATTGAATTTCTGATTTTGATCATCTACTTTTGCTGTTGACTGTACATCGGGTTTGTAAAAGGCAGGTTGAATGTACTGTTAATCAATGTTTAAAGATACAACTACAGAAGCTGAGATAAAAGTAGGTTCAACGATTTATCGCTTGTTTGTTATTAGGCTTATTTTCTTAGACATAATAAATATTTTATCTTAACAAAGACAGACAAACAGATCAAATGAGAACACTCAGAAATATTGTTGTTGTTGTGAGAGAGAACTATCCGAATAAATCAAAAATTACGATCAACTTGTAACGTTTCGAAATAAAACGACACACGAAGGAATGGTAATGGAAATCAGCGTGTAATTCTCTATAATCCGTACACAATGGTAAAGATGATTTGTTATTAAAACCGGACCGAGTTGGATGCGACGAGACCGCATGACGTTCAGCCCTGAATACTTCATTAGATGACTAAACGGAATCGTTAATAAACGGCAGAGAGGTGCAATATATAATCAGACACAATACATTTGCACATCATCCAGGGATCTTATTTGACTTGACGGTCATCCACAATTTGCTCTATAATTATTTGGAGCAATCGGTTCCTTTCATTTTTATTGGAACTCGATATAATGTGTATTCTATTAAAGATATATCAGTGAGTACATTATGTAAATAGGTAAAAAGATTGCGGCGCGTTTTGATATTATTACTGTGAAAAATGTGTGCTTTTTTTAAATACTGGTATTCAGCTGCATCCGGTTAGACTGGAAGCCAACCCCAACATAGATGGGAAAAGGCTAGGCAGATGATGATGAAAAAAATTAATTTAACATCACCTAATACTTCATAACAGTCAACAAAATAAAGTATTTTATTCAATTACACACAGCTTAAACGAGCCAGCCTTCCGAACTCGCGCGTTACGTGGAACCAAAATGGATTTTAATTTTCACCGTAACATAAATCATTGAACATTTAACATTAATCGCGTGAAGACATGTGATTTAACACTGCGCCGATACAAATCGTACGTACGGTCATAAGAAAAAATGTCTTTTTTATACCACACATAACGATGATTTGCACGATCCTCAGGCAGTACGTCGACCCAACAGCAGCATCCACTACATCTTTGAAATTAAATTGTTCATGGGATCGGTCGTTTGTCTTCAAATATGTCTCGGCGTGTGAACAAATGAGTTTCGCTCATTGTTTCTTTTTTGTGCTAAAAAGGTTCATTAGCACTGTGCAAAAACAAAAGCATTGAAATCATCTTCAATTTTGTTCATGCTTTAGACTTGATTCATTTTCAACTCCCCGAATACTTGCTATAAAACGACTGGATGTAGTTACTTGTGAATCTTGTGCTCCGGAAGTCCTACGAAGCAAAATGCTTGAACATTCCGATCTACTATTTCTCCGTGTTTCGAAAGTGTAGTGAATTAAATCGTAATTACGAGTAGATACAGAAGGCAGAGTACTTCCTCCGGAGCTTGAAATAAGGTTTGATAAATTATTTCGTTTGACATTTAATTTGAGCTTTTGTTGTTAATAAAATTAATGATACCGCCCGAGATACTGACCATCCTACAAAGGAACAGGACATAACATATATTTTTTACTAACTCGTTTATGAAGAATAATAATGAACATAAACAAATTACTGGCTATAAATCATTCACTATCGCCAGTAACATAAAGGCGTCGATCTCCTTTCCCATGAGAACGATATTTTCTATAGAAAACTGACTTCCTGACAGTTTTCTACATAGTGCAGATCGAATCTGCTCAAGCAAATAATATTTATCCGGTGCGGTGCGGTAAGGCGTCATATCTCGCCGGGTGGCGAGTGAAAGCCGCGTGAAACTTCCGAACGGAAGTCAACCGGCTTTCTACCCCGCCTCCTGTCACAAGCGAAGAAAACTAACCCTGTGCAACTACGTGCCGCATAGATAGGGCGTTGACAGCTATGCGGTTTACGATCCCATTTAAGTGTAAAATGTAATACAACACTAAACTTTCTACGGTACAATGTTGCGAAAAGTTTAGGAACTGGTTCGTATAGTTAATATAGGACTGCTGAATCTTCTGCGCTAACTTCCTGAATATATTAGCATTGGATTATATCTTCGACAGCACTATTTCGTGATGGGTAAACAGAAACCAGCTGTCATATTTAAATTAACTCATCCTTCAAAACAGCAAACATATTGACAGCGCCTATCTATACTCATTACATTCAGTACACTTGAGTCAATATTTTCACATTTAAATAATGCATTTTCATAATACTTGACGGAAACTTGGTGGACCTACCTAAAATATTGATGGTTTTGCATACAATTTTAAATAACGTGGACACTGCAACAGAATTCTTACTAATTGCCATATTACGAGAATATACGGAAACTGACTGCAAGTCTAACGCATATTTAATAGCTGCCAACAGAACACTGATTATAATTCGGGCCCGAGCTTCTCATCCAGTAACGAAGAGTGTTCGAGGACGTCAATTATTTCTAGCATATTTCAGAATTGGCAGTGATGTAGTTCCAATTTAATTTGTTTTGCAAATCAATCACTTTACATGTAGGACCTCTAGAAATATTGATGACACTACTCTTCCATCGTTCATGGGAAAATGGAGCAGGCTCTGCGACATTATCCACTATGTTTTTGGTTAAATTGGAATTGAATGTCACAAGTTCAATCATTACAAATTTCAGTCAAACAATACGGTTAAAACTAAAATCAATGAATTTAACAAAGTCAAAAATAGTACTTATAGAAAACATTTTTACGAATCCATCGTTCAAAATCCAAACTCGTGCGCAGGCGCAGACCCTAATAGAAAATAAAGCCATAACATAACATTACAGGCCATAAAGCATTCGCAAATCTCTTACACGACAAGGCAACAGCGCAGAACCAACCATCGTATGTTCCACGGCTATTACGCGTAACATTGTCTACAATTGACTACATGGTGTTATGTTTACCTTACATTGTCGAGACTATAATAAATACAAGTGGCGATTTCTATAGCCAAGCGAGGCAAGGTCATGCGCCACGTGCGATCGCCCATTGTATTATGTGAACAGAGTTGCTTGATTTAAATTATTCTACACTCCTCCATGTGTGTTTGATGTCGACATAAATAATTTCCTTTACAATGGCCTTTGAGATAATTATTTGGTCATGTGAATATGTAATGATAAAGTGGTCTAGCAATTTGTTTGCGAAAGGAAATGTTGTATTTGATTGAACGTCCGTGAACTTTTTTGTAGTCTGTATAATTGCTTGATTTTTGGGTTTTGCAATTTTAATCGTAAGACATTTAGTTAAGGGCAGTAGACCGACCACTTCAATGATGTAAAAGAGAATTAAAATTGCATATTCCTGTCCCGTATTTCAACATTTGCAACCAAATATTCCAAGTAGAACTAAGCGAAATTCCTCCAAAATTCTCAAAAAGGTCAGAGAGCGGAACCTAAGTTGGCAATAAATATGACTATATCCGCAGTAGCTTCACATAATACAAGTATTACAAAGCTGTGCCTTGTCGCAAGTGTCGCAACTGGCAATAAAGCCGTAATAATGTCCGCAGAAACAGTAATGCGTGGTAATAACGCGTGATATGTGAAGTTGAGTAAACAAATAACTGAATGTACGGTAGCACACCGAGATTTACGAGATCAACTGAAGTTGTGCTCCCGATTCGCGGATTACGAGAAGCGTGAACAATCTGCATTGGATATAGTTCAAAGCATCGGATTGCTAGCTCATTCTTGGATAGTTCTGCGTATTGTAGAGTTGGCAAGTGATGACTGTTCATTTTGTAAATTGCCACTATCAATATAAAATAAGTTAATTGATACCTCAGTGGCAACCAGAAATCGATGAATCAGATAAATTAAATCGTCAGAAAAACTTTTCCGCTCTTAAAAATCCAACATAATATCAGTAGGTATAAGAATTACTGTGGACACGATCATGCCATCAAATATCAAAAAAAACCTAGAAACTGTGTTCATACTTCAAAAACTGCAATTTAATACTTGCAAAAAATTTAACTTTAATAATTTTCATAACAAGCGTTAAAGACTATGATTGACAGCGTCTCGAGGATAAATAGAGGTTAAATTTTAAATAACTAAAGGCTGGACAAGAATATATGAAGCAAGACGGCAGTGACACCTGATTAATATGTCCATCTTGAAACAAAAACACTTCCAGTGCGAGCGTACTGAATTATATCTACATTATCCACCACGTATTGCGTTGGATGTTGTTGCCAAATAGATTACCCAAAAAAAGAGGCGTATAATGTATTGTTCTAAGAATTATCCACAATAGACACATGGACAATATAACATATCACATTATTACTGTGCAACAAACACGTGTTACGAATGTAATTTTTGCAGTTCCATAAAAGAGCAATAACCATAAAAAAGTTAAACATTCGTGACATTGGCCAAGACGACGTCCTTGTGAACGTTCTATATACTATTGAAATATACAGAAAATGGTTCCACATTAAATGTACAATGTTTTGGTGACACATCGCAAACAATATACATAATATCGGTCGAACGAGAAGACAGACAAAATTTGCATGAAATATTGGATCTGTTGGATAAACAATACAAAAAACTGTTGTTTCGAATTATCCTTATTAACATGGCTAAATATTTCCTAATTATATTATCCTTCACTACGGTGCTAGAGGACAATACGAATATTTTAGAATAAAAAGGTTTGAAGAGTCACCTGTCTCAACTTTTGCCGCGATAGTATCAAAACTTGACAATATAATATCTATGCATACATATCTACAGGACAACTTTCTTTTTCTTTTCAGTTACAAGTGATGAATACTTTAAAATAAAAAGGTTTCAAGAGTCAGAAGCCTGAAAACTATCTCAAGGTTAGCTCATTGCTCCGATAGTTTTGAAACTTTATAATATCTATGCACACATATCTACAAGACAGCTTTCTATTCATTCAAATCTACAACTGGTTAGAAGTTAGCATCCAGTTAAAAGTGATTACCTAATGAATCTATGACGACGCTAGTTTGTGTTTTGTTAACAATTCGCACCCAAACCGTGTCCGTTGCAAACGAGAGCACAATGCTACATGCGTAACCGACTACCAGCTGCTGTACCACAATAGAGAGTTGCTTTGAAGAGTTACGCAAACACCTCCAGTTTGTTTACAAACTATGTTTTGAGTTTTCTACCGCCAGCCTCTAAACTATCGATAGTTTCCTTATTGTGTTGTTCGTAAGTATGATTGAAGTAAATCAAGCCTTTGTAACGTAACGCGGTCGACTTTTTTACTTTTCCTGCACATTGTTGCGTCGAACCTTGTATAACGTAAATAATGTCACTTGAATGAAACATATCTGTGGAGTCTGGTAAATAGAATGATAATTACAAAAATCAGATTTTACACTAAGAGCATTAGAAAATTTTAATAATCCTGTAAGTATATCGGAATAGTTGCGTTTGTTGATCAAACTGTTACATGTAGGTACTTATAGCAGCAGGAGACATACCAAGAAAAGATCAAAAACAAGTTTAAAAAAAATTGAGTATGGGTGATGTAAAAACAGAAAATTGGACTTATCGTGTATATATCAAACACCACAGATTATATTCAAATAATTCAGAATATTACGCCGCGGTTTGATAAAAAGCAATATATTGATACGATAGGAAATATTGACCGTTCAAGTACACGTGTATAACTAACTACTATGTCGAAACACATTTCAAATTGAAATAAAACAACCACTATTACATCAGGACATGGTAATTTATTGTACAAAAATAGTGTGCGAGCGTGAACTCATGCCTCACAACATACACAAACAAATATTAAACCTAGGTTTTTTTTTATGTATAAAATGCATTCACTCAGTATGTTAGACATAGCCTATTTTTGTTTATAATATAGTGAGGTGTATCGTTGAGTTTTACAACCACGTTTGCCACGCCCCATATAAATCCCAACACAACAACAGACTCATGGGCGGATTTGTTTTCGATATACATGTCCATCGACGAGGAAATTACAACACATTTAATATTAGACGTAATAATAATTTCGGCTATCTAATCCGATAAAATATTGTTTATAGTCAAGGCAACATGAGTAGACGTATCGTCACGTAATAAAGAAGCTAATGCCCCCTTCCTTTTCGATAAAAAGTTTACATTAAATGAAGGAGGCCAAACTTCATAGTGATCGGGTATTATTGCATATTGCACAAATAATGAAGACACCGATAAATAACCTTATCGGGGGGTTTGCGCTAACACGCATTAAACTGAATGTAAAGAAGACAAGGCGGTGTTATAACTCCTCGTCTTCGCCCGAGTCTGTCGTAGAGATAAAAAAAAGTGAAGCAAAAACCAATTTATCATGTCGTCCCACGCACGCGCCGAGCAATATAAGCAAACACACATAAAAATAAAAACGTAAAACATAGAAACAGCCCGTAGAGTGTAAAACCCAACGATAGAGACTGCGAACAACTGTACAGTCCATGAATAACTTAGTTATATTCACATTATCTACATTATTATGGAACTTTATCTGGCATCACTTACTCCGCTGGACCCTCGCATAAACATAAAGACAGACAGACATACGGAAAAGGGAGATTTTAATTCGCCGTTTAGCAATGGATTTTACGATACTTTTTACAACTTACATATTATATGATAATACTATCACGTTGTTAATTTATTTTATTACGGATAATAAAATGTCCAGTTACTTAGATGTGGACCTTGACAATCTCGTGCCGTATATAAAATACCTATTGGTAACTGAAGCACTGTCGCAAAACAATCCTTTTAGAATTATTTGACTAACTTAGAGCACTGATTTTTTGTGAGAGAAACGTACTGATTATTTTATACAGTCTGTTTTTTTTTGCATATCTCGTAAAAACATCTTATATTCTTAAAAGGCCCCTTCTGTACACAGTTTTAACAAATACAGATAACAAACTGGTATAAAAAGTAACACGGCATTTTATCTACAGCGCACCTGTTATGTAACTATGAGGAACGTAGAAACGCGATATTAACACACTTAGTAAGTTAAGTCACGTAACTGCAGGAAATCATAGTAATTTCAACACTAACAAAGATTTGCGATCGCGGCGATGAAACGTGATGTAAAGTGCAAATAATGATAAAGATGATGAGCAGTGTTGACGATAATGACTTCAATGACTATGATAATGATACTTTCGTGAATTGTATGCTTGGACGTGATGGATGCAATGGTCAAACGTGCTCATCGCTTACGATATTATAATAACTATAGCTTGATAGTTCATTCGTGACGAATGCTTGTTTTATAAAGTTTTTAATTAGAAATACTGATAAGAACATTGGGATCGATAGATAAGCGCTCGGCATTACCTGTAGGTTTTGAGTTCGTTTTTGTTTAGTAACTGAATATTCATGTAAAACATAATAGTCGGAGAGAGCCAAGAGTTAGTTGAAATGAAAAAAGTCATTAGTCGTATAAACCGGTGTGCGCGCACGAGGCGCCACCCGGAACGGCGCGCGCGGTGAAAACCGCGGGAAACCGCAATAGTGAGCGCGCAGCCGCAGCGCGAGAACCGTGTCAGTAGTGTGAAACGCTAATTGCACACGGCGAGTTATGGCGCGCCCGGCCCGTAACATCGCTGCAGCCGCTCGTTTCACTAAATTGCAATTGATTTATAATATATCATACATTGCGATCTTGACTCTACGTGCACAACTACGACAGAAACATTTCTGAACCACGTTCAGTTACTAACTGTATGCAAATCCAGCGATCATACATTAACTGCTTGACATCGCCGCCTACTCACAACTAGTACTTTCAATAACTCATCCGTTATAATTTGAAATAAACTTTCTACGTTGATGAACACATCTAACTTTTCCGCCTAACAACAACATTATGATAAACGGCGAATAAATAAACCTCATTTATCCAGATAAAGTCCCCCGTCAGTTTCCTACGCTATTGTTATCAATAAATTAATTATAGAATCTACAGGAAACCGATTCGGAGATCTTAATTTTTAGTGGGCCTTGGTGAGACGCTCCGTGCATGCCTCGCTGAGACAATTTGAGTCCAGCTCAAATGGCGAGCGTAGAGCCACCTGGACTGCTCGACAACACTGAAGTTCCACTTAACATATCGCGCTACTCGAACACGAGTACCTCAGGCAGTAACTAAGGCTAAATCACAAATGTTGCGCGAGGGCTCGCCGGCTACGAATGCCGATGAGCACCCCGTATCAGACACATCCTCACTGTTTTTGCCATCTTGTTTAACACTAGATTCGACTCTGTTGTTATTATTCACGGCACTATTCACTTTTAGATCTTTGCTCGCGATACATCTGTTCACAGCACTTTCACTTTTATCGACGAAGAAGGAGCGACGGTCGGAGTTCGTAGCCGGGGGCGAGGTCGAAAACAACTTGATTTCCAGGTCACGGTGGCCGTTCATCGAGGTGACAATCTCAGAGGATATGTCTAGAGCAAGGGGAGAGCGAGGTTCCGGCGAGCTAGCCCTTCTCGTTGGTGGGAACAATGAGTAAAGATTAGGGGCGGAATATGTTTCGCCGGTGTTAATCTCTCGTCGTTCCGGAACCCTCGATGAAGGATCGCTCCAGCTGCGTCGCAACGTCGTGTCTGCTCCCCTTTTGCCAAGAGGTCCAACCACTTTCATAGACTCTTCCAATTTAGTAGGCGCGAAATCACCACAAGAATTCTCGTCGAGCAAATCTGCGATAGAATCGGCATCCCAGATTTGACCCACAGGGTCACAGAGACGACACTGACACGAACTAACCGCGGACTCCGCAGGTGAAGCGGCCTCGGCTAAACCGAATCGGGTCGCTTCTAACGCTTCCCCTAACGCTGAAACTCGATACGTTTCCTTCACTGGTTCGGGGTACTCTAACACTTTTACATCCAAACGATAAGGCAAAGACATTTCTCGACAATAAGTATCTTCATATATGCCGTGTGACGAAGTTAAGCCTGAAACCGCACAATGATCGACATCACCGAGATCCAAAGCACCCGTTGTTAAATCGTGCGGTACGATATTATTAGGTTTTCTATCCTTTTTGCGTCGTTTCCGCGGTTTGATAATCCTTGGCAACATAGTCTCTGAGTTGGTCGAGCCGGAACTTTCATCGCTCGCGACACTGACCGCATCCGTGTTGTTGTTACGTCCGCCTCGCGTGGATCGCGCTTGCTGTTGGTTGCGCGGCCTGTTTCCCTCGGGTGCATCACACTGGTCTCGAGTGACGTGCTCCGTTTGTGCGAGCGGCCGATGGTTGCGCTGCTCCGGTGCCGTGCTATACTTTCGTCGGTCGTGCCTATTTTGTATGATGAGGGGTGCTCCTTGTGCATGCATAGCTAGCTTGGATACTGGTGTGTTCCGGGACTGTGGTGGTGCACGTCCCGCCATTGATATGAGGGGGGCGCCGAGCCAAGCATTCGGGTGCGGAACGCCATAGGGCGGATAGTAGGGCGGCGGGAAACCCGGTGCGGTGGTGGCATACTGAGGGCGAGCGGGTTCGCGGCGCCCTAGGGCGGCGCGCTCGCCCGGACTCATCACGCTTAAAGGGGTGTTTAACCCATATTCGTGAAAGTACGTTTCACTGTCACGGTAAAAGTCCGAGTTGCAACGCGATGTCGTAATCGTACACTAACATCTGAGGCGAGTAGCGAAATGCGCGCGTCCTATCGCCGCGACAGTCGGCAGAAGACTGGAGTGAATGAGCGCGGTGCGAGCCGGCGGCGGCCGCGAGTGTCGAGTGGGAGCGCCTCTGACTCGCCGCGCCACGCGACTATCGTGGCGTCGATGCACCGGAAAACTTTACAACCCTAATCGCTTTACAATTAAACCGCTCGACATTGTTTACTTTCCCTGTGGTATACAGAAAAAAAAAAAACAACTTTTGTAATTGTTCATTTAAGTGGTAACGAAGCAGATAAAACCACAGCAGCTCCGTTTAATTGGTGGCTGTACTTTTTATTGTGTTTGTATTTTTGTATTGCACGTGCTAAAAGGAGACCATTTTCATGAACGTTATACTTTTAAATACTTAACAGTTTTTATAGCCTGTTGACATTAAAGTAAATCAAGATTATGTAATAAAATAAATCTTTGTAAACGCACTTACCGCTTTCCCCGGACACTATAGGGTGCTGCGTGAACTTACCTGTTACAACAAAATAGCGAATATTAAAGTGGTCACACATAAGGAACTTAAGGGAGTCTTAAAAGTGACATTATAACTTTTATGCTTTAACTAACAAACAACGTTAATAAAATGCATTTATTGGGCTGTAAATTGTTTTGGAACCTGCTCTACCTGAATGGGTGTTTAATGGCACACTTTCTTGCCAGGGGTGTCGAATAAAAATAAATTGAACAAGCTTAAAAAGTAATAAAAGACTGACATATTCAGAAAATAACTTTTGATTTTTAAGCACCGCCATTGCTATACAATTTGTGACGTAAACAGGAAGATTTCGTAAAACAGAATAACTAAAAAAGCTAAAAAATGTAATTACGTCACTTTATGAAAATGTAAATTATTTAAAAAATGCATTTAATTGCCCGTGACATTGGAAAAACTATTCATTAGCCTAATTTTGCTAAAAATTGCCAAATGAATTTCGTAAGTCTAGCTAGAATCATTACAGGAATTCCAAACGAAAACATGAATTTATTAAAGTACAAAAATGATACATGTTATCTATCATAGGCTTTCTGTGGCACCTTACACAAAAGGTACTGTGACTGTCGCAAACACAATCTTTTCAGTTAAAATAAAAGAGTGTTTGGACAATACGTTCTGTATTTTGTATTTACCTTTTTATTATGAGTGTTTTATGAACTTTTATCAATGGAAAATTGTAAATGGCCTTCCATTTCATATAGTTTAAGAACACTGTATACTTAATTAAGCTGTAGGTATTCCCGAATAGAATAGAGAAAGAAAAAAAAAACGAAATGCTGAAACTTTCGCCTCCTGATTTTTTTAAAGCTAATTTCAGATAATCCAAAACGAACCCTCACAAGCATCAAAAATAGGTATTACCCAAGTTCTTTATTAGTATATTCGTCAAGCCCGTGATGTGTTCGTTGACTTCTTAAAAACTTTTGTATCGGTGGGACGGTGAAAGTGAACTTCAGGAATCAAACTTCAAATCTGCCATTTATAACAACCCTTTATCCTCGATCTTGAACCACCCATATTTTAATTTCACATTATTCATTGAATACTAGACAAGCGTCAATAAAAGGTAAAACGCAATCATCTCGGGGACGAGCTGGTACACATTTGTACCGTTTGTGGTACACAAAATGTGTACCAGCTCTAAATGTGTACCAGGTCTAAAGAATTGAGCATTTACTTCAATTAAACCAATTACAACCACTTTTGAATTGTCCATGGAGTTGGACAAAGATGAAGTTAGTTGCCCATACCAAAGCGTAGTAGCGTTGGAGGACACCTTTTGAATAAAAAAATATCCGAAGGTATTTCCCAAGTTCATTGTTAATATTCGTCGTGTCCCGTGACGTGTCCGTCGACCTCTGAACAAGGTTTGTATCGGAGGGACGGTGAAAGTGAACTTCATGAGTCAGACCTCTCTCTCGATAAACGTCAGCTTTGTGAATATTATCGTACGTACGTCTTTCCATTTAACTTGTGTAGGTAGGTACTATTGTGTGCTTAAGTGATTGTTTTGGAGATGAGGATTGAGTTTTTGTTTTGATTGTAGTAAGTAAATGTTTTTGATAAATGTTGTTTCTTTTTTTCGTTATTACAGAAGAATATTTTAGATATTTTTGTTTATACTGAAACAGAGCTACTTAATGGTACTTTTAATTAATCAATTTATAAATCATATTCTTTATTGTGGATCATACGTAAGCACAAAAACAGGTGTTGTTACGACATACTGATCAGCTATGTCACGCCTTATAGACTTACAATAACAATTATTATCTTTAAAGAAAATTGGTAGTGACTCACTCACTAGTCACTACCAATATTTTTTCCATATTTCACTCTCCGGTCACTAATACTTCTGCCAAAAGTCGTAATTACCTTAATTAACCAATTGAAAAGGAGCAACCTTTCCGAAGTAGCCTTTTCCAAACTGCAAGTAGCCGATACTCCAACTAAGTTGAACATTTTTTTTTTCCATTTATCTACCTACTTGGTAGAGGTTTTTTAACCCAAAATAACATTGTCATTTGTATTTAAGTACCTACCATAGCGCAGCCTCACATTTTATTCATTTTCAAATACTACAAATAGGTTCTCCTCAACCCCGAAACTACCACAAAAACTAAAATTCAAATGACCAAACTCAATCAGAACAAAACTCATTAAAACCATTCATATTCACTCTTAGCACGCGACAGTACAGTACCATATGCAGATACGTATACTAAGTTCATTTAGCATATTCATATTATAACAACAACGACTTTCATCGAGTCGAGGCGAATTATGAAAGTTAGGTGAATCTGATGCGTACACGGTACGTCGTGTCATTATCGTAAATAATTGTTTAATCTATATATGTACTAATAAAAAAGCTGAAGAGTTGTTTTGTTTTTTGTTTGTTTGAACGCGCTAATCTCCGGAACTACCAGTCGGATTTGAAAAATGATTTTGAAATTTGATAGCCCAACTTTTCAGGAAGGCTATTTAATATATTTAACATGCTAGGTCCCTTAGGAACCGAGAAAATACTACAGAACGCTAAGCGAACACGAAGTAATAGCGCTATCTGTATATTTTTATCTGTATCTTCAGAGTTAGTAAAAGCGTATAGGAATGGATTTGTTACTGTTAGCATGATAATGTGCTTCGCAGTGGCGTGCATTGCATAAAGGCATATAAGCAGTGCCTACCTCGATAAATTACCATAAGTCTGTCAATTAAATTTTGGTGTATGTGCCCCACAATTTAGAAACTCACTAAATTATCATACCTAACAAAAAACCAAATCTTCATAGAAACGCGCAGCAGTAGGCAGTCGCCAGACGGCCTACTCGGCTCCCGTACTATTCGCACGTTGTCATTGGTCTTTACTCGTTCAAGTAATACAAAGAAATTAAATTCCTGCCTACCTATTCTGTAAACCAATGCACGCCACTGGTGCTTCGGGCAATGCTAAATTGTTGATACAATGTGTTCTTAGAGCATGAAGCCTTGCAGCCTCAAACCATCAATAACTAGCGCTTCTTTTATTTGATTCTACAACATTGTTGCAACGGCCATTGAAATAGATTTAATTTTATAACGCCTCGCTATTGCTTCGATTAAGATATTTATTAATTGCCTGTCTCATAAAAAAGACAAGTAACAAAGAACTTTTCTCTCTCTACCTACTTTATTCTCGACAAGTATACGATGTCAGATACCTTTTTGTTCTTTGTCAAGTTTTAATGAAAGGAAACCAAAAAGAGCATACTTATACATCTCTATTACAGACAAAGTATTGTATGAATAGCTGAATGTCTTGTCAGTCAGTTGATCATATTTGTTAGCCAGCAAGTCAAAAAAGAGGTCAAAAGTTGGCTAAAATAGACATAATTATATCGTTATACTTTTGTGTCTGTCATTGTCACAGGAAAAGAGACTCGTAAAAAAGTTTGATATCACGCAAATGACGATCCCACCTTGGGAGGGTTGAAATGAAATAAAAAATGTAGATATCAATGTTGATTTTTGTATTTTTTATACGTGTATATTAAAAAGGGTGAGTCGCCTATCTGTATGGTCTACGTAAATAACGTGATAAAGAATAATGAATGAGAGGTATTTTGAATGTCAGTTCGAAAGGGTTGAAACAAAAAAGAGCGATGACAGTAAAATTATAAGATCACTCTTATTACGATTTGATCCAAGTAACTTCAACGGAGGGTTACGGGACAGTTGGAAACTTTTAACCGCACGTATTTTCAAGCCATCCACCACGATTGCTAAACTTTTTACTCGCTTTCCATAAATGACTTTATCCCGGCGCCAATCTGCCTCAAGCATAAACAACTTTAGTTCGTATTACATGTGCACAGAGACAATAATAGCGTGCAGTTAGTATCACGTAACATTGCAGTGCATCGTCAGATCGTTCACGGCGGATCAGAGAAAGTGTTCAGATTCATTGACCCTTGCCGTCGCGTGCTTAGACAAAATCAATTTACCATCCACTCTCGCTCTCGACTAGATGCGTTAACCGACTAACACCGTGGTTATTACGTGTTACGCTTGTTACGAGAGCATCGTTGATTATATCTGTAAGGGAAAGTTATTAGCTGTACCAAACAGGTCTGTGCGCTACCCCGAAGGCGTCATCATCATATTTTGATCGTGGAACTTTCTCTTCTGTCGGATGAGCCGAGTATCGAGTGGCAGTAATTAGAAATGCTTTTGCGTATAATCTCTTGCCGTAATGAGATATACAGTTGGCTATTTTAATAGTGCTGTTTCTTCATCGTCCTAGCATTCCCAGGCAATTGGCTTAATAGCTACGTTTACTTTACTTATCTCAATCTGTTATTTATAATTATATTGGTCAGCCCTTCACTAACTGTTTTATGGTATATTATTTTATGATATAACAACCGCGTTCGTATCGCCTGCTGCTAATGTAATCGTAGACTTTCTTGACCAACGCTTTGGAACTCTTGCGATACAGAGAGATCAAATCTGAACGTATTTTTGTCAGCATGATAACAACTCTCCGAGCTAATTGCTTGCAATATAAAAACTTCAAATAAATGATACGATTAAATAAAATAAATACGCACTATTTATCGGTGTATAAATAAAGAATTCAAAAACATTGTCGTACGCTAAAACGATAACTTTTACAGGTGTTAAATAACCAAACACCCCGACATTTAGCGACCGCAAAAGAAAATAAAAAGTATTACCAACCATTACATTCGAAAGTCACCAAATGTTTTATTTGCAGGTCAGTTATCATCATTACCGGATACACTGCATTTCCACTCCTTTCAACTTTTATCAACGGACATTATGTATTGGATTCCTTATAAGAGTTGATGTTATCTACAGATAGAGGTACTTCAAGTTCATGCTTCTAATCGTTACGGCGTCAATGTCTAGGTTAAGGCAATACCGTATTACCGCATTCTGTCATTACTTCATAGAATAGACAGGTATCTATTTCATAATATATTTTTCCAGACAGCCTATCAAAATATACAATGGGCATCCATAAAAAACAAGGTTAGTACATAGTACGCACCGTACATACGTTAGAAATAATAAACATAATTGAATTTTCTGATCGCGTCTACGCTATATTAACGCTAATTCAAGGCCAGTAACACAGCAAATAAACTGATGGATAGATTATTTTATAGAGCTGACGTGTCTGGATCAACAGACTGACCGAAGTTCATCTGTCACATAAAATTGGATGATATCTGGGGCATTTTTTTACTAACATTAAACGGATTTAGTAGTGATACGAAAAGGTTACACCTACCTGGTGAGCCTTTTTAACCGTGAAGGGAGTTTGTCACTGTCAACAAAACTCCCTTTAATTTAAAGAAAAACTTGTCTTGTGTTCTATTCTTTACTCAAAAATTTGAATTTACAATCGGCCCGCTTTTACGTTTAGAGCTTTTTACCAGTCATTTGCGCGGGCGCAATGTCTTCCGGTGAATGTTCACGTAATTGCGTTTCCGTCAGTTGCAGCAAGCGCCGCCGGCGCAAGTGTTCGGCCCGTTGACTCGATAACTACCTATTGTTTACGCTAATCATCGATGTGTTAATTGCTATTTTAAATGGACACTCTACATTATGCGGCATTTGTTAACAGAGTGTAACACTAAGTATAACTGATTAGTGAAGTGCAACGGAACCATTAACGTGACAACATTATCACTATCAGTGAAACTTAACGCTACTTTATTACTCATTATTACTTTTAAATAAGTGTGCAATGGAACTTAGACGATACAAATTCGCTGAAATAAACTCAAACGATCTATTTAAATTCCATTTTGCACAAAAGAAATATAAGTATTCGTGTAACAAAAACAAAACATTGTTGAGATATGCCTGCGTTGTATCGAGGCCTAATGCGATTTTGATTGGCGCCGCTCAAAGCCTGCACTTTCACTAACGCGTGAAGCGTTTACGTTATGGTTTCTTTATAGTCTGTATCTGTTACATTCACTAAACCTCGTGTTTTGCGTTTACTGCCATTAGTCTGTAATACGAGTTCTCGATTGAAAATCACGACGTGAATCGCATATATCTGAAACTAGCGCACATTGAGGCGATTACAGACTTTCTCCACATGTTATAGTTAACCGACTATAATCCAAATGTCCTTATATTTAAACTTTGCCAACCATTATTGTAAATATTGCTGTACTTATCAAAATTTCAGACGTAAACTGCGGAGGAAAAGCGCGTTAAAAGTTTATAACGGTTTAAGACCAGTTTTAGGGTTTATTACGAGATTAGTGTCTAGGCGCACACTGTATAATGGATGATCTCGCCAAAGAAATTGTAACTTAATACAAAGTTATGCGTTTTCGCGGCACGAGCTCACTTTACGAGGCAATAAACCATGACGTGTCGAGCCTCTATGACTGAGCAATATTAAGAACTATGCCCAACCTCATTTGTATTCCACTCAACCATAAATCGGAAGATTGTTGTATCCAAGTATCTGTACAGTTGTCATTACGAACAGATCTATGGCACTAACTCGGGGTTTGACTATTAAGTATTAAGATCGTTGAATTTCAATACTAAATTCAAGTCATCACTTCTTATGTGCAATAATGTATGAGCTTTGGAAGCAAATGTGTTGATATGCGAACCTCGTAATAAAAAGAAGTTTATTTGCTACAAAATTATCGTAAATAAACAAAGTTATTCCAAATGCCTTGTTTTATTAAGGCGAAAGGGTATCCCGCAAACATTGCTTACGTTTTTTGCAATTTGCAGGTCAATATCAGTTGTATGTTGATTTAAATATTATTCATATATTAATCAACATACAACCCGACACTGACCTACAAATTGCAAAAAACTTTAGTAAATCAGAATTTCACAGGCTATCTTAGCACATCCCCCTTAAATGGATTTATTTTTAAACAACAATACTTACTCACAAATAATGTCACCTATTACATTTTTCGACTTTTACGAGCAAGCCCAATAAAACAAAGGCCTTCTCAAGGGTAAACCTTTTAAACAAATAATTCCACAAAATAAATTCATGCGTTGCATGATAAACGCACATACCGCACCCATCTAATTATACGCAAACATGATTTCTAATAGAAATTATTCTCTCAAAAGTACTAAACCTTACTTTTTAAGGTTAGCGGGACAAGTTAATGGACATCAGACAGTAAACATAGCTAAAAGACATTTGTCATTGGTAGAATGTTTAAAGCTGCAACTGTTACGAGTAACCTTCTTAGCCTTGTCAATAATTATTCAATCGGAGAAAAAAAATAAACAATGGATTACAAAAGGATATAACTTTAATGCAGTGTCCATTGCCTGTGAATAAAGCCGGTCCTCGGTCTTGGCGATGCCTTCTTCGGAAAATGCTGCCACAGGCAAACAAGCGAGCGTCATGACGTCATAAAACAATTTCCATTTACTCAGAGACACAATGGCAACGGGTTTCTATAATTCGACGACTTCATGTTTCATTTGGCAACCTACCAGAAATGCATGGCAGTCGAAAGCAAAATGTTTTAGTTTTTTTTTTGCTTTTAGCAAAGATAACGGGTTAACATTGAAAAAAGTAGTAGGGGAGCAAATGGGAGGGACGATACAATATATATCGACCTTCAGACTTTACGAGGACAAGGGCGTTTCGCCCTTGCACTTCACCCGACGTCCGCCCCCTGAAAGTAGCGCGCCCCACGGTGCGAGTTTTGATCGGGTGAGTCTGTATAGATTTGTGGCAATAACAAAGTTATCAAGTTATCATAGTCCGAGTTTGTAGCAGGAAAGTTAGTGTTTAGGGACGAAGTAAGGGTACATCCGCGACCTCCAGACTGCGCCCCGAGTCCCGACAAGGGCGCCACCGCGCCCTTGCACCGCGCCCAATGTCCGCCCTTTCCCGTGTGACGACAACTTACTCAACCGGCTATTTAACGACATAAAGACGCCTGTAATCTCCGAAGAGTTAGGTAGAGTACCTATTGTAACACCCACGTTTCGCAAGTTATGTTTAACTGTGCTGAATAAGTGTGGTTAGTCCCTAAGTCCGATGTTATAGGAGGCAAGCTTATTGCCATCAACCGGGCACGAATCCTGGCTCCAGGCCGCTATTGAGAAATTCCTGATAGTAAAAACCACTAGCCACCACGAGACCAATGAGGCATTATGTAACGAGTCGCGTAGGTAGCAGGTAGACCTAAACGGACATTTAAATTTTAATAAGGGCTGATTTTTCAAACGACAGATAATTTTTATTCGTGGAACTAAATTGACGTCTGATAGATTTTGTATGGAAGAACTGTCAAAAGTTCAAAATTATTTCTCGGATAAAATTATCTGGTCAGAAAGTCAGATAACTTTTATCTATCCGTGGAATTAAATTGACATTTGACAGTTCTAATATGAAAAAAACTGGCCAAGTGCGAGTCGGACTCGCCCATGAAGGGTTCCGTTACGTTACGATTTATGAAGTATTAAAAAAAAACTACTCACTAGATCTCGTTCAAACCAATTTTCGGTGGAAGTTTATATGGTAATGTACATCATATATTTTTTTTAGTTTTATCATTCTCTTATTTTAGAAGTTACAGGGGGGGGGGGGGGGGGGACACATTTTACCACTTTGGAAGTGTCTCTCGCGCAAACTATTCAGTTTAGAAAAAAATGATATTAGAAACCTCAATATCATTTTTGAAGACCTATCCATAGATACCCCACACGTAAGGGTTTGAAGAAAAAAAAAATTTTGAGTTTCAGTTCTAAGTATGGACCCCCAAAATTTATTGTTTTTTTTTCTATTTTTGTGTGAAAATCTTAATGCGGTTCACAGAATACATCTACTTACCAAGTTTCAACAGTATAGCTCTTATAGTTTCGGAAAAAAGTGGCTGTGACATACGGACGGACAGACAGACAGACAGACAGACAGACATGACGAATCCATAAGGGTTCCGTTGCCATTTGGCTACGGAACCCTAAAAACCGGCCAAGTGCAGGGGGGGGGGGGCACATTTTACCACTTTGGAAGTGTCTCTCGCGCGAACTCTTCAGTTTAGAAAAAAATGATATTAGAAACCTCAATATCATTTTTAAAGACCTATCCGTAAATACCCCACACAAGGGTTTGATGAAAAAATTTTTTTGAGTTTCAGTTCTAAGTATGGGGAACCCCCAAAATTTATTGTTTTTTTTTCTATTTTTGTGTGAAAATCTTAATGCGGTTCACAGAATACATCTACTTACCAAGTTTCAACAGTATAGCTCTTATAGTTTCGGATAAAAGTGGCTGTGACATACGGACGGACAGACAGACATGACGAATCCATAAGGGTTCCGTTTTTAGCCATTTGGCTACGGAACCCTAAAAACTGTCATACGACTGAATACGGCTTAAACTGTCAAAAATTCAAACTTTATGTTTGAATTTTTGACAGTTTAAGCCGTATTCTATGTATAAAAGTTTGGTGGAATGCGACCTTAGTCGAATAAATTGATTTGAAAGAGTAATTACTTGGGAAATGATTGAAAATTGAGAACTTTTAAGCTTCCTATTAGAAAGTAAAGTTTATAGAAGAGGGAAAGACAGTGGCAAACTGGCTACATTATAAAAATGTAGTTATACCTAGTTTTTTTATACGTCAACCAATAAAGAAAACTAGACTATTTTAGTGTTCCTATACCTGCCAAAAAGCAAGTTACAGACATGAAGCTGTTTTTATGTTTAGAAAACATAAAAACAGCTACGTAGTCTTTATGTCTTTTCGCTAAGTATACAATAAACCTACTTATATTTCGTCGTATCATTGTGTTTACAGAGCACGTTCTATGTATTTATTAATATTATTTACTTCTAAGTAAATTTTTACTTATTTAATTAAATGGTTACACCATTTAGTTAAAAATACAATCTTTAAAATTATTTCGAAAAACAATGAAAGTTGAAGAATATAAAAGGTTTTTTCTGCTATCAACACGATGGTAAGTTACATAAATTATTGTGCACAGAGATAATTGAAACTTTATACGGTTCATTTTAATGAGCAGAAATACTTCAAATTAAAACAAACATATTCTCTGTCATCTTACATCTAATCCCTACGATCTAGCCGACGCTCTAACAATCCCTCGCGTAGCAACGGGATAAAATTTACAATTTGTCTTCAAGCGCTCCCCCCTTATCCAACCTAATATCAAAATTTATTATCTCTAATAGGTACTTTCGCAGGCTTTTTGTTAAGGTTAAAAACCAGACACATTTAAAATTCAAACGCTCATTTTCATTCAGAAAGTTGCCCATTTTTCTCGTAAATTTATTTTATGAGGGGAAAGTTTTCACGTTGCGTATTATCCATTTTAATCCCTGCTTCAATTGAGCACCTGACGCCATTAATATTCAATCGGTTGTTTGACCTCGTTGGGGTGGCAAACTGGCAACGGCTCGTAAATAAGAACTTTAATCTTAGTTTGTATTGTATCGCACGTTATCACAAATTGTGTAACCGAACCCTAACTAATATAGCAGATATGACGTTTATCAGTCATCAATTTCAACTGGAAAAGGTTACGTTATATTAAGTTGGCAGTGGAAGTGCTTTATCGCTTTCAGGTATCAAATAAACAATAATATCGAGGGAAAACGGCTAGGTTTTTTTACAAAATGAATATTATGTTTAACCAGATAACCTGTTGAAACCAATGAAATTACGTCAAATTAACTATGCCACCTTGACATTGACAATTAGCTAGTCAAACGAGACTACTTAGGAGAGCAGCTGTAAGGCCGAGATTATTTAGATCCAAAATAATAAAGCAGGTAACGGGAACAAAACAAAGTAATTAGACATCCACACAACAAACCATTCGGAAACTCCTAACTACTACATTAATTGTCTAACAGTCAGAAACATCGTTACAGAAGTTTCTCTAATGTCATTTGTTTCTAAGGGCATCCAGGACGGTCGGAATTACCTATAACTTCATCGGCGGCCTTTGCTACAAATATAGCCGACATGTGTCTGTATTAATCTCCAGATGATACAAGTTCTCCAAAGTTTTAATTAAAACGAATTTATATTTCTGCCCAGTCTCCGTAACTACGTGAGGAGTATACTAATGTCTACTCCTGATTACACCCGATCGTCAAAAAGCAATAAAGTTTGGGCAAAAATCGTTATAGCAATGCTTGAACGTCCATAAGTGCGAGACTAACGAGCTGTGCGCGTGAGTCGTGATGAACATATAGATTTGATAAATGAAGGATGAGGATATCGTCTGAAGAGAGGATATTAATATAAGTGTTAAAATGACTTCCTTTCTAAACAATAAAATAAATGTCTGTGGGAAGTTCGACAAAAGTGTTTAATTGATGTATTGTAATTCATAACTCATCGTGAGCGAAATAGACGCTATTTAAAACAATAGAACTGCGTATTTTGAACGTTTTGAACAAAGAAATAAGTTAATCCCCAGAGTGTTCTCGCACCTGTGTTAAGCCGTGTACGCACGTACGAACAAATTTGTTGCGTTGCATGATACGTAACAACTTGGTTCGCACGTGCGTACCACTAACGAACATCGAATACTCTGTTCGTCAAACACGTTTGCGGAGATCCTTTTAGTATGTTCTGTATGGACGGTGTTCGAAGAGCTTTAATAAATGTTAGGTTTAATAGATATTCAAAATCTGTACTTGACATTTTTAGCAGAGTTTTGTAATGTCCACTTATTTCTTGTGATTTTAAGTCTAAAAGTAATGTATTTTGATTTCGTTTTTTCTACAATACTTTTTCCCACCATCTAGGATCCGCTTTAGGAAACAACATTTCGTGAATCACTACGAACACCAAAAAACTCTCCGCTACTTCACAATCGACCACTTCCAACGCCGCGCCGCCGCCATGGGAGTTCACGACTGTTGTGCGCGAACTCGACTCGAACTATGTTCGCATTCGTGTTCGAATATGCTGTCCATACGTACGAACCAAATGTTCAGATTTGATGTTTGAGTTCGCTATGTTCGTGTTCGTACGTGCGTACACGGCTTCAGCCGTCACACACCGTGCTTACTGCGACCCCATTCAAACTGCGCGTAAACCTACTAACGCTAACTGTAAATGAAACTTCATGAAAATAATTCTTCAGCTAATGTCGTATTGTCCACCGACATTTCTCCCACGAGACTGCAATATAATAAGATATAATCGCTACTCGATGATATTCTAAAATAGAATGAAACGATGCGACTGTATCGTCATTTCATTTTTCTTTTCATTTTTATGATCACATTATTTCTTATTGTTCAGCAGCATGAGTGAGAATTAATTAAAAATATTCTGTGAAAGCAAAGAAATCTGACACTTCTCAATTCCTTTAGTAGCGGTTGCAGATATGTATTTCAATAGTTGTTTTGAAAACGATGTCTAGTATCTTTACATAAAGGCGCTGGATTGAATAGAACTCCTAGGTCCTAACAAAAGGCCGTCATATATGTCTAACAAATGACTATAAACATTATTCAAAACTCATTACTAGAGCTTGAAAAGCCATAATAACTATTACACAAGCGCCGTAATTTACTTAACAAAGTAACATCGGTGCGCAACACAAAAACAGCATCACCGAACGTATCCTCAACAATACGTTGGAGGTTGGTAACATTTCGCAACGTCTCACCATAGCCGGGTGCTCTTGCGCAAATCGCTGTGACGTCACCGCGTTTGGTTCCGGCTTCACTTTCGCGAAACACTTTCACCGGTCGGACGAGGCATGGCGCCGGCGGACGCGACGTGTGGCGGTGTGGCGGTGTGGCGGTGCCGGCAACAACCGGCCCATTGTCATTCCGCTCGTGACTATCGATGACCGGTTAAAAATCAACACCATTATTTATTCGAAAAACACTATTCACGATGTTACCATGTGTAGTTCAACAGGATTTACTGAATATTTGAAACCTCTTTTGATGATTTGAGTGACTTGATAGATAAGTGTTACTACAAGGTAGGTTGCGTTGGAAACGAAAACAATAGTAATTATGATAGTATTTTTATGAAAATAGAGGCAAGCTCGTTTGAATAAAATCTTGAAGAACAGCATCAAAACACGGAACACGACAATTTTGATATCGTGTTTTTAGGTCTTTACGAGTTTTCAGAAACACCAAGTTTTTAAAAGGTATTTTTTGCTAGCCGTGTTTGCCCTCGGAATCACAAAAAGCTTTGTCTACATCCCGATTGTTTATCAGTCCTACGTGATCACCTCGGTCAGAACTGACACAGTTGGGCTCTCTAATTTGGGAGCTCGCGAAAGGCGAATTTCACCTTACTCGTGCGCGTGAGCAATACATAAGAAACTGTTACATAACCGAGAAGTCGAATTTGTTTAGCTATTTTGATCACGTAAAGCAGTAACAGCAATCATTTTTTGTTTCACATTTATTACGTATAACATAAATAGAGTGTAATTCGTTTACCACCAGTCGTTTACAGTATTATAGGTGTTTCGATGTTTACGAATCAGAAAGTTAAAGATATCGAGAATCATAGAAAAGCTACGATTACGAGTTGTTGATTTTTACTACGTAAATGTAAAAACAATATAAATTGAGAGAAACGTTCAGAATATGCTAAGCGCTATAAAAAGTAACGACGTGAAACTGCCACAAATGAGGCAATTTCTCTTTACAAAAATCGACACTTTCAATGTCGTTTCAATATGACCCGAACAGACGAAATAAATTCGTGACAAAGCAATCAGTGCCTTAACCGATTTGTCCGATAGACGTCCACTTTCATAAATATTTCTCTGGCTTAACAAGTTTTAAGATAAATGTGCTAAAAGTAGATTTATTGTGAGAAACAAACAGCGAGAGTAAATAAACATAAATATCGAAAGCGCTGTCGTCATAATGAAGTGTAAAGCTATTCAAGAAACAATTTCTTCTTTTCGGCGAATCTACGGCTTAATAAGTAACGCAGGGGATTAAATTGATTGAGGGTCCAATGAGATTGTCATTTCTGAGAAAATAACGCTAGCCTACATTTAGAACTTAACTCCGGAAAGAAGAACCAAAATGTTTAGGAGAGAAACCATTAAGATGATCAATTCAAGCAATCAACAATATTCGAAAACACAACATCACGAAACAGAAATAAATGGCCAGAATTAGAAACTACGCATCACAGTGTCCGCAGCATGACATGGTGGTTACTGCAGTAATCGTTCGTATAAATAGTGCTGCGACACATAAAGCAAATGAACTGTCATACACAATGTAATGCACATCTTTTGAGTACATCTTTCTAGTACGCGGACATAAAGTAATATGACCGGCTCACCCCGATAGTTCTAAGACCAGTATAACAATTAATATTATCAGTCTTCTTCTCACACTTTCTAGCTCCATTGTAGTTCATTGAAACAATCGCATCTCTTCTATTAACTGTCGCACTTGATGAAATCACGACGTATTATTTCTTATAGAAATGTGTAATCTAGATATTGCACTTTCTTTCGTGTACCCTAGGAATATATCAACGCCTACTGCATTGTCTGCTGGCATAAGTGGAGGTTTTATTTGGGAATGTGGGTGTTTCAGAATAAAAAGAGAGTTGGCATACCTATTGTGACATTTTGTTGATATAGGTACTTATTTCAGTTGAGTCACGTTGGTAAGATTTTTTATGCGCTCCCTCGTCTAAAAGGAGGAAGCTCACTGTTCGGTCTTAATAAGTAAGAATTTGACATAGCCTTTCGCCTAACGAATGGAGGGCCCATCCATAAGGTCTCCCGCATGGTAATAAAAGGTAAGAATTGTATAGAATATGCTGAATCATCAAAGTGATGTTAATACGAGTTCATACAAGGACGGTCCTATTGTTAATTTGATCGTAAAATAAGTCTGGGACCATTCTAACCATTTTTTATAAACTTTTTTTTATCTAGCCTCTTCGCTAGCTCTAACTAGTTTAAAAGACAGGATTTAAATTGGTATTTTTTTAATAATTCAAGTTTTTTTTTTTGCAGTTTTGCGACTTAACAATATCAAAAACATAACGTCGTCCAAAAACACTCGTTTTATTTTTAAGTAAGTACGAAAAGATGCAAATGCAACTACGAAAGACAACTTTCTGACTGTTACCGACATCAGGTTCTAAAGTATGTCGCGGTTATCAGTACCAGTTTCTTTTTATTTGGATGCGTCAATACCTACAGGATAACGATATTTATTTCAAGACGTGTGGGTGTATACTGTATTTCTTACCATAATGCAGACTAAACCAGTTTTTTTTTTCTTTCATTTTAGAGAGGAGATATTTAGGCAAGCGTTGATAGCTCAGTTTTCTAGACATTATGAAATCAAAATGGCTAGTTTCTATTTATTATTATATTATGCAAGAATTTTGTGACGACTCGATCTCGTTTTTACTTTTGCAAATTAACACAAGTAGGATATTTTTTGCCAACTTGTTTAGAGAGGTTTCGTATGGTCAACATTAAGAGATAAGTATAATAATAGCAGCCTTCTATTGTCCCACTACAGGTCCTGTTCTCATACAGAGAAAGCACAAGCATTGACCACAACGCTTGCTCAAGACGGGTTGGCGATATCAGACTTATCAACATCTTCCTGACCAGGGACTAAGGCTACTTGGGATCGGCACAACAAGTTTTCTTCTTCTATTCTCCCCTGTCAACCTTCAGGCTATCATTCGCTTCCGTATCTTTCTTCTCTCTCTCTCTCTCTCTCTCTATCTTTTCTTAGGTTTTCCTCGCGCATCAAAATTTTTATTCATCACTCTTTTAGGCATGTACCTAAAAGAGTGATGAATAAACATTTTGATGGCCTAACCAAGCCAAACGATTTCATTTCAACTTCACGATTTTAGTCTTAGATAAGCTATTTTGTGTGGTTGCTGAGAAGTAGAATCGTTGACGTCTGAGTGTATCTTGTTTTAAACTTATTAGGTACGCACGCAGTAATAAAACGTTTTGTTGCCTGATACCAACCTCTTTTGTTGACTTAAAACAAATTATAATTCTTCCTGTTAGGTACCTATCACATGTATGATGCTATCGAACGTTTTCCCATACAATTATCACCAGTTAACACCAAAGTTGATTGCACTTAGGTTTGCGTTTATTATAACTTTAACTCATATTTCCTTAATTAGCAATGTTAACATACTTCCTATTAGCAAATATGAGGAAAGATCTTTTATCATTCGTTATAAAATAATATCCACATTGTTTGCTGTTTTTTGGGCTAATTTGCCAATGTTGCTTGGAGCTTGGAGCGTTCTATGATGAAAGGTTTTAAAATGAGAAAGGCCGCTTAATTATGAATTATTTTCCTGTAAAAAAACTTGTAAAGATCGTAAATAGTGTACCTACTTACCTAGCGATATTAATGATGAACATGAACACTTCTAGGAAAAATCCACTCAAAGGTACTCGAAGACAAAACCCAGGCCGTCTGATGACAAAACGAGAACTTTCTTTTTTTTCGAAGTTTCGACCGGCTTTTTTTAAATATTTTTACTTACTTTATTCTGTGTTCAGTAATGTTCTTTATACGTAACTGACCACCTAAAGGCGATTTTAAAGGCATTTTTTTAAAGAGTCTGCCTTTTTCGGTATAAGGTTTGAAATGCAAAGCTTGGTTCGATGGTTTTTAAAACCTTCATTTTGACAGTTCAACAACATTCATTGCGTTATTTATGTTGTTGAGCAGACAATTTTTCAAACATATGAAGTTAATGGATTAGCAATATCCTTTAAAATCATTCAGATTGTAACTTATATGTTACGCAATTAGGGTGCTGGCCTATGGAGAGAGATGTTATTTTATAATAATACGGAGGAGGTTTTGAATATAAGCGATAAAAAAGTCTTAGCCCAAAAGCCTCAAGTCTAGACAGGTATCTATCTAATTCTATCAGCAAATATTAGTGTATCACCCAAACAAGCAGAAGTTTTATTTTGTATTCTAAAAAAAATCTGACTTGTTTATGCGATCATGTCTAAACACGGGGAGAACCAACGAACTCGTGAATCATTTTTATGACAGATCGAAAACATTGCTTTGATAAGATATTTTATTTAGATCAGTCATTAAAAAATAATAGCCCTCATAAATAAACTCATCTGATTTGGTTTTTCACAACTGCATGTTTTATTTTTATTGCGTTTTTTTTTATCATATTTTGATACCCAACATCGCTTTGGATAAGCTTATAAATTATCATGCTTGCCTACACAAAACATCCCAAAAAGTCAAGCCCAGAGAAAAATATACGTATTAAATGTTAGGTAAGAATTCGATTTCATTTTTAATTCATTGATTCTTTTTATTTATTTATTTAATTTATTTTTAGGGATAACAACAGCTAAAAACTTAACTAGGTCCTTATCTAGGATAACATGACTAGCCAATAATAGTTATCCACGACAGATACACAGAGTGGATGGATATGCTATTTAGACTCACTATGATTAACCTAACAACATTAAAGATGATTGGGCAACTTTGAAGAGATAAGTATATTTAAGATATAAAATATATAATAAATAAATATAATTACAGAATACCATATGCAAATGTATATATATATATATTCTTCATATATATATATATATACAAAAAAGAAAAATAAAATATATATAGAAATGAAAATATATCCTAATTATACCAATTAAATAACCAGCCATTTAGTATAATTTGATGAGATATATAAATAGCCTATTTTGATAACAAGTCAAGCAGAACTCGTTTTTTAAAATCATTCTTAGAGCCAATGAATAAGTCCACACTGTTAAAGTGTTTATTATAAGAGTCGAGTAAACGTGGTATTACAATGTTTTTACCATAATTACTGGAGTGAAATGGAATGCAAAATAATGTACTCGTACGCCGCGCGTACGAGCGCGCGCGCGCGTCGTCGTCGCGTGTGTCGCGTAACGTTAAACTTAATATTCTTTAAAAGCATGGGGCAATCGGTCCGTCCCCGTAATATGTCATATAATAACCCCATATCCATGAGATTACGCCTCTCCTGCAGAGTTAAAAGATTGTACACCCGACAATTCTCTTTGTAATCCAATGAGCAGTGATGAAATTTGAAATTAAGGTGATCAATAAACTTCTTCTGCATGCGTTCAAGACTATTTTTATGTATTTCATAGCAGGGAGACCATATCTGACAACCGTATTCCAATATACTGCGGACGAAAGCAAAATAAACAACTTTTAAGCTTAACAAACTCTTGAAAGGCAGACAAGATCTTATAACAAAACCTAGATTGCGAAATGACCTGCTGCATATCGCATCGATGTGCTGTCGCATGGACGTCTCCGAGTCTAATAGTATACCCAAGTCCCGCAACAAAACTAAACCACCAACCAACCAACACCAAAACTTTTCTAAATTACATTACTCTATCTTTTTCGAACAGTGCACAAGCCGCGTTTTTAGCCGTAGAATCGTTTGCAAATTCAAGAAACGTTATTTAATCTAACATCAAATTGCCTCTCTCGGTCTTTCATAATTCTATGAATACATTTCCTGTTTGCATTAGAAAACATTACGCAATCTTAATTTAATCCAACTTTCTCTAAACCAAAATCTTTGAAGTGAAACTTGCAAACGAAGTGATTGTCTTAACCTATCCCACTCACTGTTACAAAGAGCATACCTTTCTGAAAACTGGAGCACAGAAAAAAGAAACGCCATAACTTTTCTTCCGTGACAACCTCCTCAAAAGATTATTGAAAACAACAAAAGAATAAATAAAAAAAACGCGGCGTCACGGTGACCTTTCCACTTAAATTAACTTAACCCAGTAAGAATGTATGGCGACTTCAAGTCTCGAGAATTAAATCAAATTTTAATTTAAAGTAATTAGCGCTATGGCTATCCGTGCGAAAAAAGTTAGAACGCAACTCGTAGCGACATCCATCTTAGAACACGAGCACTAAAATAGTGCTAACTTGTGTGGATAGATGGCGCTGACTGTGACAAAATTGAAAAAGGAACAACATTGAAATAAACAGATAAGAATTTATTGAACAACGTTCTGTTTACAATAATATTGCATCTCATTTCAATAGATTAAACTTATTTATAGCTACAGTTTGTGAATTATTTACTTTTAACAGACGATGTTTTCCGTGCTATATATAATATGGGTTTAGGTGCTGGTACCGATTAGTATCCCAGGGGAGCGACCTGGGTAACCCCCATCGTGTGGTCTTATCTAATTTAAACAGCGTTCGTTTAGTTTTATCTAGTAAGAGTATTTACAAGGGATATGAACCCTTATTTGTTCAGGACCCTCTTGTCTGACCTAGGGGTAAACCGAGTGACTTAATATTATATTTTAAAATTAGGCGAGTCACACATGTGATTTATTTATCGTAAGAATAACATCTTTAAAAAAGTTTTGCGCTCAAATGCGGTTTCACCCAATCGTAATTCGTTTTCGAATTCGTTCTTCAGACACATAGTTATGGCTAGATAGATAGATATTCTTTATTGCCAACAGAAAGGACGCTACATACATTATTTAGTACGTCGTACGCATATATTCGGCCGTACCTTATGGTCTAATCATAGACTAAACTTAATAGTTTCTTCTTTCTACTCTAATAAAATCACTTACCTTGCAAATTGTCGAGCATATACGTCAACAGCTTCGCGGTCCCGTTGTTGTCGTTGTATATCGAGAGCATCTCCTTGCTGAGGGGGTTGCCTCCTAATCCCAGGAGTTGAAGGTGAAACAGCTTGCCGAGCTCGTATGGAAGCACTCGGAGGTAGTTGTTGTGCAGGTGCAGTTCTCTGGAACAAGAGGCGGTTGTTATTTTGGAACAATACATCTGCCAAGTTGCAGCATACAGATATAATACATGTCCCATTTCTCAATAGCAATTAAATATGCTGAAATATTACATATATTCTAAAAAATCATCATCATCAATAGTGCAGACAGTCACCATCATCTGCCTAACAATTTCCCAACTATTTCGGGATCAGCTCCCAGTCTAAACTGATGCAGCTAAATACCAGTATTTTACATGGAGCTACTGCCTATCTCACCTTCACAACCAAGTTGCTGGTTATCACGATACTCTTAGACAATCCTGGTTTACCTGTAACTACTGTAAAAGATCTACAAATGATAGCCGGGACCAACGGCTTAACGCATGCTTTCCGAGCCACGGATGGCAGTGGCGCAAACAGTTAACACAGAAAATTTCCAGGCCTGATAAACTGATATGATAGATAGCTCATAGCTGCTTCTTTAAAAACTTTGGGAAGGCCTCTGGCCTCTAGAAGCCTAGCACGCATTCCTATTCGAATCCCAGTCGAAGATTTAAGGAGCCCTGTGAACGCTTTTCACAAATCCGTAATCCGACACTTTGATTATTCAATCAACCTAGTCTGATTTGCTATGTAGCCTGTTATGTGGCCTCGTTTATCATAGCTGGCTTTTCGGTTCATATATGAAGGTAATAAAGTCTAGTTCAGGTTAGCAAAGTCCATCGGGTGGATTTGTGTCATAATTTGGAGCAATTTAAAATAAACCTCATTCCACCTAAATCTGGGTAACCATGACCTCAGGTTTAAACGGCGCTTGCTAACATAACTCCGGCAATTCCATTTAACAACCCACTACGCATTAAGCATTTGGGTAGTTCTACCTACATTCTAGCAATTTCGACTTAAGGTGGATGCCCCAAGGTAGCCCGCGAAATTAAAATTTTCTTACGTTTTTTGCAATTTGCTGGTCAGTACTAAGTTGTACGTTGATTAAAATATAATTCGCGGCCGTAACAAATATGTATTTACAGAATTATAATCATTAGAATTAGTAATACAACTTGTTAAGTTAGCATAATCCTAAAATGTCAAGATTTCATGCAATAGTCATTCAGTAGGATTACTTGATCTTAGAGAGTTGTGTTGATGACTTTAATGATTATAATTCTGTAGATACATATTTGTTACGGCCGCGAATCATATTTTAATCAACGTAAGTACAACTTAGTACTGACCAGCAAATTGCAAAAAACGTAAGAAAATTTAAATTTCGCGGGCTACCTTGGAGCATCCAGCTTAACATGTAACTTCCTGTCAATAAATTAATTTAGGCCATATTTAGTATTTACAGATATTATTATTGTTATTAAAATGGTGTTTGAGCAACGCTAAATGGTCTCTACTTCTCATAATTGTAGGGTTTATTATAAGCCTAATAGCCTCCGTACTCCATTGCTAAATACGGTAATTTAGCAATGGAGTACGGAGGCTATTAGGCTTTAATGCTTCAACAGTTAAAATAAAACACCTAACGTTAGTTCTAAGTGGTAAGTACTAAATATTGATTATTATTATTTATGTTAAAATATTCAGTTAAAGTTCTGTAAACCTACATATTGAGAAGATTGTTCTAAGGACCTTATTTCAAATCCAGGTGTTTTCATGACATTTCCGTACTCAGTAAATCAATCATGACGACCCGTAGAGGTTATATACAATAATCAGACAATCCTGTAATTTACATTCCTTCATTCCCAGTTCCAGTTTTGTGTCTGAACGGTAACGGATGTTTTATTCGTTAGGTCACGTGTTCCTTCAGTTGCCTGTACCAGGGGCCACAGTATCTCTTTCGGACAACCCGCGGCCTTGGCAGGCATCGGCCCTAGCGGACCCCGTCAGTTCGTGCTGACATCTCTTTGAGGCGCGCGTGGAACACAACGCGCCGTCGATCCGGGCCTGGTCCTTACTGGGCGGCGAGCTGCCCATTGCTCGCCGCCCGCAAGCCCGCGCCTACGGTGGCCGGGAGTCGGCTGTTGACTCCCGTCCAGGGCGACTCCTGCGGCGACTAGGGGCGTGAGGGCGCAATGGTTGCCTCACCCTCACGCGCTCCGCCTCCTCCTTCGCGAGCATTATTACTGCTTCGTAGAAGGAGGTGACGGCCTCCCATGCACTCTCGCTCCGTACTATGGCCTGGACCAGGGCCGGACGCGAGAGATCGCCGCCAGGTCACAACGACTTTGCCCTCATGTTCACAAAAAAAATCTTGAGTTTTCATAGTTCCCGGAATACTTTCCGGATTTTATATTTTGAAACAACCATGATAAACACAATTAAACCGAGTCAATTTCCGGACCGATAGCGATATTAATAACTACCATATAAATATGAATTAATAATACACAGCAGTAAGTTCACGTTTGGGTTCAATGACTCGCCAGACGTTAATTATAGAAAATAATAGAAATAGTTTTAGTGCTAAGTCGCGTATTTTACTTAACGTACATCAGTAACACTTGCACCAAGAAAATCAACCGTACTGCTACGGCATAAAGGTGCTGTCAATGTCAAATTGTTACCACTAATGTGAGTAGGTTTAGCCAATACCTACATAAAAATATGTAATTACTCCTATTCAAGTCTTGAAATTCTTATGAAACAATGAAACGAACTTACTCATTTACATTCACTTTGATTAGTATGTGATTAGATTAGTCCCAAGTATGTTACTTATTCATGAATTGTTATAACAAGCAAACATGATCATATCAGTTCCAAATGCCTAAAAATAGCCTCCCTAAAGACCACTAAATACTAAGTTTTAAAATGCTATAATCTATGTGAGTAATCGCTGCCAATCCAGCAAGTTAGAATATACTCCAACATTTAAATTACTAATCAAAATGTAAACAGGCCTTCACTCAGTGTTTACAAATATACGTCGATGGCAAAATACACGCGAGAGGTCAAAGACCTTGGATCTTAACATACGCGTTCGACTATACATACTAAATTATACACACAACAAAGCTAAATGCAAATATACGTGTTTTTATATTCATAAATATTATTATCGGTTAATAAAACCGAATGTATAAATAATGTTATAATCTGTAGAAAGAGGTAACTATGTTGTGATAACATTAAGTCACATTGTGCTATCAATTTGAATAACAAATAGAAAGTTCCCTTAACTTTACAAAAAAATATCAGTTACATATCATCATCACGCCTGTCGCAATCCCCGAAGAGTAAGGCAGAGGTTTGACCTAAGGGTGGCATACATCGACGTGCAAACTGAAACCATGAATTCAGCACATGATTCTAGTGGAATATTATTTTTCCTCGGTGTTATCAAAAAAAGTGAAAAATAAAAACTTTTTTGCAAAAAAAAAACAACCGACTTCCAAAAACGACACTACAAAGTGAAAAATAACTTTAATTTCGGAAGTCGGTGTCGTTCGGTTCACATTTTTGTTGTTTGCCACCGAATTCCGAAATTAAAGTTATTTTTCACTTTGTAGTGTCGTTTTTGGAAGTCGGTTGTTTTTGTTTGCAAAAAAGTTTTTATTTTTCACTTTTAAGTTGTAATTTTTAACAGTAATTTTGGTTTAAAAACCAAACTACTGAACCGTTTTTGATGAAATTTCTATGGGACCATTTGGGAAGTATACCCTTTCCAACAAAAAAAATAATTTTTCAAATCGGTTGGCAAGCGACGGACCTATGCGAGAAGAAACATAAAAAAAAAAAAAAATAATAAAAATACAAACATCCGAATTGAGAACCTCCTCCTTTTTTAGAAGTCGGTTAAAAAAAAGGTGCTGTTAGAAAACTGCAATACCTACGTTGTTAAAATGTATGGAAAAGCAGTTTTTTTTAATAACCTTTGAAATTTCAACGCAGGTTAGGATCATGTACCAAATCCATGGTAAAAGGTAGCGCGTCGGTGTCCCAGACACCCTGTATAGTTCCTATAGTACACCCACATTTCGCCAGTTATGTTTAAGTCCCACGTAATTGGGAGTAAGCCTATCATAATTTACATACGTCTTGCATAAACATTTTTCATATCTAGTAAGGGGGCGTTCATAAATTAAGTAAGATGTTTAAGGGTCCCCCCCTTAAACATCTTACTTAATTTATGAACGCGGGTCAAGTCAAATCTCATCTAATCTTACGTTGGAGAGAGGGGGGGTCTCGGCAAATATCAAGCAATTTTTTTTCTGATTGAAACAAAAAAAAATTATACTATTTTGGTCCATTTAATCCAGATTGTACATACTTAAGATTTAATCTTAAGCGTAATCGTAATACGATTAAGATCATTCAGTAATTCGTTCGAAAGAAAATAATTTCATTCTTACTTCGACGTTATACATCTACTGACTGTCAAACCACCATATTTGTTTTATACCAAATAGCTCTCTCTCGTTTACGTAAGAAACCCACATTTTGAAAAATCTCACGTGAGATTGGGGGATGGGGGAGGGGGTTGAATGAAATCTCACGACATCTCACCAGGGGGGGGGGGGAGGGACAGAAAATTTAAAAAAACACCTCACGTAATTTATGGACGCCCCCTAAGTCGCGTGAATATTTGTTTTAAATATTCACAAAATATAATCGTAGCCAGTTCTAAGTTAACTGCAAAGTATACTAATAAATCCGAATGTTGGTCAATCGTGTCTTAACTGAGCAAGATTTGGCCGTGACACGGAGGATAGGATTATATACCTACTTTATTCCCATTGGGTATGTAATTCATATGGCTTATCAATCTGAGAGAAAGAAGACTAAAGAAACGATGGATGGACTGAGTGAAAGATGATATGGTTAGAAAGGGGGTGACTGCCGAGATGACGACTAATAGAGAAGTATGGAAGAAAAATACTTACACGTAGCGCGGATCCCAAGTAAATTGGGCTAAGCGTAGGAGATGATGGCTTATCCATCTACGTGGTCCTTTTGCACAGCATTTTTTATACGAATCTGTCTGAAAGGACCAAGCAGTGGAAGCTCGCAGTCAATTATGTTGGTTACTAACTTTTCACAATCAAAAGCAAATTCATAGTTGAAACATCTATTAAAATTTTAGTCATAATAAAAAAATAAAAAAGAAGATAATAGGACAACATTCTTGTCCAACTTTGGAAAAACTAGAGCCATTATATAGATGCCGAACCGTATAGGAACATAGCGCTATCGTCCATTTTTTGGTACAACGCGATCAAATATAATTATTTAAATCTACCAAACAGAGGGGCAATTCTCGTAATTTAAAACATTCAAAATCTAGTCGCAGTCTCATCTCGGCGACAAACAAATGTCAAAAAATTGACAAAATGTAGGGAAATTAGAGATATTTTTGACAGATTAAGACTGAGATCAGGCTGTGAACGTTATTAAAATTACAAGAATTGCCCTTCTCGTATTAAAACCATCAATGTTGCACCGAATTAGCATAGAGGTCGACAGTTTGCAAGTTAATGAGTACACACGTCGAACGTTTGAGATATCAAACGAGGTCAGCATTGCTCACTGATCGGTATTAATTCGTGTTACATACGGACAATCTCTTCTTTGTGACCATGAACGACAATAACAATAGTTAAGAAACCATAACAGTGTAAAAAAGACCTTGATTTTCCATTTTCTGCATTCCTTTGGGGTACCAAGTAAACTACACCCCCTATCAGTGTAGGCCTATTCGATTTGTTTTTTTAAATCTCATTCTAACTTACATGATCTGCTTCTGTTTATTTTGATGTAATAATCATATCAGAGACTATTAGATTTGGGGGATCCAAGATCAAAAGACCAATTCCCGTAGCTAATACCATTCAAATCTATCAGTCCCGATCTCATCTCGGCGACATTCAATGTGAAATACTTGTCAAAAATGTAGGTAAATTAGAGGTATTTTTGACAGATCGAGACTATGATTAAATTGTGAACGTTCTTAAAAATACGAGAATTTCCAGTCAGGCTATCAAAAACAGAGGCAAGTGTAAGTCGGGGGTTTTAACATGTTAACCCACATCAACTGAAGCTAAAGTACAGAACTTAACCACAATTTCCATAAACACAAATATAGTAATGGATGCTTAACACTATCGAATGCCTTCCAAAAACCACAAAAAACGTCAAGAGCTTTGCTAGCTGTTCCACGCTTCGGAATATTATGCAAGTCAGTTAGCAGCATAACATGATAGCTATATAAATATACTGTGACAACTTTGTTTGCTTTTGAATACGAGAAGAGAAACTCGTGATGTAATTGATGAAGAAACTGAGCATAGCGATTACCTATGAGAGCGGCCAATTTAAGTAGGTAAAGGAAAACTTTCCGCTTTCCGCCGAACAAGCCTTAAAGGTCAAGTCCCTGATCAATAAAACTGTATGAGCTGTTGTAATCCTTCGACCAAAATACCAGCAAACAATCACAAAAGATATTAGATACTGATCCCAGATTTGAAGCGGAGTTAAATTTAGACAAATTTCAACAATATGAGCATAAAGAAACGCTAAAATTAGTTTTTGAGTAAAAGGATCGGAGGAAAATATCCACTACTTGATGCATCAGAGCCAAGCTGACCAAAACCATTAGGGACGCTAAACGAAAACGGGCATACCCAGCTATCTTTAGATGTGGCTGAGCAATAAATATCTTCGCATAGATCCGAAGGTCGCGGCACACAACATCGAATAAATGACTGTCGTATTTACAAAGACTTTCACGAAGACTTGAGTTTTTCGCTAAGACAATCGTCCATGAACATTTTTTCCCTAATCGTAACGGATTCGTAAGACCTTGATCTTAATTTTAAGTTTTAAAAATTTATTTGCAAAGTATTACTTAAGTTGCTGAATTGATACTAAATAAACTTGACATACTTACCATTACTCTCTCATTTTGGATAAGTTTATTTTCAGGACAACAATGTTATAAGATGATGAGAAGGTTTATAAAGTCCTTAAAATAAAGATGCGTTTGGTTCTTAAAACATTTGGGACAATATCTTAATCCTGACCTTTGAATAAGATAAGAGAGACCTAAATCTACGTATTTGTTAACCCTCGCAATAAACATTATTTATAAAGCCCAAACGGTACACGTCAATGGTCGTAATTCAGTTTTAGATAAAGTTTTTATCTGGCAAAACAGACAAATATCTCATTCTAAACGTAGGTATATGGCAATCTTTTATTAAAACAATGAAGACTAAATCGGGTATCTGCATGTTTGATTCCAAAAGTAAACAATTAATAACCGTTTATCTGATTATCTGTTGTTTTTCTTATGATAAAACAATTGAATTCATTTTCGCGATACGAATAAGACTATATCAGCACAGCAGTATTTTACACACGCTAGATTTTATAGCTTGCCATCAAAGATAGCTCGACACCGCTATCAAAGTATTTCTCATTAAAAAATAATTGACCTACGGATATTAAAATAAGCTGTCCTCAGAGACAAAGTCGTTGGTGATTTAAAAACTAAAATGACAAACAAATCACGGCGCGTACACCACTAACGTTCATTACAAGAACTTTTCCTTAGAATTCAGTTCTTGAACGAAAGAGAAAGTTGAATAAAAATGGCGATACTATTCGTACCTACTTTCAAGAGTAAATTTTCTTGAAAGGTAGGAGAAACGCAAATCATTCGTAAAAGGAACATTCAGCGAGTTTATGGTGTTGTATCGATAACTTATCTTGTTAATGATACCATAAAAAGCGGATTGGATTAATATTGCATGTTAATAAGTAGAATACTATTCCATTATGACACCCAAGGACTGATTAGGACAGTACTTGAGAAATGTAAATAACTAAATATGTCCCAAACTGCCATACTGCAATTTGGAACTACATAATTATAATCTATAACATCAGTGGACGCACCCTTCGCGCAAACTGAACTATCTGGCAAAATATTCACCTGAGCTGTATAAGGTCTCCAAGCTCAGCGGGCAGCGATCTCAGTTTGTTGTTAGATATATCGAGGGTGTGCAAGTTCGCCAGCTGGTTAATGTCTGTCGGGATCCTCTGCAGCGAGTTGTCGTTGAGGTACAGCGCCGTCAGGTGCGTCAGTTGGAACAGTTGGGGCGCTAAGGCGCGCACACCTCCTGTTACCTGAAAATGTTTAATTGGTTGTTAGAGTTTGAATCTATACATATTATAAATTAAAGTCACTTATCGTGTCTGTCTGTGTGACAGCGTTGTTCTTCTACGCATCGGATTTTGATGCGGTTTTTACCATCATTTCGAGAATTTATTCCGAAAGGTTTATGCGAACAATAATACATTCATATTAAATTACACAACGAAATATCGATGTTTTGTCATGTTGTATAAACCGCGAAGCAGGGGCGGGTCGCTAATTAACGATAAAGACATACCTAGATACAATACAGCATACTTTAGGAAGGTTTTGAACCTCAGATAAGCCGAACTTCTCAGTGCAGCAACCAAGAAGAGGTATGGAGGATTACATATTTAGGCTTATTCTTGCACAATATGCATTTTTTACTCGAAGCATCTCACTTTTTTATAATCATATATGGTTATGCAGGACTGATTTATCAACGCTACTTGCGACTATGTGACCCAGTCAGTCTCTTGTGAAACGCGTTACGGGACCCAGCAAAAATTCAATGCCGTTCGTTGGTAAGTACAGACGCCAGCACATCAAGCTACTACAATCTGTTAAATTTCTTTAATAGATTTTCAACTTTATCGCTAAAGCATTAGGTTCAAAGTTGATTGGGAAAATTTGACAGTTTCGGGTAGCTTGATATGCTGGCGTCTGTACATCACTTGAGAAACGATTCGGCAAATTTTTTGTATTCTTCTTCTTAGCGTATCGATGGCAAAAAGTTAAACATATTTGCCCCAAAATTCAGCTGCGCGAACTACGCTCACTGACGTAGTCATAAGATCATCAAGTGCACAGCTGACAGGGCGTGCGACGCAGGATGGAAGGTGGGCCGTTGTCTGTGTGGAGGTACCGCATACGCACTTGAGATCTGCCGATCGATTCTGTAAAAATCTCACCGTGAAAAATTAGGTGAAGTGAGCTTAGAGTGAGCTGTCAATAGTGTCAATCCCTAGCATTAGTTAGAATGACAGCTCACTCCACGCTCACTTCACCTAAGTTTTCACGGTGAGATGGTTACAGAATCGCACTGCTGATTTTTGTATTAAAATGTTCGTAATAGTCCGAATTCGATTTTTATGGTAAAAAATGGAAAAGTTTCCTAGTTTTTTTTCTAATTCGGGAGAAACTGAACGTCCTTTTTCTAAGGGATTTTTAAATTTGGATAGGACAACGTCAGTCGGGTCAGCTAGTTATAAATAAAATTAATGACTGTAAATGAAGAAAAAACCAGTAAGATGCAATCTTATATGGATTTTGTTTGCAATCACTCTCGCGCAATGTTTCGTGACGACAAGACAAGTTAAGGAAAACTTTTATACATGTTGCGTAGGCGCATCTTGACACTATTACATGTAGCATACAAGTGTAAAATGTCAGTTTCTGTATGTTTGCATTGTACTATGTACTTGAGGGCAAACAAAGAATTAACCTTTATAAAATGTTTAATTTAGCCTAAAAGGATAAATCTTTCATTGAGGTCGGCAAGTAAATAGGCACTTATTTACCATAAATACTTGGACAATTTAAATTAAACTTCAATGCCATGTAAATTATAATTATCAATCTGCTTGATCTAAAACGGTATATAAACATAAATGTGAATAAATTATTAAATAATTAAAATAATTACATGTTTTAATTAAATGAAACTGAACGTTTAATCAGAAAAAATAACGAATTGGGTGTTAAATATTCTGAACAATCAAAGCTTCACCGCAAGGTTATCCAAGGACCAAATAATTACGTGCAAATTGACCGACATCCTTCCGATACTGACTACTCAGAATTTTGTAATGAGGTTTTTGGAACGAGTACCTGGCATAGTCTTTAGGTTGAAAAGGGGTTAAGTACTTGGCACAAGGGTACCAAGAAGGGTTCTCTCGTGGGAGGTACTACCATTACGAGCCTTATTATAGAAAAGGAGCATCCTTTAAACAAAAATATAGGAGTAGGGAAGTTTGTACCTTCTTCGCAAGAAAATAAATTCATTGACGTTGGAGAAAAACAGCCAGGCTGAAGTGGAAGTGGGCTGGCTACGTTGCACGAATATGTCCCCAGAGAGATGGGGACAGATCGTCACTCACTGGACGCCTAATGGAGGATATTGCCGTCGAAGTAGATCGTGGCGAAGGTAGTGCGAGGATCTAATCATGTTTGCGGGGTCAACAAGGCCAGAAATCGCACAAAACAGAGAGATAGAAACCTTTGCAGTGGGGCACAACAGAGGCTAACAAAAAAAATATAGTGATATAAAATGTCGTGGGGAAACTTTTGAGTATGAATGTAGATCCATCCATCGTTTCGTGGACTGTGTGAAAGATGATATGGCTTGAAAGGCGGTGATTACCAAGGTGACGACTAATAGAGAAGTTTTTTTTTTTAAACGTGGCCCCACACTATTAATTCCTACTGTATCGAGGGTGCGTTTACAAACATTTAAACTCACATACACAAACAGCCAGACCCGGAACATTTATATAATTGACAAAAGAAAAAATACGGGTTCAATATTTTTTGATAATCTAACTGACGGACTATTTCGATTTTTTTAGGAAAATAGCCTATTAGCAACAATACTATCAGATGACTTTTAGAAAGTGTATGAGGTTTATTTTATGTTGATTAACGACCAATTCATCATCAGCCGCATTCACGTAGGTAACTGGGTACTATAAAATATATGAATCAGATTATACTCGATAAGATTTTATTAGGGTGCATCAAAAGAGCCTCCACTAGTGACGACACTTAAGTACGTCCTAACATTCTGGAGGGTCCCCGTATCAACTTGCTGGCTAGCTTATCTTTAGGTACTTACAACGAGCTATTCAGATATAAATAATCGTGCTGTCTCGAGAGAATAAGTGAATTAGTATGTTGCGTGACTGTACAATCGAATTTGATATAAAAAAGCGAAAGTCGGCCTGTTTGGTACTCGATCAAGCCTAAATGACTGTACAGATTTCGATGCAGATCCTGTAGAACCCAGCACTTGCTTATGGTATATTTTTCATCGCAGAGAGATTAAATATTAAAATATTGACGGTTTGAAAGAAGATGTAGTAAAAAAAATTGAAAAGAGTATGCTTAGTTAGTTTGGTCATGTTGAGGGGATGAATGAAAGGCGACTAACAAAAGGTGCCGGGAGGGGACGCCCTAGGAGGACATATGACCTTACTGGCCTTACCTGTGACCTAACCAGTGACCTTATTGGTGAAGTTTTTCAGAAAGGTTAGGTGCGTAGTACGCGCAATCAGCATGTATGACCGTAAACGAGGCAAAAGGAGTATGTAAGGGTCGTAGCAGGTGGCTTTCTGTAGTTTCTTATTGACGTATACATAAACGCTATCGTCGAAAATTGAAAATCCAACAGCGCACTTTAGGTTTTGTTTAGGCATTAACTGTGTCGTCTTGTATTAGTAAAAACGGGCATTAGCGTAGACTCTGCGCGTACGCAACGTAGTTTCGATAGAACGTCAATGCGACGACGCCTGCGCTACACATAAGCTCCGTGTGAAGATGCTTTTACAAAGACAATTAGGGCAGACAATACTATTAATTAAGCCAGACAAAAGTTCGTACTAAAATAATCACTCGGCTGAGCCATTAATCGTCTGCGCACCCTCATGCTTCTCTTCGATAAAGTGAAACAGTGACAGTTTTTCACATTGTCACGTACTTACATTGATATTGTAATATCAATGGTCACATAGGACAAAATGCATGGACTGCAATTTGTCTTTGCTTAGTAAAGTAAAGGTCTCATCGTTTCATAAGGATATGAACATTATTTTTATGTGGATAAAGTTCATATTCAAATGAGTCGCTTATCTACTTTACATAGCCAAGAGTCGTGCGATCTGTGCGTCTTGCTAATAGTCATCTGCTTGCCTTTTCCCATCTACACTCCAGCCCCAGCAGTCTCGACATTCATAGCGATCGCTTTACGACCGAATTCGGTCGTAAAGTCCCGAATTGACAGGTGAAATGTATGGAGTGACAGGACTTTGCGACCGAATTCGGTCGTAAAGTCCCGAATTGACAGGTGAAATGTATGGAGTGACAGGACTTTGCGACCAAATTCGGTCGTAAAGCGATCGCTATGAATGTCGAGACTGCTGGGGCTGGACTCCCACCCTGGACTTTTAGTATAGAAGTCTATCGTCGGTCATGAATTGAAACTTGGAACAATGACGACACATAAATGGCTAACACCGTCGAAACTGCATAAAAATTTTTTCTTTGACTCATCATTATTTTGATGCTCACATGGAACTGCATAATGGCTCGATTTATTTCAAGACATACAATTGCATGATGGCTCGATTTAGTCCAGGACTGTATGTTGGGGCCGGCTTCCATTCTAACTGGATGTAGCTAAATACTAGTATTTTGAATCTTGCTAATAGTAATTATGATAAAACAATTACCTCAAGCGTGGTCCAGCCACCGCGGCGGCCGGACGCCCGCTCCGCTTCCGACATGATGTGATAAGTGCGCCCGCTAGCGCTCTCATGCTTGTCTTTGTTGCGAGACATTCTGTCACCTGCAAGTGAATGAGGTTGTTATCATTGAGGATATAATGTTGGCAACAATCTACTTACAATCAACAAAAGAGGTAAGTAACCAGGTAGGCAAATGTAGCTTGCTAACGGGTTAATATTTTTATTCCAGAGCGACAACTCTTTTTCAACAAAAAGCCATATTGTTGGTGGGCTCAGTAGTTAAATCTATGACTGAGAGTGGGATAAAGTGTTTTAAAGTTAAGAAAAATCTTTATCTATGGAGTGATGTTATTTTCTTGACTAGCTACTTATCTCTTTTGTTGGTTGTTCAATAAAATACATTGATTGGAGAGGTCATTGGATTTTTGTTTGTCATAATTAAATAAGTTACTCTCTTTAAATCCGCGAACAAATAACATTATTTTTCATACAAGTTTACACTACTAATTACTAGATACTAGCAATAATATGACTATGATACAACTTACAGTACATAATTATCTAAATTTGAGCTTAATAAACACTACAGGGACCATTGTAAAACACCTGCCAACCCGCACTGGGCCCACATAGTGGACTACAGCCCACTCCTTCTCACAGAGAGCCTTTGTCCCAGCAGTGGGAACATTATAGGCTGATTATACTAATCCCTACGGGGACATTAATATTCCATTGAAGAAAGTATTATTTCATGGCACATACATTTCAGTTGCATACTTCATGCATGTTAGAAATGAAAATTACTGGAATACATTATGTTTTGTAAACAATATGATTCTGTTAATAATATTTTTATGCTTCTTGCAAATGTGTTATAATGAGAAATTCAACAAGAATCAAGTACATTTTAAAATAAACTTGAACAAAATATGCCCGGTATTATTCCAGATATTTATATTGTTACATGTTTCATCATCATCATCGTCTGCCAAGCCTTTTCCCCAGTATGTTGGGGTTGGCTTCCAGTCTAACCGAATGCAGCATTATATTGTTACATCTTTACGATGGTGAAATAAACCAAGGCCTAGAAAGTGATTGTTTCCATCCATGAAAATAAAAATCTGTGTGTAATAGTCAGACCTGTGGGTACAGCAACTGATTTTTAATACACACAAGCCTAAATGTGTTTCTAGGACAACGCAAGATAATTTGCATAAAATAAAGCACCTAAATATTTAACCAGGATATTTAGCTGTTAATTGGACTAAAAAATATGTAATAAAAATAAGGGAAAATCATTTAAATGTACCAGCAAAGCAACCCAGCGCATAAAATCTTGAACAATGATTATTTCCATGTAACTAGGTCAATTTCTAATCCATTCAAGTTGGATCTAACATAGCAGTTTTGAATAGAAAATATTTTTGTTTCTTTTGTGCTAAACATGTTTGGTTAGTTTTTATTGCCTATAGAACTGATAATGAGAAATTGAGCTCTGATATCACATAACATCTACTTTTTTATTTTGCCAAATATGTACATCGGTAACTTAGAGACGCCCAAGTCTGGACTGCGATACATTTTTTGCTTGATTGCACACACATACTGGCTTTAGTTAAGGGGGTACCCAATATATACTGGTATCCATCCATGGTATGATAATTTAATAAATATTAATATACAAAATATATATAAAAATAATTCAGAGACATCTCGTCGAGAAGAAAACAATATTTGGACTATGGCATGGTGTGTATCGACACTATAATTCTATTTGCCTAACCTGCTGTCAATTATCTTTTTTTTTTTTGAGGATGGGAAATCATCAAATGACTCCTCGCGCTCTGGGTGGAGCAGGAGGGAGTATTAGACTCTTACTGACTAAAACCCACCCGTGTTCCTTCCTTAGCCCTTTATGTTCCAGGGCAGCGGTAACCCTTTCGGACGATCCCGCTACCCACTGTCAATTATCTTGAGGTTGGCTTTCAGTCTAACCGGATGCAGTTGAATACCAGTAATGGAGCAACTACCTATCGGACCTCCACAACCCAGTTACTGGGTAACACATAGAACACTTATTACAGTACCATTATATTACAGAAAAATATTGATATTGGGTTGATATTATTATAACAGCTACAAATAGATGACTCTCCAATGGTCTATACAATTAGCTCATATTTATTTAAGGTAAGTAGTATTGTGTTTCCATTAATGTTTTATTAATTTAACCCAATTTCTAATGATAGAAATTATCATCAGGATATACAACTTTTGGTATCCTCTACTCTAGTATAAACTTTACAATGAAGACATAATACAACATAGTTTTAAGAATGTATAATAAGAATAGACAAAAATTGTTTTCACCAGTGATTCCTGCATGGAAATTACAAGTCATGAAGAGTATGCTAATTTACGATTAAATTACCACGAATATTACTCAATAAGGTGACAAAACTAAAACTGCAATGATTTTTCTGAAACGTCGACAAACACTTTTGCTAAAACAATCCATATTTCAAACTTATCTACGTAAACACTGATACTGATTGTTTTCATACAATATGGACTCGAATCTATACGCTATAGGGGTACTTAGTAATAAAAATATACCTTTATAACACCGCGAGGGGTCATTAGGTGTGATAGAACGACATTTTTCGATAAATTATCTTCTTTCGAAAAATAAGGACAACACAAGTCCATAACCTCCGTAGTACGGCGGATAAACCTAAAGAATACAGTTATTACACATGCTTAACAGGCTCTTAACAACGAAACAAGGCCTATTTCCTGGAAAAAGTACTGATTTAATTCATTATTTCGTCGATTACTGTGTAAATGCGTAGCATCTTTGTGTACAGCTGACATGAAAGAGATGAATCGACTCGAACCATAGTAGTCCCCAAGCGCCAATTCATTAATCACACTTCCAACCACTTTACTTACGAAATTACTGAACAACCAATAAATACACACCTTCATCTACTCCTTAAAACCTTTTACTTCAATTAGGATTATAGTTATGGGAAATAATTCACTGTAAACAGACAATGGGACACTCTTGACAAACAACCACATCAAACGTCCATTTACCGACTGTAGCGACAATCGACATTAGCGGCGAATTCTAGAACTTTACTTGTGTTGTGGCGACCATAGATAAAGTATTCTCTGACGCAGAGTTTGAAATACCACAATTTTTATTTCTTCGAACTATTATTGTAAAGTAAGTTGACAATTTAAAGGGGTTTTATTTTAGAAGTTGAGCTACTGAAGCTCTTTTTTTAATAAACTTCATAAACTCAAACTCAAATCATTTAATTCAACTAAACCAATTACAGGCACTTTTGAATTGTCAAAGGGTCGGTCAGTCAGAAAGATGAAGCTAGTTGCCCATTCCAAAGCGTAGGTATATACCTATGGAGAAGAACGGTTTATTCCGAATCGAACCTGACCCGAAATCCTAACCCGGTCGCGGGTTAGGGGCAAGAACCTCCATGGACACTAGGGATGGGCCGAAATTCGGTTCACATTCAGTTCAACCGCAATTCGGCAGCTTGAACCGAACTTCGGCATTCGGTCGAAATTCGGTTCAGATGCCGAACATTCGGCACAAGAAAAATAATATCTACTTGTACTATTTTGACTGAAATTCAATAGAATTAGAATAGCATTAAAAGTTAATCACGTCTAATCTGTCTACGCCGTAGACAGATTAGACGTGATTAACAACATGGCTACTAAAAATATGTCATTTTACGTCAGGCGCTGACTAGTTTGACAGGAATAAACTAATATCTATCTTCTGTCCTTTTCTAAATTAAATAGAAAGAAAAAGATGCATTGAACTTAAATTTAGTTTAATTTTTGAACAAGGGAATCGGCGCCAATGACTGAGTAAAAGACATAATTTTATTTTACAGTAATGCTAATTCTATTGAATTTCAGTCAAAATAGTACAAGTAGATATTATTTTTGTCAAGTCTTTCCATCATCTCTTGCAGGTTTTCTGGGGATTCCGACACAAAACACAGATCATCAGCGTACATGACCTTGGTGATGAGGTCGTATGAAACTTTAATGAGAGCCTCTAATCGGGTCAGGTTAAAAATTAATTAATATACACGGTTGCGCAGCTGTAAACTATAAAAATACGGGGACTCATTTATGTGCCAAAGATGTTAAAAGAATAGGGAACCCGATATTTCGTCGAGACCATGTGTTATTCTTTTTAAACCAGAAGATTTCTAGGGTAGAAATTCGTAACAGGTCATGCTCCCAAGAGTTTTTTTTTTTTTTTGAGGATGGGAAATCGTCAAATGACTCCTCCCGCTCTGGGTGGAGCAGGAGTGTCAGGCTCTTACTGACTAAAACCCACCCGTGTTCCTTCTTTAGCCCTTTATGTTCCAGGGCAGCGGTAACCCTTTCGGACAATCCCGCTACCCCTCCCAAGAGATCTAAGTCCGTTTTTATTGCCTACAGGCACTTATGGTGTGATCAGTGCTAGAATTGACATCACTGGAGTTTTTCAGGAAGATCACACTCGATTTGGTATTCAACTCTGAAAAAAAAACTTAAAAATAACTTACTTTACATCAAATCAAATCAAATCAAAAGTCATTTATTCAAATTAGGCTGAGAATCAGCACTTTTCGAACGTCAAAATTACAAAAGACAGTCCCCCAAAAACGCCCGCCCTTCGCCACTTCCTAGTGCTATCGCTGGGAAGAAGAAGTGGCGGAACAAACTCCCCAGCAGCACAGCTGTCTGTTCAGTTAGAATATAGTTAGTTGCATGTACCTATACAATACTAGGAACCTATGTTCAGTAATGAACATTACAAGAAGCTTAAATTATTTGCCATATTATGTCAGCTAGCCACGCCAATATACCAACAAATATAATAAAAACTATACGTACTCAAGCTAAAAAATAATTAATTAAAATAAAAATAAAAACTCACTACCTAAATAAAAGCCTCCAGGCATAAAGGGCGTGACAGCTTACACATTTATGCATTGCTGGGTTCGTCACATAGCTGTCACTTGCAGTCACAGATGATGAACTAGGACCATCGATGTGAAATAAATAAGTGAGTTAATACTAATAACAGTAACCTGTCAGTACCTAAGCTAATTCTGGAGAAAGAACATGAACATTGTCTTGAGTTAATTAGGGCGACCAACTATTCTTAACGTGTAAGTAGTCGTTGATGGAATAGTAAGCCTTTGAACAAAGGTTGGATTTTACTTGAGCTTTAAACGCATTAAAAGGCAAGTCTAGCAAAGAAGAGGGTATCTTGTTAAAAAAGGTTATACCAAGCCCAACAAATGAGTTATGAACCTTATGAAGCCGGTGAAAGGGGGCACGTAGTTTGTCCTTATTTCTAGTGTTAACACTGTGAATATCACTGTTTTTAGTGTACAAGTGCAAATTTTGCCTAATATATAGGATGTTGGCGAAGATGAATTGTGATGCAACCGTGAGAATACCAATATCTTTAAAAAAATCTCTTAGAGAAACTCTGGCACCTAGCTGGTAAATTGCTCGAACAGCTCGTTTTTGAAGGACAAATATATTTTGTATATCAGCGGCTTTGCCCCACAGCAGAATACGTAAAAATTATAAAACAAACATAATTTCTTTTCCACTAAAGCTGATTTTTTTACCAGTGGTACACGCTTCCTTTTTCTTTAGCTCATCATTAATAGTGCTACACTCCAAGTCTCATTCATATTTATCTGATTTTATAAACACAACAATGGCGATTTGGGTAACTTGGACAGGGCTGCCATCTATAAAGAGCTTTCAGTGCTTCACCCCATTTTCAAGGAGTCGGTCAGGTCAGTCAGAAATATGAAGCTAGTTACCCATTCTAAAGCCTAGTATGTAAGTACCTATGGATAAGAACGGACAAGAAACTCCATATGCACTCTCAGTTATAAATACCCATCACGTCTTCAGAGTTTCGCTACCTAATATAATTTGACCCTGTATTGTTACGAAAATATTAGTTACAACATTAATGTTGAAGTGATTATATTGTGAGAACGATGTGAAAAAGAAGTACACGTTAAAAGCGTCCAGAGTACCTGCAAACAGAAACTAAAATAATTTATAGGCCGTGGCAACTAAGAGATGATTCACCATTTACCATCCAATGCCAAACAACTAGGACATCACCATCCCAGAGCACTTTAAAGATGGTTTGGTCAGTAGGAGAAGAAACTGATATGGATTTGAGATATCGTGCTGGCATGAGCTCCCATCATTCTCATTTATAAAGGGGCAAGAGGGGAAAGCATTCCAGCATGTACAGACGCCAGCAGGTCAAGCTACCCGAAACTGTCAAATTTTCCCAATCAACCTTGAACCTTAATGCTTTAGCGATAAAGTTGAAAATCTATTAAAGAAATTTGACAGATTGTAGTAGCTTGATGTGCTGGCGTCTGTACATCCACGTAAAAATGACAAATCGTCTCGTCTCTTTAAAATCGTGGAGGATAACTACTACCAAACTGGCGTATCCTGGATAGGCCAGTTTGGTAGTAGTAGTGTTTGGTTTGTTTGTATTGTTTGGTAGTTTGGTTTTAACTTAGATTTTTTCAAATGTAAGACTCCCAATCAACGAAGTTCTCTGCTGATGCTTGGCTATGTTTATTTAAAAAAAAAATTAAAATAATTAAAAATTGTATAATTGACAACCATATTTGTATGTATGTACACATACAAAGCCTCCATAGAAGCAAAAGATGCTTGTATTATTATAGGAGACTCCGCTCTTTCATAAACGAAAAACTATACTAATACGAGTACCTACATAATCAAAACAAGGTGATATGAGTGAAAGGGTGTGTATGTGTATGTTAGTGTATCTGTTGTAGAAGTGATTGAATCTCGCTGTAGGTTAAATTTTTTATCCATTCCGTTAGTGTTTTTTTGCATTCATAACTGTTCTTAGGGTAGATGTAAATGTGTTTATTAATAGCGTTAGAAAGCTGAGCAGAGGGGCAATTCTCGTAATTTTAAGAACGTTCACAGTCTGAAGGTCAATTCCCGTAATTAAAAACGTTCCAAATCTAGTCGCAATCTCATCTCAGCGACAAACAAATGTCAAAAACTTGTCAAAATGTAAGGAAATTAGAGGTATTTTGACAGTTTGAGACTGAGATCAGACTGTGAACGTTCTTAAAATTACGAGAATTGCCCCTCTGAATTGCCTTCTGATCGTTTCCAAAGTTGAATACCTACTGGCAAATTGTGTTCTTGTTTGTGGTGTTTTTAATATAATGTATTTTCTTCTTCTTGCCAATATTCTGGAATCATAGGTTACCTAGTGATATAGGTTTTGTGAGAACAATTTGAGTAATGTAAAGTTTCCGGACCGATAAAAGGTTACTGATATGATATAGTTTTTCAGTACAATGTCTCCGTTTTTTTTATACATGCACTTGATAAGAGCCCGTTGTGCTCGCTCTAATAACTAAGACTTTTGTTTTAGAAGCACCCCCCATATAGATGCAAGCGCTAAATATATCACATTTAGGAGTTTTTTGTTCCTGCCAGAAGGAGGACAATTTTTAATTATTATATGTCTGAGAGTCCTGAAGATCCAGCTTAGTTTTCTGAATCTGTTAGCAACTTGATCGATGTGGGGATGCCAAGATAATCTCTGGTTGACGATAATACCCAAATATTTGATATGAGGTACTCGGTTTATAGTTGAACAGCTGCAGTGTGAGTGATTTCCAGCGTCGCAGAGGTGAACCTTAAAATTAAAGTCAGTACTGGGTTGTGTACGATTGCACACACTGAAACACATGTAGTTAGTTATAGATACATTCAGCGTGAGCAAATACCGCCCTAGCCATCGAGCAATCTCAGACAATCCCAATTCTGCGCTAAGCTGAACGTCTCGTCAATTTTTGCGTTCGCAATAATTATGCATGTTACAGAGTTTGTTCACATCAATAAGGAACAAGGTGGACCCCAACACGCTCCCTTTAGGGACTCCGTAAGACTGCCGCGTCCCCACTAATACACTGACCCACTCTAACCCTCTGTTTTCGATTGCTAAAATAATCTTTGAGAAGATTTAGGGGCATCCCACGGACCCCAATAGCTGCCAGCTTATTTGCTAAGAGTGGGACAGAGACGGTGTCGAAGGCTTTTTTTAAATCTAGGAATGCAGTTGCACATTTCTTGCCGCTATCAAGTTATTCGGTAATTAGCGTACTAAGCGCCGCATTTGCATTCTCAGTAGAGACACCTTGCCGGAAGCCAAATTGAGAGTCCGATAATGTATTAAATTCTTTTACATATTTAAGTAACCTTATGTTAATTGGTTTTGCGATTATTTTGGAAATTGAAGGTAGGACAGATATAGGCCTATAGTTGCCGGCATCGTCTCTATCTCCAGACTTATATATTGGCGTAATAATAGCTTGTTTTAATGCTGCTGGAAAGATTCCTTGATTAAAACAAAAGTTGGCGAGATGAGTAATAATGGGAACAACATTCTTGCGTATGTATTTTAAAAACCTTGTTGAAATGTTTTCCCAGGCGCACTGTCTTAAGACTCATGAGGATAACATTCACTTCATTTATATCAGTGTCAAGCAGTACAAATGAGTTAGGTTGACCTATTGGATTGAAATGTCGATCCTGCTGATTATGACCTATGCGTGGCTGGATTTTTAGTGCAAGGTTCTTGCCAATGTTAGCAAAATAATTATTTAAATAGTTTACAGATTCTAGTGGAGATAATTTAATATTTAGTAATTATGTGTTGTGGTTTTTACACTTATTAGAGTAGGTAATAGTTTTTATATTCTTCCTAGTAATTTATTATTAGTAGTTGATTTAGTTATTAATTCTCTTTCGTACTTTCTTTTTAGTTTTTTTTATTAAGTTATTGCAGTAGTTCCTAAATCTTATAAACGTCGCTTTTAATATTTCATTGTATGGTTCTTTTTTATTATCTCATTGCGGTTCCTGATACACCTTAAAATGCCTGGGGTAATCCATGGCTTGATTATGCGCTTACTGTTTGGAATTTTTACAAGGGTAGTGTTTATATTAATCGATTTGGATAGTTGATTTATAAGAAGGTTTGCCAGGGATTCCGGATCGTTACAGAAAAGTAAATCAGCTGATCTATTTTCAAGTAAATACTTATATGCATTGTCAAAGTCAATTGAGGATTTAATTTTGTTCGCAATTGGGGAGTCTTTTATTTTTGAAAGGGATAGAAAGGTGGTAAAGTAATCTGTAATGCTTGTACGCAAAATGGCAATGAAAGCGGATATCTTGTGTTTGTTTAACTTCAGCATATGTAAATTGCTTATTAAGTAACGAAATACATTAAAGTATGGGCCAACTGACCAGTATGTTGCTCATTGTTAAACTTGTTTCATTTTAAATTAAAATTTTAAATGAACTTTGTCTTTTCAATATGAAACAGCAGCGATGTACTATACTATTCATTTAGGTAAATCAAATCGCAGTAACACGGAATTCACTAGCGATCACTGTTCAAATTATATCCTTGTTTTTATTGAATTTTAGTGAAAATGGTTGAAATTAGTAAGTTTATGGTACAAAATAGTGACGTAACTCAATACACGTGTCATCAACTTTTGCATCCGTGGACAAATAGCTGCAGAGATGCATTTTTCAGCATGCTATGGTACTGTGGGATAGGATCTGTTATATTTTATACACCCTTATTTACAGTGAGTACAATTATTTGAATTAAAAGTATGTGAAAATAAGGATAGGTAAGCTATTCCCAACACTGGCGGACTAATGGGGAGAGGGGTGGCAATGACCGTAAAATTTTCGAGTTCGTTTCGCATCTTAAATTCTCAAACTTTTCTGATACGCTGACAAAGTACCCATCTCCTATTTCTCCTACTCTCTCTAACAATGTCCTTCCAGTTTTTTTTAAGAGTTTTTAAATACATGAGCCTCTTTTTGTTAGCTTTGGCTTTAGCGACCAGAAGGTAGAACCTCGGAGTTTGTTTTTTTTTTTATACTAATTACGTAGTATCTCTATTTCACATCATTTGAACATGAAATAATTTACATTTAGAAAATAACACTTATTAATCGTTTTATTTAAGTTATTCCACCTCCGCTAAAAACGCAGACCATTTATTGTATGTGGGTCAAAAGGTATGCCAAAGGGCGTAAAGCGTAGCGTATTGCGGCTGAAAACGTAATTTATAATAACGTAATACGACGATACGCTCCAAAACAGGAGTCACCGATGAGACCGACCTAGGCTGAAGTGGGATTCGGTGGCCCATGTATGTAGGATGCATCTGGGCAGATGGGCCAGAGTCATAACGCAGTGGAACCCAGAAGACTGGTTTCGACGCCAAGGGAGTACGAGGAAATGCTGGCGTGTTGACTTCGAGGCGTTTACGGAAGATATCATGCCGGAGAAGGCAACACACAGGAAAGAGTGGAAAGTTGTGGCAGCAGTGGGATAACACAGGTTTAAGAAAAAAAGGCTGCTCTGTGCCTAGTAAGAAAATGGGACTTGACTGGACATGTCTGCCGCATGCCAAACGAGCTACCGGGTTTGAAAGAAACTCGCACTGGGCCCGCGTTGGTAGATTATAGCCCACTCCGTCTCACTGAGAGGAGGCCTGTGTCCCAGTATCAGCAGTGGTAACATTATAGGCTGATTATGTAGACCAAGGACAGGAGAAAAGAGAGAGGCTTTTACTTCCCTGTTGGAATAAAAAAGTATAGGTATAAAAAAGCAGCAAGACTTGTTTTTTTGTACGTCCAAGTGCAGGGCCTTGCTATGTGGCTAATCCAGCCCTGGTTGGAAGAGTAGTTAAACTAGTGCCTTCTAAAAATTGTTGGAAAGTAGGATGCCAGAACAAATAACATCATAATGGTCTGTCCTTATACATGATCGTTATGGTATGGAGATGCAAGTGATTTGTCACTTGACTATTCTCTCTCCTCTGAAAGTATTTTCAAATCTTTCTTTCTTACCCCTCCTCCTATTACAATCAATTACCTCAAAGAGAAAAAGTGGCTATGCCACACGACATCCCTCTCATTAGTTATCTAGCCACTATGCAACTGGCCCTTGTAATGCATGAAATAACGGCATAGTTAATTCTTGGTCTTCTGAAATGAGGGTATATCTTTGAGAGTTTGTAATGCAAAAACACATGGCTCACTTTTTGTGTCTATGGAAAAAAAGAAAATTATTGCTAAGTTACACTGACTAAACATAACGGTGAAAATGTGGAGTAAAATAATAAAAGAAATGGAGGTTTTAAAATAATTAAGGAGGTAGGTATGGAAATTGTTGTGTCAACTTTAATAATATTATTTTTAATTTCGTAAAAAAAGAGGTATAAAGGGGCAAAATTCTCAGTATTTTCAATTAAAAATAACACTAAAATAACAAAATAATACCCTAAATTAAATAAAACTATTTACAAACGAAAAATTCATCGCCATCGCTGTCGACTGGTAAAGTACCCAAGACACTGGCGGCATTGCCACGTTGTATGGCAATGCTTAGCCTCTGGCCAAGGTAAAAGCCAGCCCTTGGGTCATGGCAAGTGTCAACCAGTCTTTTAAAAAAAAGAAAGGTAGGTATTATAAAGTGGTTAATGTGGATATTGTACACTGGCTTTATTTATGACATTATTTTATTTTATGTCGCGTTCATGGAATTATTATGTACTACTGGTCGCGTTTCAGTAAAAGAAAATGTCATAAATTATGCATGAGATGAGAACGGTATGAGAATAGAAAATACCGATAAATAAATTTAAAAAAAAATCCCATGATTCTAAAGGAAAAAAAAACTTTACTTGAACTTTTTTATTGGCTGTTAGGCTAAAAATAAAAAGTCATGACCAGTGTTACCATGTGCACCGTAATTACGGTAAATGCACCGTACTCAGCAAAAATCTACCACCTACCGTTAGAGCATAACAACGGTGAAAAAATCTACCGTAATTTACATTTGTCCAGAAATGTATAAAGAACAACTGAAAATAGGCCAGAGAGCCTTGCACCTGTATTTCCGATACTTCCCAGATTGATTCCAAAGACATTAACTGAACAGCAAGAACTTGACGACGAATGGCGCAGGCTACTTCTTCACTTGCCAAATGATTTAGATGCATGTCAGTATTCACCAGACAAATTTTGGCATCAAGTTTCAAGTTTTTAAGAGATTACCCTTATTTATGATTGCGATATTGTCATTGCTGCATTCTAATGCAAAATGTGAGCAAATATTTAGTAAAGTGAACGATATAAAAACTAAATAAAGGAACAAATTAATAACCAGGGCTATAAGAGGAAATCTTTTGACACAACAGTCTATCAAAAGGCAAGGCCAAAACTGCCTTAATTTCAAGCCGGATGATGAAATGTTAAAAAGATTAAATCAGAATATTTACAAAAATGAGAATGAGGAATTGATGGTGTCAGATTCAGACTGATTTTTTTATTACTCTGTGTAATTTTTATCTGATTTACATAAGAATTACATTCTTGTCTATTTTTTTCAAATAAAAACTTAATGTAAATTCTAAAATTATTGTTTTCTTTAAAGTAATTGCACCGTAATGAACACTGTTTTTTTCCTGAGCCTATCACCGTAATTTCCTAGAATCTACCGTATTTTTTTAGGGGTATCACCGTTGACCAGATTTTGGACATGGCAACACTGGTCATGACTGACTTACTGTGACAATGTCAACTTGTCATGTCTATTGTCTGTCAGTCAGAGAGAACATATTGAACTTATTGTTGTTCAGCACATAACGAATGAATATAATTTTTCCCAATTCATTTTCGTTCGTATTCGTAGGAACTCCGTACATACGTATCGAAAATACCCGTTACTTTTTATGAGGTCAAACATCAATATTTTTAAGTGAACTACGCCAATAATCATCAGTATTATACACATGCGTCTTCCAAAATATATTTCGTACAGTGTCTAATTGTATATAAATCTAAATATGGTTGAAGCTAGTAAACTTTGGTTTGAAGCTGCGTGCAGTGATTGTAGATGCCATGAACTCATACACCCGTGGACTTATCGATGTTCTGATGCTACGAGAACCATGTTGATAAGTTGTATCAGGGGGAGTTACAAATTCTATGCTATGGTCTACCTTGTGAGTATTTGCGCACCTTCATTTATTAATGTTTACATTACGCTGGTGTTTAAGTTTATGTACTATGTATTAAAATTAATGAAACTTGTCCATTAGATAACTTTCATTCATACCTTTGGCCTAGCATTGTTTTTAAAATTACCAATCATTAATTTAACCAGATGATGACCTTTGAACTTTACAAAATTTGATAAACGATAAAATGTACCTAAGTACTCTTGTCTGTGACACCAAACAATGTAATTGTTGTCTTATCAGAAAAAAAAAATTTAAAGTTACTGGATAAACCAACTTTAAAATCATCACATCAACCCGTACTGAACCCGTGTGGTGGTTTATGGCCCACTCCCTCTCTCAGAGGAGAGGCCTGTGTCCCAGCAGTGGGAACATTATAGGCTGATGTTCTATGTTATAGAGTTAGGTTTCCGCGCTTAGTCCTTCGAGTGGCGTATTATAAGCTGAGTATGATTATGCTTTTTCCTTGGCAAGGTCCACCACATCTTCGTCCGAGTTGAATATTCTCACTTAAACGTAATCATCATACCTAGCCTTAATCATCTGACATAGTTTAATAAAAATCCAACCTTAAAGGGATTTTATATTTCTAGCAGGAAAACAAGTAAGTTTCTCTTTATAAAGGTAGTAGGTAACCATATACCTCCCAATAGGATAATTCCTAATTTTTCCATATTAAACTATTCATTTCCTCTTCCTCCTTGGTATTAATAATACTGGTAGGCATTTAAATACAGTATGTAATTAATTAAAACAAAAAATAATATTAAAATTAAGTTGCGAGGTGGTTTCGGTGTACAACTTCCAAAGGTACCCCACCACAAGACTTCAGGGTCCTGATAAATGTCAGGAGACATAAAAATAGTAATAAATATTTTAAAATGTTTTGTATTTGCTTTTATTTTAATAAATATTTCAAATTGTAATTTATAAGTATTTAAAATTTAATAAAGACAAAACGCTGAACAACCGTCTGCCTTCTTTCTGTTCTGCCAACTTGTGAAAATCTGGTTGCCTTTCAAACTGATGGCTGGATCTGCCTCTTAAAACAACATATATTAAGTGCTAAGAAAACATTAGTGTAATACTAAGAAAACAAAAAAAAAATTGTTTTCATACTTCTAATTTAGGAAGTGAGTAGGATGCCCCATAAAAGTAAAAAAAGTCTATCAAATTTGGCAATTTGGTAGACTTTTAAACAAGCAATGTAAGATAAAAACATAAAAAAAATTTAAAATTGGGTTCTTTACTAATATATAATTTTGTTTCAGATACAAATATTAATGAGAGGGAAAAAACTAGGGAAAAAGGAAATTCTGGAACAAATCAAACTATATTTAAAGTCAGGCATATTTGGTTTGACTGTGGGAAGTTCATTTGTCACATTAAACTGTATATTCAGGTAAATTATTAATCTTTCATACAGCAATATAGTGTTCAATGAAAAGCCAGCTACTACAGGAAACCAATCCCACGAAACAATGACATGTTGACAGTGTGCATTTTGAGAAATGCACCACTACTGTATCTGGGTATAGTTTTGTTACAGCTAAATCAAATATATATTTTGCTGCCTGGCTGTGTCGAATCATCAACCCAAACATGTGTATGGGCCTTAGAGATTGACATACATTTTTAAATAAGCATATTTTTTTATGACAGCCTGTTTGCATGCAGAGAAAGATACTGATGTAGGCCTTGATTGCCTAGTTTGTTGTGTAGAGGATTAAATATTTCTTATGTAATATTAAGTGACAGATTCTGCGAAAACTGGAAGCATGACGCGGAGGTTAGCGAACTTTGGGAGGTTTTCGTGGAGCAGGAGTGGGACAGCGAACGCTAACAAAAAAAAAACTTTGCTTTCAGGAAACTATTTTTCAATGAATTCTCATATTATACAACAGTACTGTTGCCATGCACAGTTAGTGGATTAGCCGTGTACTTTGAGCCTCCATACAGAAGAGTTATGGTTGTCAATCTATTTGTAAATCTGGTAAGTCGAATTATCTGTTACAGTAATTAAATAAAAAATACAAAAGTAGTTGCAGAACAATCTGACACTATAATATTTTGTACTTAGCATAAAATATTGTCTTAGAAACATAATTTGATTGAACACGCTGCATTGTAAGACATTTTTGAAGTGAAAACTTCTTTAGAAAGAGTGCAAAGTGCGCCACCTTGCGTTCTTCCTGAACAGTGAACGAGAAGTCCATAGTTTCGGCTGAAGTTACGGAAGTTTCCTACTCCGTATTATTGACGGATATAATATTAGTTCTGGGCCCGAAATAAGAATGAATGTCACCACGATTTGACATTATGTCCCTAATTCCGATGTGTTTTTGCCCGTCCAAAAAAGTTAATTAATCGGGTGTAGGATTCTCTTCGAAGTTCCGAACTACTGTCGGACGGGCCCGTATCTTCGTTGGCGGACTTAGAGAGTAGACACCTAGAACCGTAGCGCTCGGGTGGCTGACGCTGAATCGAGTATACCGGTGTCCAGTCGAAAGTTTTCACTTCTATCGTCTGGTCATAAGCACACGCCCTCTTTTTGTTTTTAGTAAGACAAGCAGTGCAATTATTAGAAAAAGACTACGGAAAGGTAATAAAACTACATAGTATTTTATTTTAAGTACACACGGCGACAATTCCCAGTTTTAGCTGACCTCGCATTGTATAGTTTTTCGTACAATCAGAAGTCAGCTTATACTGGTTATGTATAGCTTAATGTATTGCCGTGGGTACCTCATTGATTCATAAACCAACGTGTTTATATTTCTTATCAAATTCTTTAACTACAATAGATAGCAGTAAAAATGGGTTACTGTTAAGTTCAGCAGAATTACTTCAAGGTTTCTTGATAAGCATCTAGTTATTCGGTTTTAAAGGGAAACTAAATATTTTGACGGCACGGTTGGCGCAGTGGTTAAGCGATTGACTGCTGCTGCGCTGCGTGTCGCGGGTTCGATTCCCGCACGGAACAAATATTTGTATGAACTTCAAGTAGTTGTTCCGGGTGTAGTTGTTTGTGTACGTGAGTTTATGTTTGTAAACGTACCCACGATACAAGAGAAATTCCTAGTGTGGGGCAACGTTTAAAAAAAAATACGTTACTCAACTAATGTACAGACGCTAGCGGTCAAGCTACCCGAAACTGTCAAATTTTCCCAATCAATCAACCTTGAATCTTACTGCTTTAGCGATAAAGTTGAAAATCTATTAAAGACATTTGACAGATTGTAAGTAGTAGCTTGATGTGCTGGCGTCTGTACCTTCAGTACCTCGTGTCTTAGTTGTTTGAATGTTAGATGAATCTCAAAAACTTTTGTTAATTTGCAGTGTTGAAGGTTTGTTTGTTTTAATTAAAATATAGTTAAAATGACATAACAATACCACGATACAATAGTTTTAGTGGCGAAATGTGGGTGTTCAATAGGTACATCTCTGCCTAACCCTTCGAGGAATACAGACGTAATATTATTTAAACTATAGCCTGAGTTTTTGTGTCTTTACTTGGCCAGTATTTTTTTTCCTAACTTCCTTGGCCAATCACCCAATTTTATGAACTTGCTTCAAAAAAGAAGTATTTTATGTATTTCTAGAAGGAAATATATGTAATTAATAACATTCCAAAAGGCTCAGATAAGAATATCTGAGAGTTATCACCTTTTGGAATGTTGCTAATTCCATATCTTGTCAAGATTTCGATGTATAATTCAATACAAATATTAGATTTTCTGAGTAGTAACTGAGTGACGTCAATGCCTACTTAAAAATGTATGAGTCATCGCTTGTACACAAGAGTATCCATATCTAACTATTGAGTACAATCAAGCATTACACACAACATTAATGCGCTCCCTACCTCATTCGCCCGTAATGTTTCCTTTACCCACGACCTAGCCGTGTTACTTCGACCTATTTAATTGTATGTATAACCTACTGGCTGGTTTCAATTATCTCTACAATATAATAGTCCACCAGACCGAATTTCGGCCATTGTGGCCAATCTCAACGGAGACTAGCCAGCTACGCGGGAGATAGTATAGTCCACAAGCGTGTGCGCAGACACAGGTGCATTCACTCTTCCCTCAATCTCATGACTTTCTGATGGGACGGCAATCCAACACGACCGGCTCTAGAGGTCAGGCACAAAACCATCTGCTTAACGTGCTTTCCGAGGCTACTGTGAAATTCCTTATGGTAAAACCCAATAACACTGTGACCGACCTGCACCCTAATTGCGTAACACACGATCAATCGGAATCTGAATCATTTTGAAGCAAGTTGCTAATCCATTAAATGATAAATGATTTTATTTTTGTAAGTAGGTTTGTACAAACACTTTTACACGTCAATCATATTTTAAAACTAGATGAGGTCGGCGTTTCCTATCTGACTAGTCTGAGAAGAAAGGCCGAAACAAACTCAGACGTCACAGTCTCTTTTAAAGTCCAGACATAATCTTGGTCAGATCATATGAAGACCATGTAGGTCGATGTCTGAGATGGTCTTTTGAGGAACGAACCACACAGATTGAGAGGACCTGTCCAGTCAGTGCACGCATATGTCAGAAATCGTGCAGCTCAACTCAAAACTTAAGGAGCTCAACGGTTCGACGAACAATACCAAAGAAAGGACATTTGGGTAGGCCACATTAATTACTCAAACTGCCAGACCATGACAAAACTAACAGAACAGAGAGAACAATAAAAAATAAAATGACCCACATAGTCTTCACATTCACAAAAATTAAAATAATAGAATACTTTACAAAGTAAGCAAATGTCATAGTATTTATCAAATTCATTAATGTCAAAATGTTTATATAAAAAAAAAAACAAAACAAAATAAAAACATTCAATAAATGTAAAAATTGGAAGCAGCTTAATCCCAAGCCTTTTTGTCCTCGATATAAGCCTTAACGGTATAAAAGGCTTTCTGGCACAATTTACGTTTAATGAATGATTTGAATTTATTAAGGCTTAGATCTTGAACGGGGCTTGGAACTTTGTTGTAGAAGCGTATACATTGGCATCTGAACGAGCCACCTATTTTCTTGAGCCTTGTTGTAGGTACAACAAATTTGTGTTTGTTTCTAGTATTTATATCATGTATATCACTGTACTTTTTATACAATTTTATATTTTTATGGGCATATAAAAGATTTTCGTAAATATACTGAGAAGGCACAGTCATAACATTAATTTCTTTAAATTTTTCTCTGAGCGAGTGTCTCGGACTCAATTTATAAATTGATCGAACAGCTCGCTTCTGTAAAACAAAGATAGTCTGAATATCAGCGGCATTTCCCCACAATAGAATACCGTACGACATTACACTATGAAAATAGCTAAAGTACACTAAACGGGCTGTCTCTATATCAGTTAAATTACGAATTTTTCTAACCGCGTATGCTGCGGAGCTTAGCTTTTTTGATAATTTATCTATATGTGGAGCCCACTGAAGCTTAGCATCCAAAGTTATGCCCAAGAATACTGTGCTGTCTTCAGGATTCAATTCTTCGCCCTTTATCAACACATTGGTTTTCACCTGCCTAACGTGAGGTAGCGTAAACTTAATGCATTTGGTTTTTTTCTCGTTTAAAAGTAAATTATTAACATTGAACCAGTGGACTACTTTAGAGATCGCGGTGTTTACATCGTCAGTAACCTGCTGCTGACGTTTAAGTTTAAAAAAAAGTGAAGTGTCATCCGCAAACAACACTATATCATGATTATCCTTTATGAGGTACGGCAAGTCATTTATATAAATAAGAAACAAGAAAGGGCCAAGAATTGAGCCCTGTGGGACTCCCATTGTTACTATAGATCCGGGAGATCTTTTTCCATTAACATCAACGCTCTGAAGCCTCTTACTCAAGTATGAGGTAAGAAGATCCAGAGCAATGTTCCTGATTCCGTAGTGGCGGAGTTTCCTGATTAACGTTTCGTGAAGAACGCAATCGAATGCCTTGGACAAATCACAAAAGATGCCCAAGGCATCGCATTTATCTTCCCAAGCATTATAAACATGTCCTAAAAGTTCAACACCGGCGTCAGTAGTTGAACGACCCCTTGTAAAACCGCATTGCTTCATAAGTTCGAATTTGTCTGCTCAACACGTAAATGTGTCTGCTCAACACGTAAATGTGTCGTTAGATTTCAAATTGAAGTAAGTCCAAAATGTTAAAACTCATAAAAAGCGGTTTTTTTCTGTTCGAGTAAGGCTTTTTACTATCTTATTTTGAGGGGTGGTGTGACTATCAAAAATTGGATTCTCTATCATCCTTTCTATCATTGTTTCTGTGAAATATTTATAGATTACGAGAAAAACGAATTTCTAATTTGGATTTAGGACAAACATGTCAAATGGACTTGGTTCAATTTGAAAAAAGGGGTGTGTTTTAAACTTATTTTGCTTGAAAACTACAGGGACTTGCGTCAATTTGGTAAAATATTGTGAAAGATACTTCCCTTGCCTTTTAAATAAAAATAAAAGCAATTTTTTGTCAAAAGTGGACTTGATGCGATTTGAAATCTAACGACACAAATAACGCAATGAATGTTGTTGAACTGTCAAAATGAAACCGATTCCGATTGATCGCGTGTTACGCAATTAAGGTGCTGGGAAGCGAGCCCAGGGGGGCACGCTCAGCAGCCCCGCTTGCGACCACGAGACCATCGTGGTAGTTACTCTACAGATTGACCCGCTGTCTACTTGCAAAGCCCTAGCCGTTAACAGTGGAAGCTTGGTTAAGCAAGCAAAAAACACAGCAGGCTAAAATTAATAAGCAAAGCAAAACAAAGCAATGCAATTAAGCGTTATCCGTGAATAATCGTCAGATTTAAGTATTGGGTTTATTAAAATAAGTGAGCAAATAAAAATAAACCTATTAAGAATAGGCAAAAGTAAACGTTGGTAACGCGTCTAAAAAAAACTGAGAAACGAGTTTGTATTTACAAATATAGTCACAGTATGTTCGGTGTTGACTTAAGCGTTTGCGACATTTGGTATAAGCAAGTAGTTTCTTGTAAACAACTCTATACTCCGTTGGTTTAGGTAGTTAACTAAAGGTAAACAAAAAAAAAAAACACGTGGTTCAGGTAAAATCAGGTAATTAGGTAAGTATTTTAAATAAAAACGTCAATAGTTTCACATGATAACCGGCAATGCTTGACTAAACAAAAGAAACCGACTTAAGGTACCCAATTCCTGTCATTTCAGTTGTCATTAAGAAAAGGACAGAAGATAAATATTAGTTTGGTCCTGTCAAATTAAGATACTCCATAGACAGTTTAGACGTGATTATAAAATTGGCAAGAAAAAATACGTCAATTTACCTACTTCAGGCGCTGACTAATTTAACAGGACTAAATTAATATTTACCTTCTGTCCTTTTCTTAATGAAATAGAAAGAAAAAGATGCAGTGAACTTAAACTTAGTTTAGTTTGTGAACAAGGGAATCGGCGCCAGTGTCAATTTAAAAAACTGTTTTTTTGCGATTTATTAACTTTGTATAGTTAATTACCTAAACCAATGGAGAGTGTACATCTTATGCACAAATTGGCTCGTTGGTCTAGTGGTCGCAAGTGCTACTGCTGAGCATGAGGTGGTGGGTTCGACTCCCAGGTCGGGCAAAGTGTTACTGGGTTTTTCCATCAGGAATTTCTCAGTAGCAGCCCGGAGTCGGATTTGTGCCCGGTTGATGGCAATAGGCTCGCCCTCTATTACATGGAACTTAAACGTAACTGACGAAATTTGAGTGTACACACGGCTACACATCAAGCTATGCAAAACCAGTATTGGCTGACCGTTTATTGTGAGAAAATATACAAAGTGAGGCCAAGACAAACTGGTTTTGTATAGCTTGACGTGTAGCCGTGTGTACTATGCTCACTTCTGCTTAACCCTTCGGGAAAATCTGACGTGATGTTATTCATGTTATGTTATGTACAAAATGCTGTACTTCAAAACTGCGTTATGACAGGCACTAATCCCATAATAAATCACATTGTCTTTGAACAGCCCAAGGTCAGACATACTTTGCCCAATATTCAATAGTGTGGCGATATTGCCTTTTTAACCGACTTAAAAAATAGAGGAGGTACTCAGTTTGTCGGAATCTTGTTTTTTTTGTGTATGTTCCCCGATTACTCGAACACGGTTGGACCGATTTGGAAAATTATTTTATTGTTTGAAAGGGTATATCTGCCCAGGTGGTCCTATTGTCATCAGATCGGTGTCTGATGATGGGACCCTGGAGAAATCGAGAGAACTATAAACCTATTACGATTTGGGTATATTTTTGTTGTGGTAAAGTAAAAAGCTTTTTTAAAAAAAAAATAACCAACCGACTTCCAAAGTGCAAAGTGAAGAAGTAGGTTTTTTTTTTGTAAGAAGCTTTTTTGCCCAGGTCTTCTTATTTATACTAATGCACTAGTAGTTATTTTGTTTTTAAAGCTATGCTGCGCCACAAGTCACTAAATGCGTTTAGCTCTGAACGTGTTTAAGTTAAAACGTGGTCAACCGGTTGAAGATGACAGAGACAACGATGTTTTAAATTCGTTCAGCGTTTTTATTATTTCGTCATATATGGTGCAAGTGTTCCCTTAAAATCGTATTGATTAACCGACTTTTGAATAAATCAATGAACTTTCTTAAAATAAAGGTTCTTCATTTTTTTTCTAGGTATTCGAGTACTGGGTACGGACATTAGAAATGAAGGGCTGGCTTCGACGGTCTCCCGGAAAGGAGACCCTAACCTTCATGATAGGAAGCGCCATCTTCTTCTATCTTATGCGATTAGAGAGAGACAACCATAAAAAGACGCCTCTGTTCTGGTATGTATGACTTAATCATCATCTGCCTAGCTTTTTTTCATCCATTTTGGGGTTGGCTCCAAGACTCACTGACGATCTATTCTGTAAAAATCTCATCATGAAAACTTAGGTGAAGTGAGCTGTCAATAGTGTCAATCCCTAGCATCTGCCGGTCGATTCTGTGTAAATCTCACCGTGAAATCTTGCGTGGAGTGAGCTGTCAGTGTCTTCCCACTGACGCTAGGGATTGACCAAGCAAACATTTACAATCATAATCACAGAACAGATAAAAGAGGTTTTATCTGTTCTGTGATCATAATCGAGATTTTAATAATATTTTTATGCTAAGTAATTCTATTGCTCATTTTATATAATTTCAAAGCTAGTATTTTAGTTGTCAAAACATTCCTATTTTGTGGGGTTATAAAATAAAATAGAAAAACAGAAACTCAGTCAAGATCTCAATGTTGTATTTTTCTCTTTTTTCTAGACTAGTCCTTATATAGCTTGAGGTGCGACCGTGCACAGCTACTAGACTGATGTAAATACGCATCGACATTGTTTGTTATTATGAGCGATTGTAGATGGAGTCTAGTAAAGACTGCAACGATGTTCAGCGCTGATAATAACCCAAATCTATTCAATTAGAAGAGATAACCGAGTGTGTCAAGTCATCGAGTGCTAACGGTGTGCCTGGCTGTGGCTGACGGACCATAGACTGAATTCAACCCGACGACGTAGTAAGAGTGGCGTGATCACTTCACGCGATTCATTACATTTCGCTCGTGAATCGGGTGAAGTGATAAGATCACGCCGCGCTTGCGCGTTAGGCACTGCCATTTCCAAGAAGTGAACTTGTTTTTTTTTTGCTGTCATTGATGACCATGTACATATTATTATTATGTCTGTTCGTATTCGAGTTCAGTGACAATAATTAGTTCCTAATTATTTTAATGCTTTTAGACATTTTATTGTCTAAATCCACTGTCTTTTATCTGCCTAGCCTTTTCCCAACTATGTTGGGGTCGGCTTCCAGTCTAACCGGATGCAGCTGAATACCAGTATTTTACATAGAGCGACTGCCTATTTGACCTCCAGAACCCAGTTACTGGGTAATACGATACCCCTTGGTAAGAAGAGCCCGAAAGTCTGACAACCAGTGTCAGACTTTCGGGCTTCTGACTACCCGTAACGACTGTCAAAGATCCACGAATAATAGCCGGGACCAACGGCTTAACGTGCTTTCCGAGGCACGGAGGGGTCTCGGTATGTAAAGATGGTCACCCATCCACAGACCAACCGCGGCAAGCGTAGCTTAACCTGACCGATCGACCTATGCGGCTGTTATTATTTAGCCACGGGCCCCTCCTCTAAATCCACTGTCTTTGTACATCTAAAAAGTTAATTTTATCAGCCTACAATGCCTACATTTGGTTTTCAACAAACTGATATTACATACTTACATAACCGTATAGTTCGGAAGCGCCTCCGATTGGTCTCTAACACACGAACCTCCGTCGGCATGTACGTTAGTTAAGACAATTGATAAAAGGCTCCTTTCATAATTAGGCGCACAAGTTTAATTTACTTACATTAATCAACTCTGTAAATGCGATAATCGCCATTTTCATGAGTGGTGGTTGAGGCTAAAAAACATCAAAATTGGGGATTTTGAACATCCACACCCCACTACAGGGGCAGTGAATAATACATCACTTAATTATTTGACGAATTCATCCATTGTTCAAATTAAATAAGTAGTGGTAATGAAGTGTTTTGCAGTTTTGATATTCAAAGTCGAAGTTTCGCGCCAATCTTGCGTGTTTACATTTTAACTTTTCACAAATATCACACACACTCATATAGATACGATTTAAAATGTGTCAAATGTAATTTAAAATGTTTTAAACAACAAGAAAGTGCCCATCTCGTAACGTCTTAAACAAACACAAGTTCAATAATACGCAATATTCATTACCACTAGGTACTCAATTCGTGTTCAAAATCGCAGAGTTCGCGGGACGCCGAGTCGCCGACCATTATTGTTTTTTTTTTTTTATTGTGTTGATGTGCGAAAGCGAAACGATTATTATGCCAAACGATTTTTTTTATTTCAATCGATTCGAGAAATTAATATGACGAATTTCAGAAATCGATTCTTACAAATTGAAATAAACTTATTTTAAGCATTATATACTAATCTTATAAAAGCATTACACAGATTGTATCCCGTAAACATAATAAAACCCGTATTTTTGATGCTAGTAACCCTTATATGAACAAGTAGTTCGTGGCACTGGCAACCCTACGCCGAAGTGATGTTGCCATGGGTTACGAGCATCGCGTGAAGGGAGATTTTGTACATTCCGAACTACGCTGTAATCGATTTGTGCGTGCTCACACCTCTTCCGAATTAGCGTGTCATGTAGCGTGTGATAAGGATGTCCCGTGAATCGAAAAAGATGAAGTCTTATGAGTGAGCGCTGTCAACGGTTGTGATCTAATCGGATCTAAATCGGAAGGGAAATTATATATTGTTGAAGTGAGCGCTGTGGGCGATGATGGCCTAATTCGGAATAACCTAAATCTCCCGCCGCGCAAGCGCGTTAGGCACTGCCATTTCCAAGAAGTGAACTTGTTTTTTTTTTTTTGCTGTCAGTTGATGACCATGTACATATTATTATTATGTCTGTTCGTATTCGAGTTCAGTGACAATAATTAGTTCCTAATTATTTTAATGCTTTTAGACATTTTACTGTCTAAATAAACTGTCTTTGTACATTTAAAAAGTTAATTTATCAACCTACATTTGGTTTTCAACAAACGGATATTACTTATCCGTATAGTTCGGATTCGGAAGCGCCTCCGATTGGACCCTAACACACGAACCTCCGCGGGCATGTGCGTTAGTTAAGACAGTTGATAAAAAGCTCATATGTTAACGCCATTATAAATCTTTCATAACTAAGTGCACAAGTTTATTAATTTACATAGACAATATTCAACTCTGTAAATGCGATAATCGCCATTTTGATGACAGTGGTGGTTGAGGCTAAAAAACATCAAAATTGGGGATTTCGAACATCCACACCCCACTACAGGGGCAGTGAATAATACATCATATAATTATTTGACGAATTCATCCATTGTTCAAATTAAATAAGTAGGTAGTGGTAATGAAGTGTTTTGATATTCAAAGTCGAAGTTTCGCGCCAATCGTGCGTGTTTACATTTTTTACTTTTCACAAATATCACACACACTCATATAGATACGATTTAACATGTGTCAAATGTAATTTAAAATATTATAAACAACAAGAAAGTGCCTATCTCTTAGCGTCATAAAAAAACACAAGTCCAATAACACGTAATATTCATTACCACTACTCAATTTGTGTCCAAAATCGCAGAGTTCGCCGGCCAATCGGCCATTATTGTTTTTTTTTTTATTGCTATGATGTGCGAAAACGAAACGATTATTATGCCAAACGATTTTTTTTATTTCAAGCGATTCGAGTAATTAATATGATGAATTTTAGAAATCGATTCTTACAAATTGAAATAAATACCAATCTAATCTAATAAAAGCATTGTTTATAATGGTGATTTAAGGCGGAAACACATTATTAAAACGTGACGCGACCCGATGAAACGCGATGCGTGTTGAGTCGAATCAAATGTATTGTTTTCTATAGACCAGAGTCACACTATGAACATCCGACGCGACGCCATGCGCGCACACGCCGCTCGATCCAGACGTGCCAGGTCGGTGTGTTGCCCATGGTGGGGGTAAACACGCCATCCAACGCGGCGCGCGCGGTATGTTTCTAGACAACACCCAACGCCACGCGTAAGCCGTTCGAGAACTGTCACAGAGCAATTATATGCGTTCCCTATTCTTCAAACTGTCAAACGGAGTTTATGCTAATTTAATATTATTTTTTGTATTTATTTAGCGAAATGACCGACGAACAATTAATTAATAGTACATAAGTCCATACGATTCCACTGCTGTTAGCTAACTGGATTCAGAATTTGCTAGTATGTCGTGACGTCGCGTGTTGGTAATGTGCACGGTGCATATCGGGTGTCGACACATTGCGTCGCGTCGCGTTTTTAACCCCCGACGCAAAAATGACGGCGTGTTATAATTTTGACGTCTCTCTCTCTCTCTGTGTGTGTGTGTGTGTGTGTATGTCTGTCTGTGGCATCGTAGCTCCCGAACGGATGAACCGATTTTGATTTTGTTTTTTTTTTGTTTGAAAGGAGAATTTGTCAGGAGTGTTCAGTTCAGTTGTGTTGGAGTGTCAGCTATGTTTGATGAAAATCGGTCCAAGATGGCCGCCGCCACAAAATGGCGGATTACATATTTTTTTACAACTCCCTCAATATGGGTATCAAATGAAAGGGCTTGATTAGTAGAATACTATACACTATGATAAATTTCAAATCCAAGATGGCCGCCACAACAAAATGGCGAATTAAAAAAACCTGAACCTGACCTGACAAAATTACCAGCTTCTTCTTCTTCTTTCTTCTTCTTCAGCTTCAATCTTAAAACGCAAGAAAATAAAAGAAAAGAAATAATAACGAGTCCCTACAAAAAGCATGAAATAAAAAATTAAATAAAAAATTTAAAAACCTCCGACTGCGTGAAACCCTATATAAAGAAAAAAATAACCTTGAAATTATGACCCTACGTAAGTACAGACGCCAGCAGGTCAAGCTACCCGAAACTGTCAAATTTTTCCAATCAACTTTGAACCTTAATGCTTTAGCGATAAAGTTAAAAATCTATTAAAGAAATTTGACAGATTGTAGTAGCTTGATGTGCTGGCGTCTGTACGTATGAAATTTTTTGATTAAATATTGTCCTGTCGGGGGGTTTTAACAATGTGTTTCCGCCTTAAATCACCATTATAAACAATGCTTTTATTAGATTAGATTGGTATTTATTTCAATTTGTAAGAATCGATTTCTAAAATTCATCATATTAATTACTCGAATCGATTGTAATATAAAAAAATCGTTTGGCATAATAATCGTTTCGCTTTCGCGCATCACACATAAAAATAAAAATAAAAAACAATAATAGTCGGCGAACTCTGCGATTTTGAACGTAAATTGAGTACCTAGTGTTAATGAATATTACGTGTTATTGGACTTGTGTTTGTTTATGACGCTAAGAGATAGGCACTTTCTTGTTGTTTATAATATTTTAAATTACATTTAAATTACAGACATAGGAGAATTTAGACAATAAAATGTCTAAAAGAACTCGAATACGAACAGACATAATAATAATATGTACATGGTCATCAATTGACAGCAAAAAAAAAAAAAACAAGTTCACTTCTTGGAAATGGCAGTGCCTAACGCGCTTGCGCGGCGGGAGATTTAGGTTATTCCGAATTAGGCCATCATCGCTCACAGCGCTCACTTCAACAATATATAATTTCCCTTCCGATTTAGATCCGATTAGATCACAACCGTTGACAGCGCTCACTCATAAGACTTCATCTTTTTCGATTCACGGGACATCCTTATCACACGCTACATGACACGCTAATTCGGAAGAGGTGTGAGCACGCACAAATCGATTACAGCGTAGTTCGGAATGTACAAAATCTCCCTTCACGCGATGCTCGTAACCCATGGCAACATCACTTCGGCGTAGGGCTGCCAGTGCCACGAACTACTTGTTCATATAAGGGTTACTAGCATCAAAAATACGGGTTTTATTATGTTTACGGGATACAATCTATGTGTAATGCTTTTATTAGATTAGTATATAATGCTTAAAATAAGTTTATTTCAATTTGTAAGAATCGATTTCTGAAATTCGTCATATTAATTCCTTGAATAGATTGAAACAAAAAAAATCGTTTGGCATAATAATCGTTTCGCTTTCGCACATCAACACAATAAAAAAAAAACAATAATGGTCGGCGAACTCTGCGATTTTGAACACGAATTGAGTTGAGTACCTAGTGGTAATGAAAATTGTATTATTGAACTTGTGTTTGTTTAAGACGTTACGAGATGGGCACTTTCTTGTTGTTTAAAACATTTTAAATTACATTTGACACATTTCAAATCGTATCTATATGAGTGTGTGTGATATTTGTGAAAAGTAAAAATGTAAACACGCAAGATTGGCGCGAAACTTCGACTTTGAATAACAAAACTGTAAAACACTTCATTACCACTACTTATTTAATTTGAACAATGGATGAATTCGTCAAATAATTAAGTGATGTATTATTCACTGCCCCTGTAGTGGGGTGTGGATGTTCGAAATCCCCAATTTTGATGTTTTTTAGCCTCAACCACCACTATCATGAAAATGGCGATTAACGCATTTACAGAGTTGAATATTGTTAGGGACCAATCTGAGGCGCTTCCGAACTACACGGTTACCTATGTAAGTAATATCAGTTTGTTGAAAACCAAATGTAGGCATTGTAGGCTGATAAAATTAACTTTTTAGATCTACAAAGACATTGGATTTAGAGGAGGGGCCCGTGGCTAAATAATAACAGGCGCATAGGTCGATCGGTCAGGTTAAGCTACTCTTGCCGCGGTTGGTCTGTGGATGGGTGACCATCTTTACATACCGAGACCCCTCCGTGCCTCGGAAAGCACGTTAAGCCGTTGGTCCCGGCTGTTATTCGTGGATCTTTGACAGTCGTTACGGGTAGTCAGAAGCCCGAAAGTCTGACAACCAGTCTTACCAAGGGGTATCGTATTACTTACCCAGTAACTGGGTTCTGGAGGTCAGATAGGCAGTCGCTCCATGTAAAATACTGGTATTCATCTGCATCCGGTTAGACTGGAAGCCGACCCCAACATAGTTGGGAAAAGGCTAGGCAGATAAAAGACAGTGGATTTAGACAATAAAATGTCTAAAAGCATTAAAATAATTAGGAACTAATTTATGTCACTGAACTCGAATACGAACAGACATAATAATAATATGTACCTACATGGTCATCAATGACAGCAAAAAAAAAAAACAAGTTCACTTCTTGGAAATGGCAGTGCCTAACGCGCAAGCGCGGCGTGATCTTATCACTTCACCCGATTCACGAGCGAAATGTCATGAATCGCGTGAAGTGATCACACCACTCTTACTACGTCGTCGGGTTGAATTCAGTCTATGGTCCGTCAGCCACAGCCAGGCACACCGTTAGCACTCGATGACTTGACACACTCGGTTATCTCTTCTAATTGAATAGATTTGGGTTATTATCAGCGCTGAACATCGTTGCAGTCTTTACTAGACTCCATCTACAATCGCTCATAATAACAAACAATGTCGATGCGTATTTACATCAGTCTAGTAGCTGTGCACGGTCGCACCTCAAGCTATATAAGGACTAGTCTAGAAAAAAAGAGAAAAATAGAACATTGAGATCTTGACTGAGTTTCTGTTTTTCTATTTTATTTTATAACCCCACAAAATGGGAACGTTTTGACTACTAAAATACTAGTTTTGAAATTATATAAAATGAGCAATAGAATTAGCATAAAAATATTATAAAAATCTCGATTATGATTGTAAATGTATGCTTGGTCAATCCCTAGTATCAGGTGGAATGACACTGACACTTCACTCCACGCTCACTTCACTTGAGATTTCACGGTGATATGGTTACAGAATCGCACTGCTGGTGGAATGACAGCTCGCTTCGCCTAAGTTTTTACGGTGTTCGAGGAGATTTTTACAGAATAGACTGGCAGTCTTTTACATGGAGCGACTGCCTATCTGGGTCAGTGGGTCATCTTAGGGACGGAGCTGACCTCCACAACCCAGTTACTGAGTATGTATGACTTAATAAGGGAGTAAATTAGTACATTGGCTTTCGTAATTTTTATTGCCTGTCATGGACACAGTTTGTATCGAAATTAATTGATGCCATTTTCTGCCCCAAATAAAATAGTACCTAAATTGTTTTTAAAATCGTCCAATCACGAGCGGTGACCGAAATGAATATTAAGTTACGACATATGATGTGGCGACGCTTAAGTATAATCAGCCTGTAACGTTCGTTCCCACTACTAGGACACAGGCCTCTCCTCGCTGTGAGAGGGAGTGGGCCATAATTCACCACGCGGGAACAGTGCGGGTTGGTGGAACGGTAGGAGTAGGCTTATATCCAGCACTGGACGTCTTTCGGCTGAAATGATGATATTTGTTATGGTAAGCCCATCTTGCAAGCTTCTTGAGGGTTTTATCGTTGTGAAATGCAATAAGTTTTCGTAAAACTTATTGCATTTATAAGACGGATCGCAAAGTCATTTATTCATTTGTTGAACATAGGTACAATAATAATGGTATATAAAGATAATAAAGAGTGTGCTACGTTATGCTAGAGGGCGTACAAATGTTTGTGATTTAGTCATCAAGCCAGCCAAGTCTCGGCAGTAAAATAAAAATAAGCCTGGACAATAAAAAAAAGAATGACACACTTTATAATTAAAATTAATTAATAATAAATAGCAATAGAAACAGATGTCAATAAAAGAGAAAACATTAAAATACAAAAGCAAGCAAAAAAAAACATTGTTTGCAAAATCATTAAGAAATGGCGACCTCAAAAATCGTGAATCTGTGTACAGACGCCAGCACATCAAGCTACTACAATCTGTCAAATTTATTTAATAGATTTTCAACTTTATCGCTAAAGCATTAGGTTCAAGGTTGATTGGGAAAATTTGTCAGTTTCTGGTAGCTTGACCTGCTGGCGTCTGTACATAAACGGGTATTTACTGTATCTATATCTATAGATACTAATAATAAAGTTGAAGAGTGTTTTTGTTTGAACGCGCTAATCTCAGCTAGTCGGAATACCGGTTGGTCCAGTCGGTCTCAATACCAGTCGGATTTGAAAAATCTTTTTGCATTTTTGCTTTTTGATATGGGCTATTTAAAAAGAAAAAAACAGAAATAACGGTAAGTGAAAGCGAAGTAAACGCGTGGGCGTGCGATGTGATGCGACGCGGTAGGACGGGGGAACATGAAATTTTACGTGGATGAAGTCGCAGGTAGGCTAGTATATTAATATCCAGGTCAAGACTTGCATTGACTTGACCCAATATAATAACAATATGAATTGTATAATAACACTGAAATTATCGGTATTATTTAATTGACAGGCCACTTTAATGAAAGTAGAACAATGCAAATTGTTCAAGCGTTTAAACGATATGAGTTACTTCGAAGCATTTTAACATGCTCTTATTAGCTACAATTAAATATGATGGAAGACTTAACATAATGTCATCATTTATTCTCCTGCCCTTATTCTAATTTATTTGGGGTTGGCGCTCCATTAGTCGTCATTTCAGTACTCACCCCCTCTCTAACCATATCATCATTCACACAGTCCATCCATCGTTTCCTTGGTCTTCCCCTACTCTTAAAGCCATCGACATTCATGCTCAAAACTTAATTTCCTCACAACATTTTCCTCATTCCTCCGTGTCACATGCCCATACCATGACAACCGATTTCCACACCACTTTTCAGTTACTGGTGCCACTTTCTGACCTCTTCTTATGTACAGACGCCAGCACATCAAGCTACTACAATCTGTCAAATTTCATTAATAGATTTTCAACTTTATCGTTAAAACTTTAAGGTTCATGGTTGATTGGGAAAATTTGGCAGTTTCAGGTACCTTGACCTGCTGGCGTCTGTACTCATTTTTTATTCTATCCATTAGTGTAACAACACACATCCCTCTTATCATTCTCATCTCAACTGCATGCAATTGCCTTTCATTCATCCCTTTTGCGGCCCAACATTCTGTTCCATACAAGACAGCAGATCTAACCATGGTTTTATATATCTTCCCCCTTAAGTTTAAGGGGAATGCGGGAGTCGCAGACTGTTCCCGTGACCTGCCGTCATTTTATCCAACCAGTGTTAATTCTGTGCTTAACCGTCCGATCTACTTCGCCATCGCTTTGCACGAGTGAACCGAGATACCGAATTTAACATACTTTGCACATATTTTTCCTGTTAAAACATCAGCATGAATAAAAATCACGAATTTAAATAAGAACAATGATTAATAAACATAAAATTAACGTTTTATTTCAACAGTATACATTTTATATGCTAAGTTAAACATTTTTTAATTTTTATTAATTGGTTTACTTAATTAAGATAATTCTTTATTAAGTAATGGGTAAGATAATATTTACAAGATAATATTCACATTATAATTATAAGCTATTATTATTATACATTATATATTAATTATGTACATGTGAAAAAATAAGTAAAAAAATCATAGGGCATCAAAAAAGTCGTCGTCGGTTTCGCTGAATTTCGTAATACATTGTCGGAGTTCGGACATTGACATAAATTCATGTGTAGAACATTATTTTGACGTAATAATTTGTTTACACTTGTAGTTAATTTACATTTTGTTCGTTGTATTCATTGAATTTATTAGTTTCAACAGTTTTAAATTGTTTGCTGGTATAAAACAGTGACTAGTATTTAGTATTATAATTATAGTTGGAGGTTTTTTTGTTTTGTGTGTAGTGAAAGTTGTACGCTGTAATTATGTATTTGGGGTAAGTAGATAGTTAATTAAGTTGAAATTACTTATTTAGAGTAGTTTTGAAAAGTAATCATTGGGACGGCATTATTGTCAGTAGATTGTTGCTTGACAGATTATTTGCTTTGTGAGGAAACATGCTTTTCAAGGTTAAGTTTTGAAAATAAAAAAAACGTAATTGAGTTAGGCCGTGCTCGCCCAGATGTGACTATAAACGTTAGTTCTTCTATTAGTTATTCTGTGCTATAAATTACAAACGCCGCGATGGATTTTCCAAATATTGTAATGTCGTTCTTTACGATAAATATCAATGGCTGATTGGCAGTTGTAAATTAATAAAATTTATTTTTTCCCGTGTTTACGTTCTAGTAGTTTATGGAATAAAGGGGTTTTACAGATATTAATAATCTGACGTCTCACAACTGAAAAACAAATAAGGAGTTGGTTAGCATTATACATGAATTCGGTACTGGTAGTAAGGATAGAATCATTTTTCGCTAATCCGCATGAAGCTCATAATAGAAAAGTAGATCGAAATAGGAATTTAATGAAACGGTTTATTGACACCGTTATTTTGTGAGGTAAACAAGAAGTAGCTTTTTGTGGCCACGATGAAAGTCCAAATTCCCGAATTTTTTTTGCTCCGGCTTACCACTGTCATAAGTTCACCCTTCGCCACTGGGCTATAGTGTATTGGTTACCTAGATATTGACATTGTTATAAATGTAATAATTACAACTTGAACATTATTTTGTGCACACTTACTTACTTAATGCACACAATTGGCATTCAATAATTGAGGAGGGTCAAGGTGGCATGCCCTCCCTGCTCAAGTATGTACACTCGCGTCAAATGGAGACTTGAGATTGTTTTTGTGATACTAGAATCAAGTTCATACAGCGAACATTGCCAGTAAGTAATGTGAAAATATGAAAAAGTTAAAGATAACTGACCAAAAAAGAACAACACCACTTTTTCCATTTTTATCATTTCTTTCTGTTGTTTGTTGCATTTGAGTTACATAAGTAACTATATTTTAACACGAAGTTACAAACAATGTTTATGTCATCATTATTTCAGCCGAAAGATGTCCACTGCTGGACATAGGCCTCCCCCAAGCTCTGCCATTTTGACCGGTTCTGTGCTTCCCGCATTAAGTTGTTGTTGTAACAATAATTGGTATTTATTTAACTTATAGGTTTTTCACACCTCCGCGGGTATCCAAAGAAGTTGGTGAGCCAGTAACAGGAATTGAGGGCAGAAGTCCTGCGTGCCCACACAAGGGACCATGCATCAATTATATTTTAAAGGTATGGTAACAAATATACATGATTCCTATTACAAATTTGACAAAAAAGTAGGCAAGTCAATGAAGTTTATGTTTTTACGAATTAGGTAAAGGTATCATCAGCCATTGTCGATAGTGGTTATACAATACGGCTGATGAAATGCGACGAGCTCATTTGATTTGATTTGTGTATTAGGGCTTAAACAGTGATTAGGGTGGCAGGGACGTCAACGCACAACCTTTCACCAAGGATTCAGTACACGATTCTGAACCCCCATGCTTTGATATTTTTCAGCGTTTTTTTTCAGCACATGATTATGAAAATTTTTCATAATCATGTGCTGAGTCCCGTTACAGTTTGCACGTCGATGCCTGCCACCATATTTAGTGGCAATTTCTATGACCGGAATAAAGCTGACTGGGCACTTATTAATGAATTATGAGTCGACAAGATGTGGAGATATTTGTGGTATCCATCCGTCGACTATTTCTGCTTTGTGCTCATGATTATAGATATAGTTTGTTTTTATTTTTAATTATTATTAGAATGAATTATCTTTTTGTATGCACGTGTTTCTGTGACAAATAAACCTATTTTTCTTTCTTCCATCCTATTTAGATCAATTTATTTTCTTACATTACAGGGCACAGCGCAACTCTTCGGTATTGGCTGCGCAATGACGGTGCTAAGGACGTTAATACCTAAAATATTGACACCTGCGAAAGCTTTCAAGTCCTTGAGACTATCACACATGAAGTTAGGACTGTTCTTCGGAGGATACATCGGTATTTATAGGGTGAGTTTATCATCATCTGCCTAGCCTTTTCCCAACTATGTTGGGGTCGGCATCCAGTCTAACCGGATGCAGCTGAATACCAGTATTTTACATGGAGCGACTGCCTATCTGACCTCCACAACCCAGTTACTGGGTAATACGATACCCCTTGGTAAGACTGGTTGTCAGACTTTCGGGCTTCTGACTACCCGTAACGACTGTCAAAGATCCACGAATGACAGCCGGGACCAACGGCTTAACGTGCTTTCCGAGGCACGGAGGGGTCTCGGTATGTAAAGATGGTCACCCATCCAGAGACCAACCGCGGCAAGCGTAGCTTAGCCTGACCGATCGACCTGTGCGGCTGTTATTATTTAGCCACGGGCCCCTCGGTATTTATAGGGTGAGTTTATATCTATACTTATTTAGAATTGAATCCTCTAAGCTAGAGTCCTACAAGGATTTTTTGGCACTTGAATGACGCTGTGACAGGGTGGCGCTGTTGTTAAAAAAATCTTTTTTGCCAAATGTGTTCAAAATAAGATGGCGGTGTTAGTTCCGATTTTGGCCACGCGCCAAAAGATCCTTGTACAGCTGTCTGTATAAGGATCTTTTAGGGTACAGACCCTTGGTACTATTTGACGATCAATTCTGTAAAAAACTCACTGAAAACTTAGGTGAAGTGAGCTTGAAGTCAGCTGTCATTCCACCTAAAGCTACGGAATGCCACTATAGACAGCTCACTTCACTTAAGTTTTCACGGTGAGGTTTATACAGAGTAGATCGGCAGTATCTTACTAATGGTGTGTTTTACTTGCGAATCTGCACGAAATATTTGACAATAAAAATGATGTGGCATAATATAAGCTTACGAAGCCGATCTAAGTGTCGCCAAAAAAGTATTAATTTCATTATTTATGGTTTCAGCATAAGGTAAGTAATTAGGTTAGATCCACTGTTAAAAAAAAACCAATGTCTTTTAATTCTATAAAGCCCAAATATTGATTAAACCAGCTTCAAACCAGAATTATTTTACACCGATTGTAATTCATAAAAAAAGTACTATTGTATTACAACTTTGGTGTGAAATAAAGTATATTCTATCTATCGCTCTTAGCGATAAGACCGCCCATTGCAACAACCTTTGTAAAAAAAAAAATATATATATTTATGTCTGTAATTAATATGGTGTACATAATAAAGGGTATTCTATTCAATCTATCGTTAATTTACCTAATTATAAATGACCATTCTAAATTAATGTAATTTATATCTATTTCAGTTAGTAGTCTGCATACTCTGTCGAGCGCACGGCAAGGACAGCGCTATGTACGCGATACCAGCGGGCTTCCTCTCCGGGCTCGCGTTCAGAGCCGCGCCGTCGCTACCCATCGCGTTGGCGCCTCTTACTTCTTCGTTACAGGTAATAATGATTATTATAAACCAATTCTAATTTATCATCTCGATGTCTTAACACATTGCCATTTTGCGAGCGTGTTAACAGCGAGCCCCGCCACTTGTGAGCATCGAGCTCGCCGTGTATTATACGCGGCAAGGAGAATGATTGACGCGGCTGTATAATTTTATAAACACACGGTGATCGCGTCGCGTTTGCAGTTTGCTCGCCGTGCACCCACGGATGTCATGCTGCAAGCAGGTACCACGAATCATCTCGCTAGAAATACGCAGGTCAATCGTCGGCGTGATAAGGCCTATACAAACTGACAGTTTGAGCTCTGTATCGATAACCAATTCTAGAACGTGGCCGTGAAATAAGAGTTTTCACGCCTCATCTAACCGAAGCGTTTGAAATTAACCAAAAAGGTTCTTAAACCCTTTGACATACAAACCTATCTCCTATTTCAGATCCTAGGCTCATGGGGCTACCAGAAAGGCATAATTCCCGCCAACTGGCCGCTCATTGAGATCCTGTACTGCCTCTGCCAAGGTCTGTTGTTCCACGCGCGAGTGATGCACGAAGACGTTTGTCCGAGATACATCATCAACTTGATGCATACCGTTACTAGTTCCAAGTAAGTTTTAAATCAATATTTTACTTTTAATACTGTCCGTGGGGGACGGATTAAGAATATAATTCCCCTTCGTCGCTGGGTAAGTCCGTACGAGGCGACGTACCTGGTACCAAAATTGTGCCCAAATCTGGCAATAGGCTCGCCTATTATTACATCGGAATTACAAACAAAGGCGAAAAATCTTTACATGCGCATAAAACGGATGTCTGGCGATATGACCCTACCTGCAAACTTTTAAATGACACTATTTATTTTTTACATACGGTTTTAATGACACATCAATATATTTTTCCTTTCAGGGCCGATGAAATCCAGTCAGCATTTATAAAGAAAATGCTTAAGTTCGGTAGCATTTAGACCAATTTATTTCTGTATAGAAAGATTATTATATTTTCTATATTATTTATGAAACAATATTTTTATGAGGCGGGAATACTTTAGTCAGTTATCCAAATGATATTAATCGTGATGTCCTGACATTTCTCTAATAATGTACAAAAATCAAATAATTACTACAAGATACATTTTTAACCAGTGCGCAAACTAACCATGAATTCAGTACATGATTGTAGACCCCTTAGAGTAGAAACTATACGTCGATAAAAAAAAAATCCGCTGTTTCATAAAAAAGTGCAATACACAGACTTATATTGGCTAGATAACACAAGTCTCATCTTCTGTATAGAAACCAAGCGTGCCATTATTTTTCTACCTACTGTGACGTCACATGAGCGATTTAGTGATGGGAACTCCCTGTCCGCGAGTAAACGATTCAAAACGATCCGCGTTTCGCCTCGCTCGTCCGCCAGTACTCTTTGGATCGAAAGGTCGCGTGCGCGCATCCCGTCCGCTTGCATGTTATTGTTTAAGTTCGCCGCTCTTCAAGTTACACGATGTATCCTCATTTGACGTAGACGGCTGGTGAATGTCCTGTAACACGAATTAACTATTAAATAATCCTAATATCAGCGTCAAGACGTCCACTTTTTCCGACCCGTTACATTTAGAATGAAACGAGTACCTACTAATCGATTTTTGCAAGATAACAGTGATAATTTAACTTTGGGATCACTTGGAAATCTGTAAATATAATTAATAATATTCTAAACAAAATCACTAAATTGAAACATTGCAGTAAAAAAAAATATTACATGTCACAAAATACCCAACGCAAACATTATCATTCCTCTGTTTCCAAAATCGATTAGAATCGAGAACAACTGTACAAACTGTGTGTACAACACTATTTGCTTTATTTGACAGAAAAATGAGAATAGCGACTGTACCACGAAGCTGAGCGACAAGTGAAAATATCGATCATTTTAATTTTCATTGCGTGTTTTAACAGACAAGTCCTACATACTGCCATGTAACTAAAAACGGCAATGTATCATGAATTATTCGATACACACTCAGTTGCATAGTGTTCATTGTAAGACCACAATGAACACAAAATAATTGATTTTGCAATAAATAACACATAATTTAATAACAAAATGACTTACCGATGAAAGGAAATGTTTCCATTATCTCTTCCCACTTTTTTTGTGTAGTTTTTACAGCTCAATACCGCACAATTTGGCATTTTTTAGTTTTTGTTTGACGTCTGGCATCAAGAACGTTCGAGCGCGGACTGATTATAAATGATGCTGAAGGAAGTCAATTTTACTCCCTTTTTACACGCGAAGTACATACACTTGCGTCGTCTAGCCAATATAAGTCTGTGGTGCAATACCTACGCGGTCAAAATGTATGGCAAAACAATTTTTTTTTTTAAAAACCGACCAAAAATTGCAACGCAGGTGTGTTCAGAGTCATGTACTGAATTCACGGTTACAGTTTGCGCACTGGTTAAAAAATTACCCTGTATTTAACTAAGGTTGCTGAACTAACCTCCAACGGTTAACAGACAACCGTGTTCTGCTGAACGTTACCCAGTGTATAATATGCAGCGAAGGAAAAGTGCGTAAGTGACAGTCCTTTCAGAGTTATTTTACGTCTGGACTTGGCATCACGGTCAAAATCACAATGATCTTTATTTTAAAATTTCAATAGAATAAGGTTGCTGTTGGATTGCTGCTGTCAGAGGTAACATAACTGTAACTTGAAATTATTTCGCGTCGCGTGTGTGTGCACACACGCACTTTTACATGCTTAAGATGGCACGGGTGACCGCACGTTGGCAGTAACACTTGAAATGCGAAAACCACCTCTGCTGGTACGACATAACGGCACTGTCAATGTCAAATTATGAACAAATAGAAGGACGTGCGGTTGACTCTACAGTCCGTTCACAGTTATTTTACCTCTGATAGGAGCAACCTAACAGCAACCTTGTTGTGACGGGAATAAAGATCACAATCATTTTGACAGATTTGTCAGTGGTAGCAAACAAACAGCAACCTTATTAGAATGAGAATAGAGATCACTGTGACTATGACAGTGGTGCATATAGTTTTCGTCGAGTATTCCCGCCCACATTATTTTATTTAGGTGCAAGTACAGGGTTTATTTTAAATGGGTATATCATTAAAGGGTGGTGTTTACTTTGTAAATATTCTAGTACTTTAGATAACGCATACGCAATAGGCAATATAAAGAGGTAAAGAAACGTTCAATAGCTATTAAAAAATCTGCGCTTAGAAACGGCGTTTTAAAAAGAGTGACAGTTTTATCACCTGCGTCTGCGCATCGTAGAACACACTGTTCTATCTAACTTATGAGTTGTATTACTGAAAATTGTTTTTTTTTTTGAGTTTTTATGCATCTCAAATAAGCCGCTGACCCAATCTCTTACCTCTTTATTTTGTAGCATTTATGTTATGTTATGTTAGTGCCAACTTGCCAAGTATCGCTTCAGAGCAAGATTGTGGCTTATTTGAAAGTAATTTTTAAGCTCTACAGGGTGGCAGGGACATCCGCGCAAACTGTAACCATGAGTTCAGCACATGATTACACCTACTAGCGTAGAATTATTTTTCGACGGTTATCAAAGAAAAAATCTGCTGTTTCATAGGAAAGTACGCGGCCAAAATGTACGGAACAGCAAGTTTATTTTTAATTTTCGATGAAATATGGCGACGTAGGGGGTTCCGAATCACATACTGAATATAAGGCCCCTTACTCACCGGATCGGGGCGTTTTCGTTTCGGTACACGTCTCTGTATCGAGTACTACCGAACCATTCGACTGTACAGATTCGGTACAGAAACAAAAATGAAACGATCTGGGGCAGCAGTCTCGACATTCATAGCGATCGCTTTATGACCGAATTCGGTCGCTAAGTCCTGTCAGTCCATACATTACACCTGTCAATTCGGAACTTTGTGACCGAATTCGGTCGTAAAGCGGTCGCTATGAATGTAGAGACTGCAGGGGCAGGTGAGGAAGGTGCCTAAGGCTGTGCGTCGATGTCTCTGCCACCCTGTCTTTTGGCTCAGTGTCGTGTGCAGTTGGCCTGACCTGGGTGTAAATATTACACCTGTGGGTTTAGAAAGAGACTCGTACAGAAGAAGAGACGACAATCTACAAAGCCGTACTTTTTATATAACTCGATGTGCCATATTTATGGCCGGGTACTGTACGGCCCACTCCCTCACACAGAGGTGGCCTGTGTCCCAGCAGTGGGAACAATATAGGCTGATTATGTTGTACGTCAGGACACACTCTAGAGACACTGAGCCCGAAACACTGACACTAATATTTATTTGTACAGACGCCAGCGCATCAAGCTACTACAATCTGTTAAATTTCTTTAATAGATTTTCAACTTTATCGCAAAAGCATTAAGGTTCAAGGTTGACTGGGAAAATTTGACAGATTCAGGTAGCTTGACGTGCTAGCGTGTGTATATGCACCTTAATGAGCATGATCATTTTATTATTTGCACAATTTAAACATTTAAGTAGAATGTCGACATCACAATCAGCGGGGTAATTGCGTAACGTACTATCAGTAACAATGGCTTTCATTTTGACAGTTCAACAACATTCATTGCGTTATTTACGTTATTGAGCAACGAATTTTTTCGAACATATGAAGCGATGAGTTAGCATTATCCTTCAAAATGTTTCAGATTGCGGTTGATAGTGTGTTAGGCAATAAGGGTGCAGTTCGAATAAAATCATTATGAGTAATTTTATATTCAAACCAATGAAGTTCTTATTAAAGGAATCGTTCTATCAAATATCGCTACTTATAGAAGAATTATACTCGGCGAATATTTACTTAGAAATAGCAATAACTAGTGTATTTTAGTATTGACAGTGTAGAACTTCGGTCTGCCTAGAACAAATGAAAAAAAAAAAATTGCCCATCGGTATTTACGCGTTTAAACCTAAAACGAACTTTTCGTTCCAGGCGAAGCCACGATCAAAACCTAATTTGAACCTTAAAGTGTGTGTATTAAGATGTTAAGTCGCGTAGCAAGAATAGTGCTTATAAATCAGTGCCTGGGTGATAATAATAGTGATCACTTTAAGCGACATGTTACATTAACATCGAATATTAGTGAATGTAAGGATATTTATTTACCTTTCATACTTGTGAAAATAATATAATATTAATATAATGAATCCACATAAAAACTGAGAAAGTTTTTTCACTCAATCTTGCAAAACGGCTGGACAGATTTGCACGAGATTTGGCCATAAAGATGAATCAGCAGGGTAATTGTGTAACACACATAAAATGACAATTGATCGCAAAGGATTTCATTTTGACAGTTCTCCCACGTTCATTGCTTTATTTACATTAATGAGCAGAAGATTTTTTTAAACCTGTGAAGCAATGGATAAGCTACATCCTTCAAAGCTCTCGGATTGTTATTATCAACGAACTTTAAGAACGGTCGTAAAGAAATCATGACAAATCCCCACATTTTTTTCAGTCAAATATTTCTTTCACAAGTGTGGAGAGGTATATTATTTTAGGCACAAATTATCATAGTTACCTATAGATTTCTTTATAAAAAATGTAATATCACTTAGATAATTTTATTATTTATTAGCTTTGTAGAGCGTTATTCAATTATTTATAACTCCAATATTCTACTACAGTCGGTCGTAATTGTAGACTACTAAATATGAAAATGTAGACATTTTATTATTTTTCGCATTTAATCAAGAGTTCATAAATGAACTATGTAATCCTTGTATAATGTATGACAGAAGGTAGAGTAGTGTTGCCCCCGACAATTATGTTGGTGTTACCTTTTGTAAAAACTAAGCAGCGCATCGCATCTTAATAAAATATCGTGTTTTCCAAAGAACAGTTGACTTCCTATGCAAGCATGTTTTAAGTGATACGATGCGATACTTACCAGGACCCAAGGCCCTGCGCAGAGAAGAGGACAACACACAGGGAGGAGGAGGGTTTTTGTGACATTGAATAATATACCTTATTGTCAGTGTTGTAAAGTGCAAACGGGCTAGTGTAAGCGCTCTCGCGCTGCCTTTATTTTTTATTTTATTTTAATATATGGACAATTTGTAATAATTCTAACTGTGACATTTTAATTTGTAATTTAATTTTTCGATACTTAGCTTCTTAACATTTTTTATAGATTTAGCGTGCCTACTTCCAGGCAGACACCAGCACATCAAGCTACTACAATCTGTCAAATTTCTTTAATAGGTTTTCAACTTTATCGCTAAAGCATTAAGGTTCAAGGTTGATTGGGAAAATATGACAGATTCGGGTAGCTTGACCTGCTGGCGTCTGTACAATGTACATGGCTCACTCCTATCTACTCCACCTGTATTTTAATGTAACCTACATTCGTTGCAAGTAAATTATTTGATTTGATTTGATTTGAGGACGTTCGAAGAGTCCTTTCATACCAGTACCGATTTTCAGACGACTTTGCACTTGTATGTCAATGAGAATAAGTGTATTTTTCAATGTCTCCGTGAAGCCTCTGCCCCATGTAAGAAATAGTCTTCCTGTTTTTTTTTTCATCTGTGGTGGGTGGTTTTTGTTAATTCTATGTGATTTAGAGGACGATATTAAATATGGATTTTTTAAGGAATTTACGTTTGATTTTACATCATAAACCTTATTAGTAAAATGTAATTGAAACCGTGCTAGTTTCGTATGTGCACTAATATTTATTAGAGCACCAACCATGAGACTTATTTAAAAAAAAATATGTACAGTGCCCTGCAAAAGTTAGTTGACATTTTTCCACTTCAGCTGTGATTTTGCCACATTATGATTTAAAATAAAAAAATAAAAAAAATTACGATAAGTACTTGAATTCGTCAATAAGAACGTTATAGAGTACAGTTACATTTGAAACTAGAATTTTAAATCAATGTGGCATCACAACAGAAGGCTAATAAAAAAAAATACTTAAAAACAAAACGTTCAAAATCTAGTCGCAGTCTCATCTCGGCGACAAACAAATGTCAAAATGTAGGGAAATTAGAGGTATTTTTGACAGATTGAGCTGAGATCAGACTGAACGTTATTAAAATTACGAGAATTGCCCCTCTGCAGTGGAAAAATGTCTACAACTTTTGGAGGGCACTGTAAGTATATATGAAATTAATCGACTGAAAGATGAATACATATTCGTATTCTACTAAAAAAGTTGCATTTTTAGAATGATTTATTCGCCAAAACACTCACCATATTATTATATGATTGAAATTCTCTACATTACTGTTATATTTTTGTAATAAATGATTTTGTATTTCACAAATCGTATCATTTTAATAAAACAAAAATTACGTGTATAGTTTACCTTATATTATCATGCTAGTGATGTGCATCAAACCTCATTAAATTCTATGAGCACTGTCTAAAACTACAATAAATTATTGAAAACCCTATCTAATATTTTGACAAGTGTAAATCTATTAATTTTGATTTATCGTGAACATGAATATTGAAATCAGGTTTGGTCGCATCTGATTGCCAATCTTAACATATCTATGTTAATGCTCTAAAACCAATGTGGAATATACTGTAGCTGTGGAAAGATCTTTTGACGAGTGGCCAAAATCGGAACTAACGCCGCCATCTTGTTTTTCAATACATTTCACAAAACAATATTTGCACAAATGTTTACCATCAGCCCCTCCCTGTCAACGTCATTCGAGCGGCAAAAGATCCCTGCAACTGTGTAAACACTATTTTAAGATATATCAAAGTGACTTAGTCAACTTCTTCGACCCTAGGACCTCCAGGGCTTTGTGCGCGCAAGTTGCTAGGCCCGCCCGAGCCACTACCGCCCCCCGCGCCGTGCAGTTTCATCATAGACGGCTGACAGACCGCTTGGGTGTTCTTCAAACGTTTCTCTAGCTCGTCATTGGACGCGTCACTATGAGTTTCGAGCCAATGTAGTTGGCTGTTGCATTCGGTACGGACTGTATTCTTTTCTTCTTCTGTTAGCCTAGTACCGGCGTTGTCTACTGCCTGTAAAAAGAAAAAAAAAAAACTATTATTTCGTTTATTGAAAAGAATAGGTATGTAAGAAAAATTCAAGGTTGTAAAAGAACATTCGTGAACGTCCATTTGTCTTTAGTAAAATACATTTAAAATAATATTGTATAATTATATTTGGTTATACAGTCCGTTCAGTTATTTTACCTCTGACAGCAGCAACCCAACAGCACCCTTATTGTGACGAGAATAAAGATTACAATGATTTTGACAGATCTGTCAGTGGCAGCAACCCAACAGCAACCTTATTAGAATGAGAATAAAGATCAAATCAACAAAATCAAATTTAAATAACTGAACGGACTGTAGACCGCTGTACAAATTTGTATTCATGTCACCGATGCTTCTGCCAAAGATCCAAGCGTGTTTATTCTTGTAACCAGGCTATCAATCCAAGTGGTTCAACAGGTGAACCAAAGTTTACGAAACTGAAATGAAATTTTATAAATACAAACCGTCTTGCATCCGAAACAGTAACTCTCCAACTGGTTCCTAAATTCCACTCGTTTCTTCGAGGCTTCATCTTCTGCTTTATACCTCTCAGCGTCGCTTAACATCTGGTCTATGTCCCTCTTGGAGAGGCGACCCTTGTCGTTGGAAATTGTGATGTGTTCTGATCTGCCGGTGCTTTTGTCTTCAGCGCTGACATTCAAAATTCCGTTGGCGTCGATGTCGAATGTCACCTGTGAATTTTATAATACATACCTATATAAGTAAACGAAGATTGGTAGTTTCTCAAATTTTTTGGGTTGTGACGAAGAAACTGAGGATGGTCTGGACAAGTGAAAGCCCTACGTACTTTCTACTTCATGTAGTCGTATAGGTGATGCTTTGCACGCAGACAAGTGTGTTGATTGTTTACTGTCTCAATTGGTGAGATTTAGGCCAATTTTTTTGGAGTGATTGAAACAACGAACGAAAGAAAGAAAGGAGAACAGAAACATTCAGGACAAATATTAGGATGGATATGGTTAACTCAAACTCAAACTATTTATTTCAACTAAACCAATTACCTACAGGCACTTTGAATTGTCAAGGGTCGGTCAGTCAAAAAGAGAAGGTAGTTGCCCATTCCAAAGCGTAGTAGGTACCTACCTATGGAGAAGAACGGGCAAGAAACTCCATGGACGTTCTTTTAAATCACAATAATATGGTTACAAAGTATTGGTTACATCATTCATGTTAAAAATCATGCAAGTGAGAACGATACAGAACGTTAAAAGCGTCCGTAATGAAAAGAGAAAAAAAAAAAAAACATTTCAAATATTAAATTAAACCAAAATAAGCCATGGCAGCAAAGAGTTGACCAGTCCCTACTGACGGCGCCCGTTCACGAACATGACGCATAGATTAGCACCTTTCAGCTCAACCATTATGAAGGGATCTAAATGATCCAACACATGCGCCACCATCAGCGAGACATTAGAGTGAGCATGACATAGGTAGGTACTCTCAGCTGTCAAGTCAATGAAAGACGTACCCAGTAGATGGTAGCTTTATAGTATGTAGGTACATATTACTCACATATGTGTTATGCAATTATACAATTTATAGGAGATTGAATTTATATTATGCAAAAACAGTATTTTAAAATCTTCAGCAGCTAGGTAGGAGTAGGCGTGTGTGAAGTATTTTCATATGCTAATCAATTTATTTATGCAACCTGTGGAGCTGGACCAGCGTTTAGCCGAGCATTTTTGTCAGCGCTATAATCCCCCAACTTATAATATGCTTGGCTGCATAGTGTGCGTTTTATGTAAGATTTGAATTTCGTTTTCATTGAGTTGAAAGTTGTGGGGAGGTATTTTATTGTATAACTAGCTTCTGCCCGCGGCTTCGCCCGCGTGGATGTCGGAAATTATCCCACGGGAACATGCTAACAGGATAAAATGTACCTATGTGCTTCCCCAGAATGCCATCTATCTCGCGGGCCCTTTGTGGCTAATTACAATAGAAAACTAATTTTGTCTCATTAGTGGTGATTAAGAGGGTACCTATATGATATCTTTACCTAAGTACCTACCTAATTAAAAAAAAAAAAACTCAATAACAGAAAATTAAATACCTACCTACCTAAATAAACCTATTTCTGATGATAACTAATCTAAACTCAATAAATAAGCAAAATCCCTAAAAACTAATATCTATACGAATGACTAATCCTACCTAACAGTATTATAAAATAACCTACGGTCACTACGTACACTATCAAATATACTACCTATACTTTAAAATTAAAATCTATACCTACAACTTATATAAAAATAAACCTAAATAACTCTAAAAACTAAAAGGAATAAAAATGAACTCCATTGCGGGTGACTTAACCTACGAGAAACTTATTATTTGCGGTTGGTGCAGTAATCGGGTCTAGGGATCGAACCGCAAAATTAAGTTTGTTTTTTATTGTATATACTTTTCCGGGATAAAAAGTACCCAGTGTGGTGCCCAGGATATTAAAGAATAATTATACCAAGTTTCAACGTAATCGAACCGGTAGTTTTTGCGTGATGCCTGAACAAACAGACAGACAGACAGACAGACAGACAAAAATTTTTTTAATCACATTTTTGGGTTCGGTGTCGGTCTAGTAACACCCCCTGCCATTTATTTTTTTGATATTTTCAATGTACAGAATTTTCACTTCTACAGATTTATTATAAGTATAGAATAGATTTTAAACAGTACCACCACATGAAGGAAGAGTCTACTTTAGCTACTCTGAAACCTGGTTGAATTAATTGATCCCTATTTCTAGTTCTATTGGTGTATGTCTGCCACCTCTTTTACTGAAAAGATTTAAAGTTTTCCTTACGTACCTACATGATGCTTTCATAGATATATTGACAAGGTACCGTCATGATATTAATATCTTTAAACAGTTCCTTTAGAGAATCGCGCCTGCGGAGGCCATATATTGCACTGATGGCTCTATTTTGCAGAATAAAAATAGACACGATATCTGCAGCCCGTCCCCATAGTAAAATATCGTAAGTACTTACTTTCATAGTGAGACATGTTACTATGAAAGTAACTGAACTAGACTAGCCTCGTGGTATCTACATTAGTAAATTGATGGTTCTTACAGCATATGCTGCTGAACTTAGCCATCCTGCAAGATGTTAAATGAGGAACCCATTGCAGCCTTTGAGTCGATCGTTATCCCCAGGAAAACAGTTTTATCGACGAATTATAGTTTCTCTTTATTCAATACTATGTCACAATCACTATTTTTAACATTCGGTAAAGCAAATCTTATGCATTTGCTTAGTTAAACATGGCTCTGATGACAACTTACTTACCTCGATTTGGGGCACTCCTCTTGGGGCTGGTGGTATGCCGGACAAGTTGAAAGTGCCCAACAAATTATTGTCTCTTGTCATTGCTCTTTCTCCTTCGTATATCTATCAAAAATAAAAAGAAGTCTAAGAAATATGTAGTAGGTTTTGCGCCCATGAACTCTGATCCAGCTGTGTTTAGGATACAATCAAGTTGCAGTAAATTGTAGCAGTTATAGAAAATTACGTATTGTGTCGTTCGCTGTGTCGTACGCATTTTAAAATGATTGAATGACTGTCGTTTTTGCCTTTTCCTGCAGGCTTGTGACGATACAATTTAATGCTAAGTAGGCATCATATAGCATACTGCCAAAATATCGCATAAGACAGCATATCCTGCCTTGGTAGTCTTTCACTTACCTGGATGGTGACAGCAGGTTGATTATCCGAATAAGTCGTGAAGACCTGCTTCTGGGCGATTGGGATACGGGAATTCCTCTCTACCAAACGAGTCATAACTCCCCCAGCAGTCTCAATGCCAAGAGACAGTGGAGTTACGTCAACTAATAAAACATCCGCAATGCGATCGTCTTTAGAACCGCTGAGAATAGCTGCCTGCACCGCAGCACCATAAGCTACTGCTTCATCAGGATTAATAGACAAATTAAGAGACTTGCCACCAAAGAATTCCTGCAATGCATATAGAAGAATCAATGAAATATCAGCATGGTCTTACAAATAATTTTATGTTATATTAGCTACCTGTAACAACCTTTGGATCTTCGGTATCCGAATAGAACCACCAACCATGACAACATCATGTATTTCTCTTGTGTTTAAATTAGCATCCTTTAACGCTCTTTCAACTGGTACGAGGGTTGACCGAAAAAGATCCGAACATAATTCTTCAAAACGTGCTCTCGTGAGTTTGGAGTAAAAATCAACACCCTCGAACAATGCATCTATTTCTATACTCGCTTCCGAGCTCGACGACAATGTTCTTTTGGCTCTCTCACAAGCCGTTCGAAGCCTCCTCATTGACTTCGGATTAGATCTGAGATTTTTCTTAAACTTCCTTTCAAATTCTGCACTGAAGTGATTGACCATTCTGCTATCAAAGTCTTCTCCACCCAAATGGGTATCGCCTGCTGTAGATTTAACTTCGAACAGTGATCCTTCAGCAATTTGTAGAACGGAAACATCGAATGTTCCGCCACCCAGATCAAAAATAAGTACGTTTTTTTCGCCAGTAAGATTTTTATCGAGACCGTAAGCGAGAGCAGCGGCCGTAGGTTCGTTAATGATTCTGAGGACATTGAGCCCGGCTATCACTCCCGCGTCTTTTGTCGCCTGGCGCTGGGAGTCATTAAAATAAGCTGGCACAGTTATAACAGCGTCTTTAACCGTCCCGCCTAGATATGTTTCGGCGACTTCCCGCATTTTGCTGACAATCATAGACGAGATTTCTTCAGGCGTAAATTTTTTCTTCTCCTTTTTGTATTCAACGACAATTTTTGGCTTTCCACCTTCGGAGATGACTTGAAAGGGCCAATGTTTAATATCTTCTTGTACTTTGGGGTCATCAAATTTTCTTCCAATCAGACGCTTTGCATCAAACACTGTGTTAAGTGGGTTAATCGCTACCTGAAGTTTAAAAATAAATAAAATGCCTAGCATAACATAGCATGATCAGCCTATAATGTCCCCACTGCCGCCGGGACAGTCCTCCCCTCTCTGAGGGAGTGGGCTGTAATATACAACGCGGGCCCAGTGCGGGTTGGTAGATGTCTTTGAATTTTTGGTTCTAGCACATGCCTTTCCTCACGATGTTTTCCTTCACCGTTTTGAGAGCAGCAGTGATGAAATAATTTATACAAAGTAAAACGTCTGTCTAGGTTCGAACTTCGAACCTACAACTCGTAAGTCTCGGCCGTTACCACTGGGCCGCCACTTCTACCATTTACTTATATGCTACGTCTGTACCTGATTTTTGGCAGAATCCCCGATCAGCCTTTCAGTATCAGTGAAAGCGACGTACGAGGGCGTTGTTCTGTTACCCTGTTCATTCGCAATGATTTCCACTTTACCATTCTGAAACACCCCCACGACGGAGTACGTGGTCCCGAGGTCTATGCCCACTGCTGCCACCATCGTCAGGTACTGAGGAAATCAACGATATTTAAAGAAAAAAGAGAAACATATGGGTGCACTTTGAAAGTGGCACGTTCAAACATGGCTAGTTAGCAAACCTGTCCGTCCACGGAAACCGTCCACGGAAGCAACATACCTATGCTTGTCTCCTTTTCTCTCCCGATACTAACGACATGTCGTCCTACTTTTACGTGTAACCTATTATTGCGTACCTACATTACAATGTTACGTTATTTAAATATACCTTAGTGTGCGTTTTTGAAGATCGAATGTTGTGTAGGTAACATATTTACTGTCATGTTATCTATCATTGGAAGAAATAGTAGGAACTATCGGCTATGCGCATGCGAAGAAGCGCCCAGAGCAGAAGATTTTTTATGATATTGTAGGCTATTGTTATAATATTTAGGTATCTACAGGGTGGGCAAATAAGAGGTATACAATTAATTTTTTTAATTTTATTCTATGAAATATAAAAATTATTAAGTATTTTTATTTAAATATAGTATTTAGGGCCGGCAATTCAGTATGGAAAATAATCTCAGACAAATGTCCACCTCTAGCAGCATGGACGATGTGAATCCTTTTCACTACGTTTTTCATGACAGTTTCACACATTTCCTGCGTTATTTCAGTGACCGTGTCTCAGATATTTTGTTTTAATTCCTGAAGGTTCATTGGCCTGTTAGCATAGACCCGTCCCTTTAGATAGCCCCACAAAAAAAAAAGTCAGGAGCTGTTAAATCTCCTCTTGATCTTGGGGGCCAATCAATGTCACCGTTTCTCTAAATTAATCGACTCGGAAAATTTCTTTTTAATGTCTCGATTGTGGCTCGTGCCGTATGACATGTGGCCTCGTCTTGTGGAACCACATGTTTCTAAGCCCAACTGATTCACTTGATGTGAGAAAATTGCTTTATCTGTTACACAATACCATGCTGTTCGAAATCACTTAACGAGTTATTGTTATTAATTAATAATTTAATCACTAAACGAGTTGGTGTTATTGTTTAGTGATAGATATGTATTGAAGGTAAGTGATTTCTACTAAAAATGGGCCGCAATGTTCTTAGAATTTCCGCAATACATGATTGGGTTGAGTAGTATCTATACTTCTATACTAATATTATTATAAAGAGGTAAGTTTGATTGTATGTAGAGGGTAATCTCTGGCGTTAATGGTCCAATTCTAAAAAGGTTTTCACTGGTAGAAAGCTACATTACGTGTGAGTGCTAAAGGCTATACATTAGGTATATTTACATCACGTAGATTAGCTGAGCTATCGCTACTTTTGTATATCAAGTCGGAAAGAAATACCTCTTAAAACAGAATTATTTGTGTGCGCTGCCTCAACAGTTGTACATATATAACTAAAAACAATGTATGGCAATCTGGTCCGCCTTTACATAGTTCTACAAAAAAGTCCGCGACTCTATATTTCTATCTTTTATATTTTATTTTTAAAAAGTAATTTTTTTCACGTGCTTACGTTTGGATGAAAATATAATTTTTAATTATGAATCCTTATCAAAATAAATTATTTTATGATCACAAGGACATTATAGAGATAAGATTTGCCCTTTACATTTAGTTTCGAATAAAATTACTAAAACGCAAAATGCTGCTAAAACATTCACGAATATAACAACATGCTTTGTGCAGACATTTTTTCCATTTACCCATAGATAGCGTTGTACAAATACGTAATTTTTCTGACTCACGGTGTTCATACTTTACGCGGATTAATGACATTGTCAGTATTGCCTTTGGGTGCTGTATATAAATTGATTTCTATTGGTTTTGGTTGTTTTAAATACTTCGTTCCTTCTCCTCTTCGTAATTCTGGTTTATGATTGTTTCTAACTATCTCAAGTTAAGGTAATAATAATAATAAAGCTGAAGAGTTTGTTTGAACGTGATCTCTGGAACTACCAGTCTGATATTATTATGAAAAAATATTTTTGCTTTTGATGATTCTTGAGAAAGGCTATTTAACATCAAGCTACGACACTTCAGAGCTGGGCAGAAAGAAAAAAGTCCGAAAGAAGAAAAAACGCTAAGGGAAAACACAGTAATAGCGCGGGCAGGCGACGCGTTGCGACGGGTTGGGGCGGAGGAAGCAAACATTCCAAGCAGGCGAAGTCGCGGCCAGAAGCAAGTGTTTTAATAATTAAAACACGTTGTTCAGTCGTAAAACGCTCCATAACAAATTTGCCGTATCTACATAAAATAATTTTCATGAACCAACTGTCATATTTGCCGCCAAAACAAAATGACGATAAAACAAGTGCGAGTCGGACTCGCCCATGAAGGGTTCCGTTACGTTACGATTTATGACGTATTAAAAAAAAACTACTCACTAGATCTCGTTCAAACCAATTTTCGGTGGAAGTTTATATGGTAATGTACATCATATATTTTTTTTAGTTTTATCATTCTCTTATTTTAGAAGTTACAGGGGGGGGGGACACACATTTTACCACTTTGGAAGTGTCTCTCGCGCAAACTATTCAGTTTAGAAAAAAATGATATTAGAAACCTCAATATCATTTTTGAAGACCTATCCATAGATACCCCACACGTATGGGTTTGATGAAAAAAAAAATTTTGAGTTTCAGTTCTAAGTATGGGGACCCCCAAAATTTATTGTTTTTTTTCTATTTTTGTGTGAAAATCTTAATGCGGTTCACAGAATACATCTACTTACCAAGTTTCAACAGTATAGCTCTTATAGTTTCGGAAAAAAGCGGCTGTGACATACGGACGGACAGACAGACAGACAGACAGACAGACAGACATGGCGAATCCATAAGGGTTCCGTTGCCATTTGGCTACGGAACCCTAAAAAAGTTGTATACCTCCAAGTAGCCCACCCTGTAATTAATACAATATCTACACTGATATGTCGGCTACCATAATACCTATCAAATATTAAGGTAGGTAGCAAATAACTTGTCATTCAAGTAAGGATTTTAAATTAACTGATTTAAAGTAAATTTTACGATGTCAATACAGAATAGTGGACAGGTCGAGGGAACAATATTAGGTATGTTAAAATTTATGAGGGATCTCGGGTGGATTATTGTCTGTCCAATCCTGTTTGGACGAACTTTATAATTGAAAGTCGAGGGAGTGTATCATCATTAGTTGACTTAATAAACCGGCGTTGTAATTTACTTTGATAGTTTAACGAAATACATAGCGTTATTTACGTGACGCAGACGATATTTTCAAACAAATGACGCAATGGATTAGCAATTTCTTTAAAACCCGCCGGCTTGTCATTAAAAGCGTGTTACGCAATTAGGGTGTTGACTTAACACGGGACTAAAGACCCTCATCACCTTCTCGAAACTTAACTTTAGCAAAGATTTGGAGGTCATTGAAAACATCGAAAATGCACACAACAATCACAACAAAGAAAGAAAGTACTGTGGCCGTTTAAATTCATGAATTGTAATTGCGTAACACCCTAACATATTGACAGCTCAACAACATTCATTGAGTTATTTACTTTGTTGAGCAGACACATTTTTCTAACTTATGAACTTATTCTGATTGACATTGATGTGTGTTACGCAATTAGGGTACTATTCCTACCTGAAACTCATCACCGGATTTCCCACCACTATAAAACGATCCGTTCGACCTGACCATTGCCGTGAAACTGTCGCGCATTGTGGTACCTTAGAGGCGGGGCACATCATGACCACAAAATAACAGAATGAACTGAATGGCATACTGGTTATTCTTTGCCATGACAATGTCCGTAATAACAAAAGAAAAATGAGATACCCAGACTGTAGACGGCAAATGTCCTGGAAACATGATGAGGAAAAATTTCTGAACGCGAGGTAATGATTTTCATGAGTGAATTTATTATGTTTCAGTAGTAGATAGATAAGAACTTATTATTATCAGTCGTTTGTGTTCCTCTGCAGGGCATAGACTTCTCTTGTCTCCTTCCAGTTGTCCCTGTCTATTGCTGTTTGCCGGCAGGCTCAGGAGGAAATGGCGGGAGGAACTCGACTTTTTTTCATAACGTAAGAAGTTACATAAATAAAACGCACCATAGATACATTTTACATATTTGAAACAAACCTTTTTATGGTCAAAATGAAAACTAACTGTCCTGGAAACGTAGGTACTCATAGATTGTTAAACGAACTGTTATCTCAAACCTCTTCAACACAAAACCAATAAAAGGGGCCAAATTGTAAAAGCCATTAGGGAGAGGCGAGCAATAAACCTCAGAGAAAGTTATCGTCTTTTAAGAGCCCCAATGTTTCGCCCAATCAAACCAGTCGGTAACAATTTGTGAAATATAAAACCGTTTCCAATGTATTTTCGTTGAAGCCTACAGAACGTTTATTTTGGAAGATAATTTAAATTCAATTTATGTTCAAGTTAGTCGGTTGAAGCGGCAGAACGGATTTGAGAGAGAACTTTGGCTATATACGTAGGTTTGGGGTAAACACAAACAAGGATTGATGCTGATGAGTTCTTTGATAAGTCAAATGGAGATAGATTTCTCTTAGCATATATGTAAGGGCATCCCTTATAGGTATGCTAAGAGAAATCTATCTCCACACACACACTCATTCGGCACAGACCGGGCGGTAAAATCGAATGTATATTTTGTCGCGTGGATGTGCTGAATCGTATCGAATCATGCCCACCCGAACCCATAGTGCTATTCTGTTAAAATCTCACCGTGAAAGCTTAAGTGAAGTGAGCTGTCAATAGTGTCAATCCCTAGCATCAAGTAGAATGACGGCTCACTTCACCTTCACCAGTAAAAATCTTATTCGATTAAACTACTTTTACAATCCAATAAATAAGGAGAATTGTGAGGTTGGGATACTGTCTGATTGAATGTTTGATAGAGTATTTTATTGAGTCGTAAATAGTAATCTAATGAAACTTAGTATCTTACTGAGATACGAGCAGTAGATGTACCAGGCAATCATGATGGAACAGACGGCACTTGTAAAACCATTGCTCAGAGATTCGATTGCTGAACCATTGCTGTATATGGTTCACGTACCTACTGAGCAATCGCAGTTTGTTATGTTTAATTTAATGTTTTTAGGGTTCCGTACCCAAAGGGTAAAAACGGGACCTTATTACTAAGACTTTGCTGTTTGTCCGTCCGCCTGCCCGTCTGTCACCAGGCTCAAGAACCGCGATAGATAGACAGTTGAAATTTTCACAAATTATGTATTTCTGTTGCCACTATAACAACAAATACTAAAAACAAATAAAATAAATAAGTATGTAAGGGAGGCTCCCATACAACAAACGCGATTTTTTTGCCCTTTTTTGCTCGATATCAATAATGGCAACAGGTAGGCACTTGAAATATTCACAAAATAAAATTAAAATAATATAAATATTTAAGGGGGGCTCCCATACAACAGACGTGATTTCTATAGATAATGCTACGGAACCCTTCGAGCGCGAGCCCGACTCGCACATGGCCGGTTTTTTTTTAATTTTTGTACTTACTGTGATCCCTTGTTGGTCGAAATAATTTATTGTATTTATTTATTATGCTTTTTGGTTATAAGCTATAAATACTCGTAATACTCTGACTTGTTTATTATGGGGGTGTTAACTTTACGAGTTAAATACAACCCAGAAATGCTCTCCAATTAGGGACACGATCAAATTGCTGAACACACGATTTGGAATGTGCTAAATGCTCTCCTAATAGGGACACGATCAAACTGCTGAACACACGATTTGGAATGTGCAAAAGTATACACTTCCTACTTACTCACTCTCCCCTATCCCTTGGTAGAAAACAGGCTCAAAACTAAACTCAAAGTATTTATTTCAATCAACCCAACTACAGGCACTTTTGAATTGAGTCGGTCCGTCAGAAAGATGACGCTAGTTGCCCATTCCAAAGCGTAGTAGGTACCTATGGAGAAGAACGGGCAAGAAACTCCACGGACTCTTTCAAATCAAAATATTTTTACAAAATACTAGTTACATCAGGCTTAATGTTATATTGTCAGCCACATGCGGAGAGCTGTTACGAGTTTTGCAGCAGAGGGTTCCATTCAAAGTGCTTGCATTTGCTTGCAGACAAAGGTATTAAATTATTTACTTGCTTGCAGAGTTCCTCAAAATAGCTTACCTTAACTACTTGGTATCATAAGCATCATTAAATTCATTCATAGCCACTGTTTTATTTACTTGATTTATCAATAACGAAGTATGAACACAAGATCTTTTTCTAAGGACGGGATAGCACATATTTGGTTGTTATCAATCACGTACATTTTATTTTATTTTCGTTTGCATTTTTCTGAACTAAATTAAGACCGAGGATTTTGACATTGATGACGTTCAGTTTTGATTTCTAATACCTAAGTCTTATTGACGTTAAATAATTTAGCCAGTATTTTTTTTCTGAAGAGTTTTTAATAACTTTCTTCCACCCAAGGGCTGGCTTTTACTTTGGCCAGAGGATAAGTATTATCACGAGGCAATACCGCCACTGTCTTGGGTACAGTACCAATCGACAGCGATGCGGAGGAATATTTCGACACTATATTTGAGTTTGTGGATAGTTTTAGTTAGGTTAGGATTATTGTATTTTTATTTTAATAGTTTGTTGGTTTATTTAGGGCTGATTTTTCCATCGCCAGATAACTGTCGAGGAATAAAATTTACGTCTGACAGACTTTGTATGGAAGAACTGTCAAAAATACAAAATTATTCCGTGAATAAAATTATCTGGCGTTGGAAAAATCAGTCCTTAGTATTAGAAGTTTGTCCATGAGTATGCTGAGAAAAGTAACCTACAGGTATTACTGAATAAAACCCGAATAGACACAATATAATTTATTTAATAATAGATAGTTAGTACTATTTATAAATTATTCATTTAATTAAGTCCAAATTAAGTCCAAATTAAGTCATTATCGCGACAGATTAAAACCCGATGCGTTGTACAGTGTAATTTTCAAACTAGAAAGTACTTAACATAAATGTAACACAGATACCGTAGGTTATGTTAATTTATAAAGTGTAAAACACGATTAAAAAAAATACAGGAAAATATTAGAAAAAGAAAATTTCACAAAGAAAATAACGCTTAGACCTTTTATCATTATCTAATAAAAATTCGCCAACGAAACGAAAGAAAAACGAACTTATGTAAAAATCCATCTTTAAAAACTTAAACACAACTTCAAATCTTTAAACACAGTTGCGGAACATAAAGTGCTTATTCAAGCCATCCATTTTCAAATCTTCAAGAACGTACGTAGTTGGTAGTACGTGATCACTCTTTTTGAAATGTAATATCAACGTTTCTTCTTCTTCTTCACAAAGTCTGGTGGATGGAACCCCCTTGCAGCAAGCAGTTCCTGCACATTATGGCACCCATAGTACACATTATCCATGGCTGCATCAGTAAGCATGTCCACGTTACATTTACCTTTATTCTTTCCTTTCTTCTTAGATTTTTTCTCTTCTTTCTTACTATCACCGTCCTCATCATCTGCCTTCGGGCCAGCCATTTTTTCAGTGTTTTTGTTTCAGTGTCCAGGTTTGGTAACCTTAGCAACGGTTCGAGGAAGGTATTGATTTAACAAAGGCTTTTCTGTTTATACCTGAGTGTATACTGAATTGATAGCGTGAACTGTGGCTTTTGTAGAAAGGTAACCATTGAGTTTTAATTTATTTAATCTTAGGTGGGTATAAATCGTAGTGTGTCGTAGTAGTAGTTTTTAAGTTGTCCAATACTTAAGCTACGTCAACAATTATGCTGTCGGCATGAGGTCTGGGGATATCAATATCATGAAGAAAAAAATCAATTCAGTCTAAACCGAATGCAGCTGATACCGGTATTTTACATAGACCAACTGTCTATCTGTCCTCCATAACTCAGTTACTAGGTTACACGTTATCCTTGGCAAGACTGGTTGTCAGACTTTCGAGCTTCTGACTACTCGTAACGAGTGTCAAAGATCTACGAATGACAGCCGGGACCAACTGCTTAACGTGCTTTCCGAGGCACAGAGAGGTCTCGGTATGTTATGGATGGTCACCCATCCACGGACTGACCTCAGCAAGCGTTGCTTAACCTTGAAGAAAGAAATGTTTCTTGTAAATTAAATATATTTCCGAATACCTTCTATAAACATAGCATAAGATTACATCGTGAATTAAAGTTTACAAGTTAACAATTCAAGTATACACCGACAGCACAGACCACATTAAACTTCAGAAATTCCGAAAACTAATCGAGTTAACCCTGTTTGGGAACTACCTAGAATATTGGAGCATACCTAATCCTGTCCCCCTTACTGACGAGGGGGGAGGAGAGGTCCTCAACTCCTCACGTCCTACTTTCCGAATGGTTATGGGACGACTGTTGGCTCGTTTCCAGCTAGTCTGTTCACCTTTGCAGATCATAAGGGGGTAATGTATTGCCATTGGGATGTCCTTGCTGCTAACGGGTTCAGTTCTTGCATAGCGATGCGAAAAATCGGGGAAAACTGTGTCACTTGCTTTTTTTTTTGTTTTTTTGGAGTTATATAATTTCGTTGTGTTTATTCTTAACTGTATAGATATGTATCGCAGTCAACTAGCTTAATCAGACTTTTAGTTAACTACCTAGCCTTTTAACTAAACGGCGTCTTACAACTACCGGCCTGAATGATATTCAGCCATTCAATCAAACAGCTAGGCAAATGACTTGGATCGCTAACGTTTAACCACTTACCTAGCCATTTAAATTAGATTGATTGATTGGTGATTGATTTAAAATGGCTAATAAAGCTGTTTGGCGGCGATATATATATGGTCCCATTAAAATAGATGGACAAACTTTTAGAAATCATTCAGACCACCAAAATAAGGACAATGGTAAAAAATATATAAGAAAAACGCATTAGATACTTACAATTAAAATAATCAGCTAACAAAAATACACTTATAAATGTTGGTTACCCAATGCATAAACACTTTGTTAAATACGGAATGATGTAAGGATGTAACAGAACTGTCTGTGTACCTACTTACGAGCATGCGCGCAGCGGGGCGCGAGTGCAAGTACCTACCCATAATGGATGGATGTGTGTATTTTTACGTCAAAATAAAATCATTTTAATGAGAGTTTTTGTTTTGTTTGGATATCTTTGGTTTGACGTACGCTGTGGTATTTGTCCATCTATTTTAATTGCAGCCTGTATACACCTTCAGAAGAATCGTATGTTTAGTATTTTGTTCTGAGATTGAGTGTTTGAAAAGACAGATCAAGTAAATGCAGTAGTGTACGATACAAAAAGATTTTTAGGTGTCAAGGAATTAAAACAAGTTACAGTATCAGAACCATTAATTTAATACATTTGATATAATAAATATACAATTATTTACAACGCAGCTTTATCGTATAACATAATTCCGCAGTAATTCACTTAAATCACATATAGTATTGTAAATGCACAATGTAAAAATACATTAATCTGAAATGCTATTAGGTTGTATTTCATTTAATATTATAAAGTGGTTCTTTTAATATGTGTTCCACTTCTACTCTATGTAACACTGAAGCGCCTACGGCAGGTGTTGGTGCCTCTGCCCTGCCCACGTACACCAACTGAAACAAAAGAAAAACATTTTATTTTCCAGATACATAACAAATCCGGCCAGTAGATCCAGAGATTAGCGCGTTCAAACAAACAAACTTTTCAACTTTATTATTAGTAAGTATAAATATAACGAATTTATACGGCTGCTTTAAAGGTCGTGCCTGCTACGAATTGTGAAGTGTAGGTATGCTCAGTAATATTAGTTTATTTACTAGTTCTTGCTTAAAATCCCAAGATCATAATGAAATAGTGTCCAGCGAATAATGAATTTACTTTCAAGATTAAATCAACGTCTAAACACCGTTCAATTCCCGTTACTGACAAAATTCTGGCCTTTTTGTAAAATTCCCAATAGAATAAAACTGTCGATAAATTTTCTAACGAATATGGTTCCCTAAAAGGAATACATATTTCACATTATTTTACAATATAAAATCCCATATTCCCCCAAGGATAGGATTGAAGCTCCTGTTACCTTTCTTCCTAGAAGATTTTCGAATCGAAGCTTGACGAAACTCCAGGCGCCCATATTCCGATGTTCTTCTTGACTCCATATGAATTCTGGAAAAAAAATTAAGCTTAATAACCATAAATGAACGAAACTCATTACAAATTATGTGGGGGCCACGATTAATAGCATAATCAGCCTATACTGTTCCCACTGCTGGGACACAGGCCTCCTCTCTGAAAGCGCCTGCCTGGGTTCCAACCTACGACCTACAACTCTGTTAGTCGGAATTCGGATACTACTGGGCCACTACTGCTCTGCACCAGCTGTAGCTTTATTACGCGCAAATGAACAAACCTCGTTACAAATTATGATTCATGTTCATATCTGAAACTTTTTGCCAAACATTTTCAGTAATAAACCATAACAGTACACGTGAAAGCAATAACAGTACAGAGTGTAGACCTGTTATTCAGGTGTACCAAGATATAACCGTCGACCTTTATGAATTACGTCGTAGTCTTGTTTTTTGATGTTGTTTTTGGAGTTTGCAGCGAATGTGATAGATATTATGGTTTTTTCTTTCTAATCTAAGTACCGGATTCAAACCTACACAATAAATAACAAACAAAAGTTTGTAATGTCTTAGAACCAAAACTTCGAAGACTTGTGACATTTAGCAACCCGCACTGGGCTCTCGTGGCGGATTACGGCCCACTCCCTCTCACCAAGAGGGCTCTCACCGCCTGTGTTCTAGCAGTGGGAACATTAGAGGCTGATTATGCTTTTTGCTTATGCTTAAACACTGCCGAGCAATGAAAAAGTTCCACCCACAAACACCTTAATATCTCCTAAGACATATAATTTAAAATTTGAACACAATATTTACGTTTTTAGTTGGTAATATTCTGATGCGCTGTTAAATGTACTTCAATATTGCAGACGGCGTCATTAAGCTAGCCTTTCCCGTTTAGGAGTAATTTGGTGCTATGTCACTGGAACTTTTTCATTGCTCGCGAGTGTACTTGTAATTTACAAAAGACCAATATCACACTTTTTTATTGGTTTTGAATGAAATCCATAACACGAACGAACTTTGGAAGTAGAAGACCAATTACAATGCTAAAATAGGTTGGTATAGGTAGTCAAAATCCATCTAAAATCCACACAAACCTGCCATGGTGCAAAAGCAACGTGGACTGAACGTGACATGGACGTGACATCGAGCCGCTGTTTGTACATTTGCATGTTACGTTTACTCGGAACTGTCTGCATGAACAATAACTATTCCTATCAGCAATGGGTAGCAGTCAGCCGTTCTATTAACTATAGTCGGTTGGACTAGGACCATTATTCTTGGCTTCTGCGATACCTACGGGTTCGATAGGAGATGATTATGTCCAGCATTGGACGTGATTCGACTGAATGATGATATTGGTTCAGAGATTCGTTTTCAACATATAGGGTGGCTGGGACATCGACGCGCAAACTGTAACCCATAGCGTCGAAATTTTTCGTTGGTTATTAAAAATTAAATAAATTTATTTATTTAAACTTCTCACACAAAAAGGTACACACGGCTACAAGTCAAGCTATACAAAACCAGTTTGTCTTGGCCTCACTTTGTATGATATTTTCTCACAATGAACGGTCAGCCAATACTGGTTTTGCATAACTTGATGTGTAGCCGTGTGTACAAAGGCGGACTTATGCCTTAAGCATTCTCTACCAGTCAACCAAGGGTGGTGAAGAGATTAGATGGCAGGTGCTTTGGTTGAGAGGAACAAAAATAATAAAAAAAAAAAAACTATAAAAGTTTCCTTTTCCGTTTCGTTGATAGCATTTTTGATACTAAATTAATTTCTTCTAGTTACACCTTCGTCAGTGTTTTGTTTGAGAACCTTTAAAACACAGTCTCGGTACAAAACGCTACTTCAAATACACTAAATATTTTAAACTTACTTCTAGCATTCTTGTATCTCGCAAGCTCCGTCTGCAGTTCATACAGAGGGAACGGCGCGAGGGCCTCAACCCTCACAATGGCGACGTCGTCTATCTTAGCACGCACCCTCTCCTTGTGTAGCTCGTAGTAATGCTTGCCGCTTACAAGTATCACTCGCTTGATCTTCAGTGGGTCGGCTAGGGTGTCACCTGGAAGTAATTATTGACGTTTAACTTTGCGAGTGTGTGCATTTAGTCTTGCATAATTGAAGAGAGGTCTTACTTTAAAGCCAGCGTTGAGTGAATTTGGAACAGGTACCTATCATCGTTTAAGTTCGCAGTCGCTCCATGTAAAATACTGGTATTCAGCTGCATTTGGTTAGACAGGAAGCCGACCCCAACATAGTTGGGAAAAGGCTCGGCAGATGATGACCTATCGTCGTTTAAGTTACACTACGTAATTACATTTTGATGCCGTTTGCTAGAGAATCGGAAGACGCGCTGTTTCAGCCAATCAGAAAGAAGTAATGTCTAATAAAAACTCATAAAATGATGTAAAAAGTAACAACATGCGGGATCCACCATTGACGGCACGGTTGGTGCAGTGGTTAAGCGATTGACTGCTGCGCTGCGTGTCGCGGGTTCGATTCCCGCACGGAACAAATATTTGTATGGCTAGAAGTAGTTGTTCCGGGTCTGGCTGTTTGTGTATGTGAGTTTCAATGTTTCTAAACGCACCCACGACACAGGAGAAATTCCTAGTGTGGGGCAACGTTATTTAAAAAAAAAAAAAACCATCTCTTATGTAAAATTATGCAGTTTTTTCACTCTCCAGTTGCTAATTTTGACTTACCTACATACTATACTTAAATTCTTTCGCATGTATTTAAATAGATTAATTAATTAATAAATTTAATTTTTTTTTATGGATGATGCTGAAAATGTTATACCTGTGTAAGTGTTATATATGTGTACCTAAATGTATAAATTGTTTGAAAACGACTTGGGTTGACCGGTCTATTCTTCAAAATGTTTGAAATAGGTACCTAAATAAATCATTTTGGGTAATCGGCCTGGCGATTTTCTACTTTGTGAATGCTAGCGGTAGATCAAGGCTACATTTCATTGTGTTAAAACCACCAATCTAGCCATAGGAAATGTCTCTCCAGAAACAGAAAAGTCACAACACACTACTACACATTTGTTGTGTTTCTACTAAACATTCACGGTACGAGTTGTAATGAGATAAATGGGTTACTTCCTCTTTCTTTACCTAACTTATGTTCCCTATATTTATACAAGCATTTATACATCAACTTGTTTGTTCGGTTGTAATATAATAAACTGCGTTCGTTTAGCTGTCCTTACAGCTGAACGAAACACAAATTTCAGCGAATATCCGGCAAATAAAGGGGTACTTGCCGGATATTCGCTGAAATGGAAAAAGTTTTGTCGAATTTGCTGTTTCTTGTGTTCCTGTTTCTCCGAATATGAAACTAATGCCTATTGATATACTCCAGTTGACTGTAGGTACATAAAAGAAAATCCGAAAAGTTTTGCCCAACGACCACCACTGTCTTGTAAAACAATTGGGGAATGGCCTGCGGTGTAATTGCGTAACACATTATAGCAATGTCGTTATTTACGTTGTTGACCAGATTTTTTTTCGAACATTTGAAGCAATGTATTAGCAATATCTTTCATAATGATTTAGATTGTGTTTTATAGTGTGTTACGCAATTAAGGTGCTAATTAGATAAGTTTTAACCCCAACGACTGAGAGTGGGTATAACATTAAATTCCACTCAATGCTTACCAATAACGTTCTTAAAATGTGTTCCTGGCGCTAACTCTGAAATCGGTGACACAGCATCTCCTAACCGCAGCAGCACCTTCGGAGCCACTACCACCAAAGGCTTCCTGTAATTCCTGGCTACCTGAAAACGAGAGTGAGAAACTACCATTAGTTACTATTTTGAATACCTTTAATTAATTACAAACGTATGGGGAATTATCACAAAGTTGACGTAGTTTTCTAACGACCAAATAATAGCTTAGCTAGAAAGCTATTGAAAAGTTTAAGACTATTTATTGATGACGCAAAAAGTTTTATTAGTACCTACATACTTAATTTCTCAGCTGAATCTGTTTTCAACAAAAACAGTCTTTGTATTCCTGAAGGTTTGTAGCCAATATTTTCAAAAAGATTTAACGGAAATGTCCGTAGCCAATAAGTGTCTTAGCTCTTAGCAGAACAATTTTTTTTTAAATCTTTAATTATTTATAGGTGCTAGTATAATTTAGGTTAGGATAAGCGCATTTACCGCATTGGGTTATATCCTGTAATGGTATATCGTCGTTGATACTGCAATACCGCGTAACTAACAACAGACAATACCGCGTAACTTCGATATGTCAAATTTTACAGGAGGGCGAAAAAACTCGATCAATCGGCATCGTTAGCTCACTGCCGCGAAATCTAAAATTTGATACTTTTGTACTTCCGCGGTATTATCCACTGTTAGTTACGCGGTATTGTAGTATCAGCGACGATATGTAAGTAGATAAATAAATAAAATAAATAAATAAAATAATTAAAATAAAGAAATAAATAAATAAAATAAATAAAATAAATAAAATAAATAAAATAAATAAAATAAATAAAATAAATAAAATAAATAAAATAAATAAAATAAATAAAATAAATAAAATAAATAAATAAATTTATTTTTACTAGCCTACTCTTTCCCACTTCTGGGCAAAGGCCTCCGCCATTTCCATCTTTCGCGAGCTCGCGTGTCCTACTTCCAGTTTTGACGTAACCTATCCAGCTAGTCCCGCCGTCTCCTACGTGGTCTGCCGCGACCTCGCCTCACTGACTGAGGGCACCAGTTCTGTGCTATTTGGGCCCACAGTTTATCGCGGCAGACAAGTCCTGCCAGCACCCTAATTGCGTAACACACGATCAATCGGAATCGGTTTCATTTTGACAGTTCAACAACATACATTGCATTTTTTACGTGTTGAGCAGACACAGTTTTCGAACTTATGAAGCAATGGATTAGCAATTTGCTTCAAAATGATTCAGATTCCAATTGATCGTGTGTTACGCAATTAGGGTGCAGTCCTATTTAAGTTGGGCAGCCTTTTGAGCCACGTCAGAAAAATAAGAAACAATATCTATTTTTGCAACACCACGTCGCCGCCGTCGTGAAACCTATTAGCTCTCTAGGAAAGAGGTCTATTACTGAGAGACTTTAGTAAATTTCATAATTTCAGAGACATGGCAGCAGAAGTTTTATCGAGCTTTCGTCTAGTTATACAAACAATTTACTAATTGAATGCTATTTTTGGATCTATTTAGTAAGTATCTAATTATATTTTGTATCTAGCGAAAAATACGTACCTATTATTATTTGCATGACATTTGTATGACTGATGGAGCTGTGTTAGTTAATTATTTTAAAGTCTCATCACAAATATAATATAATAAATAGAGAAATAGACGAAACCAAATATAGAGCACGTAAGTACCTATATGGAGCGGCACACTACAAATTTATTTATTTCCGACAAGATTAATTTCAGGAGAGTGCATCATTAGCTACACGAAGCGAGCTCGATCATTTTTGCATTTCACCTCGGATATGTTAAGTCATCCTTTATCCATTCATACAAGGAGTAACTTTCAACAACCAGACAACCAGTCTGACAACCAGTCTTACCAGGGGGTATCGTATTACCCAGTAACTGGGTTGTGGAGGTCAGGTAGGCAGTCGCTCCATGTAAAATACTGGTATTCAGCTGCATCCGGTTAGACTGGAAGCCGACCCCAACATAGTTGGGAAAAGGCTAGGCAGACGACGACGACGACAAGGAGTAACTTTGTCGACTTATGCAAGAAAGCTTAACAATAAAAAAAGAAAAACAATAAAGAATGTACGATGCAAGAGCACGCAAAGCGAGCTCAATAATTTTTGCATCTCGCTTTGAATGGGATGGGTTTTAAGTATTTTGTCCATGCATACAGAAAGTGGACTAACTGTGTCGATTTATATAAAGAAGCTTAAGAATTATGATATACTAGAACACAAGAGCGAGCGCAGCAAGGTCGATAATGTTAGCTTAGGTTCGAATCATCATAAACATCATTTCAGCCGAAAGACGTCCACTGCTGGACATAGGCCTCCCCCAAGCACCGCCACTTCGACCGGTTTTGTGCTTCTCGCATCCAACGGGTTCCAGGTTGGATTAGATTTTCGAAAATAGGAGTTCGGTACTTTGTTGAGTAATGCACAAAACCTTTAGAATTAAGAGATCGTAATGCAGGAGCGAGCGAAGCGAGCTCAAACATTTTAGGATCTCGCCTTAGATAGTATTAGGCGTTGTAGGATATTTTTTTCAGTTCGGAACGTTTTACACCTATATTTTATTTTGAAGCCAGGGAGGTGCAAGTGCACGCTCTTGCACCCTGCTCCCGGCGCTCATTAATTACTTACACCACTTTTATACCGTTAAATAATGTAACGATATAAAGGTTGCAATCTTGACGGATTTCTCGCAAGTTGCGAGACTCACTAATTGAAGGGTTTGTAATTGATATTGCACGTTTTATAAGTCTTCATGTTAATCTTAGGAGCAATCAATTAATATTACTCGTACATACCGGGTTCTTAATAAATTCAAGGCAAAAGTATTAAATGGCTTTGGAACAAAAGTGGTTTTTCATAGGAAAAGGGAGCAATGAACACTCAAAGAATAATAATTACGTTTCCTTATAAAATTTTGGCAAATGTAGAAAACATTCTACCCCGCATCGCGGGCTCCAAGGGAAAAATTCTGAAGACAGCATCCATATGAACGTCCGGTACCTTCTGAGCAGTTTAATCTCGCTGGCTTGCCAAGGCAATTAGTTATTTTGGTATATTTCGTGTTCCTGTATCGATGAGAGCAAGAATACGAACTCACCTGCCTCCTCAATAAATGGAAGTACTGTGCCGGCGTCGTCGGGTTAGCAACATGCAGGCAGACATTCTCGGAGTCCGGTGCTGCCTCCTTGCTGTCTGTGAGTTGCAGGAACCTCTCCATCCTGCAGGAGGAGTGCTCTGACGCGGCGCCGTCGTATCCGTGGGGGAGGAGCATTACTAAGCCGTTGCTGCGAACCCATTTGGCTAAACAGAAAATAGAAATGGTTCGGAATTTGCCACAAACTTTTAATCCATCATAGATGAGACGACGGACAGCTGAAGAAAACATCAAATCGATTTGATTTAAACTTTCTTTTACAACGATAGAGTTATGACAACGACTTGGAAATGAGGTTCTTGAACTGCAAGAATGAAATTTAAAAAGGGATTCCGATATTTTTTCTGATAATTTCATTGCAAAGCTTTTGAATTAAATTACGGAGACAGAAACTGTATTTTTAAATGGTGCTGCGGGAAAGAATGTATGCGGTTGCAACCTTTTTACACTTAAAGAAAAACAATTGATTTAATTTGGTTTTAACGGGTACAGGCGATCCTTTAATTGAATATCTACGCCTCACGTTTTCTAAGGAAACGGTAACTATTAACGCAGCCGTTCTGTAAAGGTTATTAATTAAGTATTCTTTGCAACAGGATTAATTCATAAAAATATATCTTCATAATCAGCCTATAACGTTCTCACTGCGGGGACACAGGCCTCCTCTCTGTGAGAGGGAGTGGGCCGTAATCCACCACGCGGGCCCAGTGCGGGTTGGTAGATGCCACATGTTTTCGAATTTCTGGTTCTGGGACATGACGGTTTCCTCAAGATGTTTTCCTTCATCGTTTTGAGATAGCATATATGAGATTATAGACCCTCCTGCGTTGAAATTGGTGACACAATATATTTTTGCACCAATGCAGCATCTTATATTTTGGCGATGCTTGTGTCGTCAGATAATTTTGGTGTTTCTTCTTCTTTGTGACACAGGCCTCCTCTCTGTGAGAGGGAGTGGGCCATAACCACTGACCCAGTGCGGGTTGTTAGCTGTCACATGTCTTCGATTTTTTGGTTCTAGAATTTTCTCCTTTACCGTTTGGAGATCAGTGGTGATGAAATTATTTACACAAAGTAAAGCGCCTGCCTGGATTCGAACCCACGACCTACAACTTGTAAAGTCGGAGTTGTTACCACTGGGCCATCACTATTCTTTGTGTATGTATATTTAGTCTCTTACCAAAAACACTTACATTCACCAGAAGCAATAAAAGCATCCACAATGATTTGTGCCCCGTTGTAGAAATCTCCAAACTGGGCCTCCCAAAGGCACAGGTTATCTGGGGAATCATATGCCATGCCGTATTCAAATCCCAGCACTGCCTCTTCAGATAAAATCGAATTGGCCACCTGAAACGGGAATCGCTATGATAAAAAGTTGGTTTCATATTAGCCGACGAAGACAACTGAATACTGATATGAATATGTCTTGTATTTTTTTATTCGTTTTGACTGTCTGTTATACTATACCTATCATGTTTTGTCTCTACATCACCCTAAGGTGAACTGGATTTGCAGAAAGGTAAATTTGTACAGTAGGCCGTACGCCAGTGACTCTGAGCTGGCCTAGCATAGTACCAGGGCCCCAAGTCTGCTATTACAATAGTGTCAGAATGGTCTATCATTGATTTCATAATTGTTGATTTTGACAAGTTTGGTAATCTACTAACATAATGGCGTCATTATGACTTTCCAGTGGTCAACCACTGACACTCCATTGAAAGAAATGGCATAGATTGGTAATCTCGTACATAAATGAATGACTGACTTACTTAGAACACTTGACTTGTATAAAACACTAATAAATAATATGTAAAAATATATACCTATAAATGAAATCTGGCATAAATAAAGTAGTGGTAGTTTTTCGAAAATCATTTCTACTAACGGGTTTTCTAATAAAGGCAATACGACAATGTCATTATGACACAATTCTATTACGAGACCATTGACTGACCAATGATCGCCATTAAGAATTTAGCAGATTACGAACTTTAAGCAAAATGACAATGGGATGGGAATGGGATCGTGTTGGAATGACGAATTTATAAAAATAGCAGCCTTGGGGCCCTGGCTAGCTTATGCTTGCCACTGACTTTGCGGCCTACCGTGGCTTGAAAGAGCCGTGAAATATGAGAAAAGGTTACATCATCCCAAAATATTGGATATTTCTCACCAGATTGGTTGGTGTGGAGTTGTGGGGATGAATTTTTCTGTAAAACATTTATAATAATAATCAGCTTATACTGTTTCCACTGCTGAGACACAGGCCTCTTCTTGGTGGGAGGGTGTGAACACCGCTCCTAAAACATTAGCTTGTAAAAAATCTAGTCACTGGCGCCGATTCCCTTGTTCACAAACTAAACTAAATTTAAGTTCAGTGCATCTTTTTCTTTCTATTTCATTAAGAAAAGGACAGAAGATAAAATATTAGTTTAGTCCTGTCAAACTAGTCAGCGCCTGACGTAAATTGACGTATTTTTAGCAGCCATGTTTTTAATCACGTCTAATCTGTGTATGGAGTATCTTAATTTGACAGGAGTAAACTAATATTTTATCTTCTGTCCTTTTCTTAATGAAATGGAAAGAAAAAGATGCACAGAACTTAAATTTAGTTTAGTTTGTGAACAAGGGAATCAGGGCCACGTCAAACATAAATTAAACTCACTTCTATAAATCCCTTCTGTTTTTCATGTATATGGTTGAGAGGAATGTGTATGGCTTCAGTCTGTTGGTCCACCAGCATCACGTGACGATGTGAGAAGGTGCCTCGGCCGACATCCTCGCCACTCAAGCGCACGTGACGGCCCTCCATTAGGAGGGAACCTAGACGAGAGAAAACGAAAATTAGATGTAAGTAGACAATAGAACCTTTAGCGGTCACCAATCTTTCAGTGAAGCTTGAATTATACCAGTTATAATTGTATATCAAAAGGTAAAGTGACTTTACCTTTACCACTTTACAGTTTACCTTTTGAGAAACCTGAAATGCGGCGTGAAACAAAAATATTGCACATTTAACTAAACTAACAACGCTCAACAACAGCTTGTATCAAAAGTCATTTAAATTCAAATTAGGCTGAGAATCAGCTCTTTTCAAATGTCAAAATGACATAAGACAGGCCCCAAAACGCACGCCCTTCACCGCTTATTAGTGATTTTGCTAGGACGAAGAAGTGGCGCAAGAAACTCCCCAGCAGCACAGCTGTCTGTTCAGTTATGTAGAAAAACGTACTGCAGGTGTATAAAAGTGGAAAGTAGTGTAGGTGGGTGGTGGTGATGTAGGTGAGGTGTTCACAAATTCTGCGCTAAGAAAAGTACGCGTTTCATCTTGAGCTAGTAAGAAAAAGCAATCGTTACGGTCTTTAGGCCCAAGTTTCGGAGTTATTAATGATGAATAGTTATAGACAAGGGAATAGACAAGGGAATTACGTGGATTTTTATACATTCTAGAAGACGAAAGTATTACCTAACTTTTAATTACCAGCAAAAGTTACGGCGACTCCAATGATTGCTTGTTTCATAACTAATTTATAAAAGAAGATATGTGTCTAATTGAAAAGCAGTTATAAAACAAACACCGAGTTTAAAAACAAGCACGAGAAAATCTAAACTAAGCTTTATTTGATTGAAACGCATTTCGTTCAGATAGGATTTAATTCAATTGAAAAGCTACAAAGTTTCAATTAAACGGACTGTTTTACTGTAATCCGTTGTGGTCTCTGTCGTTCAGAGTAATTAATCACTTAGTGTCTCAGTGAATTAGTGAGGCCTTTGTTCTACAACACTTTTAACCAGAAAAACAGAGGTTTGTGCGAGAAGTTCCTTTAGCAATTTCAATTAAGTACGTATATTATGTATTAGGGCTATATTATTCAATCAACAGATAATTTTTATTCGTGGAATAAAATTGACGTCTGACAGTTTTTGTATGGAAGAACTGTCAAAATTATTCCTCTGATAAAATTATCTGGCGTTAGAAAAATTAGCTTAGAGGATTTGTTAAGTGAGACGGCAGGGATATCACGTGACTATTATGACACAACATTAAAGGGGCGCTTACGCTTTTCAGTCACTTTTGCTCGGGAGCTCGGAAGTGACAGACGAGTATTAGGAACTGTAGATTTCAATTGTTTCGGTGTCAAACGGTATCGCGTTGTTGTGATTTATTTTTTGTTATTTTTAAATAAATACTTCTATAATAGGTAGTTTAAATGAGCTTCTGATCTATAAGATATGTTTATTTGTGTATGTCAGGCTGTTATAGCCCGATACAAAGTTTATGGCGGCTCGGAACATGAGGCGAGTCGCTGCGCAGTAACAAATTCATCGAGTCAGCGGGGGTGAGGGGTGAGGTACTGCGCAGCGACTTTTGTTTCTACGATTTAGATTTTTAATAAATATATGTATAATATTGCTGTGCCCTGACAGGGTCTACAACGGCTCTTAGCTATAAGCCTTTTGTGAACATCTGTATACCTTGTAGAATGCAAATCTATACTTATAATAAATCTGTAGAAGTGAAAATTCTGTACATTGAAAATATCAAAAAAATAAATGGCAGGGGGTGTTGCTAGACCGACACCGAACACAAAAATGTGATTAAAAAAATTTTTGTCTGTCTGTCTGTCTGTCTGTCGGTCTGTCTGTCTGTCTGTCTGTCTGTTTGTTCAGGCATCACGCAAAAACTACCGGTTCGATTACGATGAAACTTGGTATAATTATTCTTTAATATCCTGGGCACCACACTGGGTACTTTTTATCCCGGAAAAGTATATACAATAAAAAACAAACTTAATTTTGCGGTTCGATCCCTAGATCCGATTACTGTACCAACCGCAAATAATAAGTTTGTCGTAGGTTAGGTCACACGCAGTGGAGTTCATTTTTATTCCTTTTACTTTTTAGAGTTATTTAGGTTTATTTTTATATAAGTCGTAGGTATAGATTTTAATTTTAAAGTATAGGTAGTATATTTGATAGTGTACGTAGTGACCGTAGGTTATTTTATAATACTATTAGGTAGGATAGTCATTCGTATAGATATTAGTTTTTAGAGATTTTGCTTATTTATTGAGTTTAGATTGAGGGGCCCGTGGCTAAATAATAACAGCCGCACAGGTCGATCGGTCAGGTTAAGCTACGCTTGCCGCGGTCGGTCTGTGGATGGGTGACCATCTTTACATACCGAGACACCTCCGTGCCTCGGAAAGCACGTTAAGCCGTTGGTCCCGGCTGTCATTCGTGGATCTTTGACAGTCGTTACGGGTAGTCAGAAGCCCGAAAGTCTGACAACCAGTCGTACCAAGGGTATCGTATTACCCAATAACTGGGTTGTGGAGGTCAGATAGGCAGTCGCTCCATGTAAAATACTGGTATTCAGCTGCATCCGGTTAGACTGGAAGCCGGCCCTGAACATAGTTGGGAAAAGGCTAGGCAGATGATGATTGAGTTTAGATTAGTTATCGTCATAAATAGGTTTATTTAGGTAGGTAGGTATTTTATTTTCTGTTATTGAGTTTATTTATTTTTTTAATTAGGTAGGTACTTAGGTAAAGATATCATATAGGTACCCTCTTAATCACCATTAATGAGACACAATTGGTTTTCTATTGTAATTAGCCACAAAGGGCCCGCGAGATAGATGGCATCCTGGTGCACATACATTTTATCCTGTTAGCACGTTCCCGTGGGATAATTTCCGACATCCACGCGGGCGAAGCCGCGGGCAGAAGCTAGTAAATGAATATGAATATGAATATGACTAGCGCACTTCAGAGCCGCCATAAAGTTTGGATCGGACTGTAAATCAGAGTTTTATTAGCGACATCATCTTATGTTAAACAGTCTGTTACTAGACATAGATTTTTCCAATATCTGGATTTTGCTTAAAAAGCACGTTTAGCCGTTGGTCCTGTACCTGATCTCTCTCCGGTCGTGCCGGATTGCCGTCCCATCGGACTGTGAGGGTGAGGGAGGGATGTGAGAGTACACCTGTGTCTGTGTACTATAATATCTCCATCGCCGATGGCTAGCCTCCATACACTAATTTTATGAAGGTAACTTCACGAAAGTCCACGCTAGTTGTACTGTAAAGTTATGCTAGTAATAATAATAGCCTCCCGACCGATTTCGGTCACGGTGGCTAATCTCAACGGAGATTAGCCAAGTCCGCTGGAGATATTATATACAGGTGGAACACAGGTGCACTCTCTGTTCCTTTATTTTCATAGACCGCAGGGATCAGTCGTAGGACCAACGGCTTTTCGTGCTTGCCGAGACACGGGGGTATTAAACCGCCAACTTCCAAACTCCGGGCTGTTATTTATTTATTTATTTTACCATTTATGCACACACATATATAAACAGAAAATGAAAAACAGATCAGAAAAAATAGATACAGAGGTGATGCTAAGAAATGGTGATGGTGGTGGTGGTAAGAATGGTGGTGGTGTTACTAAGAAATTCCTAATAGAAAACCCAATAACACTTTGTCCGACCCGGGAATCGTACCCAGGACACGACAGCAGTCGCGCTTGCAACCACGAAACCAACGGGGCAGTCAAATCACCAAGTTATGCTAGGACAATTTATTTACTAGTTATCACAATAAATATCGTAAGTTATCTTACGCTCATCTAATCTTACCGAAAGCTAACGCCTCGGCGGTCGCCCAATCAATATCCTTTCCTTCCGCCAGCTTCGTCAAGCGATTCCTTACATGTGTCTTAGCCAGATGAGGATGAACATTCTGCAAACAAGAAGGAAACGGTTATACCTGATTGATGTTTCAGGAAAATTGTTGTAAGATATCTTTAGAGAGGTACGGTCTGCAAGGAAAACATACTATTAAAAAATCAGGAGAAATGTAGGTACAGACGTCAGCACATCAAGCTAGTACAATCTGTCAAATTTCTTTAATACATTTTCAACTGTATCGCTAAAGCATTAAGGTTCAAAGTTGATTGGGATAATTTGACAGTTTCGGGTAGCTTGATGTGCTGGCGTCTGTACACACGGCTACACGTCAAGCTATACAAAACCAGTTTGTCTTGGCCTCACTTTGTATGATATTTTCTCACAATGAACGGTCAGCCAATACTGGATTTGCATAGCTTGATGTGTAGCCGTGTGTACCTAATCGGAATAAAACAAACTCGATGTCTATTAGATAAAGTTAGGGAAATTAATTGTTAAACAGATTGAGTAGATACTAACTTAAATTTTCCGTATATTCAAATGACAACTGTCATCTGGCACGCGTCAAATTGACATAAGGTGTCAACTTGCTTTACTTTTAGTTACCCTAGCTGAACATTTACATGAAGTGCTGAAAACCGGAGTATCGAATATCAATGGCATTTTTTTCACAAGTAACAGCAGTTCGATTCTGTAGCCATCTCACCGTGAAAACTTAGGTGAAGTGAGCGTGGAGTGAGCTGTCGTTCCAAATAATGCTAGGGATTGACACTATTGACAACTCACTCTAAGCTCATTTCACCTAACTTTTCACGGTGAGATTTTTACAGAATCGATCAGCCGTAACCAACTTTCATTGCTAACCGTACAAGGAGTTTTACGTAGTCTTGGATCTGGAATAAATCCTTTAACCGTTTTGGATTAAATTCCGTACATCATACATAGAGTGCGAATATTGGGATGTTTGTATGAATATTGCAAATACCTTTTAAGTAACCTTTCGTTTTGGAACTATCGATGTCTGGATGTGTGCAACTATACAGGGTGGCAGGGAAATTGACGCGCAAACTGTAACCACGGATTCAGCACATAAGCTTCGAAATTTTCCGTCGGTTATTAAAAAAAAATATTGCTGTTCCATACGTTTTGACCGCGTAGGTCAAAACTTACTTACGCACTTTTTCATGAAACAGAAGATTTTTTTTTTTATAACTTACATTTCTACGCTATGAGGTCTAAACCCATGTGCTGAATCCATGGTTACAGTTTGCGCGTCGATGTCCCTGCCACCCTGTATACAAGAAATGGTTGACACGTCTCGTGACCCAAGGGCTGGCTTTTACCTTGGCCAGAGGATAAGTCTTGTATTGCCATTCAACGTGGCAATGCTGCCAGTCTCTTGAGTAGATTACCTGTCGACAGCGATGCGGAGGAATATCGACGTCATATTTTAGTTAGCTACGGCCGATCGATTCTGTAAAAATCTCACCGTGAATAGTCAGGTGAAGTGAGCTGCCAATAGTGTCAATCTCTCGGTGAGATGGTTACAGAATCGCACTGCAGGTTATTACAATTTTGTTTTAATAGTTTGTTAGTTTATTTAGTATTCGAAGTTTATGCAGTTAGTGTATATACTTTTATCCTAAGAAATAAATGATACGAGAATGTGTAACTCCTAAAAGCAAATAATATTAGATTTTAGTCATACATGCCGAGAAGAGGTATAGACATGAAATAATTCTGATGGAGGAACTCCTAAAAACTGCTCATTGCTCTCTATGATATGATGGCGGATTCATAAAACAAAGAGTCAAACGCCAATTATTTTTGAAAGAGTAACCGTGGACTTTCGTGCCGGCTTTTCTCCATAGGAAACGACCAATTGGAACCGTGCACCTAGCTTCTGAAGTTTCACATGTGCCCATGTAGGTAGGTTTTTATGTGAAATAAAATATTTTGATTTTGTTTTTTTTTTGAGTACAGCCAGCCGATATTCTCTGTGAAAACAGCGCCGTGAAAACTTCGGTGAAGTTAGCTGTCCCCTTTCAGTAAATTCTGTAAAAATCTCACCGTCAAAACGAAGGTGAAGAGAGATTGAGGTGAACCTGCTATCCTGCTCCCACCTGACGCTAGGGATTGACACTATTGATAGTTTACTGTAAGGTTACTTCACCTACGTTCTCACGTTGAGATTTTTACAGAATAAACCGGATAATAATAAATATATTCAGTATTAAAATTGGTAAAATATTTATATAAAATAAAGTTTAAATGCCTGTCTAGGATAAACCTGTAGGTATCACAGGCAGCATGAGCATATTTTATAGTAATTGTAGGACAATATAATTCTTAACAATATTTAACATTAGAAGTCTTGAAATAATGACAAAATTTTATTAATTCATTATTTTATACCTAGTTTACTTAATTACTTTAAAGATCAAAATAACAAAAAGTCTCATTGTATACGTAATTATTTAGTCAGCGTAAAATAGTTTCTTGCACTTTAAAACTTAGCTAAACACATGATATTTTGCGTCAGCAGAAATTAGTAAGTCAATGTTGCACAAAATTAAATCACGTTCCAAAAAAAAGGCCATGTGTTTATTCGATTTTGATGCTAGGGATTGCCATCATTGCCACCACACTTTACCTAAATTATCACGGTGCTTTTTTACAAAATAGATCGATATTTAGCTCCCTGCACATACAACGTTCTTCGGTCAATCGTTCTTTCAACCAACAGTTCATCAGCTAAACAATCATTCGAGAAAACATTCTTCGGACAAGTAAACTTCGGGGAGTTTAAGAATTCGTAACGCATTCGTTTCTACGATGATGCGAAAATGGTAAATCAAACGATTTTGTGGCTAGAGTTGTAACACATTTGCAGTCTTCTGTAACTGAATCATCATAGATTGATATGCTGATTCGATAATGGAAATGGCAGCTCGAAGCGGATTGAAATCGGATTTGGTTACGATTTGGTTTTAGAAATCCTTCGCACATTTGCTCTCCCATCTTTCAAAATCACTTCTTTGAAGTGTAGCTGCGTTTTCTCGCTTAACTACGCTCAGTTTCACTAACATTTTCACACTACTTAATGGAAAATTATTTCAAGCTTGGGCTAAACACGTGTTAGCCACATCTATCAGGTGGACATTTGAGGTAGTCTAAAACTTACCTTGACCATTTGAATGGGTCGAAGTTAGATAGCTAAGTTTAGTTAATAACTTAGTTACATGCTTACGAACTTTGAGCACAGTTTACGGCTGACCAAGTTTCGGTGGATTACGTTATTCGCGAAATCCGTAAAAAGTAACCCGACGGGTTAGTTTAATACCGATACATTTATTAGTTTTGCCTGGCGAAATTGAAAACTACACCTGTCTACATTTGTTTATCTGCTTTTCTGTCGCAGGTATGCTGGAAGAGATATACAGGGTTATTTGTAAAACACCAGCAACCTCTTAAGAGGTCATTGTACTCATCATTATGAACAACTTTTACTAGGTATGGAATCAAAACTGAAATCGCGAAAAAAAATCAGCCCTACATTTATGTTCGCATAACTCGTCAAAATGTAGAGAGCAGCTGATTTTTTTTTTCGCGGTTTCAAGTTTGGTCCTATAGTAAAAGTTGTTCATAATGATGAGTACAATGACCTCTTAAGAGGTTGTTGGTGTTTTACAAATAACCCTGTAGAAATAAGCATCCCTTTTCTACCTATTTTTCTGTTCCTTTTTCTTGTCTGTTTATATATGTGTGTACATAAATGGTTATACTTATAGATAAATAAACAAAATTTTTGACATCTTCCCTAGGACAGGTTGAGGCAATTTACAAACAACTGAATTATTATTACAATGATAGTCTAATATTATATTACTAATATTATAAACGTGAAAGTTTGTATGGATGGATGGATGTTTGTTACTCTTTCACGCAAAAACTACTAAACCGATTTGGATAAAATTTGGCACACAAATGGTTTATAACCAGGATCAACATATAGGATACTTTTTATAGCGATATTCTTACTACTTTTTATCGAAACTTATGCGGGTGAAACAGCGGGGCGCAGCTAATATGTAGATAAACGTGATCGGAAAAGCTACCAACTCATTAACTTCTTTAAATAATCTATAATATTTCGGTAGTGGAGTTACTTGCCAATTCTTCACCATACGAAAGTGCGTTTTGGAAGGGGCGACTAGAATCAATTCTATTTTTTGTAAATTTTGACGTCCAAAAGTGCCTTTTATGTGCCTATTTGAAATAAATGATTTGACTTTGACTTTAGTAAGATCTTAGGTTTGCTGTAACGTACGACATACATTATGTTGTCTACTCCCCCAGTTGCCTCCGTTCTTCTAAACCGCGATATTTCGGTTGCTGGGAGCAATCAGAACATTGGGTCCAGTGTGGAGACAGCTCATTAAATACCATTATTACTTATTCAAAATGAATTACACTTGTACGCACGGCTACATATCAAGCTACACAAAACCAGTTTTAGCTGACCTCGCATTGTATAGTATTTCCGTACAATGAGAAGTCAGCTTATACTGGTTATGTATAGCTTGATGTGTCGCCGTGTGTACCTATACAAATTTTTATTTGTATAATACTAGCTGATCTTCTTTTTTCTTTAAAAAAAAAAAACTTTGCCGCACACTAGGAATTACTCCTGTATCGTGGGAGCGTTTACAAACATTTAAACACACATTTTTTAATATTTTTTTTAACTCACATTCACAAACAGAACGACCAGGAACATGTAGGCAATACAAATATTTGTTCCGTGCGGGAATCGAACCCGCGACACGCACCGCAGCAGTCGATCGCCCAGCCACTGCGCAAACCGTGCCGTCGTTCTGTTAGCAACTTAGTGATTATCCCAGTTGGCTGAGCAACAGCATTGACCTGGATGTCGATAAGGGCTCCAGTGACCCCTGATCCACCAAGCGAGGCGAACACTGCATTGTTCCTCCTAGATTGCTTAGGGATGTAACTTATAGAGTGTTACGTAACTTGAACATTAATTATCAAGTGTAACTTGGCAACGTTCTCTCAAGCAGCAATTCTCGGATGACAGGAGAGGAATGAAACACTACCCGTTGCTATACGGATTGGTTAGTTTAATTACGATAATAATGTTAATTGGGATATGCTAGGAAGCCCGCGAATTCACATTGAATTAATATTTCATGAAATTTCAATCAAAAGCATTATGATCTTAGAGGGTTGTATCGATGATTTTAAGTTAAAGTCATATTTGTTACGCTCGCGAATTAAATTTTAAAAAGAAAGAAAAAGCGTTTTTATTGCGACTCGTAAAGGATAATAAACTAAACTAAACACAGTTAAATATAAAATTAAAACAAATTATATGAAAAAAGTAGCAAAAAGAAAAATGAAACAGAAAGTCAAGTATACGAGGCCAAAAGGCTCCATACATGACATGACAGATAGCATGATGCTTCGACATTTAAAAAATAAATGTCGCAGCGCTGGTATTCTGATAGGGCTCGCTGTGATGTCACGGGCAATCACAGTAATAAATAAATAATAAAATAGATATAATTATGTAAAATATTAGCAATAAAATAAATATTATTTATTTTTAATCCACGCCAGACGAAACCTCATTATGTCTATGCTCTGAGTGCCCGAAGCTCTCCGGTAAAAAAAACTGGTGAAAATCAATAAATACATTATACATAATCATAATCCACATTCAACATGACACTGACCTGCAAATAGCAAAAAACTAAAACAAATATGAATTTTGCGGGCTTCCCTGGCGCTTCATTCCCCATAATAGAAATATTAGTGCTATGTAACACTGCCAGTTTTTTCTTTATTTGAAAACATTCTCTTTGGTGCGAATTAGCGCTGTGCTGTGGGTCTCCCCGTAGCACAGCATCATGCTGAGTAGAAGCCTGCTTTTTATAGTTTTTGCGTGCTTGTAGGCGTATTTAAACGATGATTAAAGTTAAGTGACGTTCAAATGTCAAAAATGTATGGTACAAATTTATTACAATAAAAGTGTGTAAGAGACCTTTAAGCAACGTTAAGTTTAACTTAACTTTAAGCAACGTTTATGAATAAAGGGGGTAGTGTAATATTTGTTTTATTTTATTAGGGGCTGATTTTTCAATCTACAGATAATTTTTATTTGTGGAATGAAATTGACGTCTGCCAGTTTTTGTATAGAAGAACTGTCAACAATTCAAAACTATTCCTCCGATAAAAAATACCTGGCGTTGGAAAAATCAACCCTAAGTAGGTATTCGAGTAAACTTATCTTTTTTTATTTGCACGTGTTTTTGCGTCAATAAACCATGTTTTCTTTTCTGTTTCTCGCAAAACAAAATCGAGATGTATCTTTTTATGTACTTAGAGGCTTATATCAAATAATTATATGTATATGTTTCTAAGCCAACTAGTAATAAAATAACAAACATGCCAAAGACCAAAACATGTTCTTAACAAAAATGACACAAAGCCGTGTACGCACGAACGAACAAAAACATGGTGAACACGAACAAAGTGTTCGATGTTCGTGTTCACCATGTTTTTGTTTGTTCGTGCGTACACGGCTCAAGGCTTTTATCCTGTCTTCTTTTGACCTCAATCGGCAATCCTTGAAATCCTTTGCTTCGATCGGCGGTAAATAAGGAATCTATTGGAATCGCTGCGATTGAGTTTGTATGCTTCGACGCTTTGCATTGAAGGTCGATGGGACCTTCAGATTATGCTGGCGAAGCAATTCTTGGTAAACCTATTTGTGTTGAGATGAAGGACGATTGAAAGTATTTATATACGTATATTTCTATTTAAATTCGTCGTTTTATCCCTTAGAAGCCTGGATGTTGGGAGTCATTATTGTGATAACAATGTAGGCACTGTGACCTCCAAAAATCAGTTGACACTTTTCCACTTCAGCTGTGACTCAACATTATGATAAAAAAAACAGGTTGTCCAGTCCAGCCGATCAATTCTGTAAAAATCTCACCGTGAAAAGTTAGGTGAAGTGAGCTTAGAGTGAGCTGTCAATAGTGTCAATCCCTAGCATTAGTTGGAATGATAGCTCACTCCACGCTCACTTCACCTAAGTTTTCACGGTGAGATGGTTACAGAATCGCACTATTACATAATTGTTTTTTTATGATAACTCATAGGTTGAATCAGTCAATGCAATCGTTGTACAGTTCAAACATTTTGAACTAGAATTTTAAATCATAATATGGTGTGTCACAGCGGAAAAATATCAACTAACTTTTGGAGGCCACTATAAGTATATCTGGGGAACAAATCCTGGGGTGAACATAAAACTGATAAGTGTGCCGCGTGAGAAGTAAACCTGTAGGGTAATTGCGTAAAAAACTATCAGTGGCAATGGCTTTAATTTTGATAGTCCAACATTAACATTCATTGCGTTATTTACGTTGTTGAGCAGACACATTTTTCGAACATGTGAATCAATGGATCAGTAATATTCTTCAAAATGATTCAGATTAAGATCGATAGTGTGTTATGCAATTAGGGTGCTGATATTGAAACTTGATGGTGTTAGTGTCTTATAGTCCATCTGGATAGTCATTAAATTACGGTAAGCAATATAACAGTAGTGGACGCAAGAGTAAGAAAACATACCTACCTTTAGTTTTTTGGTAGGTTTTATTTTTTACGTGACGATTTTTTTTAGGCACATAAGATTCCTTTTATCTTTATTTCTATTGTCAGCTTGCTTCTGGTAACCCTACTTATTAAATCGACTAATATTCGTATGTCACTCAATCAATTATTCGTTCATGATGACATTCGCTGTTATTCTCTATGGGAGACAACTGACAGCCGGCATCCTATATACAGGTCCAATTAAAATAGATGGACAAATTTTACCACAGCGCTCAGTACGTCTAACCAAAGATATCCAAGCAAAAAAATACTGGTATTCAGCTGCATCCGGTTAGACTGGAAGCCGACCCCAACATAGTTGGGAAAAGGCTAGGCAGATGATGATGACTCTAGAATAAACACATCCATCCATTATGGGTAGGTACTTGTACTCGCGCCCCGCTGCGCGCATGCTCGCATCACAATTTTAAAGACAATGGAGGGATGTGTTTATGCATTGGGTAACCAACATTTATAAGTGTATTTTTGTTAGCTGATTATTTTAATTGTAAGTATCTAATGCGTTTTTCTTATATTTTTTTTTACCATTGTCCTTATTTTGGTGGTCTGAATGATTCCTAAAAGTTTGTCCACATATTTATATAGTGTATAATTCTTGCTCGAGACGCCAATCAGTGAACACGTTCAGAAAGCATCAGCGTAATCAGTCGTTGCAATTTAAATCTAAATCTTAGCGAGTAATTACAGAATTTATTTGTTTCGGTGATATTTGAGTGTTTTTACACATATTGTGGAAAAGGAAATAAATATGTTTGTGTCTGGATAGTGTGTTTAGTTTTATTGCAAACCCTTTTTCTTTTCTGAGCTGTAGCTAGCACTATGTAGGCATAGAAGTAATACTATAAGGAATCTTAATTGTCTCTCGTAATTTTACTGTAGGTATGGTCTCTATGTTCATAAGAGAACGGACTACGACTAGATATAATATACGATGTACTCACAAAACCATCAGGAAGGGTGACAGAGGCCTGTCCAACCACCTTTAGTAGACCAGTGTCTACTCCAGTGTCCCACGTCTCCACGGCGTTGGGTGCTACTTGCATGCCAGACCACTGCTCTTGGTAGTATGTTACCTGCAAAAAAAATATGTCTATCATAGTGCTTTAAAACAATTTGATATGTTTTCCAGTTAAAACTATTTTGGTGCACTAAAACTTAAAAGCACAAGGCTCTAATTATATAAAGAAAATTATTACACTAATTCCATAATATATGTTAATGTAAAAGTTTCAATTAATAAATTCCTCATGTTGTTAAGTGTAGTCGTCGTGTTGTTGGAGTATGCATAATCAGTCTATAATATTCCCACTGCTGGGACACAGGCCTCCTGTCTTCGAGAGGGAGTTGGGCACAAATAAGTCGCGCTTTATAAATAAACATAAAATACACCCACTAAGAAAGTAGTCAAAGGTCTAGTGCCTATTCGAGGAATCAAAATAATATAAAAGAAAAAGGTAAAGAAATAATCTCAAAGCAAACTCAAACTTAATTTATTTCAATTAAACCATTTACAGGCACTTTTTGAATTGTCGAAATTAAATACCTAGTCATTCAGTTAGTCAGAAAGTTGAAGCTAGTTTCCCATTCCAAAAAGTAGATCCCTATGGAGAAGAACAAGCAAAAAACTCCACCTCTTTTAAATCTAGATATTACAAAATCCTGGGTAAATTATTCTTGTTGCTTCTATTATGTGAGAACAATGTAAAAAAAAAACAAATGAAGAAACAATTCAAAATATAAAATTAATAATAAGCCCTGGCAGTAAAGAGATCAGTCTCAACTGACGGCGCCCGTTCACGAACATGACGCGTGGATCAGCACCATCCATCTGAACCATTTTGTAGGGAACCGAATGATCCAACACACGCGCCACCATCAGTGAGACATTTAAGTGAGGAACTAGTCAACATCAAAATATCATAAAAAAAAAAATGGTTCTTTATTATACAAAACTATAGTTTGCAATCCAAGCACCTGCCGTTTTACGTTAACTATCTTTGTCTCCAAAAGAAGCTTTGGGAGTCAGACAAACGACTAATTAAGAGCGAAACAGAAAGTACAATGAGGACACAGAGAGATAAGGCAAAGTTGGCGACACTAAACTTTAGATACAGGAATAAGGACGGACGAACAAAAGGCCCAGACAATAAATTAGCTACACTTAATCTTGATTGCACAAATAACGTAAAGTCTGAATTTGGGAGACAGTATAAGAATAGAATAGAGATGGTGGATACAGTTGGACCCTAGGCGATAGCCCTGTGTGGAGAGCGGTAGGCTTGGTTGAAAATTTAATGAAACATCATCTGCCTAGCCTTTTACCAACTATGTTGGGGTCGGCTTCTTGTCTAACCGGATGCAGCTGAATACCAGTATTTTACATGGAGCGACTGCCTATCTCTCTGCTGATCTCCACAACCTAATTACTAGGTGATACGATACCCCTATGTTCTATGTTACGGGTTTGGTTTCCGTACTTACTTAACGTTTACGTTTCTTCCTTCAGGTGGGCTATTGTGCGTGGGCCATGGCGGCCGTCGGTGGTTATTCCAACCAGCCCACCTCCCTCCAGAAGCTTATTATGTCTCCTGGTCCGTTGAGAACATCTGTGTAAGATCTGGGTGTCCCGAGGGTTTCCGACCTAATCGGGGTGACACCTGTGGACTCAAAGAGCACATGCGCGACGGTTTCATCAGCCTCCATGCAAGCTCTGCACAGGGGGCTGTCCGTTATGCCTATCGTGTGCAAGTGTTTGTTTAGTGAGCAGTGTCCCGTGATGGTCCCCGTCACTAGGCGCAGGCCTTTCCAGTCCAGGCGTAATCTTTTGGTTAGCTTGCTTAATGATGGTATGGCTTCCTTGGACTGCCTGCAGCCACTTACGATACCCCTTGGTAAGACTGGTTGTCAACCTTTTGGAGATCCACGAATGATAGCCGGGACCAACGGCTGAACGTGCTTCCCGAGGCACGGAGGGGTCTTGGTATGTGAATGTCACCCATGCACGGACCAACCACGGCAAGCGTAGCTTAACCTGATTGATCGACCCTTGTGGCTGTTATTACCCAGCCACAAGTGATAAAACATGGGTAGTAAATAAAATACAGTAAGTCATCGTGGTTTTGTCTCTTCATAAGTTGAGAGAGGAAGACCTAAATGAGATTCGCACAGACCAGGGAAGCATGGAACAATAGGGAGGAAGCCTATACTCAGCAGCAATGCTGCCAATGATGATGATGAAGCTGAGAGAGAGTGATGATGACATATTAACAGGTGGTGTATGTGTCTTGTTTACCGAAACGAGACACGATAGAAGTTTTTTGTTATGACGGCTATCGCCGTATAATGTTGTTGAAAGTGTTAAATTATTAATAGGAGGTAAATGGATAGGTTTTGGTTCACATTACCATAATCATAGCTTTAATATTCTTGAATGACATTCGCAGTAGAAGCGACCATGGGCAAAAATGATATAAAAAAAATTATATAAATTACAGATAAATGTACACTATTCACAACTTTCTTCCTCAAGGAAGGGAGTGAGCAGGACTTCAAGCGGAAATAACCAAGGTAAAGTATACGTAGGTATTTCTAGCCTATATTAATAATGTATGAAGTTTATAAATTCTGAGTAATAACAACTGTAAGGAAAAAGTTCCTACAAAAAGTTATCTACAAAGAAAATAATCTGAGAATCTATGATAAGGATTTAAGCAACTTCCTGGATTTTACAGACAGAACAGTAGGACCAGCACGAACGCGAGATGTAAACAAAAATCCGAACAATTTTTAACTGAAAATGTGACTTTCGTTTCACATGTGGCAAGCTCGATTACTATCTCACAGACATAAATATAAAAGTCACTCAAGAAAATTGATTACATAAGCGAAATGACGGTGAACCGCTAGTGCTGCAGCAGCTGTTATAAAAAAATAAAAAGGTTTATTGCAGAAACTTCTACAACTTTTACAGTAGGTAAATCCTACTAATAATAGTAATATTATAAACGTGAAAGTTTGTATGGATGGTTGGATGTTACTCTTTCACGCCAAAACTACTGAACGGATTTGAATGAAACTTGACACACAGATAGTTTATGACCAGAATTAACACATAGGATACTTTTTATCACGATGTTCTCACGGGATCGAAACTTATGCGGGTGAAACCGCGGGGTGCAGCTAGTCTTACATACTCGTAATAATAAAAGCTCTAAGCCAAGATGAAACAACGAAGAATAACCACAACCACAGCAATTCATTTACCTTGATAAAGTAACTCATGTTTATCAAAACAAAAATTAATGCCCTCCTAAACTTGAAGAGCCGCACATTTATATATTTCATGAGTTTAATCCCAAAGTAAATGAGAACAATTTATTTATGTTGAAGCTGAGAACATAGAATGTCGGAAGCTTAGCGTCAGAATTTTGTAACAAGGGTTTGGTGTTTGGCCAAGGATAATAATGTGACTTACACATTATTATCTTTGGCCAGAATCAGAACAGCATACTTTGCTGTTCTGATTCTAGATGTTTGTACAGACGCCAGCACATCAAGCCCCTACAATCTGTCAAATTTCTTTAATAGATTTTCAACTTTATCGCTAAAGCATTAAGGTTCAAGGTTGAATGTAAAAATTTGGCAGTTTCGGGTAGCTTGACGTGCTGGCGTCTGTACGTGAGATTTGTTTGTTATCATTAATTCTGCTCACTATGCCAATGTTAATTTTACGGAGCGGGAATTTTAATGTAGGAAGGTATAGTCGTCAGCATAAATACACAAGTGGAAGAGCAGTGGTGGCCAAGTAGAAACGACCGCGACTTACGAGTTGCAGGTCGTAGGTTCGAACCCCGGCAGGCACTTTACTTTGTGTAAATTATTTCATCATCACACCACTGATCTCCAAACGGTGAAGGAGAAAATCGAAAGTAAACCGGCATGTCCTAGAACCAAAAAAACGAAGACATGTGACAGCTAACAACCCGCACTGGGTCAGTGATTATGGCCCACTCCCTCTCACAGAGAGGAGGCCTGTGTCCCAGCAGTGGGAATATTATCTATAGGATGATTATGCTTTATACAAGTGTAAGCACAAATATGTGACAAAGAAGAAGAAACACCAAAATTATCTGACGAGACAAGCATCGCCAAAATATAAGATGTTGCATTGGTGCAAAAATATATTGTGTCACCAATTTCATTGCAGGAGGGTCTAAAATCATGTACTGAGTCCGTGGTAACCGATTGTGTTGCGCTACATTATAAAATCTACTTATGTTGAAGCTGAGAACCTAATCTGTCGGAAGCTTTGCGTCAGAATTTTGTAACAAGGGTTCTCGGATTTTTGGACAAGATACAACAATTTGTGTACTGTTATGATTGTACTTGGAATTTCAGTGATATAATTAATCCTCTTCACCGTAAGAATACTTTTCGTGAAATCATTCATCTTTCGTCGAGCAAGCAACATCTCAAGCGGGATTCATATTATCTATTATAATAATAATAATAATTCGTTTATTTGCCAGAAACACGGTACAAAGATGTAATAAAGTAGTTAAGGATCATCATGTCTCGCCGACACAGCGGCATGCAAATAGAAATTTATTTAATTAAAATAAATTACAAATAAAATCAAATTAAATTAAATTCCAAATAAAACCACATTAAATTAAATTACAAATTAAATTAAAATACAAATTAAATTAACAACAATATGTAATATTAAATGGTTAACAATAAATGAGAGCTTCACGTTTACATAAAATATTTAGGCATAATAATAACAAAATTTACGTGGACATTTGTGGAAAAATTCATTAATTGAATAAAAACATTCCTGTAACAACCACTTTCGCAATTGGGTACAAAATTTTTTAAAAGGAAGTTTCGTTATTGACTGTGGTAACGCGTTATAAATTAAAGGAGCCATGTACGCACAGCTCTTCCGAAAGATTTGCAATCTAGGAATCGGCATTTCATACGCTATTGTATTGTGTCGTGTCGTAACGCCTTCTGACGCAGTGTTAGACAATCAAAACTCGTTGTGATTTGACGTAGCACGAACAGCACCCTAATTGCGTAACACACAATCAATTGGAATCAGAATCATTTTGAAGGATATTGCTAATCCATTGCTTCATATGTGTTTGAAAAATTGTCTGCTCACAACGTAGATAACACGATGAATGTTGTTGAACTGTCAAAATAAAAGCCATTCCTACTGTTAGTGTGTTACGCAATTACCCCACAGATTCGGTTGATTGGTGTATGTTGGTGTACCGTATTAGTCACGACACAACACGACACATTAATGTGTATGTGACTTTACCGTATCAGACCTCGCTTGGTTGCTCATAAAAATAATGTTTTCTAGGTTACAAAAAAAAAAACAACTGGCCAGATAGAAAATATTTTCTTGTCCTCATCTCGGCACAGGCACCAGATCAAATAACACGAGAAACTCATGTCTTGGTAAACCACTGAAAACCATACCATACTGTGATATATTTGTAATAGTGGGTACTTTAGAATTAATTCATTGTATGTTACGAGCCGCGCGCGAGTCTCCGAATATACGTCTATCAGTGAAGTCTGTGTTTAATTGTGCTCCCGATAGTTCCAGGAGTTCCCATACCTTCCACATACCAAAGATTACAAGACATTTTTATTTACCTCAGGTTTGTATGCCGGGATTGCTTCATACTGTTTCTGAAGATAGTTGGTATACGTAGCCAATACGTCCTTCACGTCATCTTCTTTTAAGACTCCTTCTGTCACCAGTTTCTCAGCGTACAAGTCTGGTATAGATCTGAAACCGAGTGAGAGATCAGATAATATCCCCCCGACCGAATTTCGGTCACGGCCGGATACGCCGCATCTCAAGATAGTATAGTGCACAAGTGTGTGCGCAAACACAGGTGGACTCCCTCTTCCCTCACTCTCATAGTCCGGTGGGACGGCAATCTGACACGACCCGGGAGAAATGAGGGGTAGGACCAACGGCTTTTACGAGCTTACCGAGGCGCGTAGGTGTCGTACCACCAATTTTTAATCCCCGGGCTGTTGACTGAGAATTTCCTAATAGAAAAACGAACCAACACTTTCTCGACCAGGGAATCGAAACCAGGACTCCACGCTCAGTAAATCGGCTTACGAACTCTATAGCCCATTTATAATAGCATTAGAAAAAAGAGGCTCGTAGAAGCAGGAATGCAAAACATTTTATTTCAAAGTTATGATAAAACAATTTTAAGGGAGATGCTTAAATTCTAATTTTCTTGCGTTTTTTGCAATTTGCAGGTCAGTGTAAGGTTGTATCTTAATAAAAATAATATGATGCGCAACAATAAGAAATATGTAGGCAATAATACAATTTTAACCTTAAAAATCATCAATACATCCCTTTAAATTAGAATTGCTCCGAATTCGTCTGATTTCGCGGGCTACTGCAGCGCATCCACCTTAATTAAAATAAAATTCGGTAGAATTATAGTGAAACGAATAACGTTCCAAGTATTGTTCATCCCTGCTTCTTTTAGGTTTTTAGCATTGACACTGTAATTTTAAATTGGAGTTATATAATATAAATAAATGAAAGCCACATAATTTCATAAGATAAATAGTTAAAATGGTTACAATTAAGTGTGACAGCTGCTGTAAAAATAGATCATAATAAATTCGGCGTCTATCATAATGTAACAATGTTTATTGTATTTTTGTTACAAAGTGTGCATTAAAAATAACCTTTTTTAACTTCTTTCTAATGCTATTGTAAATGGACTATAGGTGATAGGCTTCCCGCATTAGTATAATCTGTATCACTAGAACTAATGTCGACATCTGGCGGATATTACCAATGTCTAGCGAAATATTACCTGCCGATCGATTTTGTAAAAATCTCACCGTGAAAAGTTAGGTGAAGTGAGCTTAGAGTGAGCTGTCAATAGTGGCATTCGTTGGAATGACAGCTCACTCCACGCTCACTTCACCTAAGTTTTCACGGTGATATGGTTACAGAATCGCACTGCTGATCAGAAACAGGTGAAATACTTTTGACGTAATTCTTTCTTTCTTTCTTTTTCAAAAGAAAAAAAAAATCGAATTCAATACAATTGATTTTTTTTTCTCAATTCTTTGAAAAATGAGTGAATTTTAGGTTTATATTAGATTAGAATCTGAGTACCTAATACCTGGGCCACACAAAGGCGACTGTCGGCGACGGAGATTGGAATCTGAGCAAATAAGTATAATCTCAAAAATAAAAAAATATAAATATAATCTCTAAAATAGCCACATCAGTTAAGTACTCAACATCAATTCCAAATATAATTCTTTTCTTAATAACACCCTCCTTGATTGACTGCCTCGTTGTCCGTAAGCGCTATTGCTGAGCATGAGGTCTGGGTTTGATTCCTAGCCTGGGTTAAGTGTTATTAGGTTTTTCCATCAAGACCTTCTCAGTAGCAGCTCGGGGTCTCGATTTGTGCCCGGTTTATGGCAATAAATTCGACCCCTATGAAGATAACTGGCGGAACCTAGTCGTATGTACATCTCTCCTTAACCCTTCAGTGAAAATCGCAGTGATAGTATTGTTACGAGCTTCGGGTTCGTGACAATAAAAACTGCCGATAAAAATTACCAAAAGTTACACTTTAATTAAAAAACACTAATAACAACTCAAACACACTAATTATAAAACACAATCGCTCTTAAGTCGCACTTGAAGATCGCTTTCGATGTATTCGCTTCTGTCGCAGAACCAAGTCTGACTGGTCGCGGCTAGTCCCGGCCTTACATAGATATTTCCAGAACCTTCTAATTTAGAAACATCTATGTTCGAGTAAATACCGCCCCGACTGACCAGATGTCGATAGTTCTATAAAGTTCTTGCATCGAAATTTCTACTCGATAATAGATGGCGCTAGTGACTCTATTAGTTCTGCATTCGATAATAGATGGCGCTAGTGACTCTGTTAGTTCTGCTACTTGATACTAGATGGCGCTAGTGGTAACTAATGTCACCATGTATCAGGCATTAATTGTGGCGCGCAACAGTATGTATGTGTGCATGTTCTTAACAAACCTCAGGATACTTACTTTCTACTATGGATAACTTTATAAAGCAGCGGGTTCGTGAACGTAGGGTCGTCGACCTCGTTGTGACCCCATTTTCTGAAGCAGTTGTAGTCAATGAACACATCCTTACGGAACTTGCGCTGGTACTCGAAGGCTATTTTCGTTGCCTTGACAACCAACTGGAAATTAAAAGGAAACTTGTCAAACAATTAATTTAGCGGCGGGACATTTCTCTCATTCATTCCATTTCGCGTTCATTCAGACGTTACTTTTCGGATTTACCCACTCATGATCAGAGGGGCAATTCTTGTCATTTTAAGGAAGTTCAGGGTCTGATCTCAGTCTCAATCTGTCAAAAATACATGTTTTTGACATTGATTGTCGCTGAGATGAGATTGCGACTAGATTTTGAACGATTTTGATTACGGGAAATTGGCCTTTTGTAATCTCATGTTCTATTCCAGGAGAATGATGTTTTGCAAATAACTGTAGGTACAGTCGCCAAAGGAGATAAGTAAGTAGAGTTGTCGGAAATACATAGTTGAAGTTTATTAAGAAACCGATGGATTTTGTCGAATGAAATTTATTTTGATAAATGAACTGTTTGTTTTCTATTAATTAAATTAAATTTTATTAGGAAACATCCATAGATTTCTTACAAAACTACAACTATATCCGACGGCCCTGGTTACTTATCTCCTTTGTGACCGTACCTAATATATGCTTTTTCAGAACTAAATAATTTTTTATGGAAATCACGGAAGATTTTCTTGAACAAAAAGGTTAAAAAGATTCAGTCGGTATAGTCGTGTCTAGAATATCATTTGAAACAAACGATTATGTTATTGAAATCTCGATTATGATTGTAAATGTAATGCTTGGTCAATCCCCAGAATCAGAGGGCTGACACTGACAGCTCACTCCACGCCAGTTTTCATGGTGATGGATATTTACAGAATCGACATGCTGATATTGGCCGTTTTCACACTGTGACGATAACGATACCGACACGTTTATAGCATATCGTCGGTTCGGACGAAACCGATATCGAAACGATAATCAGGTCATATTGAAACTGAACTGTCATGTTAAATAGTTTAGAACAATAACGTCTTTTTGCAACGAAATATAAACAGAGTAGAGCGGGCGATGCAGAGCGGGGGTGGGCAAGTGGCATCCACACACGGCCGTCCGGCGGTGCCTGCCCATGCAACTCCCCCGCGATCTGCTTCACCCGCACTGTGTCCGCCGATATCGGCACGATAATCAATATCGGCGACGATACCATTGACTTTGTAGTCAACTCAATGTGAAAGCGTTTAGTAGTTACTGTATGAAACTACCAGTCCGACGATATTGTGTAGTTATCGTTATCGTCCAATATCAAAATGGCCATTAGGTATGATAGGTATAATAATAGTCTAAAGAAAGTAGGAAAAACAAAACTATTCTTCTTTTCGGATAGCCCAATAAATTTATATCATTACTTCGTATCCATTTTTCTATACTTACCTAACTACCTCCAGAAATTAAGTACTTACTGCCTAATTAAGTTGGGTAGAGTACACATATAATAAACATAAATATTTTAATAAAGAGAAGCGTTTCCCCGTTTAAATAATTAAACCCGCGTGAGCCGGTACGGGCCGAATATTATTGCTTCAATATTTTATAGAACAATGGATGGAAGTTAAATAGAATGCTCGGCGAATGGGAATGTCTGGGTATTATAAACATCAGCTTATGAGTCTAGCGTGTGGTTTATTTTTATTTACGTGCTTAAAATAAATTGTGCTACAAATAGTATTACAGAACCTGTGCTAAATTGCATTACAGGAATTGACCATCGGAAAGGGCTTGGTTCGAAAAGCACAGGTTCTGTATGGGTACTTCGCTGTTCTTGCCATTTCTGTACCTGGGTACCAGTTCCAGACTGATACCGGTACTGCGCCTAAAAAGTACCGAAACCAGATTCAGGTACCCGGCGCTTAGGGGAGAGTAACCTATGTATATTGAATCGGCGCTTAAATTGTAGGTACCACTTCAGATTCTGTATTTCTATTTAAATTACACTATTTTTTTGCATTGACAACAAAGAAGAGGCGATCGCAGCGCCACGAATGCGCCACCATTTTGGATCGACGGTCAGCTGTGAATTACGACTACAATAAAAGAAAATAGTTTTTGGGTTGTTTTAATGTAAATTTTGCTTGTTTTCTCTAAAGAGATTGTTCACCGTAATGGTAAGTCATTGTTTTGTAAGATATTTCATAAGAGAGCAAACAAACACGAATCGTTGTAGATTATGTTTTCATTTTTTATGACTAATTGTAAATCTACCTCAGTCCCTATATTGGACCCGATCCGAGTTCCTAAATTGTACCGGTCCAATTGAGAGATGAATTGATTTCAGTGCCTTCAAATTCTACTAAAGAATAAATCAACTACACATTACTTTGGAACCTCAGCCTTCTACTTCAACCAAAAAAATTAAAAATTCACTGATAATTTTATCACCTAATTCAGCAGAATAAAATAAATATAAGGAGAGCCTTACAAAAAGCCACTGAAATAAAAGAAGCCCCAAGTAGAGTGGCTGCAATGCGTGCGATGCAAGAGATGGCTACATGGCACCTGCACCACCAATCCTGACATTTGTGATGAATGCTTGAATTAATTAAAAAAAAATATATATAATAAATAATATATTATATTAATTTATTAAATAAATAATATATTATATTATTAATAATTTATAATTAATACAATTAAAAATATACATTAATTATTTATCCCATTTTCTAGAAGAATCCTTGTTGATTACTTGATAGTTTTGAGTTTATTTGATTTTATAACTTGTTTTGGAGTTTATGACTTTTCAATTTATTAGAAAGTTTAAGATATTGTTATAAGTTGACTAAGTAAGATTGTGAAGACTGTACTTTTTTGAAAGACCGATTGCATTTAAAGAATAAATAAAAATAATAGTGATTCTAAATGTTGTATATTTTTTTACTAATATTATATTAGCGGAAGGGCGTGTCAGACTTTTACTGACTAAAACCCACCCGTGTTCCTTCAGTTGCCTATGCCAGGGGCCACGGTATCTCTTTCGAACAACCCGCGGCCCTGGCGGCATCGGCCCTAGCGGACCCCGTCTGTCATGAATGTCATATTTGTACGAGGAATCTCGTACTGTTGGCAAATTTAAAATTATTGTTATAATGACGACACGGTTGGCACAGTGTTTAAGCGATTGACTGCTGCGCTGCGTGTCGTGGGTTCGATTCCCGCACGGAACAAATATTTGTATGACCTACAAGTTGTTGTTCCGGGTCTGGCTGTTTGTGTACGTGAGTTTAAACGTTTGTAAACGCACCCACGATACAAGAGAAATTACTAGTGGGGGGCACCGAATAAAAAAAAAATGCCTGATAACTATCCTTTTTACTAGTTCCTGTTTACAGTTATGAATTACATCTGTGTTCTCCTTCTTACTTACGGAAATATTTCTTTGGTGCCGGTACGGTACTTAAAAAACCAATAGTACAGGTACTGCTTTTGGTACCGGCACCACTAATATAAGTACTGCATTTAGTACCGATACCAATAGTACAAGTACTACTTTTAGTACATACCCTTACCAATAGTACAAGTACTGTTTTTAGCACTGGTACCAATAGTACAGGTACTGCTTTTGGTACCGGTACCAATAGTACAGGTACTACTCTGGTACCGGTATCCCACAAAAAATGCCGGTATTGCAAGCCCTGACTGTCACACAGGTATTATTTACTGCCGGGTATAACTGTACGTGAGTAGTAGTGATATTATGAGTTTTACTGTAATTTCCAGCACTACAGGTTATTTTATTTTATTTTAAGAGGAGGGCCCACTTACCTCAGGATGATCACCATTCACATGGATGACTGGAACGGATATTGCCTTAGCTAGATCAGTGACATACCGACAAGAACGACCTCGCAGAGCTGGCAGTGTGAAACCTACCTGAAATACAAATCATAGTTACAAACACGGAAGACCTTTTTTCGAAACTAATATTATAAAGAGAAAAGATTTGATTTTTGTACGTTTATTTGTTACACTTTCACGCTATAACGGCTGAACGGATTTGGATGAAATTTGGCACATTTGTAGACCATGACCTGGATTAGGACATAAGGTACTTTTATCTCAATATTCCCACGGGATCGAGACATATGCGGTTGAAATCGCGGAGCGCAGCTAGTATCTTATAACAAGCCTGTGTTCACTGAAGGTAGGTAAGGCACAGGTGTTTCACTCGCCCATATTTCAATAGTTATGTCTTATTTATTCCCATGTTTATTACAATTGAGTCTATTGCTATTAAATGAGCATAAAGAGGGAAACGAGAAAAAAACCTAACAGAAAAATTCCATAAATCTTCGGCCGACACGGGAACCAAACCCCTCTGGGTGATTGCGTGGTCGGTGGTCCACATAAGTCTCTGAACCGTCTCCGGACACAAGTGGGAAGATGTCAGTCCAACGTCATGTAAGTCCAGCGACACGAAGGAGAAGAATTGCGTAACACACTCTCAGTAGCAATGGCGTCCAGTTTGACAGTTTAACAACATTCATTGCGCTATTTACGTTGTTGAGCAGACAAATTTTTCGAACATATGAAGCAATGGGTAGGTAAGCAATATCTATCAAACTTATTCAGATTGAGATTCATGATCATCTGCCTAGCCTTTTCCCAACTATGTTGGGGTCGGCTTCCAGTCTAACCGGATGCAGCTGAATACCAGTATTTTATATGGAGCGACTGCCTATCTGACCTCCACAAGCCAGTTACTGGGTAATACGATACCCCTTGGTAAGACTGGTTGTCAGACTTTCGGGCTTCTCACTACCCGTAACGACTGTCAAAGATCCAACGGCTTAACATGCTTTCCTAGGCACGGAGGGGTCTCGGTATGTAAAGATGGTCACCCATCCACAGACCAACCGCGGCAAGCGTAGCTTAACCTGACCGATCGACCTGTGCGGCTGTTATTATTTAACCACGGGTCCCTCAGATTGAGATTGATAGTCTGTTACTCAATTAGGGTGCAGACCACACGCTCAGCAGTCAAACAGGCGAGCACTGGACCAGTTTATGTTTGTTACACAAAAATTTTGTTTCGGGAAGTTTAGTCATGATATCCGATATAATAATATTTTTTTTAAAATTAAACTCCTCTCCTTAGTTATCAAATCATTATAAAATTAACACAGTATAAACAGTATTTACAAGGCTACATTTAATTGTATTACATTAAAACACGACACGGAAAAAGGTTCTAACGTTTTTATTACAACACAATGGAAAAACCATGTTTTTACTGAAATTATCCAACATAGCTCAGTTTATGTACCGTATTATTTTTATGTACGTAATCTATACACGTACAGTTACGAGCAAAAGTTTGTATACACTCGGCTTTATTCAAAAGCGATTTAGTCCTTTATTTTTTAATGAAATGTTATGTTGTTAGGAACATAGCATTTTCGAACCCACAGGACAACGAATGCAACGTTGCATTCGTTATTTCAGGAAAAAATCGCAATTGAAAGTTGCCAAGTGTTGACATATTGGTGCTCGTGACTGTACAAGTGTTCATATGATTTATTTATGTAGCCTTTCCTTAAGTCAATAGATAAGTCCTACTAATATTATAAATGCGAAAGTTTGTAAGGATGGACGGATGGGTGGATGTTTGTTACTCTTTCACGCAAAAAGTACTAAACGGATTTGGATGAAATTTGGCATACAGATAGTTTATAACCAGGAATAACATATAGGATGCTTTTATCCTGATATTCCTACGGGATCGAAACTTATGCGGATGAAACTGCGGGGCGCAGCGACTATTGAATAAAAGTGTGAATGAAAAAGAGAAACAATTTTCTTGTTGATCCAATGTTTCAGAAAGCCTTCATATTCGTGGTCATCTAGATTACACTAATTTAAATGCTTTTCTTAGCATCTTCAACTTCAACTGCCTCGTTGGCCTCGTGGTTGCTAGCGCGACTGCTGAGCGAGTGGTCCTGGGTTCGATTTCCGGGTCGGACAAAGTGTTATTGGGTTTTAATATTAGGAATTTCTTATTAACAGTTTGGAATATTAATATTATTTTCTTTTCTTTCAATAATACTCCAGATGTACGACGAAAGTATATTTAAAAGTAAACGAGAAATATCGAATAGCATAATCTTTAAGTTTTTTTTACATATTTAATACCCCCGTGGCTCGGAAAGCACGTAAAAGCCATTGGTCCTGCGCCTGATCTTGCCCCGGTCGTGTCGGATTGCCGTCCCGTCGAATTATGAGAGTAAAGGAACAGAGAGTGCACCAGTACCACGCGGGTCCAGTGCAGGGTGCTGGATATCACGTCTACGAATTTATGTTGTTTCATGTAGGTTTCCTCACGATGTATTCCTTCCCGTTTGTGGAGCAGATGATGAATACTTTGCTTCGCTGTTGTTATTTCGTTCAACTAATTACAACATTAGTGCTAACATGGAATTCGATAGCATAGTACTTATTGTATTTACTTTGTGATAGCAACTTTACCTGGGGCGTTATTCTTTATGACACAATGAACAAAACCGCGCGAAATGAACGCGAGATTGGCGGGATTAGCTAAGGAATTGACGTGGTTTCGAAGTAAGGAATCAGGGTCATAGTGAATTAGGGCGCAGCACCCTAATTGCTTAACACACTATCGATCTCAATCTGAATCATTTTGAAGGATATTGCTAATCCATTGCATCATATGTTCGAAAAATATGACTGCTGAACAACGCAAATAATGCAATGAATGTCGTTGTGTGTCAACGTGTTGAACTGTCAAAATGAAACTCATTGCTGCTGACATGTGTGTTACGCAATTACCCTGCTGATGGGTAATTTGGGCTATTAGTAAGCATCACCCTAATTGCGTAACACACAATCAATAGTAATCTGTATCATTTTGAAGCAAATTGCTAATCCATTGCTTCCTAAGTTCGAAAAATTTGTTTGCTGAACACGTACAAAATAACGCAATAAATGTTGTTGAACTGTCAAAATGAAACCGATTCCGATTATATTGTGTGTTACGCAATTAGGGTGCGGGTCAGTGCTCAAAATTCCTTTTTTGGGTCGCAAATCGAATCGCTGCGGCTGACCGAAAATTGTGTTGAACTCAATCCCATTGCGCAAAACCGCACAAACTGCACAGCGACTTTATTAGATTTCTAAATTGTGCTTTTATAAAGTGGAGAAGTTGTAGATTTTTCGCAAAATTAGGCAAGAGCTGCTCTGCTGTCTACTTTTAAATGTATTACTTTCGTTTCCTTTATTTTTTTCTCTTATTGAAAGAACCTAATCTCTGGCCACTCCAATTCACTTAGCTTGCCCTTGTTCCGATGCGGTAATGTGAACACCAATGTCATTAGCTGGAGTAATTTATTAGCTTTCTTCAGAAGGCCCAAAAAATACGGACTCATAAAAAGTTAGGTACTGAACATTTTGAGACGTTTTTTCAATTATCTTGATTACTAACATAATCTATTACCCCACGTTCTAACTAAAAGCAACCATCCGCGTCGTACGCGTCGACGTGACGTTTGTGTGAATTATGACGTACAACCGCAACTTGATTGATCGCGCGAGTACGCCATATTTAGAAATAAAAGCGAGCATATAAAGTACTCGCGTGACGATTGCTTTCGGTTAAGATGCGGCCTTATTCTCATAAGATAATGCTATGGAAAATGAGTTTTTCATAAGTTTAATGGTAGGTTTACTTACTTGATTGTTAACAACGACATGTAGAGATCCGCCAACATTAAAATGTGGTGCTTGTGACAACATCAGCGTCTCTTGGTTCACACCTTGCCCAGTAAAAGCAGCATCACCATGGATCTGTGAACAATTATAATGCAATTAATAACTTAGAGGCCTAAGGGAACCTTATAGCTATTAGCAATGGTTGGATAAGTAATTGACAATGACCAAAAGTCGTACCAAAAAGTCTCATGCATCAAGATCAAAATATTATAGTAATTATTTTAATATTTTTTTACGACATTACACGTTGTGAATTTGATTTTTGAACAGGAAATTTAATTTAAGGTAAAAAATGTTGATATTGTTCTATTCCCTTTACACGACGTTCCGTTTCAAATGATATGATTAATACAACCTTGAATTTTGAAAGAGTCTTCAAAAAACATGTAAAAAAAATATACTTTGCCGATTCTATATTAATTAAAAATAATTAGATTAAAATAGAATATATTATTTATTTCAACTATTATCATTTTTTTACAGCAATAATAGCCGTTCGTGTATGACATGTCAAACAAAATAAAGTACATAGTTTTCAGGTTATTTCGATTTTTTTTGAAAATCTCCAAAACCCGGGTTTTGTTTACAAAAATAACTTTTGTAGGAGGTAATATGATAAGAGTAGTCTATAAAAAACAAAGTTTGACTTTGATGCAGCATGGTACGGGATTCCATACATCCATGAGCATTGTCCTTTGACCTTTTTTAGATAAGTACCTTCTAAATGTATATAACAAATGGTCATTTTTACAAATTATTCTAAATAGAGAATAACCAGGAAATTCTCGCCCTGTTGCTCATAGAAATTCATAATTATTTTTAACTTTACTTGAAGCTAAAAAACTTGCTGTTTGTTTTTAGAGTGTACATACAAGCGTAAAATTCCTTGGAAGTTTCAACAAGATTCTCTTTTTAATTTTGAAATAAAAAAATAGTCGTCATATTTCGTTCCTGCATTAGTATACTTTGAACTAGTTTTTGCCCGCGACTTCGCTCGTGTGGCTGACGGAAATTATCCCGGGATGAAAAGTATCAAATGTCCAAACTCCTAACCCGGTTCGTGGTCTACCTGTTTGCCTCGAAGTCTGTTCAAAAGATAACAGACGAACCAGTTTCGCATCAATATCTATACTAATAATGAGGCTGAAGTTTGTTTGTTTGTTTGAACGCGCTAATCTTTGGAACTACCAGTCGGATTTCAAAAATTCTTTTTGCAATTGACAGTCCAATTCTTGAGGAAGGCTGCTTAAAACTACGCTAGGTCTCATAAGCCTGGAATACACTAGGGGACCAAAGGAGCGACATGTTGCGGACCATGGCGCTCGACAACTACGTGAATGTCCCGAGAGAATGTCGCGGAACATTTTGCAGGCCTACAAATGACGCGACACTGACGCGAGATGCGTGCGCTCGCTCTCGGAGCGGGAGCAAGCAACATGTCCCGCGTCACGTAAAATGTTGCGGAACTTGTTGCGAGACACTTTGCAACGTTGCAGCGACACGTAGACTGAGTGTTGCGCGTCATGTTGCTGGACAAAATGTCCCCTAGTGTATCCGATGCTTTATTAACCGGGCAAAACCAAAAAGAGTCAGAAAGAATTCTGCGCGAAGACGAAGTAATAGCGAAGTAATAGCATCGCATCCCATCCCAGGCGATGGGATGCGATGGGACCAATAAATTTCTAGCAGATGAATTCCCGAACAGAAGCTACGTATAATTTAAGTAAGGAAGTATGGATTAATGCATAAATATGTAAGCTGTCACACCCTTTATGCCTGGAGGCTTTTATTTAGGTAGTAAGTTTTTTATTTACATATTAATTAATTATTTTTCTGCTTGAGTACGTATAGTTTTTATCATATTTGTTGGTATATTGGCGTGGCTAGCTGGCATATTACAAGTAATTTAATTTTATGTTCTGTGCCTTGTAATATTAATTACTTAACGCCTAGTATTGTATACAATCAAGTATCAAGTATTTTCTAACTGAACAGACAGCTGTGCTGCTGGGGAGTTTGTTGCGCCACATCTTCCCAGCGATAGTACTAGGAAGTGGTGAAGGGCGGGCGTTTTAGGGGGACTGTCTTTTGTAAATTTGACGTTCGAAAAGTGCTGATTATCAGCCTAATTTGAATAAATGACTTTTGATTTAATAAAATAAACGGACCTGAACATTAAGAACTTTGTCTCCCATCCTCGATGTACCATCTTCTGAATAATCTCCTTCCTTCAAACGTAGCTGTCTGGATCTTGCTTTACCCATTGACACTGGGTTAGCAGCCTAGAATAAAAAAAAAACCTTGAATATTATGCAATTGCAACTACGTGAAAATAACCAATATTACTGGATTTTAGATAAAGGCACACACATTTTACACAAGCAAGCAAGGAAACATTTTTAATATTATTATTATTAGGTTGTGATGTCCCCCTGCCGGGCAAAAGCCGGGAACTCTCTTTCCACTTCTCTCTGTTTAAAGCTGTTAAGGACCAGTTCTTGTTGAAGGAGTCCAGCTCATCCCGCCATCTCCGTCTGGGCCTGCCACTATGTCGATTGCCATTGAGGGTGAATTTCACCAAACTTTTATACCTAGAATAAGTCTTATCCTAAGAATAAATTATGTACTTTTGACAGCTTTTCCTTACTAGATCTGTCAGACGTCAATATTATACCGCGTACAAAAGATATCTGACTTTGGTAAAATCAGCCCTAAGAGGGACCAAAAGGGTAGGGTTTAAGTTCATATCTAAAAAAAGACCAATGAATGAAAAGATTTCATTTTAGGTTCAAATACTATGATCATAAAAGTGCGTTAGTATCATAGTATAAGTGACTTAATAATAGGAGATCAATTAAATACCTAACAGGCAGAGTAATTTATCAGATAAGCAAGCAATTAACCCGTCCATTGTCCCTTACCCATCAACGCCTGCTAAGGGTACTATAATTAGCCTTGGAGATTAGGGGGGAAATTCACAGGACGTTGACCTACGTCACCCCGCAGCTGTAGACTGTTTATTGGAAAAGAAGTGTAAGCTGTGCCTGATGTATGTCTGATTTGTAAGGGCTTCCCCGTTGGTGTAGTAGTCGCAAGCGCTACTGCTGATTATGAGGTCCTGGGTACGATTCTCGTGTCAAAGTTTTATTGGGTGTTTCCATCAGGAATTTCACAGAAGCAGCGCGGAGTCTGGATTTAGCATAATCACCCTATAATGTTCCCACTGCTGGGACACAGGCCTCCTCTCTTCGAGAGGGATGTAGCATGCAGCAACAAATACAAATTTGTTGTACCTACAACAAGGCTAGGCAAGGCAGAAAATAGGTGGCTCGTTCAGATGCCAATGTATACGCTTCTACAACAAAGTTCCAAGCCCCGTTCAAGATCTAAGCCATAATAAATTCAAATCATTCACTAAACGTAAGTTGTGCCAGAAAGCCTTTTATACCTTTAAGGCTTATATCGAGGACAAAAAGGCTTGGGATTAAGCTGCTTCCAATTTTGACATATTGAATTTTTTTATTTTGTTTTGTTGTTTTTTTTTATATACACTTTGACATTAATGAATTTGATATATACTATGACATTTGCTTACTTTGTAAAGTATTCTATTATTTTAATTATTGTGAATGTGAAGACTATGTGGGTCATTTTATTTTTTATTTTTCTCTCTGTTCTGATAGTTTTTGTTATGGTCAGGCAGTTTGTGTAATTAATGTGGCCTACCCAAATGTCCTTTCTTTGGTATTGTTCGTCGAACCGCTGAGCTCCTTAAGTTTTGAGTTGAGTTGCACGATTTCTGACATATGCGTGCACTGACTGGACAGGTCCTCTCAATCTGTGTGGTTCTTTCCTCAAAAGACCATCTCAGACATCGACCTATATGGTCTTCATATGATCTGACCAAGATTATGTCTGGACTTTAAAAGAGACTGTGACGTCTGAGTTTGTATCGGCCTTTCTTCTCAGACTAGTCAGATAGGAAACGCCGACCTCATCTAGTTTTAAAATATGATTGACGTGTAAAAGTGTTTGCACAAACCTACTTACAAAATAAAATCATTTATCATGTCTTTGATGTGTCCGGGCTTGCCACCAATTACATGGGACTTGAAAATAACTACCGATTGTGGGTGTATAAGAACACCTCTGCTTAACCCATCGGGGATTTATGTAAAGTGTAAATTATGCGAAAATAAATAAGGTTACCTCTAAATGCGATGGATTGTTCAATAAGGAGAATCTAACAGATTTATCGTTGACGTGAATATCCACCGAAGCACCTGAAATATAATGAAATCTGTTTTGAAAATTGTAATAAATTTAAATTGGAAACCAGTACGGACCAAGAGAGATATTTGCTTGGAAGCAGAATTCTTCACAATGAAGTTTACTTTATATGTCTCTACATTTTATAAATTTAATTCAATTTTCATGTCTGTCTGTGTGAACGCTCTGTTGTTCTAAACTACGCAACGGACTGTGATGCGGTTTTCAACATCATTTAGAGAATTATTCCGGAAGGTTTAAATGTATTCGTTAATTCCACTGCTGGACATAGGCCTCCCCAAGCACCGCCACTTCGACCGGTTTTGTGCTTCCCGCATATAGCGGATTCTTGCGGCCTTCACAAGGTCATCGGTCCACCTTGTGGGCGGCCTTTCAACGCTACGTCTCCCAGTATGCGGTTGCACACCAGTCGCGTATCTTATACTTTTCAGAGTATCAAGCACTTATTATTAACATTAACTAAGATATAACAAAGAAATCTTAATGTTTTGCTTAGTCGTAAAAACCGTGAGATGTACGGGCAGGTCGCTAGTCTACAATAAAGTATTATTACATAATACTTACTAAGATGCGTAGAGATATCACAGGCTGAGTTCGCTTCAATGGGAAACTCTGGTTGGCCACTGAACTTGTGGAAGATCTTCACAGGTGGGCATTGGAGGACGCCAGTTAGGGCATTCAGTTTTCCTCTGTGAGCCATTGCCAGGATCACTTGTTCTACTCCTTCTGTAATTATAATAAAATAATTTGTTTGCTGTATTAAATCAATGATAACTATGCAGACAGTTCACAGAGTCATTAAGAGGTTATAGCGAATTTCAACAAGCCATGCTACGAAAACTCGTAGCAGCTACGAAGGTAGCTACGCTAGAAGCTCTACTATGCTACAAGCTTGACTACGCTACGAGTATTGAAACATGACTATAGAATACATTTATTTTAATTATACACCAAATATGTGCGAGGTCTTAAAATAACAGATAGTTCTGCATGTTTTGCCATTTATAGCGTACAAAACAACATATTTTTGGTTTAGAATAAACCATAAACAAAATTGAGTGTACATAACAAACTATGAGATTAATCATTTAATCCTAATGCTAATTAAAAAGGGAAAAAAATCAAATCCAAAAGTCAAATTCTGAAAATGTCGTAATTATAGGAATCTATTTAATTAATTGCGGTCATTTAAAAATTCCGATATGGTATAATAGCATTTAGCTATGAGATTTTTTTTAAATGTATTAAACAGAACAGTAGACATTTGTCTAATATACTAATGAACTAACTATGCGCTTCGAATGCAGCTACGCTATTGTGGGTTTGGAAAAATAAATAGACTGCGATAGTCTAAATATTTAAAATTAATTATTAGTTTATAATAATAAAGAAAGTTCATATGTTTTATGATCAACCCAGATTATAAAATATACGAACTTTCTTGTCTACGAAACTTACTTGATTTATCTTAAAAAGAAAAGTTTATGTACTTTATGTTTATTTTCACTTTATATACCACAAGACTTCCAAGTTTTCCAAAAATACAGCCACAGGAGCGATAAATTAATAAGTATCGTAGTTCGTTAATAATTTGTACAATTTCGTCGTATGTAATCGGATTACACGAATGGAAATGAAAACGTTCATTTTTCGAGAATTAATTTGCATTCGAAATTAATTCTCGAAAAATGACCACTATTCAATAGGCTATTTTACTAAAAAAATCTAATTAGTCCGTCAGTATGATTATCAAAAAATATTAGACCCGTGTTTTTCCTTTTGTCAACTATATAAAAAATGATGAAGATATCGCCCGTTCAAGTTCCACGTGACGTCACGACCCCCCACTCCCAAATTTTGACGCGCTTTATCTTTGTCATTTTTTGTTTGATTGACAAAAGAAAAAATACGTGTCCATTATTTTTCGATAATCTAACTGACGGACTAAATATAATAACAATTTTTTTACCCAGGCAACTACCCTATTATAAATGTTATTTTGATATTGCTTGTTAAGGAGAAGTATGATTGTTCTTTAGTGCAGTGGTGGCTCAGTGTTAATGGCCCAAAACTTACGGTCGAACCAAGGCAGGCGCATTACTTTGTGTATTTTATTTCATCACCATTACTCTCAAAACGGTGAAGCAAAACATCTTGAGGATACCGGCATGTCCCAGAACCAAAAATTCGAAGTCATGTGACATCTACCAACCCGCACTGGGCCCGCATAGCCCACCCTCTCCAGGGCCTGAGTCCCAGCAGTGGGAACGTTATAGGCTGATTATTCATGTTACGCGTGATTGTTTTATTTTCTGTCTATCAATTTTCTCTTTAAGCCCAAGATATGCATAATGTGTCTTGGTCCATTTCTACTCTACGTTGTATTACCTCCACTCTCCTATGATAAATCCAAAGATATTTCGAAGCTACTTACCAGCAGTAGTCAATCTAAACAAACTGGAGAAGAACGTGAGCAGCGATTCAGCTCCTTCTCCACAGTACCTCTTCACCGTGGGGTATTTTATGCTCAGGAACTTGTCCCACGCCTGAGAGTGAAGCAGCTCCTTCACGATCTCTAGACGACGCGCATTGTCGATGGAGTCCTTGCCGCTTTCTATGCGCTGGGCAAACCATTCTCTTTCGGCTTCTGTCTGGAAAATAAAGCAATAATATTGAACATTTAATTTGAAATTTTAATTTGAAATTACTTGAAACGAAAATCGTGTTCGTTTATTTTGCAGAGATTTTCACTCTTACTATATGCAGCATAATTCAGGAAGTCGTAAAAAGCAGCAAGTATAATAGTATAACGACTTCTCTTCTGTTCTTTTAAACAGAAGAGAGAGAGGAAATTTTATCTATTTATTTATATATATTTTATTGTACATCACAAAAATACATAACAAAAAAATGGATCGATCCCTCAAAATATACAATGGGCGGCCATATCGCTTTCTGCGATCTCTTCCAGGCAACCTTGGAATGGACAGTGATTTGCCTGGACATAAAATGTGAAATTTTATACCATAATGAAAGGTTTTTCACTGAATGATGATGAATCTTATCCTGAATGTTGTTTCTCGGAACAGACGTAGTACAAAAAGGGTTGACGATTATGGGCTAGACATAATGCTAAAACTACACGCGTCTGAATACTAATCTTTCATAGCTAATAGCTTTCTTTTCCTGGATGACTTCAAGTTGAAATACAAAATTATACTCACCTCCAAATAACTAAACTCATAAGAGATAGGCCCACAGTATATCCCCTCCAACGTTTCCAAAAGATTCTTCACCGGCTGTTTGCCATCATAACCGTACAACAAACCCAGGTCCACATTATCCTCAGAACGAAGCCCGTATCTTGATATACTAAGCTCTTTGACACTTCTGAAATCATTGGAACAACTTTGTAAATAAAATTGAATAATGGCGATTATATCTTATGGTTAATACGGTAAGAGACGAAATTTATTTTGACTGGCTGCGGAGATTGTAGGGAAAGGGAAATTGGCTGTTGTACGCAAGCTATACACATCAAGTTATAGCTTATATACATAACCAGCCTATACAATGCGAGTAGCTTGCCGTGTGTGCCTACAAAAATATATTCCATATTTTTATATTATACTAGCTTTTCCCGTAGGCTTGTCCACGTGAATGTCGGAAATTATTCCAGAAGAACGTACCGGGATAACAAGTTTCATTCCAAATCCGTTCAGCAATTAAGGCGTCAAAAGGTAACAGGCAGGCAGAGTTACTTTCGCATTTAAAATATTAGTACGGATTACATTGGCTCGTCTATCATAATCATAATTATTTCATCACCACTGCTCTCAAAACGGTAAAGGAAAACATCGTGAGGAAACCGGCATGTCTTAGAACCAAAAATTCGAAGACAACAGAACAGAACCAAACAACCCCACCCGCGTGGTGGATTACGTGCCACTAGGAACATTTTAGGCTGATTATGATGTTATGATGCCTATCATGATCATTCTCCTATCCTTATGCCAATTTATTCCGGGTCAGCGCAACATGTTTTTTCTTCCACACTTCTCTATTAGTCGTCATCTCGGTAGTCAACCCCTTCCTAACCATATCATCATTCACACAGTCCATCCATCGTTTCTTTGGTCTTCCCCTACTCTTATAGCCATTGGCTCGCCTAGTGTCTAGAATATTCACGAGTGAATATGTTACATTACTAAAAACCCCATAGTCTTATGCTATACTAGCTGCGCCCCGCGGTTTTACTCGCATAAGTTTCTAAAATCTTGATAAAAAGTATCCTATGTGTTAATTCTAGTTATTAACTATATGTGTGCCAAATTTCATCCAAATCCGTATAGCAGTTTTTGCGTGAAAGAGTAACAAACATCCATCCATCCATCCATCCATCCATCCATACAAACTTTCGCGTTTATAATATTAGTAGGATAGGATATAGGTACCTATCGGGAAGATAGAATCCAACAAGAAGTTCTATTCCTTAGGAGTACGCATAATTAATGAGTTTAAAAATAGTTCTACCAGTCTAGTTTTAAACTCGTACAGAGCTCATAAGGTGAGGCGAGGTGACAAGTCTACGCCGATATACAGAGTAAAACACAAATATTGTCTGGTCTTGGTTACAAACCTGTCTTCATTTCTGTAGTCAACATTGTCTATAGTAGCTCGGAGATGACCGTGCGTACGATAGGCCTCCACCAACCGCTGTGCTCGGCAGTTTTCGTTTCTTGTCGCTTGTACTGCTTCGGGAACATCTAAATGGTAAAATTTGAATAGAATAACCTGAGATAGTGAGGGCTTGATCGTGTTGCGACTTGATGGCTTGATTAGTGATGTAGGGACTTGCGGATAAATAATAACAGCTCCACGGGTCGGTCGGTTAAGCTTGCGGTCGGTTCGTAGATGGGTGACCATCAATAACATATCGAGACCCCTCCGTGCCTTGGAAAGCACGTTATGCCACGGGTTTTGGCTTGCATCCGTAGATTTTTGACAGCCGTTACGGGTAGTCTGTCAAACAGTCTTACCAAGGGGTATCTTCTTACCGATGGCAGACAATTGCCACATGTAAAATACTGGTACCTAGTCAGCTGCATCCGGTTAGACTAGTACCTGACCAGGTTGATTGAGTGATGGCTTCATTACCTTGCTGATTGGATAAATTTCTCACCACTACATGAGCTAATTGAACTAGCGCTTTTCATCCTATTGTTCTTTTTATTTATAAAGGGTATTTAGGATGACGTTATTAAAATACAAATACAGTAATCATAACAAAAAGCGCATGCAATATGCGTTTGCGCATGTTTCGCGTGTCAAAAGTCACAAAAGTAGTACGAAGATTTAAGATAAGGACTATTGTGGTTCTGTTGTTGTAAACTGCATTCTTATGCCTTACATATTATTATACTTGTAACAGTGAATTAGAATTGTGTAATGCTATGTATGACACGGACACTCGGCACCTTCAGGATGCATTGTTTGTTACGGAATACGCTCTAAAGGATATCTTTAGTAAATAAGACGCTTCTCAACAAGACCTGAGTAAGCGCATGCAGGAGGCTAATGAGTTGGCAGACCCGGTCAAGTTTAATGCGGAGAGGTATGAGTCTTTGACAAATAACCTCTCTTTTAGCTGTACCTGCTCCCAGGGACCCCAGCTTAGCACACCCACACCCTCAGTGGCTCAGCCAGTAGGTAGTTGTATTAGTGATGATAGCAATAGTATGAATAATTTGATTAACATTACTTTTTAATTTTTTTTTTAATAAATTTGGTCATGGTTTTGGTAGCTTATTAAATCAGTGTTCGCCACAATATGTAATTATTAATTGTTTACCTGGTGCCAGAATTAGCCAATTAATTAGTAATATCAAATTGACAAAAATAAACCACAGTTCAAATGTTATATTATTATATGGGGATGTTTAAATGTAAGAGAAAAGGACATAATTGAATGTGTCCATTTGATGTTGCATCTTAATGAGACTAATAATTATTGTAAATTTATTTTTTGTGCCTTGCCTTGTTCCTATTATTTAACTGATGAGTAAAATAAGCATATTTATAATTTAAATATTCAATTAGTAATAATTTAATTAGTGCTTTTGCTAAATCAAAATTTTTAGGCGATACAATTAAAAATTCTAATAATAAAGTAAAAACCACTTGGAAATTATTAACAATGAAACGGGTAAATCGGTTAAACAAGATAAACAACTTGAGATTATGGTCGACAGCAAATTAGTTAATAAAGCAGCTGACGTAACTGATAATAATGCTTTGTACATATTTGTGAAGAGCAAGCATGTGAATAATTGACTAGTACCAGACTTGCTAATAATAACTAAATGCGCTAACTGAATAGTTAACAATATTTTCAGTAAATTTCATGTGATTTCTTTGCCAACATACCGATAACTACGACTAGCTCCTTAAATTCGTCCCCGTCTAAAGCTGAAAACCTTTTGCATAGTAGTGCACCTAAATGTAGTCCTTTATTTAGTTTCGAACATATAACCCCGCGTGATGGAGTTAATGTTTTTAATACACCTTAGTCTAAAAACACCGGTTATTATTGGAGCATCTCCATTAAACTCTTAAATAATATAATAGACTTCGTAGCCCCCATCTAGCTGTTACTTTTAATAAATGTGTTGATTTAGGCACTTTTCCTGACCTCATGAAGAGTAGTAAAGTCATACCATTATTTAAATCAGGTAATAAGAATGATGTTGGAAATTTCAGGCCTATTTCTATCTTACCTGCATTTAGCAAAATATTTGAAAAGTTAATACTCAAGAAGTTGCTAAGACATTTTAATTTAAATAGCCTCATGTCGTTCAACTACAGATGCGGGTGTGCTCTGCTGAGACACATATTTGACGCATGGGAGAAATCGCAAAATGCTATTGGAGTTTTCTGTGATCTCTCCTAAGCCTTTGATTGCGTGCATCATGACACGCTTTAGCGTAAGTTACGTCATTACGGTGTCCAAAACGAAGCTCTCAACGTAATAATTTCTTATTTACATAATAGGGTCCAATGTGTAATGGTGTGAAATCTTCCGGGCTACTAGTTCAGTTAGGTGTTCCGCAAGGCTCAATACTGGGTCCATTCTTGTTTTTAGTATATATCAATGATCATTCATTCATTTAAAGGGCATCTGTGACGTTGTACAGTTTGCAAATGATACCTGTCTTATTTTTAAAGTAGACAGGAATAGACCAGATTTTGATGACGTAAACAGTGCACTCTCAATAGTTACAGATTGATTTACGTCAAATAACCTAGTTCTCAATGCCAAAAAAACGAAATGTGTAAAGTTCGCCTTACCGAATGTTAGAAATCTAGGACCCAACATCCTCTTAGATAAAAAGATGCTTGAAACTGTAGCCTCGGCAATTTTTAAAGGACTAACAGTAGATGTCAAACTTCAGTGGGGACCTCATATATCAAGTCTAGCAGGAAGGCTCAGTTCGGCTGCCTACGCCGTTAGGAAAGTAAGACAATACACTGATGTTGATACAGCTCGTTTAGTCTATTTTAGTTATTTTCACAGCGTTATGTCCTACGGTATTTTGCTGTGGGGCAAAGCCGCTGACGTACAAAATATATTTGGCTTTCAAAAACGAGCTGTTCAAGCAATTTACCAGCTAGGTGCCAGAGTTTCTCTAAGAGATTTTTTAAAGATATTGGTATTCTCACGGTTGCATCACAATTCATCTTCGCCAACATCTTATACTGTATAGTAGGCTAAATTTACACTTGTACACTAAAAACAGTGAAATTCACAGTGTTAACAAACTACGTGCCCCCTTTCACCGGTTTTATAGGTTCATAACTCATTTGTTGGGCTTGGTATAACCTTTTATAACAAGATACCCTCTTCTTTGCCAGACTTGCCTTTTAATGCGTTTAAAGCTCAAGTAAAATCCAACCTTTGTTCAAAGGCTTACTATTCCATCAACTACTACTTACACGATAAGAATAGTTGATCGCCCTAATTAACTCAAGACAATTTTTATGTTCTTTCTCCAGAATTAGCTTACTGATAGTTTATTGTTATTAGTATTAACTTATTTATTTATTTTACTTCGATGGTCGGTTTATCATTAGTGACTTCAAATGACAGCTATGTGAACAGAACCCAGCAATGCATAAATATGTAAGCTGTCACGCACTTCATGCCTGGAGGCTTTTATTTAAGTAGTAAGTTTTTATATTACGGCAAATAATTTAATTTAATGTCCTGTGTCTTGTAATGTTAATTACTTAACATAGGTACCTAGTATTGTATGCAATCAGGTATTTTCTAACTGAACAGGCAGCTGTGCTGCTGGGGAGTTTGTTGCGCCACTTATTCTTCCCAGCGATAGCACTAGGAAGTGGTGAAGGGCGGGGGTTTTTGGGGGACTGTCTTTTGTAATTTTGACGTTCGAAAACTGCTGATTCTCAACCTAATTTGAATAAATGACTTTTCATTTTGATTTTATACCTATTATTCTTAGTTACACTACTACATATACACTGTTCCAAAGTATCCGATGAAAATGTAAACAAATTGATCAGAAAAGATATCAGAATTGATAAGTGACATTACAAATAAGTTTATTCTCATAAGAATCAAATTAAATCTAAAATAATAATACATATGTACAAGTGAAAAAAAAAAGAATCATAGGGCATCAAAAAATTCGTCCGCGTCGCTGTCAACAGGAACAGTGCCCAAAAGGCTGGCAGCATCGCCACGTTGTATGGCGATGCTAATTCTTTGGCCAAGAAACAGACTAGCCCTCTTACAAATTGAGTGCTTTGATTTTATTATTTGAATAATTAAATCATTGGACAATTCGGGTTAATTTTATAAACTCATCGATGATTTTTCAGTTAAAGTTTAATAATTTTATTCAAAAAATAATTGTTGGAAAAAGTGCTGTAATATAAAGTTGATACCTTCTAAATACCTCAAAGTCAAAGTCAAAGTCAAATCATTTAATTCAAATAGGCACATAAAAGGCACTTTTGAACGTCAAAATTAAAATTAAATTGATTCTAGTCGCCCCTTCCAAAAGGTAGTTTTCGTATGGAGAAGAATGGGCAAGAAACTCCACCGTTACTCTTTTAAAATGTTTTACAATATTTTGCATACATTAATTATATAATTATATGTGAAGACGATGCACCTAAACATAAAATTACTATACCACAATAGGTAAAAAAAAAAAAAAATTAAAATGAATTAATGAAACCATGACATATAAATTGACTATGTGATAGGTACATGGTGCTCACATATTTACAAACATTCCAAAAGTAGACTATTTTCATAAATAAATAATAAGGAGTAATAAGTCCGGGTGACTTTAAGTAATTACAGAATGTAAATCAATGTCAAAGAGAATAAAATAAAAAAGAATAAATTATACAATTACATTAGCAACCAGTTTGATTTTGTCTAGACTCTAGAGATTGTCCTATGGAGCAGGACCAGCATGTTTCCAAGCATTCTTATCTTGGATATAATCCTCTAATTTGTAATATCCTTGCTTACAAAGTGTAATTTTAATGTAAGTTTTAAATTTTCTTTCATTTAATTGCAATATTTCACAAGGTATTTTGTTGTAACATTTAACACAGTACCCCATAAAAGATGTATGTACTTTAGATAATCTGAAACAAGGTTGATCTAATTTATCTTTATTTCTAGTATTAAAATTATGTCTATCACTTATTTTATTAAAAAGATGTTGATTTTTTCTTACATACATAATATTTTCATAAATGAATTGGCAAGGTACCGTCATAATATTAACCCTTTTAAATAGTTCCCTAAGAGATTCGCGGCGACGTAGATTGTAAATGGCTCTGACAGCTCTTTTTTGCAAAATAAAAATGGATTCAATGTCAGCAGCCCGACCCCACAGTAAAATGCCATATGACATAATACTGTGGAAGTAACTAAAATAGACCAAACGCGCGGTTTCTTCATCTGTTAGCTGTCTTATCTTTCTAACAGCATAAGCCGCCGAGCTTAACCGCCCCGCAATAGATGTTATATGAGGTCCCCATTGTAATTTCTCGTCTAGCGTGATTCCCAGGAAAACTGTTTGATTAACAAATTCTAGTTTTTGGCCATTCAATATGATGTCACATTCGCTACTTCTAACATTAGGTAATTTAAATCTAATGCATTAGGTTTTTTTTTCATTAAGTAGGTACTAAATTATTTACCGTAAACCAATCTTGGACCTGAAGAATAGAGTTATTCACGTCGTCAAGATTTTGTGACCTTCGGTCTATTTTAAAGATCAATGATGTGTCATCTGCAAATAACACCATCTTCGGTTGATTTTGAAGTAATTGGGGTAAATCATTAATATAAACTAAAAAGAGGAATGGACCCAATATCGAACCTTGAGGAACGCCCATTGTCATTTCAGACCCCAATGAGTTTACGCCATTTACTTGGACTTTAACCTTTCTATCTTTCAGGTATGATCTTAACAAGTCAAGTGCTGTTTTCCTAATCCCATAGTGCTCGAGTTTCATCAGAAGTGTTTCATGGTTTACGCAATCGAACGCTTTAGAGAGGTCGCAAAAGATTCCAATAGCATCTTGTGCTTCTTCCCAGGCGTTAAAAATGTTCTTCATTAGGGTGACACCGGCGTCAGTGGTACAACGCCCTTTGGTGAAGCCGTACTGGTGTTCATGAAAGATGTTATTTTTATTAAAGTGACGTAACATTTGATTGAGCATCAACTTTTCAAACACCTTACTGAGAACTGGCAGAATTGACACAGGTCTATAATTGTTTGGTTCTTTACTATCACTGGATTTGAACAATGGTACTACTTTACTATGTTTCATTAGATCCGGAAAGACTCCTTGGTCAACACTGGTGTTAAATATGAAAGCTAAATAGGGCGCAATGGTTTCGATGAGAGATCTACATACTTTTACCGACATACCCCAGAGATCTTCTGTTGATTTAATTTTAAGATCTTTAAAAGCTCTTATAACAGCCTGGGGGTTTGTATGCTGAAACCTAAGCTCCAAAGGGCATGCCTTTACATTCCTTTTAAGTAAGGCAGCAGAAAGCGTGGGGGAAGAATTTAATGCTTCAGTTGTCTTAAGGGGAATATTAGCAAAGAAGTTTTCAAATTCCTGAGCTATTTCTACATCTGAATTGATGGGGCCATGTGCAGTCTCTAAATTAAATTCACTATTTCGCTGTTTTTTCCTACCTGTTTCATTGTTTATTATTTGCCAGGTAGTTTTTATTTTATCATCAGCTGATTTTATTTTATTGCTTATATAAAGAGCTTTAGCTCTTTGGCACACCCTTTTAAAAGTTTTTGAATATTTTGCAACATACTGATGAAAGTTTGTATTTTTCATATGTTGCTTTAAACCATAAAGTTCAAAAAGTTTTTCCCTGCTTTTACGAATACCTGGAGTAGCCCAGTCACTGAATAAAAACTTTGTGTAAATACTTTTGGTTTTCAGTGGGAAAGTGTCATAAAATTGCGCGTTTAATAGTGAAAAGAACTCGGCGTAGAACTCATTGGTGTCATCTATATTATTAAAACTGTGATCACATAATTTACTGGCCAAAGAATTGTTTAATTTCTCTAAATTTTTATATGTAATTGGCCTAAACCTTATTTCAATTTTTTGTATAGGCATGTAGGCACTAAATGTTATTATTTGTCCACTGTGATCAGATGGCAACTTATTTACAATTTGTTTGTGTAAGTAATCGCAATTACAAAAAATATTATCTATACAAGTGGCAGAAGAAGCTGTCACTCGGGTTGGTTCCATAAACACATTTGACAAATCAAATGACCCAAAAAGACTCAATAATCTGACAGTATTCGAGTTATTTTCCAATAAATTAATATTAAAATCTCCACATACGACTATTGACTTACTACTAGTACTAAGTTTCTTTAACACATCTTCCATTACAGAATCAAACACGGATAGATTCTGGTAACTAGGAGGTCTGTATACGCATACTATAACATGCTTATCGAGCTCAACACAGGACAATTCAATGATGTGTTCAACAGACAGCCCGATGATGTCTTTACGTTGTTACCTGACAGATGAATGTGTTTCTAATTCCCTTTTACTTTTACTTTTTAAGAATTTACACTTAACAGGGTTTGTTTACATTTTCATCAGATGTTTTTAGTGCAGACTATAGCTAGCAGTCCCAAGTGGTTACAGACTCTTTACGCAAACACGTATAGAAAAAATAAATAAGATTAGGCCTATCACAATTTCATTATTTGCAATATGTAGCAATACCAATGAAATAATAAATATTTACAAATCTAGTACGAAATTGATAACAAGCTGAGCTGATACCTTATCAGTAGGTAAATAATCAATAACACACTGGGAGGTCAAGACTACTAGGTTAGGAACAGAATTGGTGAATAATTTGATTGATATGAAGAATCATTCACACAAATTCAAATCACATATCTGGAAGTATTGGTCTTCATAGTCGTTATTACGAGTATGTATGTATAATCCCTGCATGCTTTTCTGTTTACGTACCAATGTCATTCACTTTCATCGGTCGATGACCGAACACTCCCACTCCTGAATGGTATTTAACACGATCGAATTGTAACTCCTTCCATCTCATCAGCTGTCTCGCTCCAACTTTAAAACTCAACATTTTCACTGCACTTAATTTAACACTAAAATACCATATTTATTTGTACTTCCGAGTTTAGACGAACGACGTTCGATTTTTAAAATAATGTGACCCGAGTCAAGGTCGGTTTATTTCGGGCATTATGCGCAAGAGTGGACGGAGCCGCGACTTGACGCTCACTGGCTATAGAGAGCGACAGGCATGATAATGTCGTTGTTTACATACTGTTTAATATTTGACGTATTAATGAGATTCTGTGTTTGATAACTAAGATAGTGAGGTTTGTTGATGAAATAATAGTGTTGTTATGACATTCTTGTAATGACATTTAAGACTTTGGCGTGATAAGAACTAATAGAAACCACATGTTACCGACATCTACATACGTTATTGAAAAAAAAAAAATAAGAAAATACTTAGATTAAGAGCACTTCATGATTTAAAAATATGTATATATAGATTCAGGGCATAGTATAAAGAGGGGAAGTAGGCTATCTCCGGCCCAATCCGCGATATAATTGCCTACTGTCTCAGGGTTGTCACTTTTAGCTAAATTTTAATTCTGTGCCTATAAATTAGCAAGGGTCGGGAAGTTGTATTTTTACTTGTATTGTCTGGGTACAGGGTTTGTGAGGTCGGTTTTACCTAAACGATGATGAAACCGTTCACGATGAAAGAAAGAGCGACGGGCCAGCAGACGGGCGGCGCGGGGCGGTGATGAGCACGAGTAAACGATAGGTTACTGATAGTACTGACACCAATTCATTAGTTTAAAGTCCGGCCCGCCCGGCCAAAGATAACACATCTCTGTATAACTAATTCAGTGATCATTAGTCAATAAAGTTCAACAATGGTTTTCCTAACAAATACAGAAATGGGTTCAAGATTCAGAGCAGTATTATAGATAAAAAAGGATAAAATAAACCAATAAAATAAACACAGCAATATATTGTTCTCCTGCGATTATCAAACATTCTTAATTCATTTAGCGGTGCCGAAAAGCCGTGACGCGCGAACCTCGTGCGTTGTTAGCCCCGACTGGCGCACTATGAAACGGGTCGAGATTTTGTTTAAATGTGCGTGCGGCGACGCATAGATACTTTGGAGCACACATACAAGCCGTGCGCGGTGCGTTTGTATGAAGATAACTTACTTCCCCTCTTTATACTATGTTCAGGGTGGCAGGGACTGTTGACGACAGAGTAGCGGTCCGCCCGTCCTTTTAAATTTGTTGATATGTTGTCTTTTTAAATTTATTAATAGGTTAAGTACGTTTTCTATCTAAGTCTGTTTTCTAGAACATTTGTGTTTTGTTTTTAAAATAAAAATCGAAGACCATCAAGAACGGACTGCGCAGGGGCGCCCTCATTGGTCGATTCGCGACACCCTCACCCCGCCTACCGCTGCGGCCGCCATTGCAAAAAATCAAACGTTAGTGTGTCGAAAAACCGTCGCGAAGACGCTACGCGTCCTAAACGCGCACTCCCGCGCATTCCGTCCTAGTGGTCTATTTTACCAAAAGGTTGTGTATTTCAATTCTCACCACCAACCACTACCTAGCAGCTACAAAGTTGGTCCATCGAGCCGCATTGTTTAGTAGTGAGAAGTAAAACCTGTGTAGCAGGGATGTCGTTGTTCCGATCGCCGCGTGTGATGAAAACACGTGCACAAAAGAAAATGGAGCAACTGACTAACGAAGAAGGAAAACAACTTGAAGTCAAATCAGATCTGCTGCATAGCAGTACGGATGCAGTGAAAGAAGTCTGGAAAGTGCATTCAGTTAACAATGTATGCCCACACGCTAGCTCGAGCTTGAAGCGACAAGATGGCGGCGAGTGTAAAAGTTCTCGCAACTCACGCGCGGCGTCGTCAGCAATACGGCGGCAACAACTGGAATACGAAGCCGCTCAAGTCAAAGCCAAAATCGAAATGGAAGAAATCCAAACAAAGGCTCGCATCGAAAAAGAATTGGTCGACAAGAAATTGGCCATGGACTTAGCCGAGTTGGAATCGAAATCGAGCTGCTCAAATCAATCTTCATCAGCTTCCTACAAAAGCAAAGTGGAGAATTGGCTGGAAAAGTCTGTTGCTGAACCCGGTACGTCGCACGATCGCAACAAAGCGAGGGTCGGGGGCGGTGAGTGCCACCGCAACATCGACGGCAACGAGATGGATAAGCCACCTAATACCGCGACAAGTTCTCATCGCGCCATCGAGGAGCTGACCAATGCGATTAAGAAGGCTGTCGACTCATCTAATTCTAACACGGGCAATAAGGTGCTGTTGTCTAGGCTGGCCACCTCGAAAGATCTGCCTTTGTACTATGGCGATCCGTTGGAATGGATACAATTTCGGGAAGCGTTTTATGAATCTTCACGGGTATGTAAGTACAGTGATAATGAAAATGTGTGGCGTCTACGAAAGTGTTTGCGCGGCGACGCAAAAGATGCAGCCGCTGCATTGCTGATGGGAGCCAGCTCGACCCACGATATCATAGAAACACTCGAACTGAGGTTCGGCAGACCAGAAAACGTCATGCGGCACGTTATATCACAGCTGAAAAAGTTATCACCACTGCCTCACTCATACCACGCCGAAATTGTGAAATTCGCCATAAAAATAAAAAATTACGTCACCACAGTAACTACATTGAAACAAATAGATTACTTGAAAAGTCCAGAGTTGTTAACAATCGTCGTAACCAAATTGCCAACAGGACTCGTTAACAAATGGGTAGAATACCTACACGAAAACCGAGTACACACTGAAACACCTAAATTGGAACTACTGTCCAAATTCCTATATGGGGAAGCGCAAAAGGTTGCAGAATCGGGAGTTAGCCACATACAATACCAGAATGAATTTAACAAAAATAAACAACACCAGAAAAAGCATAGCGATCATCATTCCGTGCTAACATCTGTTAAGGTCGGTGACCCCGACTCTGCCGGCAAGTGCAAGTTTTGCAGAAGGAACAAGCATGCGTTGCCAGACTGTAGTCAATTCAAGCGAGCCATGAGAAAGGATCGATGGCGATTTGTTCGAGCAAACAATTTATGCTATAAATGTCTCTGCGCTCGACACCCGGATAAGAACGAGTGTACTGCGGAAAACTGCAACGTCGAGGCCTGTGGTGAGGCTCATCACCAGATGCTACACTGGAAGAAGCCAGAAGCGGCGCGCCGTGAATCTTCCGCGCCACCCAACGATACTGCGACGCCCGACTCCGCTAGCGCCGCCGCTAGTGAGCTCGTCTCACACGCCATCACCCGCGCCGCGCAGTGTCACGAAGTGTCAGTGATAAAACCAAAGACAAATGTAGTACTAAAAATAGTGCCGGTCACTATTCATGGACCCAGGTCAAGTGTGGCTACACATGCGCTTCTAGACGACGGCGCAACAGTGACTCTCATCGCGGCCGACCTTGCCGATAAAGTCGGGCTGCACGGGGAAAGGGTCACAATGCGTGCTTCAGGTGCATGGGACTCCGAGTTATTGTGCGAGACTGAGATAATTAAATGTAAAATAAGTAATAGTGACGGTAACAAATTCGACTTACGTGCTCGTAAACTCAAAGAACTACAGTTATTCACCTCTAATGTAAACTACTGTGAAAACATTTCCAGTAATAATAACCCCATAATATGTGACAGCAATGTTAAACCTAAAATGTTAATTGGTCAAGACAATTATGATTTAATTGCACCTATTTTATGTAAAAGGTATAAGCCGGGCGGACCATACATCACGCAAACTTTATTAGGATGGTGTGTGCACGGAGCTTGGCAAGCTGATTTTACTGGTAAGCGCGCCGAGCACGTCAACAACATCGGCAGCATTGGCGGCGCCGGCGGCGAGCCAGCCGCAGCGCACGGAGCAGCGACATCGTGCACACTCAGTCGCCCAGGTAAGCCTGCCGCGCACGCGCTCCGCGACTCGTCCCCGAGAAACGGCGGCGCGGGCGCGAGCGGGACTTCATGTTTTGATTTTGTTACATGTATGGATAAACAATTGTGTCAGTCAGCTGTCGTTAAAGATACCTTCGAATGTAGTACAGACATTGATTTAAGCCAATTACACGATTTAATTCGCTGTTCATTTTCACTCGATTCAATTGGTATCAGTAACAAACCTCGTCAAAATATTGAAGAAATACGAGCCGTAAATATCCTTAACGAGTCAGCTGAATTAGTTAACGGTCAATGGTCGGTCAAGCTTCCATGGAAGCACGATAAATTTATTATGCCGGACGCTTATCCCGTAGCATTAAAAAGATTACACTCTGTCGAAAGAAAAATGTCTTCTAATCCAGAATATGAAATTAGATACCGCGAACGTATTGAACATTTACTTAAAAATAATTACGCACGAAAACTGACTGAGGCAGAGTGCAGGTTCGATTCCGAGTCGGACCACGTTTGGTATTTACCGCATTTTGGTGTGGACAACCCAAACAAAAAAAAGTTGCGGTTGGTCTTTGATGCCGCCGCCAAAAGTGATAATATGTCACTTAATGACTTTCTACTCCAAGGGCCTGACTTATTACAATCTTTATATGGTATAATGTTTAGGTTTAGAGAGAACCCTATAGGAATAATAGGAGACATAAAAGATATGTTTTTACGTATTAAAATACATAATAACGATCAAAATGCATTTAGGTTTTTGTGGAAAGAGAAAGGCAGCGATGTTGTAAATAAGTATGTAATGACGTCACTTATTTTCGGCGCGAATTGTTCCCCGTTTGTTGCCCAATTTATTAATCAAAATAAAAATGCTTCTCGATTTAGTCAACAGATGCCAGACGCTGTGAAAGCTATAACAAACAATCAGTACATGGATGATTATATTGATAGTTTTTCTGATGAGGAGGTGGCTAGAAAAATAATAAAAGAAATTTCATTTATCCATAATGAAGGTGGATTTAAAATGTGTAACTATCTCAGTAATGTACCTAATGTGCTAAGTGATATTCCAAAAGACAGCCTTAACGACATAGCAATAAAGTTCAATTTTGATAAACAGGCGGAGCGGGCATTAGGTATATTGTGGTTCCCGCGCTGCGATCTGTTAGCTTTAGATTTATCATTTAAACGTATTACGCAAGATATTATACTTTTGAAACGAATACCTACGAAGCGCGAAATGCTAAGTATTATTATGTCTATTTTTGATATTCACGGCTATCTGGGACCGTTTACCATCAAGGGAAAAATATTGATGCGTGAAACATGGAAACTTAATATCAAATGGGATGAAAAATTGAATGATAAATTATATGATTTATTCTGTAAGTGGATTAATCAAGCTAAGGAGATAAATAGTATTAGAATTCCGCGTTGTTATTTTCCCTGTGATCAGTCGAATGAAAGTTTAGCTAGTTTAGAACTTCATTTATTTTGTGATGCATCGCCGAGCGTGTACGCCGCTGCCGCATATTGGCGTCGCGAAAGCAGCGACGGACCAGTAACCGTATCATTTATCGCGAGTAAATGTAAAGTCACTCCATTAAAACCGGTTTCCGTGCCTAGACTTGAATTGCAAGGAGCCGTGTTAGCCTGTAAGTTGGCTAATAGTGTTAAAAAGGAACATCGATTACAACCTAATTTAGTTTTCTACTGGACAGATTCGACTACTGTTCTACACTGGGTTAAAAATAATAGTAGAACGTATAAAGTATTCATCGCGAACAGGCTAGGAGAAATAGACGAGTTGAGTAAGTCCGACGAATGGCGATATGTGCCCACTGGCGTAAACGTTGCAGACCTGGCGACAAAAAATAGTGATTACGTATTGACAGGCGATTCGGAGTGGTTCTCGGGCCCGTCGTTCTTACGCCAGCCGCGTTCTTGCTGGCCGCAACAACCTAAAATAAAAACAATTAGTGATGATATATTAGAAAAAGTACACGTTGTTCAAGATAATAATACAATAAGTAACTTACCTGTTCCCGAACCAAGTCGATTCTCTAGTTGGCTGCGATTATTACGTAGTGCTGCAACTGTTCTATTGTTTGTTGAAAAATGTAAGAAGAGTGGAATTAAAGTAATTAACGAAAAGTTAATAAATCAAGCGGAACTATTGTTACTTCGTTACTCACAGGAATGTTCCTTTCAAACTGAAATAAATTTGCTTAGATTAAACAAAGAAGTAAATAAAGATAACCGTTTGAGATCACTCACCCCGATATTGGACGAAAATAATTTATTACGCATGGGTAGTCGTATCGGTAACGTAAAGGGTGTAGATCAGCTCACTAAATATCCAATAATTTTAGATGGCAATGACTATATCGCGCGACTAATCGTTACTCAATACCATATAAAGGCCGCGCACTCTAGTAACGAGATGGTAATTAATGAGTTGCGTCAAAAATATTGGCTCATTCGATTGAGACCTACAGTTCGTACTATATCTAAACAATGTTTATTTTGCCGTTTTAAAAGAGCCATGCCTTTGCCGCCACGCCTAGGTGACCTACCCGAATGTCGTCTTACACATCACCAGAGACCATTCACCATGTGTGGAGTAGACTTATTCGGGCCTATGGAAGTCACGGTCGGTCGGCAGAGGGCGCGCAGGTATGGCGTACTATTCACTTGCCTCACGGTGCGCGCGGTCCATATTGAAGTAGTTCCGACTCTTACTACTGATTCCATGATAATGTCACTTCGGCGAATGGCCGCTCGAAGGGGTTGGCCACACACCATGTTTTCAGATAATGGTACTAATTTGAGAGGGGCTGACACGGAAATGAAAAGGGCTTATAAAGAACTACTCGATAATCAACAAGCATTAACAACTGAAGCTTTAAACAAGGGAGTCGAGTGGAAATTCATTCCTCCGGCCAGTCCACATATGGGTGGTGCATGGGAGCGTCTTGTTAGGAGCGTTAAAACAGCTTTAAAAGTTGTTCTAAAGGAAAGGGCTCCGAGAGAAGAAACTTTGCTTACTTTCTTGTGTGAAGTTGAGAACATGATCAACGGGCGACCCTTGACTCATGTTTCCGTCGACCCACGCGACCCAGAGTCTCTAACACCCAATCATTTTTTGCTAGGTTCTTCATCCAATCTCCCACAAATAGGTATCTTTGATGACAGTGACTTATACCTTAGAAAGCAATGGCGTATTGTACAACGCCTAGCTGATTTATTTTGGTCCAGATGGCTCAGAGAAGTATTACCTACACTAGCGCCCCGCAAGAAATGGGACCGCGAAGGTGCACAGCTAAAGGTAGGTGACCTGGTTATTGTAGTAGACCCCGCTTCCCCTCGGAACGTCTGGCCAAAGGGAATCATTCATCAAGTGTATCCTGGAGCTGATGGACGGGTAAGAACCGTAGACATTAAAACAAAAACAAGTATTTTGAAACGTCCCGTAACCCGAGTTGCTTTACTCATGAGTTTTGAGTGTCGCAATGACGACACTAAGGGGCAGGATGTTGACGACAGAGTAGCGGTCCGCCCGTCCTTTTAAATTTGTTGATATGTTGTCTTTTTAAATTTATTAATAGGTTAAGTACGTTTTCTATCTAAGTCTGTTTTCTAGAACATTTGTGTTTTGTTTTTAAAATAAAAATCGAAGACCATCAAGAACGGACTGCGCAGGGGCGCCCTCATTGGTCGATTCGCGACACCCTCACCCCGCCTACCGCTGCGGCCGCCATTGCAAAAAATCAAACGTTAGTGTGTCGAAAAACCGTCGCGAAGACGCTACGCGTCCTAAACGCGCACTCCCGCGCATTCCGTCCTAGTGGTCTATTTTACCAAAAGGTTGTGTATTTCAATTCTCACCACCAACCACTACCTAGCAGCTACAAGGGACATCAACGCGCAAACGGTAACCATAAATTCAGCACATGATTCTAGATCCCCTAGGGTAGAAATTTTTCGTCGATTATAAAAAAAAAATGTACAGAACAATTTTTTTTTTTATTTTTACGAACGAATTAAGTAATTCCCCCTTTTTTTGAAGATGGTTAAAAAGACAAGGCTTTGGCCAGAACACTACTTATTCCTCCAGCCATGGCCTTTACAAAATGCTACGAAGTGACTAGATGATCACATCAGGAGAAAAGACAGCAGTCCAGGGTACTAATATGAATAAACAGCAATTACCAATCGTCTGGTAAACTTGGTGATTAAAGCAACTTCAATCACTACAAAAAACATCATGAGGAAACCGGCATGTCCTAGTACCAAAAATTCGAAGACATGTAAAATCTATCAACCTGCACTGGGACCGTGTGGTAGATTAGGTACAGCCAGCTCAGAGGAGACCTGTGTCCCGGCAGTGGAAACTATAGGCTAATCATGTTTACACTAAAGCAACTTCTGTTTGGTTCTCAAAAAAGTCCATATTTTATTAACAAGATGTAATGTAGAATTCCTTTATCAATCAGTACTTAAAAACAAATAAGTGTTAATAAAAATAATGCCCCCTTGTGATAACAATGATAAGCAATGTTTATCTTATCACGACAACATGGCAACTGTTATGTGAATTGTTTATTTTGAATGAAAAGTAATATACTTCAATCTTATCTTTGCGTTATCCATAAATGTTCTATGTATCTTTCGTGCTGGGGGGTAATGATTTGTAAAAAGTTTATTGCCTTAACACTTTCGACTCCACCCACTTTTCACAGAGCTCATGCTGGATGCCGCCATACATGTTGCAAGTGGACCCTCCAGGGGGGTCACCGGCATTACGTTTGCGCTAAAGTGAACCCTCGAGGAGGGTCGTCGGCATTAGGTTAGAAACCGTATTATAAAACACTGTAAAACGAAGTAAAATAGTGTTTTTACAATGTCTTATTGCTATATTTAGTATCTCTGGGGGTATTTACATGTACTAGTGGGGTGGAGACGTGAAATAATGAAATATTAAAAAATTTTGAAAATGTATGATCGCTCGCTTTGATCCCGAGACAGGGGTGTCCAACCTTTCTGAAATTTTCACGCAATGTAATAATTGTATTGAATAGGAACAACAAACAATTACATTATGCAATATTGTTAGTTTTTTATGTAATCAAAACGTAATTATTTTGTAACAGCTTATTAACGTTTAGTGTTCTATTACATACTTGCCGCTCATGATTCACCAACAGTTAAACAAAAGCAGCAATAGGTAAAATAAATCGCGGGAACGAGAAATTCGAATTTCAAATATATTTCCACTAAATTTTCATTTTTACGAATTAGGATCCTAGTCTTTTGAGATAGCCGTTTATTTAACGCAATTTTTTTACACATATTTTTTAAGCTTTTTTATTGCAATTGCATTGCATATTTCAACGGGGACATTAAATTTGAAAACAAAATATACACCAGCGTATATTAATATGGCAAAATTAAAGGTTGGCCATCACGAAAAATGCTCTGTGTAAGGAAAAAAATAATAATAAATGCAATGCAATTAATAATAAATATTAATTGTGTATGCAAAATACAGGCTCTTTCAAACACGTTTTTTTTCTGCTAACCTTAATACGATGAGCTATTCTGCCAGAATAAATATGATGTAGGTGATTGCTGTCAGAAATCATAGAGGACAAAAATTCATACCAAACGACGTGTATGTAGCGAAGTATGGGCAATTCTCGTAATTTTAAGAACGTTCACAGTATGATCTCAGTCTCAATCTGTCAAAAAATACTTCTAATTTTCCTACATTTTGACAAGTTTTTGTTGCTGAGATGAGACTGCGACTAGATTTTGAACGTTTTAAATTACGAGAATTGGCCTTCTGATCTTTGTCTTTCTTTCATGTTACTTCGACTACTTACTTGTTCCGTTCCGAAGATAATACAATTAATTAGAGATGAGCTGATGCTGTGTCCAAAATTGTTAAAGACACTAGGTACTATCGTTTTGAAATTAAATGTAGACGCTGAGATTGGATAGCAGCAAAGAGATTTAAGATATTGTCAAGTAATTTAATGTCTTTGGATAGCAGAAAGATATCATAACGAAAATCGAACAAAATTAGCAGAAATTATTAACATATTTTTATCAATCTAAATTAAAATTTGCTGGAAAACATCATGTTTTTACAGAATAGTCATAATATTTCCAAACAAATAAAACTTAAGAGACATTGTAATATATTAATGATTTCAGTTATTTATTTATTATTTATTTATTTATTCTCACACTGGAACGCCATACGGCAATTACACCAATGGACTGGTTGTCAGACTTTCGGGCTTCTGACTACCCGTAACGACTGTCAAAGATCCACGAATGACAGCCGGGACCAACGGCTTAACGTGCTTTCCGAGGCACGGAGGGGTCTCGGTATGTAAAGATGGTCACCCATCCACAGACCAACCGCGGCAAGCGTAGCTTAACCTGACCGATCAACCTGTGCGGCTGTTATTATTTAGCCACGGGCCCCCCGTTATTATTATTCAGCAAATAACCTAGTAGGTACTTATCATTTCAACCGCGTATCATACTGTGATCAACCATACGACCGAACAGATGCAAATTGATTTAAAAAAAAAAATGTGCATTTTTTGGGCCCTATCACTGATAATTTCTAGTGGTCGTACATTGTCTAGGATTGTTGGATTTGGGCGTTTATTTATTGTATTTTTATTTAAATGTTTGAACACAGTAATGATTTACAACAATTTAGTAAGAGGAATGCATGTTTTTAGATAAAGCAGTGTGCTTACGCAAGTTTCTATATTACAAGGTTCTCTCTATTAAATATCCGAACGAAAACGTCAATGTCATGTCGCCAAGTGCCTATCCATCTATCCCTCTCCCTATCATTACGTCCATACGCGACAGAAAGAGAAAGCGCCAACCGACTACCGCTTCCGGACTACGTGGAACAAACCACCAGCGGAGGGACAGAGATTCAACTTCACTTGTAATCGAACACTTACCGCTCTCGCACCGCAAGCTAACCGCAAAGCTTCGCGACGCGCTCGCGCCGCGGAACATACCAAACCGCATAAATTAAATTAAACCAATTCACGAGTGTCGGCCGACACAGAACCAGGAAGAAGCAGAGAAACAGAAGCTACCGGACGCCGGTCTGCATATCAGCACGGCACATGCAAAACCACCAAGTAAGTCCTTAACTGTTTCCTACCCCCTTGTGTGCAGGCGACATGACATTCGTTCCCAAGTAATTACACAACGCTTATTGGTCCTTCGACAGCCGCAATAACCCAACTTATTCAACATAAGTTTTTTGGTCCATTCGAGTCGGATTCAAAAAATCAGCATTCATAGGTCCCATACCTAAGAATTTAGGCAAATACCTAAGTTCGTAAAACCGCCATATTAAACGAACGCGTACTAACATTCGTTCATTCCGCTAGGTACATATTTCATTGAGAACCATTGTGCCAACTTAATATTGCTCCTACTGCATTACAATAGCATAGGTCAATATTAAAAAACCGCTTATTATCGTGAGTTAGTTCGGCAAACTTGCCTACTAACTTATTTATAACCAATTACTTCTTACTCACTTACGATAAAAATATTTGTTGTAAGTCTACCCGCTATACTTAATAATTTTTATCCGTTGTATTTTCAACAATAACCCATCATGGAAGAACTAAAAATGAAGATAAAATTACTTCAAGCTAAAAATCAAGCAATCTTTGAGCGTTTATCGTCATTGTATGAAACTTCAAAGAAAATAAATACAATTAATATTGAGCTTCGTTCGGCGGAAACGTTCATGGCGGACACTCAAATACTCTCGATCACTCGTCAGGAATTTAGTGCTAACTTAGACAAAATAAATACATATTCTTTACAAATAAATCCTGATTATACAATCGATTATAACAGTCAAATATCATTTGACGGCGTTTACACCCGTGTCGAAAGAGTTCGTTCACTTGTCGCCGCGAGGTCTGCAAGGTCAACGGATGACTCAACTTGTGATATCGTGAAACAATCTAAATACTCGATCAAACTACCCCCAATTCAGATCCCATTTTTTGATGGTAGGATTGAAAACTGGCCTGTTTTCTACGAATCATTTAAGTCAAACATCCATAGTAATATAAATCTTACAGATTCTCAACGAGTTCAATACTTAATGGGTAATCTGAAAGGAAACGCATTACAAATTACTGCCGGAATTATTCCATCGGGCGAAAATTATAAATCCATTTGGAACAGTTTGGTTCAAAAGTATCAAGATAAACGAACACTAGGGTCACATTACATGTCTAACATATTAAACATTAAACCTGCAAGTAATAATTCCACCTCTTTAAATAGTTTTATTGAAAGTTTTCACGCGTCTGTTTCGGCACTAGAACAATTAAAAATTAACGACTTAAAGGATTTCATACTATTAAATTTAGCCTTGAAAAAATTGGACCCCGCTACCTTACATTTATTTGAGATGCATATGAGAGAGGAGGAGATTCCAACTTATACGGATTTCGTTGAATTCATAAAATCGCAAGTTAAAATATTGGATAGAACTGTTTCGTCTCGAACTGTATCAGTGAACAAAAATAATTATCGTAATCAGTCACGTGATAGTACGGTGCATACCTTTGTTGCTTGTGACAATAACCAAACTTGTTCACACTGTAATGGAAGTGATCATTGGAAGCTTTATATGTGTCCAACATTTCAAGCACTATCAGCCAATTCACGTTTGGACTTTATTAAAAACAAACGTGGATGTGTAAACTGTCTTAGCTCAACACACACGGCTTCACAGTGTAAGTCAATACATACTTGCAGGACATGTAACAAGAAACATCATTCGCTTTTACATCTGGAGCAAATTACTCAACGGTCGGGATCGAGCGACGCTGTGCCTAGTTCCGCGCATTCACAACAGGTGGCGCTGTGTGCATGTTCACGCGTAGGTACAGATTTACCGCGCACAACCGTATTACTGTCGACCGCACAAGTATACGTTGACAACAGATATAATAGATATGTTTCTGTAAGATGTTTGATCGATAACGCTTCGCAAAACAACATAATTACGTCAGCTTGTTGTAAGAGACTTCAATTAAATATTATACCGCTTTCAAATTCATTTATAAAAGGAGTAGGAACCTCTTCGCGGCCTATTATAGGTTACGTTGAGATAACAGTTACTGCTAAAAATAAAAATAATTCCTTTAAAATAACCGCTCTTGTGGTTGACTGCATAACTGACAAATTACCATCTCACTTTGTTGATACCTCTGCAGTGCAACATTTGTTCAAATTACCGCTAGCCGACCCCCTGTGGCATATGCCTGGTGATGTTGAACTACTTCTAGGGGCAAAGCTGTTCCCATATTTATTACTCAACAATAAAATTATTTCACCTACCGCGCCATCCGCTATTGAAACCGTGTTCGGTTATATTCTTATGGGTGAAGTACCCGCTAGTTTATTTAATAATAAAAACGAAGTACCCACTAGTTCGTTTAATAATAAAAATAATATCGCTGATTTAAATACCGCTTCATATTTTTCTACCGCGTTGAATATAGATGATTCTCATTGTTTTCTGTCGTTAGACGAATCTTTACATAAATTCTGGAACATTGAAGAAATACCCTCAAAATCTTTTATGAGTCCCGCTGAACGGGAATGTGAACAGCTGTACGTTTCTACGGTGTCACGTGACTCCAGCGGTAGGTACTGTACTGCGTTACCATTTTGTAAGAATCCAGATTCACTCGGAAATTCTTATGCTGTCGCTTATCGACGTTTTATTCACTTGGAAAAAACTAAGCTTCGCGACCCTGCTTTGCGCGCTAGTTATAACGAAATAATCCAAGAATACCTTAATCAAAATTATTTAACTGAAACTACACCTAGTGCGGCTGATCAGACTGTAGGTTATTATATACCGCATCACCCTGTTATTAGGAATGATAAACAAACTACTAAAGTTCGCATCGTCCTTGACGCGAGCGCCAAGTCTCATAATGGCGTGTCATTGAACGATTTGTTACACACAGGGCCTAATCTACAGGCTGACATATTTTTATTACTTTTAAATTTCCGATTATTCCCTATTGCAGTCACAGCTGATATAAAACAGATGTATCTCCGAATTGCTGTTATCGATGAGCATCGAAAATATCAGAAAATATTGTTTCGGTTTAATACCGCTGAACCTGTTCGCGAATTTCAATTTAACCGAGTGGCGTTTGGCCTTAAGCCCAGCCCATATTTAGCAATGCGGACAGTCCGTCAACTATCAGAGGATGAAAAACATCGATTCCCGCGCGCATCCATTGTCGCTTCGCATGAGTTATACATGGATGACTTGGCTAACTCGACCTCCACTCTGGAGGAAGCCAAGATTCTCTCCGCTGAACTTATCGCCTTATTTAAGGCTGGGGGCTTTGACCTTACTAAGTGGGCAAGTAATTCCTTGGAACTACTAGATTCTATTCCACACTCCAACCGCTCTTCTATTAACTTTTCTGACGGGGATAACTTAAAGATTCTTGGACTCAAATGGATTCCTTCCGAGGATTGTTTCACCTTTACTACATCTAACTTGGATAAAAGTTGTACTAAACGTTCCATTCTTTCCACTGTTGCCCGTCTGTGGGATGTTCTGGGTCTAGTGGCTCCCGTGGTTTTATTCGCGAAATTACTCATAAAGGAATTATGGAAATTAAACACAGATTGGGATGAAACTCCACCCGATTCTATTGTACTTCTCTTTCAAAAGTTTAAAGAGCAACTGCCTTTACTTTCCTCTTTAAAACTGCCGCGTCATGTAGCCGTTACTAAGGGTTGCGTGACAAATATAGTAGGTTTTGCTGATGCCAGCTTGAATGCGTATGGCTGCGTCATATACTTACATGTTACTGACACAAATGGCAACGCACACGTAACTTTGGTGTGTGCTAAATCCAAGGCTCAATTGCAAGAACTACTTGCTAACCGCTACCGCATAGAGTGGAAAATGATTCCACCCCGCGCCCCCCACTTTGGAGGGTTGTGGGAATCTAATATTAAATCTATTAAGACTCATTTATACCGTGTTATCGGTTCTCAGCTTCTTACCTATGAGGAACTCTCGACTGTTCTCACTGAAATTGAGGCAGTTCTGAATTCGAGACCGCTCTGTGTCCTGACTGAGGATCCTTACCCAGAACCGCTTACTCCCGCTCATTTTATAATGGCTTCTCCGTTGACTTCGTTGCCTGTCGTGAACGTTCCCGAAACAACGAAGTCTCTAACTTGCCGCAAAAAATTGCTTGACCAAATGGTTTGCAGCTTTTGGAGAAGATGGCGGATAGAATATTTACATAACTTACAAGTTAGGCAAAAAAGGTTGGATGCCGTGGACAATGTTAGGATTGGTGCAGTGGTTCTCATGCATCAAGATGATGTCCCTCCTTTACGTTGGCCAATGGGCATAATCACCGAGGTTTTCCCCGGCAAAGATGGGACAACCCGCGTTGCTATGGTAAAGACATGCAGTGGCTCTTTCAAGCGACCCATTGTTAAACTCTGCCCGTTGCCTTCCCAATGATTTCACCGCGTAATTAATATCACGTAACTTTAGTCGTAATTAATATATTTCAATTGTTTTCTTCTCTCTCTTTCTTTTAATCCGCTTTAACGCAATTTCTTTCCCTTTTTTGAGAATACTACATATCCTCAAACCCGGGCAGGATGCTTACGCAAGTTTCTATATTACAAGGTTCTCTCTATTAAATATCCGAACGAAAACGTCAATGTCATGTCGCCAAGTGCCTATCCATCTATCCCTCTCCCTATCATTACGTCCATACGCGACAGAAAGAGAAAGCGCCAACCGACTACCGCTTCCGGACTACGTGGAACAAACCACCAGCGGAGGGACAGAGATTCAACTTCACTTGTAATCGAACACTTACCGCTCTCGCACCGCAAGCTAACCGCAAAGCTTCGCGACGCGCTCGCGCCGCGGAACATACCAAACCGCATAAATTAAATTAAACCAATTCACGAGTGTCGGCCGACACAGAACCAGGAAGAAGCAGAGAAACAGAAGCTACCGGACGCCGGTCTGCATATCAGCACGGCACATGCAAAACCACCAAGTAAGTCCTTAACTGTTTCCTACCCCCTTGTGTGCAGGCGACATGACATTCGTTCCCAAGTAATTACACAACGCTTATTGGTCCTTCGACAGCCGCAATAACCCAACTTATTCAACACAGTGTGTCATTACGAGGGAAAACGCTTATGTTACTTTTGAATTTAATCTTTTTGCGATTTTGTAAGTACCTACCTATGCATGTTAAAGATTTTTGCAGATTTGAAAAAAAATGCTAAGTAGGTAAAGGCATCGTAATATTTTTTCAACTCATTCACTTGCTATAAACATTGACAAGCATTATTTATATTTATTCCAAATTTCAAGTCTATAGCATTAGTAGTTCCTGAAATAAGCAGCTGTTACAAAAGAACGGACAGACAGACAAACGAAGTCGCACCATGGGTGTTCTTTTTTACCATTTTGAAACAGAACCCTGAAAAGCTTCTATTTTTAAACTCTTCCTCGTAATTTATAATCTCAAAATAAATATTTTTATTTTTAGTGAATATTTGTAACCGCAAAATGGTTGACCACCCCTGAAATACGGGCATCATAGCTCCCAATTATTTTTGAAAATAAAAATGCTTGTATTTGAAAACCAACGAGTATACTGTTAAATCTTGTTAAAATATACGACTAACTTTATTTTCATAGTTTATAATGCTGTATTCGCTAAGAAAAACGTACATTTAATATGAGCCCTCCGCGAGGGCTCCCGGCATCCCATTTGGGATTTGAGTGAGCCCTCCAGGAGGGCTCCCGGCACTGAACGTGTTAACGTCTCATTTAGGTACAGGTGAAATGTACATACCTTTTCCTGTATAAATATTTCTGTATTTATATTCTTGCACACATGCAAACTCGGTATATTTAATAAACTATTTAAATTAGGTACTCGATATAATATTGGCCCCGGCTGTCATTCGTGGATCTTTCACAGGCGTTACGGGTTGTCAGAAGCCCGAAAGTCTGACAACAGGTCTTACCAAGGGGTATTGCTCACGTTACCAGTTTACCGCCCTTACGGGTGAAATACATCTGAATGATAATGTTATCGCATCGTATTACCCAGTAACTGGGTTTTGGAGGTTAGATAGGCAGTCGCTCCATGTGAAGCTGGTTAGACTGCTACCCGATACCAACATAGTTGGGAAAAGGCTCGGCAGATGACCTGTATATAAAAAAAAATATTCTACATATGTTTGTTCATTATGCTATCATCAAAGATTAGGTATCTTTGATGATATGTTGCTATATGTTCCCACTGCTGGGACACAGGCCTTCTTACTGTGAGAGAGAGCGGGCCCTAATTCACCTTGCGGGCAAAGTGAGGGTGGTGGATGTAAGGGCTTCGGGTTGTTAGGGCTGCGGGTTGTTCGAAAGAGATACCGTGGCCCCTAGCACAGGCAACTGAAGGAACACGGGTGGGTTTTAGTCAGTAAAAGTCTGACACGCCCTTCCGCTAGGCCCAGAGCGGGAGAGGTCATTTGATGATCTCCTATCCAAAAAAAAAAGGGTGGTGGATGTAGCATGTCTTCAAATTATTCATGGATATTTTTGAAGAAGTAATTTACCGTTTCTGCGGGAAAAAAATATCATCGGTATTAAAACCCATTGCTTGAGAGTTATGTAACAGATAAATGTCACTGTGCAAATAGGTACCTACATACATAAACGAAATAAAATCGTTGGTGTGTTATCAACGAAATTGCATCTAAGTATTTGCACGTCGCGATTGAAGAAAATAAAATTATCTACTTATTTTTGTGAACATGATAGATACATAAACTTGCCTTTGGATATTCAGACTGATAAGTTTTTTTAAAAATAATCTGTCTTAAAATAAAACTGACCTACACAAGTTCATCATCAAGGTTGTCTAAAAATGGTCCTATATTTTTTTCCGTTTGTTGAGGCAATAATGGCATTATGAATAAAGCGCCTTCTTGTTTACTAATAGCAAAAAAATGCGTTTACCATCTACATTGCTAAGGTCAGTGATTTTGAAAATATCCATAGATCACCGCGAAGAGTAATTGTTGATAGCGATCTATAGTATAACCTTTTTCAAAGGATGTTTTGTATATTTAGTTAGTCATTTAATTTAGTATATATAATCAGCCTATAATGTTCCCACTGCTGGGACACAGGCCACAGGCAGGTGAGAGGGAGTGGGCCGTAACCCACCACGCGGGCCTAGTGTGGGTTGGCAGATGTCATATGTCTTCGAATTTTTGGTTCTAGGACCAGCCGGTTTTCTCACGATGTTATCCTTCACCGTTTTGGTGATGAAATAATTTACACAAAGTAAAGCGTGTATGCCTGCTTCTTGGATCTCTCCAGAGCCTTCGACCTGGTGTCATATGATGTGCTCTGGAGAAAGCTGGGTGACAGGAATGTACCAAAACAGTGTGTAAGCTCATGCAGTATTGGTATGCGAACCAAACCAATTATGTAAAGTGGGCCGGAACGTTTTCTGAGTCATATGGGTTGGAGTGCGGTGTGAGGCAGGGTCGGTTGACGTCTCCACGGCTCTTCAACCTTTATGTTAATGATCTCATAGTCGAGCTCAGTATTAAGCGTGTCGGCTGCAAGGTTGGTGGTGTTAGTATTAACAGCATCAGCTACGCGGACGACATGGTGCTGCTGGGCCCCACTGAGGGATCTATCAGAGAAATGCTGAAGGTCTGCGAGAAATATGCTGCCTTGCATGGCCTTGTGTACAATGTCCGTAATACGAATACATGGTCTTTAAGGCCGCCGGTAAGTGCCTTAATCATGAACCTAGCTTTTTTCTGAATGGTATAAGCATAAATAAAGTCTACCAATTTAAGTACTTAGGGCACATACTTACCGACGACCTTAAAGATGATATAGACATTGAAAGGGAACGTAGGGCACTGGCGGTCCGAGGTAACATGTTGGCCCGTAGATTCTCGCGTTGTGCGGACCAAGTCAAAATCACCTTGTTCAAGGCGTTTTGTCAAGGTCTGTACGCGGGGGGTCTGTGGGTCAGCTGTACCAAAAGGTCGTTAGATGTCATACACGTCCAGTACAACAATGTTTTTAGGATGTTGTTGAATCTGCCCTGTTTCTGTAGCGCATCGGAGATGTTTGCTCAGAACCGAACTGACGGCTTCCATGCAGTAATTCGTAAAAAAGTCGCATCACTGATGCGTAGAACGCGGGGCAGTGACAATAGTATCCTAAAAACAGTTGTGGAGAGTCCTTACTCTGAGGCACTATGTGGGGATAATGGTCGGGTAGCTCATTCCTCACCTTGTCATTCTTTGCACATTCTGCCTCAGACACCTACTTTGTTGTTTTTTTTTTGGTTTGCTTTCTACTAACACTAGTTATAAGATATTTTACTAACAAAATGGACTTCATTGTTGTCTGATTCTGATATATAAATAAAATAAATAAAGCGCCTGTCTCGGTTCGAACCTACGACCAACAACTCGTAAGTCGCGGCCGTTACCAATTGGCCACCACTGCTCCATAATTTAGTACCTAGTGTAAATTGTTGGTTTCGTTGTACAATATTGTATATAATGATTTTAATATTTATGAAATAAAGCTGAATATATACCTACCTTTTATCATGCAAAGCGTTAGGTCATATATAGATATTCGTGCAACCAAACAAAATCACATTATGTGACCTGCGTGCATCCTTGTTAATTGAATTTCAGTGTACCGTACACAATCTGGTAATGAGAGTCGATGGTATAAAGCTATTATAAGTGTAATTATACTGACTATTATTAGTTATCACAGTTGAGAAATAAACACAACGCGAACGTTGTTTTAATAATAAACAGTGATTTAAAATTCATTTGATTATTAGTCATGTGTTCCGTTTGAAATTAAATAAGTCTAAAGCAGTGAAATCTCAAACTCAAACTCAAATCATTTATTTCAATTAAAACATTTCAGGCACTTTTGAATTTTCAAAATTAAAACGTCGGTCAGTTAGTCAGAAAGTTGAAGCTAGTTGCCCATTCCAAAACGTAGATCTCTTTGGAGAAGAACGGGCAAGAAACTCCAAGGACACTCTTTCAAATCACGATATTATTACAAAATCCTGGGTACATTATTCTTATTGCTTCTATATGTGAGAACAATGAAAAAAAGAAACAATTTAAAATATGAAATTAAAAATAAGCCCTGGCAGTTAAGAGATGACCAGTCACAATCGACGGAAATAAATAAACATTTCGTCCACGTGAAACTCACGTTGGCAGACGCGCGTTTCTTGTTCACCTTGCCCACCCCGTCGCATCGTATCGCCTGCCCGCGCATCGCTTCGTTTTCGCTCAGCGTTCTGTCTGACTTTTTTTTGGTTTTACTCAGGTTTTAAGGGCCTTAGCGTGATGTTAAGTAGCCTATAGCCTTTCTCAAGTATTGGGCTATCAACGGCAAAAATTATTTTTCAAATCCGACTGGGAGTTTCAGAGATTAGCGTGTTCAAACAAACTCTTCAGTTTTATTACTAGTATATGTAGATGTCAGCATTTAATTGATGTTACTGGACTAGTTTCCGCGAATACCTCCGAACCTTTAAGACAGAATATGGTCTCCAATTGAGTTCAAATCAAGTCGGAAAATACAGATAAATTGTGTAGGCAAATTCATGAATGAATGAATGTGTGGGTAAATTCATGAATGTGTAGGCGCTTAGCAAATGTTAATTTCGTTTTCTTTGTCAAGCTCCTTTCAGTCAAAATCAAAGCGGTTTTGTTATTGAGATTTGGATTTCGGGAACAATGGCTTTATACGCAAATGTAATAGATTAGATGAAAACCAATACAGCGGAATAACGACTTTGTTACATTTGTTTTATAGTTTAAAACGTGTCGCATCAACTCGAACGCTGTAGCACTATGTTAACAGGACTGAAAGACAAAATACAGTACTTAAGTGATAATTGCAGCTTACAATGGCTTGGCTACGTATTTACTCCGGATCCTACGCCCTTGTTTAAAAGGTAAGCAGGTGTTCAGAAGATGTGTAAAAAAGTTTTACATCCAACTGCTGTGGTACGTTAGTCATCATCATCAGCCTATAGCAGTCCACTGCTGGACATAGGGCTCTCCTATTGCACGCCATTCAACTCGATTTTCGGCAACTCTCATCCAGCTGTTACCAGCCATCCTGCGAAGATGGTCGCTCCACCTAGCCTGAGGGCGTCCCAACTTACGTTTACCGATTCGCGGTCTCCACTCAAGAACACGTCTACCGCAACGGTCATCGGTTCTACGGCTAATATGGCCGGCCATTGCCTTTTCGGCTTGGTTATTCTGTGAGTTATGTCGACGACTTTAGTTCTCTGCCGAACCTCCTCGTTGCGGATTCGATTCGATGGTATGTTAGTCTAATACTAGAACTAACCACTCGTCTTCATGTATTCCTCCGGCTCCAACAAACTTCACATAACTGAACTCTACTATCTAATTACTGTGCTATTCTGATGTTCTAAGCATATACAGGGGTCAAACTTTCGAGGAATTCGAGCTTAGGATTTCATAAAAGAGATCTATTGTTTTCAGCCTAACATCATTGATCGATTTACTCCAAAAACCCTTTTTAACCGACGCAAATTAGGTGGAGATTATCAAGTCTACGCGTATTTTTTTTGTGCAACCACGTATTACTTCCTTAGTCGGAGTGCCCTGAATTTATTCCGATTTTGACGATCCTTTTTTTAATTATGTCCTCTGGTCTACAATAAACTCTTCACCGTAAAAAAAACCGGGTTGCACTCCGGGAGTGCCGGCAGAAGTAAAAACTTGAATATTAACGTTGTGCATTTTTGATATTTCGGAATGCGGTCTACTCTCCCTCCGTCTTACGAATTTTCGATCAGGTCACGTGTCCTGACGCGAGCTCCGTCTTACGAATTTTCGATCAGGTCACGTGTCCTGACGCGAGTTTAACATTTTTTGTCCATCACAAAAAACTCTCCCTCCGTCTTACGAATTTTCGATCAGGTCACGTGTTCTGACGCGAGCTCCGTCTTACGAATTTTCGATCAGGTCACGTGACCTGACGCGAGCTTAACATTTTTTACCCATCACAAAAAAAGTTCACAATGCCGCTAAAAAAGTTTTCACTTCAATAATTCCAGATTATTCTGGCTAGCAACTATAACGGCTTGCTGCGCCTGCTCATACGTAGTATTACGAGGTGCCTTAGCGTTGTATACCTCTGATGCTGTGTCATACTCCGTGGAAACAGATTACCTGGAGTGGGACACCCCATTCCCAGCACTGACAATATGTGAGGAAGCAAACCCAACATACATTAAGAAGTACCTGATTCAGTAAGTGTTGGTCTTTTGTCATTTCTTCTCTTGGCACGTATAGTCAGCCCTAAAATGATCTATTACTTCGACAAGACTTTATTAGACTGTTTATAATTTCTGTTCCATAATTCTGTATCATATCTGTATAATGTGTAGCTAGAGCTACAGTCAAGTACCCAATGTTTCATAATTTTGTTTTGTGGTTACACAATTTTTTTAAGTTAACTTTTACTGTCTCACTACCGGGCAAAAGTTTCACCCATTGATGCAATATTATGTAAAATAGATTGTAGGCAATTAAAATAAATCTTGTCAATTTATTTATATCTTAGTTTTCAGGCTGAATGTACCACGTATGGAAGAAATTATAATGAACAAACATAATATAACAAATAAAATATACAACAAAAATAATATGCTTGTAAACGCACCCACGATACAGGAGAAATTCCAAATGTGGGGCAAAGTTTCTAAAAAAAAAAAAATGCCAGTCAGCTAAGAGGCAGCAGCGCTAATTGACCAGAGTATAAGGATTCAGGAAGAACGAGTATTGAATAGGTTATCAACATCTTTGAGATTTTAAATTTTGCTCACGATGTTTTCCTATACCGTAGGTTGGCAGGCAGACCTGCATCTTCCTGACTGGCATACATTTTTTTTAAACTTCGTTCCGATACGAGCTCAAAGCTATATATTTTTCCATTTCTTTTCAGGCATAATTTACCCCCAAGTTTAATCGCGTTTAGCCAAGAAGTCAGTTTTCGAAACGTGAAGTTCTGTAGATCCTGTGCCTCGTGTGAGATGGGCAAGACTTGTGTACAGGACTTTCTAGAGCTGGTCAATGGAATTAGGAAGAAGTGCCTTGACCTGTTGACTGAGTGCTGGTGGGATGGCAAACCCTTCCCGTGCTGTGAAAGGTAAGAATTTTATCCGCTTACAATTTTATCGCGGGTATTAAACCGCCAACTTCGGAACTTGGGACTGTTACAAAGAAATTCCTAATGAAAAACCCAATAACAATTAGTCCGACCTGGGAATCGAACCCAGGACGTTCAGCAGTCGCGCTTGCAACCACGAGACCAACAAGGCATTTAAACCGTACTAACAATTACTTTGCATTAAAATTAATTAATAGCCTTCTTAAGAAAGATCATTACGAGAACATCCCGTAGTCCACAATGTTACTTAGAAAATAATTCGTTCTCGTAATAAATCTAGCTTCGTCTCAATTTCATTCCTACTTTGAATACACTCAAGTCAGAAACGAACAGAGTGTCCTTGCTATTATCATGGAAGTTCAGCGCTGTCCACATGGGTATAGCAGCCCACCCAGATGGGTAATTGCGTAATACACTATCAGTAGTAATCGTTTTCATTTTGACAATTCAGCAACATTCATTGCGTTATTTACGTTGTTAAGCAGACAATTTTTTCGAACATATGAAGCATGGGATTAGCAATATCCTTCAAAATTACTCAGATTGTTATTGATAGTGTGTTACGCAATTAGGGTGCAGGTCCACTTAAACATAAACTAACTTCTTCGCTTCGTCCTTCGGCTTCGACTTCGTCTGGTTGAAATTCCTTGTTTCCCCGACCCACTCCGTCGCATCACATGGACTACCCGCACCATTACTTCGTTTTCGCTCTTGGTTTTTGCTCGGCTCCTAAGGGTCCTAGCGTGATCTTATATAGCCTATAGCCTTCCTCAAGAATTGGTCTATCAAACGCAAAAAAAAAAAATCCGACTGGTAGTTCCAGAGACCAGCGCGTTCGAACAAACAAATTCTTCAGATTTATTACTAGTACCTATACATATAGATTTGATCTAAAATGTAAAGTGGGTATTATTCTTCAGTAGGTACTGCAGTCCTAATCATTAATAGTAAGTTTTCGTCGAAATAAGTGTAGTAGAATTAAACAGAGGAGCCGTTCTTGAGATCATTACTTACCCCCACTAATATGAGATGATCTTTAAAGCAACTGGCTTTAGATATTACGACGACAAAATATTTTAACTGCTCTAACACGACCAATGTAAACTAAGCTTTAAGATGTCCTAGATTCAGTCTCCACGCTACAAAATTAAACGCTACACTTTACAAGTGAAAATGGTAATATTAAAGCCATCATGATCGAGTTTCGCGCCAAATTAAATTCTGAGCTGTATTCAGGAGCTGAACGAAGCTGCTAGGAGCTTATTTAATTAAAAATACTTTATATCTGTGAACTTTCCCATATCTTTGGCCCGGTTAAAATATTTTATAAACGGGACTGTGGCTAATAATGACGATGTGAAGCAAGAATTAGGATACCAATCTTCACTAATTAGATCGACTGTGTCAACGTCATTAATGCCCACAGCCCCCTCTCCTCTCTTTTCTTGTGCCAATCCCCACGCTCTTGTGCCAGCGTCATAGAGGTTCTACCTGCGATGGTAAAAATGTCGTCCACCCATCTAGTCGCCGGATGACCGACGCTTCGTCTTCCAGTCCTCAGATGCCACTCAGTCTTTGCCTTTTTTTTTTTTTTGAGGATGGGAAATCATCAAATGACTCCTCCCGCTCTGGGTGGAGCAGGAGGGAGTGTCAGACTCTTACTGACTAAAACCCACCCGTGTTCCTTCCTTAGCCCTTTATGTTCCAGGGCAGCGGTAACCCTTTCGGACAATCCCGCTACCCTGGCAGGCTTCGGCCCTATGGGGCCCCGTCACTCAAGCTGACATCTCTTTGAGGCGCGCGTGGAACACAACACGCCGTCCGGCACGGGCCTGGTCCTGATCGGACGGTGAGTTACCCATTACTCACCGCCCGCAGGCCCGCGCCTACGGTGGCCGGGAGTCGTCACGCGGCTCCCGACGCCCGGAGCGTCTCCCGCGGCGGCTGAGGCGTGAGGTGCGCAAGGCGCGTTCTCTCGCCCACCCCGCCACCTCCTTCGCTAGCATGACTGCTTCGCAGAAGGAGGTGACTGCCTCCCACTCCCTCTCGCCCCGGACCATGGCTTGAACCAGGGCCGGACGCGAGAGGTCGCCGCCGCTGCCGATCGCCTCTACGAGGACACGGCGGTGCTCTGCCCAAGCAGGGCAGACCTCCACCGTATGCTCCACCGTGTCCTCTGGGCAATCCTGACAGTGGTGACACCCGGGCGTCTCCTCCCGCCTGATTATGTGCAGGAACCTCCCGAAACAACCGTGTCCGGAGAGGACCTGCGACAGGCGGTAGGTGAGAGCGCCGTGACGTCTCTCTAGCCACTCCTCAAAGAGGGGTCTTACCGCCGCTATCGTGGCGTGCCCTGCGCTGGGTTGCGATAGTCGCTCAAAATGCGCCTAGTAGTAACTGTGTCAAAAAGTTCGAAGAAATGTGACACCCACCAAGCCGCACTGGGCCCGCGTGGTGGGTTACGGCCCACTCCCTCTCACCGATAGGAGGCCTGTGTCCCAGCAGTGGGAATGTTATAGGCTGATTATATAGTGACTGTGTAGGTGAATTTAATAAGCACCAATAAAACTAGGCCAGTCACCGTAGACACAAAAATCGCGATAGGTCGATGATTTTATGGTATGTTGTACAGTCAGTGACCTGCATAACCCGACTCGACTTTTCCAAAGGTCAGGTAATGCAGAGCACTGATGGTACTGCGTGACTTATACGTAGGATGTACCTTTTAGAAGGTATAATTCAAAATTGAAAGAAGTCCAAACGAGGTTTTCCGAGCACCACGCAGTTAGCACAGGACTTTTGAAGCTGCAAATTTGGTTTTACACTACTGGTATATATCGTAAACATCCTAAAAAGAAATCAGTGCAGTGCAATTTTTTGCGACCTACGATGTCTTAAATGGCTTAGAAATGAAGTATTCTGAGAAAATATTTTAATATTTTGATTTTAAGACTGATCGGAATCTCGAAGCCCGGATCCGTTCTACCAATCGGACGTAAAGTTTGGTCAACCGTAGGCTTACATAAGGCCTTTCCAACTCCTCTCCTATTAAGACAGTTTGTTTGTAATCGGATGCAGCTGAATACTCGGCAGCTAGCTTCAACTTTCTGACTAACTGACCGACTATTTGACAATTCAAAAGTGCCTCTAAATGGTTTAATTGAAATAAATGCTTTTAATTTGAGTTTGACTAGTATTTTACTTGAAGCGACTGCCTATCTGACCTCCACCCCTTGGAAATACTGGTTGTCAGACTTTTGGGCTTCTGACTAACTTAAAAATCGACCTACCCATGCGGCTGTTATACTTTAGCCACGAGCCCCTATATTTCATGCTGTCAAATGTAAATAATTCAAATGGCAATTTACTTTGACAGCTCCAAGTCCGTTCTCAAATGAAAGTCGTTCATGAATACAGGCCCTAAACCTTGTCATTGTTGCCAACATTACTCGGACCTAATTAAAGATAACAACGGTATTGCCGCTTTATTGTCTGTTTCGGACCAAGATGTTTACGGCAAGCTTACTTAGTGACTAATTAGGTCACAAATAATTTAGTGTGTTCAAACTTGTTGTAGATGGAAACGTAGCATTGGAAGGCCTCCCCTCACAAGGTGGACCGATGACCTTGGCGGAAAGCACAGAACCGGCCGAATTGGCGGTGCTTGGGGGAGGCCTATGTCCGGTTATGGATGTCTTCTGCTGAAATGATGATGATAGAACTTGTTGTAGCATAGGATACTCTTTATTATGTACAGACGCCAGCACATCAAGCTACTACAAACTGTCAAACTTTAATAGATTTTCAACTTTATCGCTAAAGGTTCAAGGTTGATTTGGAAAATTTGACAGTTTCGGGTAGCTTGACCCGCTGGCGTCTGTACCTACACCATATAAATTACAGATACATAATGTATTTTTTTACAAAGGGTGACACAATGGTCTTATCTCCAAGAGCGATCTTTTAGACAAGACAACCTTTGGATGGATTAAAAAGGGGAAGTAGAGACAATTATACTGCAGGTAGTCTGTAGGATTTATTATGTCTTGCGATTTTGAAAGCATTTTAGCGCAAAACTAGGAAAAGAGGCATTTGCTTTGCAGTATGATATTCAGAACTCCCAAAGATGAACTTATTCATAATAATAGCCACCAGACCGATTTCGGTTATGGTGACCAATCTCAACGGAGATTAGCCAGGTACGCAGGAGATATTATATTGTATAAGTGTTTGCGTAAACTCAGGTGCACTCTCTGTTCCTTTACTCTCGTAGTCCGATGGGACGGCAATCCGACACTATCGGGGAGAGGACAGGCGCAGGACGGCTTTTTGTGCTATCTAAGGCACGAGAGCTTTGCATCACCAACTTCCAAGCTCCGGGCTGTTACTGAGACATTCCTAAAGGAAAAACCTAATAACCATGACTGTATAAAGTTAAACAATGTATTGTGCTATGCAGGCCCCAGGACTGTTCATAGATGGCAATTGCGTGAAGGCAAACTATTTGCAGTGGGTACCTGCCGTTCTAACACTGGTCTGCGTTCGCCAATTCGGCGAATGACAGCAACCTACAATGAAGCATTTGAACATATAGATATATTTACATGCTCTTTGAATAGGTTTCGTAGCCTTTTGTATGAGACGCTTGAACTCTTAGACTAATTGTTTGTTGTTTTAAAAATACTGTTTTTTTATTATTATTTCTTCTATTGTTTTTATAATATTAGCGTAACTGTCATGCATGAACAGTTCACCTTCTAGTGACTAAGGTTTTATTTATTAATGGTAATCTGTGAACAGCCGCGCTGTGGGTTACATTATTACTTAAGTAACTTATGTTTTTCTGTTTATAATATTGCATAATGTAGCTGTTTGTTTTCCTATTTAATAAAATAAAATAAAATAAACCATTTTGCCCGACCCGGGAATAGAACTCAGGACCCCATGCTCAACGGCCGCACTTGCGACCACGAGACCGACGGGGCAGTCACTTGCCACTTATTCATATTTTTACAGGTTCCGCCCAATCCCTACAGAGTTCGGAACATGTTTCTCGTTCAACTCTCGCTGGTCCGATGATAAGACCAGCATCAGTGTCAATAGAAAGACTGGTCTTCCAAGCTTGGTATTTTCTGCAACCCAGTCTGTCACGGTGAGTATCTCAAGAAAGAAAAGAAAAGAAAGAAAGAAAATACATTTATTTAGCACAGACTAAAAGACACACAATACACCCGAGGGGCAATTCTCGTAATTTTAAGACCGTTCACAGTCTGATCTCAGTCTCAATCTGTCAAAAAATACTTCTAATTTCCATACGTTTTGACAAGTTTTTGACATTAATTGTTTGTCGCCGAAATGAGACTGCGACTAGATTTTGAATGTCAAAAACTTGTCAAAATTGTAGGGAAATTACAGGTATTTTTGACAGATTGCGACTGAGATCAGACTGTAAACGTTCTTAAAATTACGAGAATTGTCCCTCAGATAAAAACAAAAAATAAATGTCAATTATAAAGTGTTAAAGTCTGATGTAAGAAATTAGCTGGAAAATGTGCCTCACGGCTGCGCAAAAAAGGCCCAGTTCAGCAAAAATACCAGGTAGAATGAAAAACGTAAAGCTGTGCAGTTACTCAGGGTCAGGAATATACAGGGTCATATTAAATTAGATAGCGAAACTCCGCCGACGTCATGGGTATCGATATACAAGCTGTTGTTTTGCATCCTCGTCAAATTTCAGGAGGCTGTTATGAAAGACCTAAATAATCAAATAAAATTACGATCCCTGGTAAATAATGAATACATACTTGTTTTTTTAGTTATTTAAGTTTGACAGTATTTCAGAATACACCACTTTCAAAGAACAGAATCGCTTTATGGTATCGTATAAGCGGCCGCGTTTTTATGTTATGTTATGTTAAGGGCAGTTACAGTGCGTTCTCACACAGGCCGCGTTTTAAAATGCGTGTCCTACACATGGTAATTTAAGAAAATTAGAAAAAAAAAATCTTACTTATTTTATTACTGATTCCTGTCGAGAATCAGTAGCATAGTTACCTCCTTGAATTTGACGAGCATGCAAATCTACACCTTGTATTAGCATGACAAAAGAAAAAGAAAAGAATTTGATGATTTGTTGTTGGGTCATCGACCTCAATTAGTATAGTCACTAAAAATCAGTTTTATTGTTTGGTATAAGCTTCACATACGTGATAGATATCGATATCTAAACACGATTAAACGAAATAAAATAGATTGTACCAGATACCTACGAGCAGCATAAACATCCACGCGCGGCGCGCGCTCATCGATTACTAAGCGCGCGCGTTTTTTTTTTTTATTTTTTTTTATTATGAATGGCATCTCGTAGTTGACCTTGAGAGGTCGTAACTACTTAACCGGACTATCCTGTGGTTGCCTTAAGAATTCTTAAAGCCTCCAGCCAGGGCTATATCTAAATTTAAACTAAGCGACTGCGCGCTAAGGGCTCCCCCTGTGGGGAACGAACCTCGGCTTAGGGCGTCGCTGGGAGAGGGCAGCAAAGGGACAGGCTGGATCGAAATGGTATTAATGCTTTGATGAGCACGGCGTTTCCTAGGACTATCTCTGAGAAGAAAGGCCGAAACAAACTCAGAGGTCACAGTCGGGGGAAGCGCGCGCGCCGGCCTCAGGAACTTAAATACTTTCGCACCGTCGCGACCGCGATCTCGACGACAGCAGCGACACATCATTGTAGGACGGTGGATCCGCGCACTACTAGCTCGCTTGTGAATGGTCCACTATATTTTGGAAGCATGTTTTAATTGTATTTAAAGGCTAAGCAAACTCGTAATAAAACATTCTATTCTAAACCCTCGCTCGTGTTTCACTTACCATCATCCTCGGTAAAAGATTTTCTCAACTCATACTTCAAGTAACCTTGGGGACATCGGATCTTAGATTTGGGGAAAATTAAAAAACATTTGAATTGGGTGGAGTCACGGGCTTTGTACAGACGCCAGCACATCAAGCTACTACAATCTGTCAAATTTCTTTAATAGATTTTCAACTTTATCGCTAAAACATTAAGGTTCAAAATTGATTGGGAAAATTTGACTGTTTCGGGTAGCTTGACCCGCTGGCGTCTGTACATACTACGATTTTGTTGCAGATATGGATTCATTCCCCCGATGATGTGATAACAATAGCCTCAGAAAACAAGCTTGGTTCCTGTGGGACTTTACATCGCATCACCGACTTTCAGGTTACGTTGAAGGTAATATTTATTTAAATTTTATTAGGTATACTTAAAAAAAGGGGTTGCACTCCGGGAGTGCCGGCAGAAGTGAAAACTTGAATTAACGTTGCGCATTTTTGATAATTTGGAATGCGGTCTACTCTCCGGTCACGCGTCCTGATGCGAGTTTAACATTTTTTACCCATCACAAAAAAAGTGCAAAAAACCGCTAAAGCAGTTTTCATTAAAAAAAAAAAAAAAAACTGTATAAAGGCGGACTTACTGCCTGAGGCATTTTAACCTTAGGGTGATGCAGAGACAAAACATGGCAGGTGCAACCGAGATAAATAGCTAGGGAATGAATATAAAATAAAAGAATATATACTGATACATAGATAGATACATACATATAAACAACACAATAACATAATACTCTGACTGACTTCTTACCTTGTGAACAGTGAAGAAAATACTAATCTTTGAATTGTAAATGAAGTCAAAGGTGCAGAAGAAGAAACTGCATGAAACTCTTAGAATCTTTGTACAAGAAACTCAAGTTTATAACTATAAGCACCGCTCTTGAGCTATTCCAACTGGGTTTCAAAAAGTGAAAGATGTCCGAGAGTAACATTTGGTTTGACTACCATCATCATGTCCTTAGCCCTTTCTTAAATAAGTATCATGGGGTCAGCTTCTAGTCTAACCAGATACAGCTGTATACCAGCATTAAAAAGCAATAATGGAGCAGCGGTGGCTCATTGGCAACTCTCAGTTTATAAGTGTATAGTCTATGGTGGTAACGACCGTGACTTACGAGTAGGTTTGAACCTAAACAGGCGCTTTACTAGGAGAAAATTTTTCATCTTCACTGCTCACGAATGGTGAAGAAAAACATCGTAAGGAAACTGGCATTTCCTAAAACCAAGAAAATCGAAGAATAATAATATCCCTGGTCATTTCACACAGCGCCATCTAGTCCCAAGCTAAGCAACCTAATGCTTGTGTTATGGTAACAAGATGGCTGATAAACTACTTACATACTTTTTTTTTTTGTAAATACATACATATTATAGATAGAAAAACACCCAGACTCGGAACAAATACATGTAGGTCATACAAAGATAATAGATAGAATGATCATCTACCAACCCGCACTATAGGCCCGAGTTGTGGGTTACAGCCCACTCCCTCTCAACAAGAGGATCGGTGTCCCAGCAGCGGATTATAGACTGACTATGTGTATGTATGACTGCCTATCTGACTGCCACAACCCATATTTGACTAATCCCCTTTTATTTCAATAGGCCGAACAGACAATAAGTGACGTTTCCGTTCAGCTCCTCTCGCCAGACAATCGCGACTGCTTGTTTAACCACGAGCGACCAGAGTTTGCGCACCTCTGGCCATTCCCTAGGTACTCCTACAGTGCCTGCGTCATGTACAGCAGAGCCTTCGTGCAAGCAGAGGTGTGCAACTGTACGCATCATTTTATGCCGCAAATTGGTATGTTGATAGATGATAGAGAATTACAACCCAAAAAATCAATCGTCAGATAACTTTTACGAAGAATTTAACATGGTTCTTTGAAATAATTAATTTTTACACTAAAGCTGTCAAACCGAATTTTATATTGCTTTTTTACCGATTTTTTTTTTTATTAACGTCGTTGAAAATTGGCCCTAATTTAAGATTAAATCAGTATCTGGTAGCATATAAAAAGATTTGTATTTATCGCTCTTGTTTCGTTTTCAGGTAATATTCCGACGTGTGACTTTGATGGTTTACTCTGCCTCCATAAAGCAACAAGAGGTGAGTCGTGTACTTCTTATTCAATGCATTTTACATAAAATTATATATCCAATGTAAATAAAATATTGTAAAACATTTTAAAAGAGTAACGGTGGAGTTTCTTGCCTATTCATCTCAATACTAAATTACCTTTTCGAAGGGGCGAACAGAATCAATTCAATTTTTTTGTGAATGTGGACGTTCAAAAGTGCCTTTTATGTGCCTATTTAAAATAAATGATTTGACTTCGACATACTGAATAACGTGTGAATAACCCACAAACAAAAAACATAGCTTTCTTTCAGGCGCGTGAACATTGCAGTCTTTTTTTCTTCCATGTATCTCTTATTAGATAGGTACAGACGCCAGCACATCAAGCTACTACAATCTGTGAAATTTCTTTAATAGATTTTCAACTTTATCGCTAAAGCTGTCAAATTTGTCAAAATTTGACAGTTTCGGGTAGCTTGACCTGCTGGGGTCTGTACTTACACCCCCGTTCTGGCTACGATAGTATGTATTATGCTATTAACTTTATGAAGTTACAAACAACTTTACAGAAGAAAATTGTTTCAATATCGCGCGAGTGTAGGTAATTTGACGACGGAGAATCTTAACAACGCGATTCAGAAAACGAGGCGACTGGTAAAACGCCATCTATTGAGTTTTGGTATAAATTGCCGGGCAAAGAATAGCTTATAAAATGTCATTTAAAAAAATTACAGTACTAAGTAAAACACAGTACTTACTTAAAAATATCTTATGGATCAGTTCAGACCATTTAATTTTTTTAAAGAAAAGCAAAACCTACAAGTATTTATTTAAAAAAACTTTTTTGCAAAAAAAAAACAACCGACTTCCAAAAACGACACTACAAAGTGAAAAATAACTTTAATTTTGGAAGTCGGTGTCGTTGGCTTCGCATTTTCGTTGTTTGCCACCGAATTCCGAAATTAAATTTATTTTTTACTTTGTAGTGTCGTTTTTGGAAGTCGGTTGTATTTTTTTTGCAAAAAAGTTTTTATTTTTCATTTTTATTCACTTTTAAGTTATAATTTTTACCAGTAATTTTGGTTTAAAAACCAAATTATTGAACCATTTTTCATGAAATTTCTACGGGACCATTTGGGAAGTATACCCTTTCCAACAAAATAAGATTTTTTCAAATCGGTTGGCAAGCGACGGAGTTATGCGCGAACAAACATTAAAAAAAAAATACAAACACCTGAATTGAGAACCTCCTCCTTTTTTAGAAGTCGGTTAAAAAAGCAAAATAAATCACAATAACGTGAAACAGTTAGGTACCGATATAATTGAATTAATTAAATACTCGTCTGTCGCTTCCGAGCTCTTGAGCAAACATGACAGAGGTGCGTGAAAAAATCAGCTGTTTTCATCTCCTGTTATGTCCATTCCATATGTGTTACATGTCGTGTGTCTTTGCTATCATCTCCTTCCTTCATCTGTTATGGAACAGCAAATTTTTTTTAATAACCTACCAATCATGAACTGAATCCATGGTAGCACATTGCGCGTCGATATCACTGCCACTCTGTAGATAAAATAAAATATCTTCTTTCAGATGATTTGAGCACCGACCAATACCACTGTCCGATGGCTTGTGAAGAAGTAGTTTACGAAGACATCCATGTTGCTTGTCCGTGAGTTAAAATCAAATAGAGAAATGGAAATGGCTCTAAGTATTATACACAGTGAAATTGAATTCATGGGCATCCTTTTAAGGGGTCATTGTAATCATCATTGTGAACAACTTTTACTATGGGACCAAACCTGAAATCGCGAGAAAAAAAAACAGCACCCTACTTTTTGACGAGTTATGCGAACATAAATGTAGGGAACAGCAGATTTTTTCTTTCGCTATTTCAGGTTTGGTCCCATAGTAAAAGTTGTTCATAATGATGAGTACCACGACCCCTTAAAAGGATGCCCATGAATTTAATTTCACCTTGTATAGTAGGCCGCACGTCAGTGGGAACAAAACTAGTAGTATAACTATCCCCCGGTGGGTTCCCGCATTGTCGAGGCGGGGGGGCTCAGTAGCCGTGGCGAGCTGGGCCACGGTGAAGCTAAGAGGAACCCCAGCGGGGGCCGCTCGTCCGGGCTGTGCGGTTTAGCCCGACGTAGCGGCCCACGGGTAGGTTGCGGTGCCGCGACATCGCGACCTACCTGAGGCGGGCCGCGATGTCCCCCGTGAGGGAGTCATTGCGGCTGAGGACAGAGGCCGCGGCGGGAGGGGTTCTCCCTTCCTTCCGCGGCCTTGACGGGGCCGCCACCGTTCGATGGCGGACGCGGTGGGGCCGCAGGGGAAGAGGAGTGTCGGTGTGTCGTTGCCGCTCTCCCTATCCTCTGCGGCCGTAGCTCCCCCAACCTGGGGGGGCATGCGGGGCCCGCCTGTTAGGCGGGCGTGGAGGCCAGCAGGCAACGGGTGCGGGGGCTCCGTTGCCTGTTTTGCACAGGCCTCCACCTTGTGGGACGGGAATGGCCAGGTGTTTCCGGCCATTCCCGTAGCCCCCCAACCTGGGGGGCATGTGGGGCCCGCCATACCATCTTGGCGGGCATGCGTCGGGAGGGCTGTGGATGTAAAGGCTATGCCGGATTCCCATGGCCCTCCCATCACGGCGACGCGGGAACACCGCTGAGTTTTAGTGGGTATACTGTCATTCCGACAGGGAGTCCCACATACCCCGTCTCGTCCCCCGGGAGGCGGGGATGCATAAAGCATTTCTCAGCGACAAAAAAAGCAACGCGTTGACGTTTATTGACTTATAGACAAGCATACTTGCAGACAGTTATTGTTTTTGTGTTTGTGTTCTTTCTCTGCGTTATGTTTACTGTAAATAAACGTATTTCCTTTCTTTCCATAAGCTGACCTCGCATTCGGTTGTAACTCCGTACTATGTTAGGCCAGCTCAAGGTCCAAGTGTTATCTATAACGCTACTGCCCTAATACTACGGCTACTGTTCCTAATTACTTTTTCTTTTAGTCGTCAATCAAGCAACGTGCCCGAGGAACTGTTACGTCGAGGCACCCGTGGTAGCATGCGCCTGGGCAGCCATCCTACTCTGAGAGTACGTCGTCAAGCAATCAGAGAATTGCTTGGACTTGTCGGTAAGTTGAGCCAGACATAAACCAGGATAGAAATAAGAGTAGGTAAAAGGTTAGTTATAATCGAGCCAATACAGGGTGGCAGGGTACGTAGCCTGTTATCATGGATTCAGAACATGATTTTGGACCATGTAATGAAATTTTTCGTCGATTATAGAAAAAGAATTTACTGTGTCATAAATTTTGACCTCGTAGGTAAATTGCACTTTTGTAGAAAACACCAAGCGGCAAGCGGCCTGGGAGAGGCTTATGTCCAGTAGCGGACTACGATAGGCTGAGTTGATTGGTTGAGAAAACAGCAGATTTTTTTTTTAATAACCGACGAAAAACGTCAACGCAGGGGCGTTCAGAATCATTTACTGAATCCATGATAAGAGGTTGTGCGTCGATGTTCTTGCCACCCTGTATTTGAATATATAGGTATAGGATATATACTAGCGCCCTTTCGAGATTTCTGTGCTATATCTAAGTTAAATATGAATATATTATACCCTTAACCCTTCCGAAATAAATGTTCTAAATGATGGTGAAACCCACATCAAAAGTCATTATCTAGGTTAAAAGATCTAAGCGGTCATAGGGGCAGACACGATAAGCAACATTGTTATGTATATGTATGGATATATATATAGAGAGCAATGGTGGACCAGTGGATACGGCCGCTACTTACACTTTGTAGGTCGTAGGTTCGAACCCAGGCAGGAACTATACTTTGTGAAACTATTTCACCACTGCTCTCAAAAACTGCGAAGGAAAAGATCGTGAGGAAATGGCATGGCCTAGTACAAAAAAATCGAACACATGTGTGACATCCACCAACCCGCTCTAGGCCCGCGTGATCTTTAAACTTATTTGTTTCAGTGGATGTCGGTGGTGTCATAGGAGTGTTCTTTGGCGCATCTCTCCTCAGTTTCATAGAAATCATTTATATATTGTGTATACGTAGATATACATAACATCTATTGACAAATATTGAGGTGAGTTATTCGTTACTTGATGAGATAACTACTTGACCCAATGCGAGTTCTCTTCATCATGATAATCATCTTACTTGTGGTCGGCGCAACACGTTTTCTTCTGCCATTCTCCTCTGTCAAACGTCACGCTATCATTTACTCCCTTCTCTTTCATATCTTTCCTAACACAATCCATCCATCCTCTCCCTCGAGTGCGAGTCCTCTTAGTGTGCGTACACACGAGCAGCGCGCGTCAACGACGCGTCGGCGGCTGCAGTCGACAACGTGCCGCTCGTGTATTTGTTGACGTCTGCGGTTGCCTCTGCTGTTGTAGCGTGCCGCTCGTGTGTATGCACACTTATGTATGTGCATAATATACACAATATCTTGAAATCGATTCTTTATCATGAATCTAATAAATTGCATAGGTAAGCAAATCAGACCCAAACAGATACCATGCAGGAACTTCAATAAAACTAGATTTTGTTCAGAACTGCTTCGTTAAAAACTTTTTGCTGGTTTTCTTTTCCAAGATATTGGCATCTAGCAATAAAATAATTTCTTATCTGTTTTTTTGAAACTTGACGTATAAGAAAACTTGAAATCGAAAGTTTAATTGAGAAATATTGAAGAAAAAACGAATTTTATATGACAAAATGACATTTTTAAAACAGCCATGTTCAAAATTGGTTTTCAATTTTTATCCAATTCTCACAAATAGTCAGATGCAATGGCTCTTAAATTATTAGTTGCTTTATATTTAGTGCAAGTTGTAATTTTAAATGTTATAGATGCTCAATATCATAGATATCCCCCAGAAGTAGAGACATTACTAAGGAACTTATCAAGGCCAGGACCAGGTACGTATCTGTTCTCGTATTTGACGATGTACTCGTAACAATAGCCCACGATTTCACTTGAACCGTTGTCACGGAATTTTGAATATTCCTTAGTGGCTAATCCTTTCTTAAAAACATCTAAAGTATACCATACCAAACATGTTTCTGTTTCGCTCCTAGCAGGTTTCAATTTCAATGGACTGTTGAAGTTTCATAAAATATGGAGCGCCATATTTTATGAAACTTCAACAGTTTTAATATCATGCAATCACTCAAAATTAAGAAAGACTGGACTCCTTTTATAAAGATAGGTCCTTGGCAGCTCTGGACAGAGATCGGTGGAAAGAGACTAGGGTGGGTGGCTTTTGCCCAGCAGTGGGACATTAATTTGAAATTAAAAAAAAAAACATTCAAAATAGTTGACTTTGTCCATAGCTAGCAGATATACCATGCAGGGTGTCTAGTTTACAAAACACTGTCAATGGTCGTTTAAATCTCTGATCGATAGATATTGTAGGTACGTGGCCATTTTGAAAATAATTTCCACATTAACAATGCTGATGTATTTAATTTTATTTTAATTATTATTATTTTTTTAAACATTGTACACCCCATGGGTATGTTACAGAGATATTATAACAAATAATTATAAGAACTGACCATACACCTGTGACAAGCAATAAATGAATTTGAATTTGATGCTTTCAGGTTACAACTTAATTCTGTTCAGCGCAGTCTTCCCAGCCGACCTTTCCCATAAACAGTGTTAAAAAAATGAACCATTGCTAGTACATGTTATAAATAAATTAAGATGAAACCATTACTCAACAGCTGACACGGGTGAGTGCGACACTACCGTATGCAGTGGACCCTGTCCGGGTGCTTATCCACCGTTGCGCTGCCCTCCAGATATCCAGCCATGCCACTTCGGATGCGCTTGCCACACCGACTGCGACAAGGGCATGGTGACATGCTTCCAGACCAAACACTGCCTTCAGATTGGACGGTTCTTCACTGCCCGCAGAAGGGCCAAAATGTCATAGTATTTTATTAGTATTTTAAGACTGTAGTTTCAAATTTTATTGTGTCTTCTTCTGCTTCATCATCGTTATTATCAACAGAATCATCTATCAGAACGTATATTTGATTTATTGCATCTAAAACTTCTTTGTGTCATTTCTTCATTAGTCATATGCCGTTTTTTAATGTAATTGATACGCCCAATGCTTTATTATACAACTTCATAGTTTACGATTGCTCACATGCTTATTTGTCTCATGGTGTGTAGTAGTTTGTACGTACCCAGTCCTGTGTAAGCCTCTTCGGGAACAGCAATGTGGATACTGTCCTTTACTGGACTTTGTCCATTATCTATTGTGACTTCTACACTTTGTTCTTCTGTTCTGAGGTCTTCGTCAAGATGCTTCTGCCTCTAGTCTTCGATTAGGTTGTGCCCAACTACTGTCAGATTTACAACTTCACCTACGGTGTGGTTGTTTGCAGGTTCACCCCGAGTATATGCCGTTCGGATAAATGCATTTTCTCCGCGATTAGTATTTCAAAAGGCTTGACTCATTTAGCCCGTAGGCTCGCCTCGTTTAGGCGTCAAGTTTAGTTCTATTCAAGAGCATTGGCGCTCGAGACTTAGGTGGTAACTTATAATCTTTTCATTTCCTTTGCAAAATGTTGAGATTTTAAAACATTTTCACCCCCAAGTTACAGGAAACAGAAGTCTAAAATTAAATTAATGCCCTGGGTTGTGTTGTGGGTTCTGGTTTAATTTTGCACAAAACTGGCAGTTTTGTGCAAAATTGGACATAAAAACCTATAGGTGTTGGAAAAAAAAAGGCTATTAGTTTTAAATAAGGCTTAAGTTTTAAAATTACTAACCCTTTGAAGGCCTTTACCGTCAATACAGCTCAAACAAGGACTGCAGGTTTTTAGGGCTAATATGCTCGAGTTTTTTAGACACTACCCGTGATTGCGGCTTTCAAGAAATGCGCGAATAAATTAATAGAAAAAAAATCGAATAAATTAATAGAAGGAAAATCGTTCTTCTGTATTAATTTATTGCTAAATGCAATAAATCTTAATATTTTCTAGTTTAATGTCAGGCTCGCCTGATTATAAAAGTTAATACCTCCTTGCCTTGCTAATGATAGTCTTAATTCGCCAGCAGTTCCTATTATTTCCATTATTTGTCAGCAGATAAATGTGCATAAGAATAACTGGCAATATGGCTTACCTACCTGCTTAGTTTTTATGACTTACTACTCATGGAATATAAGTCAGTTAAATTGAATAAACTGTTCCTTATTTTTTTGGCAAATTGTTTTGTTGGTGTTTTTGCGGTTTTGTAGTTGTTGTTGTTTTATTTCTTTGTAAGAGTTAATTTTGTAATAAATGCTAGTAAATTGGATTTATTCGTATTATTCATATTTAAATGACGTATCCCTACTTTTTGTAAGTACAATGATAGTCAGAGTAGTTTCTAACCTTCCCACATTATAAGACTATAATTAAAAAGCTTATAGATACACTGAAACAACTTATATTATACTCAGATCAATGATTATTTTAGTATAATATGCATTTTTTTGTTAGTCTGTTCCTCTGGTGGGCAAAGGCCTCTCCCAAATTCTTCCACAAACTCTTTTCTCGTGCCAGCTCGAACCAGCCGTCGCAGTACGCGTTCAGGGTCATCTCGCCATCACTTTCTGGGCCGGCCTCGACAGCGTCGTCCATCTTCAGGCACCCATTGTGTGGAGACTTGCCCAGCGGTCATCGTGCATGCGGCTGATGTGACCTGCATAGTGTATAACACGTTTACTATTAATTATGCTCACGTTTCAAAAAGCCCAATAACCACAAAACGGGAGATACTGAGTGCCCTGCTAGGAAAATAGCGGAATACAGGTACATCAACTCTATCGACTACGAGGGCGCCTAGATAGCCAGACTTCCGTGATTAATGCCTGCTGCTGACTCAGCTAAACACTGCACTGGCCTACAAACACTCGATTTTTTATGTTTAAGCACATTAGTCGAATAAACACATTGACTCGAACGTGATTTCATTTTGTGCAACATTGACTTTAGCCCACTTACCAATTTCTGCTGACGCAGAATCATATCATGTGTGGTATCTATGTAGGTTATAAAGTGCAAGAAACTATTTTACGCAAACTAAATAATTACGTATAAGACTTTTTGTTATTTTGTTCTCTAAGGTAAATAGTATTTAAGTAAACTAGGTATAAAATAACTAATTAATAAATTTTTGTCATTATATCAAGACTTCTAATGTTAAATATTATTAAGAAATTTAGTGTCCTACAATTACTATAAAGTATGCTCATGCCGCCTGTGATACAGGTTTATCCTAGTACAGGCATCTAACTTTATTATACCTTTGTAAGTTATTTCTAAGACTTTATGTAAATATTTTACCAATTTAATACTGAATAAAATATTATTATTATTATTATTATTATTATTGTCATAAATGGGCGGAAATACATAGTGAACGCATCCGCATTATTTATATACTAATTATTTCGAAATAATATTAACGTAACACAGCATCACGCATGATGTCGACATTCTCCCGGCATAGGCACCCACATTTTAATCCCTATTATGATAAAATCTGCGTTTAAAAGATGATAAGATATTAATTGTATACAGTTTGAAGCGAAATCATTTCACTTTTATTTTTACAACATTTTGTTCATTTTATAATGAAAAGTAATTACTATTTCATAGTATGCTTACATGTGCCATTATTAAAGTTACTCCATATGTATACACAGGAATGTTCAGACGAATGACGACAAGATTCCACTCGCACATAAAAATGTTAAAAGGTAGATTTATTTTATCCACCAATCACAAGGGGCTACTACCCTTTCCCTGTACTTCTTGTTCTTGAGTCCATTATTTGGTAAATTTCTGAAAAAGGAGGAGTCCGGAAGTGCGCCTAACTTGTGAAGGCGTCCTTTTCAACTTAAGATCTATCCGGACTAACTTACATTTTGTAAAACTTCACCGTAAGAGTTTTCAGTTCAGCTTCCTGGAGCGCTGGAAATTCGGTATTGTACTGTTGTAACGCAGTAAGTGGCGTAGGATTCTAAAATAATACAAACGTTATTTTCATAATAACATGGGGCCAAGCAACGAAACCGGTATTCCTAAAACCAAAAATTCGAGGACATGTGACATCTACCGACCCGCACTAGGCCTGCGTGGTGGATTACGGCCTACTCCCTTTTACCGAGAGGAAGCCTGTGTCCCAACAGTGGGACCGTTAAAGGTTGATTATGTATTGAAATGTGTATGCAACAAGCAGTGGAGGGGTGTGCAATTTTAAATTAGACGTTCCCCAATTTTGGTACTATATAATAATATATATTCCATGTTTGACATAAGAATATTCTCTTTATTTTCAAATCTACTTTTCTCATTACGGCACGGAAATTAAACTCACTTCCTTACCGCCAAAGTTAATTAATTAGATCATGATAGCCTTATAATTTAAATGTTTTTTGTAATCTGAATGATCTCCGCAATTGGGGCTCTCTGTAGAGCTGTTATTAATTTGGTATATACATATAGGATAATTATTTCAACGCGATGAAACTTATTATCAACGCTTTATAGCCTTTCCTAGCTAGTCAGTCGTAGTCAGCCTAGGTCTGATTTATTTATTTATTACATGACAGGGTTCCTTTGCCATTACAGATAATAAATTTAATACGACAAAGTATCTTCAAATAAATATACTTAACTTAACATGCTACACAGTACGTGGCCCTTGTGAACTCACCTAGTGTACAGCAGTGCGATTCTGTAACCATCTCACCGTGAAAACTTAGGTGAAGTGAGCGTGGAGTGAGCTGTCATTCCAACTAATGCTAGGGATTGACACTATTGACAGCTCACTCTAAGCTCACTTCACCTAACTTTTCACGGTGAGGTTTTTACAGAATCGATCGGCAGGTGAATATGTCTATGGCATCCGCCACCGTGTTGAGAGTACGAACCGCACCGTGCTTAAGAGTTCAAGGGAAAATGCAATAGGTATGCCGCAGCAAGATGTGACTGCGACCGTTGGCTGAAAGGGCTGGTAGAATCACGCGATTAGCGACCAAACATTTATTGTTCATTTATTTATTTATTAGAGACAAAAACAGTTACATGCTACAAAATACAGAGAAATACTTAAACTAAGATTTAACAAACACGTAACCCATACCCTTGTCCACGTTTTAACTAAAGGTTATAAGAAGTGCTAAAGACAAGTGATAAAAACGAAAAAGAAATATAAAACACTAGTCGCTGCCACAATTATGCTGTGTTACTTAGCTTCGCTGAATTTAACTTAAAATACTCGCTAACCAAAATATCCAGAGCAATTCTCTTAAATGATTGCTTGGATAGACAAAATATATCCAGTTCAATGAAATGCGTGTTGTAAGAAGCAACAAGGCAACGAAGAGGTGCACGTTCCCCAGCGTTAGTCCTGCATATGTCTGTATGGAATAGTTGAGGGACGCGCACCCCCCTTCAAATAACACTTCTGGGTAACTTGTAACACAATTTGTTTATTAGATCAATACAATCAAACTTGCTATTGCGTATACCGTGCAGTGTCATGACATCAAGTAACAACCGAAGAACCTTTGATTGCAAGCACTTATAGTTCATAGACCGTAAGAACTTCCTCTCCATAACGCATACCACACACGCCACATCGCATAATTTGGCATACCTAAGTTGCTGGTAGAACCTGGATGAGGCTGGTACAGGAACGTGGGGATTGACACAAGAAAAGAGAGGCATAATGCTCAGCAGTGTGTGAATGATGATGATGAAGTTGCCAACTTTACTTACTTAAGTTCAACGTGGATTATTTATTCTACTTATTTTAAAATCGTAATTTCGTTCAGAATGCAATATCTCGTTGTCAGACAGACGGAGATTCCATTACCTTTACATGTATTGCGAAGTGCGGGAATGGGAATGTGACAGAGAATTGATAGTAATACCTGTCCAAACTGTTAATATATTGTCAGCTTTCGTTTTCCATTTAATGTATAGAATCCTAAGGAAACGCTTAAATCTTCTAAATCATAATGTCGTAAGGAAAGTTTTGAGTATGAATGTATATAGCTACTAGAGTAAGGGAAGACCAAGAAACGATAAATGGACTGTGTGAAAGATGATTATAGCTTGAAAGGAAGAGACTAGAAGGAAGAGACAGGACAGGATTACCTACGTAGCGCTCCCAGAAGGTACCGCCACTTTGACGTCAAAGTTTACCTTTAGAGGTACAAATGTCTTGTTTAGGGTACAATTAGTACATATGTAGTACAAACATTTTAATGTTATACATTTTAAATTGGAGACTTGATCCCGCCATTTTGACGCTCACGGCATGAGCTAGCTGACATATGGCAAATAATTTAATTTTATGTTCTGTGTCTTGTAATGGTAATAACATAACATAGGTACTCAGTATTGTATACAATCAAGTATTTTCTAACTGAACAGATAGCTGTGCTGCTGGGGAGTTTGTTGCGCTACTTCTTCCCAGCGATAGTACCAGAAAGTGGTGAAGGGCGGGCATTTTTGGGGGACTGTCTTTTGTAATTTTGACGTTCGGAAAGTGCTGATTCTCAGGCTAATTTGAATAAATGACTTTACATTACATGTAATAATAACATGACAATAAAAAAATATGTTATTGCAGCCAGTTCATACATAATCGAAACTGAGTTAAATAGGTTTAGCTACGACAGATCTACGAATCCTTTGAAATTCAAATTCTCACTACTCGCATGCGTGACGCCGATTTTACTCGATTACATGGATTCGAGTGACAACCCTTTCACGCGAGCACTATTGGGATTTCATTTTCTAGTCTTTGACGGATTCCGTGATTGTATCCCCGATTTGGAAAAAAAGTTTTATGACTGCCTTGGCTTATTGTTAATATTTTTTTTGGATTGTTTGTTTTGTTACTATTTGCTGTACCCTGGATGATTTTAACATGTACGTCTTTTTTTTACATCGTTCTCACATTTGTATAATTTAACGTTTCTTACATAATATATACCAACCATACCACCGTAACCAACAACATTTTTCCCCCAACTAATTTTTTTGTGTTTGTTAATTGTGCAAATAAATGTATCATGTATTTTATTTAAAAATAAAAAATAAAAGATTATTAAAAGCATAACGTTCCCACTGCTGGGGGGAACGTTAAAAAGCCTCCTCTCTGTGAAGGTGTCCAATGGCCGTGGGACCCCACGGCCCGCTTTCCCACAGGCCAGATCACGCCAAGCCAGGCCTACCGGCCGTGGGAACTGTTGCATTCGATGAGGCCTCCGGTAGCCTGTCGTTGCTTGTCCGATCTATCAGGAGTCGATAAGTTTCTTTTCTTCACCTTTCTTTTTGTTTTCTTTGTCAAATGTTGACCACCATATCACTTGACATGTTGGAATTGTGGCCAACAGGCCGCACCAGGCCGACACACGCTACAGGAATTTACATTCAATATCACAGTCTTGGTATCACCATATTTTACCTTTCGGCATGCAAAGTACATAAAAAGACAACGACGACCTTGTGAAGGCCGCAGGAACCCGTTGGATGCGAGAAGCACAGAACCGGTCGAAGTGGAGGTGCTTGGGGGAGGCCTATTTCCAGCAGTGGACGCCTTCGTCTGAAATGATGATGATGATGAGTAATTATATTTGGACCCTGTCTGAAATAAAAGTTTTCTATTCTATATACTTAAAGCATCGTAAAAAACACACTGCACTAGTACAAAAACACACAATCAAATCAAATACCTCGATAAAACGATAAAATGGAAATCGTTTCACAGTATATTTATTCGCTTCCAATTACGTTGTTTGAATTTTTATTTGATTTGATTGTCGCTCGACCATTTGACGCATCATCGCACCTTTGGGTGCTTCCACCAAATTGAAGGATTTCCGTTTTGAAGTAGGTATCAATAATTCATAGGTCTAAAGATTTTTATGAAAACTTTTATCTATACTAAATACTAATAATAAAGCTGAAGAGCTTGTTTCTTTGTTTGAACACGCTAATCTCTGGAACTACCAGTCTGAATTGTATTTTTTTTTTGCATTTAATAGCCTAATTCTTGAGGAAGGCTATTTAACATCGCGTCACGACTCCTAGGAGTTAAGCAAAAAGAACGCTAAGCGAAAAACGAAGTAATAGCGCGGGCGATGGGATGCAACGTGGTGGGTCGGAGCCCGAAATTTAACGCAGACGAAGACGCGGGCAGAAGCTAATAGTCCTACTAATATTATAAACGTGAAAGTTTGTATGGATGGATGGATGTTTGTTACTCTTTCACGCAAAAACTGCTGAACGGATTTGGATGTGGCACACAGATGGCTTATAACCATTATTAACATATAGGATACTTTTTATTTCTATATTTCCACGGGATCGAAATTTATGCGGGTGAAACTGCGGGCGCGGCTAGTAATATTATAAATGCGAAAGTTTGTATGGATAGATGGATGTTTGTTACTCTTTCACGCCAAAACTACTGAACGGATTTGGATGAAATTTGGCACACAGATAGTTTATAACCAGGATTAACACATAAGATACTTTTTATCCTGATATTCCCACGGGATCTAAACTTATGCGGGTGAACCCGCGGGGCGCAGCTAGTCATTCATAAAGCAATGCAATGGTAATGCATGATAAACACATGTTTAGCTGCACTACTGAACATGTAAACTGAAACAGTCTGTGATCTCAGCACATAACTACTCGTATTTTCATAACACACAAAGCATATTTCTTTAGCAGAAATTCGAATTCAGTAGCAATTTCATATGTAAATGTTGAAACACTTCCCACGAATTCTATTTGAGAAACATTCTACCATAACCACTGAGTTGGAAATGCAATTTCTATTTTGTTTTTATATTTTATTTGCTCAAAATGTTATTATAACTGAAATTTCATGCTTTTAGGATTGCATACACAAGCGTCGTTGATCACTAACCATCCGATCGGTCGACTGCTTGTGCCATTCTATTACATAAAAACTGGCGTACCCTAAGTATGACAATATTAGCCGGACTCTAAAAATAGATAAAAACCTATTGTTCATTTTTCACCATACTACATTACAACAAACTTTTAAAGAGTTACAAAGTATGTATATTACAATGGCCGGTCTTACTTTTAACTGCCCACGGACACAGAGGGGTGTTATAAGTTTAACGTGTATATCTCTGTATCTGTCTAAGGTATCGTAGCTCCCAAACGGGTGAAACGATTTAGTTTTTAATCGACTTCAAAAAAGGAGGAGGTTCTCAATTCGACGGTATGTTTTTTTTTTGTGTGTTTGTTACGCCATTACTCCGCCAATTGTGGACCGATTTTCAAAATTCTTTTTTTGTTCGAAAGGAGATATGGTAAAAATTACAACTTAAAAGTGAAAAATAAAAACGGAAGTCGGTGGCAAACAACGAAAATGCGAACCCAACGACACCGACTTCCGAAATTAAAGTTATTTTTCACTTTGTAGTGTCGTTTTTGGAAGTCGGTTGTTCTTTTATTTGCAAAAAATTTTTTTTTGTTGTTTTGTTTTATTTGTTTGGTGAAATAAGGTATTACCAACGACATTATCCTTATTATAAAAATAAGTTACAAAACAAATGCGATGTGCGGTTACAATTATATTTTTTTTTAGCCTTCAATATCCCACTGCTGGGCAAAGGCCTCCCTACTCTGTTTCCACTTCTCTCTGTCCAGAGCTGCCAAGGACCAATCTTTATGAAAGGAGTCCAGCTCATCCCGCCATCTCCGTCTGGGCCTGCCGCGATGTCGTTTGCCATTAAGCGGGACCCACTGGGTCGTAAGTTTGGCCCATTGATCGTCTGAAATGCGGCAGATGTATCCAGCCTAATTCCATTTAAACATGGCAGCTTTCTAGGCAGCTATTATATACCTAGTTACCTTCAGTAAAATTACACAGGCGTGCAAAAAAGGAAATCGCTCAGTCATCGCTATAAGTAATAGGTGTACCTATTACTTATAGCGATGACTGTATTTTATGATCTATTGATTTCCTTTGCTGCACGTCATGACTGTGACAAGAAGGTTTCCACTCAGCAAGATGCTGTGCTACCCACAGCACAGCGCTGATTTTCACCTATACAAAGAGCTATTCGAGTGGAGCGGTGATATAAATATCTAATAGGACATCTTTGCAGGAATTACAGGAAACTATACTAGTGTTAAATGTATAGTTTCAAACGCAACATAACTTTCCTAGTTATTTGCCTTCCAGATAATTTGTAATATTCTTTTTCATAGCGTATCGTTGTCAAAAATAACGCAAAATAATATACATATTATATGTTTTTTTTTTTTAATTTCGCTGATGCAGCCATTAGGTCCTCCCGTGTGCATGCGGCGCAAGACGGGAGGTGAACCATTGTCTGTGGAGAGACGCCGCATACATACCGGAGGTCTGAGCCGTCCACGAACCCCCACTTGTTTTGTATTTACAATATGTGTCGGTAATTTTTTCGCGGAACACACTGTTTCATTACTGAAAATTAGTTTCCTACTTGACATACTTTTCGGTTCGACGACGATTTATTCAAAGTTTTTTTGGTGTAATCGGTTTAGTTTCTTGCGAATGGTTTTATAGAGGTATGAGGAACAGGGTGTAAAGTTCACTCATCCTCCATAGAAAAGGGAGGATCCTCCGACCAGACGGGTGTTGTGTCTGGCGGGCAACTGCCCGACGATTGATGTCGGGAAGTTTGTATACAATGCATGCTAATTGCGCGGTAAACTCTGCTTGCGAGATGCAGGATTTGCTGACGTCATTATGACGCGTTGTTCACATGTGGCGTTGTAGATACCGCTACAGATTTTTATGCCACAAAGTGAGCTCTTTCAACCTACATTATTTGGAATGCTGTTTTAGTTGTTTCGTCAGAAGCAAGAAAGTCTGACATCCAGTCTACCCAGCTACTTCCGGTTAGACTGGACGCTGACCCTAACATAGTTGGGAAAATCTAGGCAGATGATGACATAGCTAAGTCATGCTTTGACTTATTTCAATTTGCGAAGCGTTAAGACCATTAGCACCAGTGGCTGCTCTAATTAAATACGTATATTATGTCAAGTACTGCCTGCACTTCGGTTCACTTAGTTAAGGCTGTGGTGAGACGTCGAGTGCCTGCACGTCACAAGCCATTTGTCTACGACCGACCCGTGTCCTCATGCCCTAGTATTTCATTTCAAAACATGACGTGACGAATATTTATAACTCTAGTAGCACAAATAATCTAGCACAAATACCGTTTCATCCATAGTTGAAAACTAAATGCTTACATAGGTACTCCTTTTACCTCATCATGGATACATATTTGCATTATTAATGAAGTAGAAAATGCAGGCAGACTAAGTTCCGCTCTATTGAGCGCAACTTTCCAAACTTAGCGAAACTAGCTGTTGCTAGTTTATACATTAACAAAACTTTAAGTTATGATAAACTTACATAATAAGCCTATAATGTTCCCACTGCTGGGACGTAGGCCTCCTCTCTTCGAGAGTGAGTGGGCTAATAATCTATCACGTGGGCCCAGTGCGGGTTGGTAGGTGTCACATGTCTTTCGAATTTTTGCTTCAAGGACATGTCGGTTTCCTCATGATGTTTTCCTTTACAGTTTTGAGAGCAGTGGCGATGAAATTATTTACACAAAGTGAAGCGCTTGTCTGGGTTCGAACCCACGACCTACAACTCGTAAGTCGTAGCCATTACCACCAGGCCACCACTGCTTAATACTTGAAAATTTTATGGTTAAATCGAAGTTAATACAAGCGTAACTTACGATTTCTTAATAAGGCTCAAGATTTATTCCATTTTTCTTTGCTCGTATCTCCTATTACTCCACCATGATATGACATAATATAGTCAGCATGACTTCCATCCAAGGTTTTCAATATAAATGTAGATTTTGGAGGGCACCACTTTATTGAATACCTCACAGCTTCTTTGTACTTTGAAAAGAATTTTCACGAATTATTAGGTACCTAAAGCCAGAAAGGTTTTCGCTGTCCGCTCTGGTTTTATTCTCTTACGGGACAATAAAGGGAATTTATATTGTTACACGCGCGCGGGAATGTCCCGCCGTTACGCTGGTAAAATAGTGGTCACTTTGTCAGAGGCAAAAAGTTTAATTTCTTTTAGAAGAGGTTTGGATTTTTGTATTTTTTCTTTCCGTTTATTTCTGATGTCTGTTTTGTGAGCAATAAATTGACATTGTAAAAATCAGTCAAACTACTAACAAGTACTGCGCAAAAAAATGCCATTTTAACATTTGCATTATCTACTTTTGAACAAATAATTTGTCTTTAAGACGGTACGACACGGTTTCATAAGATGATGTTTGTTTTTTGCACCACCACTAAATTTTAATTTACCTATTCTCTTTAGATCTAGATCTTTCTTCATATTACAAAAAATTCAAAATGATAAAAATTTTTTGGAAAAAAATCAACCGACTTCCAAAAACGACACTACAAAGTGAAAAATAACTTTAATTTCAGAAGTCGGTGTCGTTGGGTTCGCATTTTCGTTGTTTGCCACCGACTTCCGAAATTAAAGTTATTTTTCACTTTGTAGTGTCGTTTTTGGAAGTCGGTTGATTTTTTTTTTTCAAAAAAGTTTTTATTTTTCACTTTGTAGTGTCGTTTTTGGAAGTCGGTTGTTTTGTTTTCAAAAAAGTTTTTATTTTTCACTTTTAAGTTGTAATTTTTACCAGTAATTTTGGTTTAAAAACCAAACTACTGAACCGTTTTTGATGAAATTTCTATGGAACCATTTGGAAACACCCTTTCCAACAAAAAAAGAATTTTTCAAATCGGTTGGCAAGCGACGGAGTTATGCGCGAACAAACATAAAAAAAAAATCAAACATCCGAATTGAGAACCTCCTCCTGTTTTAGAAGTCGGTTAAAAAATAATCTCCGTCATTAATCATTTTCTCGCCGAAAATAATAAATAAGGTGCCAAGAACGACGCTGACCATAATGTTTATAAAGATACCACTTAATAAATGGCCCATTGAAGCTTCCATAAATCATTTACGATGTGACAAATTCGGTCGTTGCCAAGTCCGCAAGTTTGCCCAAGTTTCGCTTACAGTTTGTTTAACTTAGTTTGGGTTAGTTGTACACTTGTGTGAGCACTGGTAGTCTAGTGGTAGCGGCCGCGACTTACGAGTTGTAAGGTCGGGGTTCAAACCCAAGCAGGCCCTTTACTCTGTGTTAATTATTTCATCACCACTACTCTCAAAACGGTGAAGGAGAACATCGTAAGGAAACCGGCATGTCGTAGACCCAAAAATTCGAAGACATGTGATATCTACCAACCCGCACTGAGACCGCGTGGTGGATTACGGCCCACTCCCTCTCACCGAAAGAGAAATATGGATCAAAGTTTTATTTTCATATTTTATTAATTTTTCATACGTTACATGTCGGAATTAAATTGAATCGTCTGAACGATAAGCAGTAGGTACAGAGGCCAGACCATCAAGCTACTACAATCTGCCAAATTTCTTTAATAGATTTTCAACTTTATCTCTAAACAATTAAGGTTCAAGGTTGATTGGGAAAATTTGACAGTTTCGGGTAGCTTGACCTGCTGGCAGCTGTACCTACCTCGGTTAGGTAGATAAGTAAGGTTGTTAAAGCGACTCTATAAAAAGTTCAAAGGAGCGGGAATGGAGTCATTTAGTATAACCGTTTATGTTCATATTTCTATGATGACCTTAACAAAAACCCCAACCCTTTTTTAATTATAATTTTCTCCACAAAATATCAACATTTTCAGGATCCTTGGTGCCGTTATCGTACACTTAAACCGCTTTCGAGATTATAATCTTCAAAATAATGAGTTTCAAGTGACCATGTAACATCTTGTAAAAAAATATTTCATATATTTTTTGAAATCTCTTAAAAGTTATTAATTTCATCTTTATAACCGAAAATATCCTAAAGAATTAATGATTTAAGTACCTAACTAATATTTTTGTGATTTTGTTCTCCATAGGTACCTACTTCACTTTGGAATGGGCAACTAGCTTCATATTTCTGACTGATCGAGTCCTTGACAATTCAAAAGTGCCTGTAAATTCTTAAACTGAAGTAAATGCTTTGAGTCTGAAAAGGAATGATGTAAATCATGTTGGGGTCCTTTTCTTCTTCGTGTCGCTGGCACGACTGCATTTTCGATCTTGGGTCCTAAAAAGTTCACTTTGGCAGAATCATAATAGGATAACAATATGAATCATATTAAAAATCGTAAAATGGTCACAAACTGACAATTCATAATATGATTTGTGTGCAATTCATATCACAATGAAACAACATTTAAACTGTAGAAATAAAAAATAAAAAACCAATTTGATTAATAAAAACTGTAATGAAAAATTTACCGATAAAATTACGGTGTTTTTTTTTCATGCGGCAATGTTTACACCAAATATGAAATGAAATTTTACGAAAATTAGAGGAACTGCTAATGATCTGCTGGGAATTCAGGAAATGAATAGCTTTTAGAGGTATTGCTTAAAGTGGCCTTTTTAGGCCCCCTGGTTGGCCCAAAACTTCACCACTTCCACGGCGATAGCACAGAGGTCACTTTGACTGCATGTTTTGGGACACAGAGGGCAGGATGGAGGTGGAGCATGGTTTGTGACATTGCAGCATAACGTCAGTACGCCATTCTGTCGAGGTAGCCCCACTTTACCAGGTTGTAGTTACATCTTCCACCTGTGTCCGGAGACGGGGTTGGGGTCATTAGATAGGTACCTACACGTCTTTTTCTCAGGAATCTCTAGGTGTTAAAACATCTGTTCTCTACTAACAATATTTATGTAAAAACTTTTGTTCTTACAAACGACAAGAAAACAATATTTATGAAGACAATTTTGAAGAAACTTTCAGCGATTTCTACTGAAATAAATAATGATGTAGAAGAGTCCTCGTAATTTATCATTAAATTGTCGAGTTATTTTATATTTCTTGAGAAGCATCGGCGTTGTTAGTTGTAACAAATAGCTATTAGTGTTGTCCTTATTAAAACCTTTTCAATAGAAATCTCGGGAAAAATGTAGGCAATTTTTTATGTTTATCATTATTTTGTTTTCAATTATGGTTGAGGTGCGAGTAGGAGTTAGTTTTAAAAGTTCGTAAGAGAGTTTTATTTTCATATAGATTGTCGTTTTCCGAAAACACGTTAAGCCGTTAGTCCCGGCTGTCATTCGTGGATCCTTGGCAGTCGTTACGGGCCGTTAGAAGCCCGAAAGTCTGACAATCAGTCTTACCAAGGGGTATCGTATTACCTAGTTACTAGGTTTTGGAGGACAGCAGTGCGGTTCTGTAACCATCTCACCGTGAAAACTTAGGTGAAGTGAGCGTGGAGTGAGCTGTCATGCATTAGTCGGAAGCTCACTTCACCTAACTTTTCACGGTGAGATTTTTACAGAATCGATCGGCAGGTAGGCAGGCTCCTTGTAAAATGCTGGTATTCAGCTGGATTTGGTGAGATTGGAAACAGACCCCAATATAGTTGAGAAAGTTTAATCAGACAGAGAGTTGGTCCCGTAATAACCTGACCTGGGACCTGTTGGTCCCTTTACTTTTCATGAGTCCCTGAAAGTATGTTCTTTACTGTATGAGGTACCACTGTAGGACCATTCATGTGAACGATAAATCTTGATTCACATATGTTACGTTTGATTTTTGACGGCTAGATGCGTAGAATATAAAAATGCGATTGGGAACGTGTTATATAAAATACTGGTATTCTGCTGCATCCGGTTAGACTGGATGCCGACCCCAACATAGTTGGAAAATGGCTTGACAGATGATGCTACTTCTGTATTGACGTGGGAGATGTGAAGAAAGTGATAAAGCATGACTTTGCGCCACCATCTGCAGCCAATTGCAGCTGGACATAGACCTTTTCATTCGCACATTATTTAACTGGATCTGCTTTGCTCATCCAGGTGCTACTAGCCACCTGGCTATTATCGTCATTCCACCTAGCCAAATGGAGTGGTTCCAAACGATTGTGTCAATCAGATGACAAATTCAGATAAATTATGCTCAAATCCGATACCGAACCATAAACATACCTTTGTTGAATTTCATATCGAATCACTACGTCAGTATTTCACTCAAGCAAAAAAAGAACCTATTTGTTTGAGTAAAACATAATGTGTGTTTACGTCACGTTTAAGACACTTCAGGCCAGAATATTTACATATTTTTCATCCAATATTCTGTGTATACTTTTTCCCTCCACGTTAACACGTAGCCGTTTCATCTCAGTAAAAGTCATATTTCATGTCTGCTGCAGGGTGCTTTTTTACAAATGTGTGCTGCAGGGCGGAATAGGGGGCCAAAACGACACTGAAACATGCTCCGAATTTATTAAAAAGATTTTTTTATTTGTTTTACTATGTATAGCATCTTTGCTAAAGCATGAGGAAACACCTTTTTTTTACCTGTGATCCTTAGTACGATCACCTTCGAAAACATTGATTACTTTTGGAGCTTTTCACATTAAACCCGTCCGCTGTCGAGTGACATTTTTGACATAGGACTAAACTAATATTTATCTTCTATCCTTTTCTTAATGAAATAGAAAGAAAAAGATGCACTGAACTTAAATTTAGTTTAGTTTGTGATCAAGGAAATCGGCGCCATTACCTATTAGAATAGGCAACTTTTAGGCGGATCATACACTACAACGCGCCACGCAACGGGGCTCGTGAAACGGAGCGAAATTCCCCGCGCGGAAATGCGTTTTTATTGAATTTGTATGTAAAACTACTTCATGCGTAGGCCCGCGTTATCTGAGCCCCGTCCCATGGCGCGTTGTAATGTGTGATCCGAAAGTAAGGGCTATTTAGCACGCAGTATATTGATTCCAGATGTGGTCATTAGGCGTCCGGTTTACGAACCTAATCTATAAATATTCTTCGATTTCTCATTACTTACGTGGGAAATCACTAGGGGTTAATTAGGCGTGTTTTATTTTCTACTTAAATGTCTACCACAAATAACATGTAATAAGACTCATTAGTACAAAAACACCGTCTGAAAAAACAATAAAAAAGTTATTATTTTTCCTTTTTTAGTTATAGTACCTCACACAAAGTCATGTGCCAGTACTTGCTAAAAAAAATCACGCAAACCCCGATGACTTCTATCGAAATCGGCGTAAATATACGAAAAAAAAAAAATACTCGTTGAAAGCATAATCACTCCTTTTTTTGAAATCGGTTAAAAACAAACGAATTATTTTACTTTTAAACACTTTGTTTCGGTATTTGTCAGCCAACCATAGACAAAAGGAACTAGGTTACTATGTAGCTTCAGTCAGATATAATGCAACAAGTCCATTTCCCTTGGGAAATTCCTGACACTTTGTAATCGTAATCTAAATGTGAACGAAGGAAATAGATCTTATTTCCCATTAATGTGACTGTGATTAAATAGGTAATGTAAAGCATAAAGCTAGTGCTAATGCATTATGCTAAAATTAATTAGTTGATGTCAACGGATCAAAAAAATTATATACTGCTGTGGAAGTGCGGAGTCTCCTAACACAGGCATTATTTGCTTAACAGGAGGCTCCAATCACCAACTAATGAAAAACGTTTTGGTTCACAAATAAATTTGATTTGATTTGATGTATTTCGGTAATCTCGGCCAATCTCAATGGAGACTAACCTTCGGCGCGGGAGATATTATAGTGCACCAGTGTGTGCGCAGACACATGAAGTTTCTCTTCCTTCACTCTCATAGTCCGATGAGAGTGAAGGAAGCAATCCCACACGACCGGATAGAGATCAGGCAGGACCAACGGCTTAACGTCCTTTCCGAAGCACGGGGGTATCACACCTCCAAATTCAAAACTCCGGGCTGTTCCTGAAAAAATTCTAATGAAAAAATCCAATACACTTTACCCAACCTGGGAATCCAACCCAGGACCCCGCGTTCACCAGCCGCGCTTACAACTATGGGACCAACAGGGCAGTAGAAAAAACACAACACGTACGTATTTGTCACGGGGCGGGACAAATACTATACCTACAACCCCTTTTTCATATGAACTTAGTCTATCGCAGTTGTCAGACATGGGTCTCCTTTTTTAACCCCCGACGCAAAAACGACGGGGTGTTATAAGTTTGACGTGTCTGTGTGTGTGTGTGTGTGTGTGTGTGTGTGTGTGTGTGTGTATGTCTGTCTGTGGCATCGTAGCTCCCGAACGGATGAACCGATTTTAATTTTGTTTTTTTTGTTTGAAAGGTGAATTTGTCGGGAGTGTTCTTAGCTATGTTTGATGAAAATCGGTCCAAGATGGCCGCTGCTACAAAATGGCGGATTAAATATTTTTTCACAACTCCTTCAATATGGGCATCAAATGAAAGGGCTTGACAAGTAGAAGACTATACACTATGACAAATTTCAAATCCAAGTTGGCCGCCACCATAAAATGGCAAATTACATTTTTTTTTTTACAACTCCCTCAATATGGGTATCAAATGAAAGGGCTTGACTAGTAGAATACTATAGACTATGACAAATTTCAAATCCAAGATGGCCACCACCACAAAGTGGCGAATTACAAAAAACCTGATTAAATACCAAATAACCTGAATCTTAAAACGCAAGAAAATAAAAGAAAAGAAATAATAAGGAGTCCCTACAAAAAGCGTGAAATAAAAAATTAAATTAAAAATTTAAAAAACCCCCGACTACGTGAAACCCTATAAAAAGAAAAAAATAACCTTGAAATTATGACCCTACGTAAGTACGTATGAAATTTTTTGATTAAATATTGTCCTGTCGGGGGACCGCTAATATTTTAAACTTTCACAGAACGTTAGACTAATAATTAGAGCGGTCCCCCGACGGGACAACATTTAATCAAAAAATTTCATACGTACTTACGTAGGGTCATAATTTCAAGGCTATTTTTTTCTTTTTATAGGGTTTCACGTAGTCGGGGGTTTTTTAAATTTTTAATTTATCATACAACTGACTGAAATCTCCCTGAATAATGTCTATTTAAATAAGAACCAGCAAGGCACTCGACAACTCGATGTGTCAGTGTTGATGATCTTATTTTATTTGAAAAATAAAACGATATTACATTACATATAACACTTATCAGTAAGTTATATAAAATAAAATCAATGTAATAACTACAACATTCGTCAATAACATCTTCAACATTAGCATCTTGATTTATTTTCCACCAGTGTTCCTAAACTAAAAAAAAATCTGTGTAAAAACTTCTTTGAAGATCACTAAAACCTGTTCAGTCTTTTTTTAATTCTCTCCGAGTGCTTACTTATTCTTACTTTCGCTTGCCTGTCTACTGTTTCCTGTGCTACCTTATTAATTAATGTCAGTGAAAACTTTTAATTGGCCTTTTTTCACTAACTGTCAACCATCTGTATCCTAGCTGTAAGTTTCCTTAAGAAATAAAATAAAATAGTAAATCAAAACATAGAACAAACAACAGGTGCCACAGTCTATCATTGATCAGTAGACTAACCCATTTTGTTTGTGCAGTAACTTCATCAAAAATGTATCACGCGGCGATACGCACCCTGTTACACTGTTTTGCTTTTATTCTGTGATAGTGAGAAAAACAAGGTCGGATATCTTTACGGTCGTTGGTCTCCGCTGTCTTACCAAGTATCGTGTTACTTAATAACTGGGTTGTGAAGGTCAGATAGGCAGTTACTCCATGTAAAATAGTGGCATTCAGCTGCATCCGGTTAGACTAGACACCGACCCCAACATAGTTGGGAAAGGCTAGGCAAGATGGATTGCCTAAACAACCCTTTTTCATATTAACTGACTAAACTCACCATAATATCTAACATTCTCCATAACAATGGCGTCACAGACAAACATAATCTCTATTCAAATAAAAACATTGCATAAACAGGTGCCACAGTCTATCATTGATAAGTAGACTATCCCATTTTTCTTTGTGCAGGAACTTCAACAATAATGTAGCACGAGACGATAAGCACTCTGTTACACTGCTTTGCTCTTATTCTGTGATAGTGAGAAAAATATGGTCGGATATTTATATCCGCGTTTGAAGACATTAACTACTAACCACACTTATTTAGCTCTGTTCAGCTTTTGTTCATAGAAACCAACGATTTTTATGGAGATGCGTACGAATCCGTTTAGCTTTACGGCGGGTGTTTTTTTAGCTGAATAAGTCTGGTTAGTCCCTAAACATAACTGGCGAAAGGTGGGTGTGCTATAGGTACTTCTCTGCCTAACCCTTCGGGGGATACAAGCGTGATGTTATGTTATGTGATCTGTGTAATAGAATACGTATATTATTAGACCTTGATATTGTTATCCTTTTAGAAGTGTAGGTAGTAAGTGTAGAGCAGTGGTAGTCAAGGGTCAACGGCCCCGACTCACGTGTCAGAGGTCGTGGGTATGAACGTAGTCTTCTCTTAAGGGACTACTCACACTTATTCAGCTCCATTCGCGTTTCGCTGAACGATTTTGGTCATACTTATACAGTTCTGCTTCTATCAGCCGCGTACAGCGTCGTATGAATGAGAACTGAACTGATTTTGTATTTTGTGTTTCACGAACTGTGTCCAAATAAACTTTTTTTCTTTTTTTTTTCTTTCTTAACTCAAACTCAAATCATTTATTTCAATTAAACCATTTCAGGCACTTTTGAATTGTCAAAATTAAATAGTCGGTCAGTTAGTCAGAAAGTTGAAGCTAGTTGCCCATTCCAAAACGTAGATCTCTGTGGAGAAGAACGGGCAAGAAACTCCATGGACACTCTTTTAAATCAAGATATTATTACAAAATCCTGGGTACATTATTCTTATTGCTTCTACATGTGAGAACAATGTAAAAAACAAACAATTTAAAATCCCTGGCAGTTAAGAGATGAACAGTCTCAACCGATGGCGCCCGTTCACGAACATGACGCGTGGATTAGCACCACCCAGCTCAACCATTTCGTAGGGAACCGAATGATCCAACACACGCGCCACCACTAGTGAGACATTTAAGTGAGCATGACATATTCTTAACTGCCATGCTCTTTCAAGTCAACATCAAAATATCGTAAAAAACAAAAAAGCCGACATAGCGTGTTATCTCCGCTGAAACGCTTCTCTCTTCCCAAGTAAAACTTTTTCTCTGTTGATCGCTATAATGTGACGAACTAATATCGTACAAGCAAGAATATTTTTGCACTAGCAATATAAGTTTCACTTCGTCCATCATTTTACTTCGTAAAAATAAAATAACTATAATTACTTTACTTTTAAAGTCCAACGTCCGAATTCTCTCAATCCTTCCGTGCATAATGATTACGTAATAATAAATCAAATCTATACAAGAACTATGCAAGTCGCAACTTGTCGATAAAGAGTCGAGAACCATCCGTGTACAGCGCTGTTCCGCCGCGTTCGAATGCGGCGGAACAGCGATGAACGCGGTAGAACAGCGCTGAACTCTATCTCGTATAGCACTCGCAAGATAACAACACATTTGTCCTCATTTTATACTTGTTTGCCGCGAAAGCTGAAAAGACGCGGAAAGCTGAACGAATGCGTATGCGTCTCCATAAAAAATCGTTGTTTTCTATAGCCATAAGCTGAATAAGTGTGAGTAGTCCCTAAAACGGCAAAGAAAAACACCGTAAGGAAACCGGTATGTTCTAGAACCAAAAAATCGACGACATGTGACGTCCACCAACCCACACTGGGCCCACGTTGTGTGGGTTATGGCCCACCTCCTCTCACCGAGAGGAGGCCTTTGTAACATTAGTAGGCACGTTACTTATAGGAAGCGCCACGTTGCTTCCTTTCTGAAGGTTTTTTCAGAAAGGAAGGGCCAACAATGGATAGGTTTATCAAGCTACATGTAAGACATGGGACGTGATAAATCATCCCAACGGTGGCTGTGTTTTTCTTTTTGTTGTTATACTCATGTGTGCCGAAGTAGTCTACTAACATAGTTTTTAAGTTTTGGTAAAACTAACACGCTATGGGCCGTTCACGCCTGATAATAAACGATTTAAAAAAAAAAAATTTTTTATAGGCTGATTATGTAAAGGCATCTACCTCGTTGATCTAGTGGTTGCAAGCGCTACTGCTGAGCATGCGGTTCTGGATTCAATTCCCAGGTCGTTCAAAGTGTTATTGGGTTTCTCCATCTGGAATTTCTCAGTAGCAGCCCGGAAGCTGCATTTGTGCCCGGTTGATGGCAATAGACTCATCGCCTGTTACATATGGCTTAAACATGTGTGTATAACTCCAGCTTCCTCATATGTGATAGAATAATTCTACTTATGCCAATATTTAAGGCATAATAGCTGCAATCAAAGTTCCCAATCTTAACTTAGCTGCCACAAAAACTTCGTTAATATGATTCGTTTAGTGTGTGTTAGCTGGAGTGACGTCACCCCAGCTTCCTCATTCGATACAGGCAAACCAGTGAGGTTAGGGTTTTGGACTATAGTTAGAAAAATAAGGGATAATAATAACCCTTCGAGAGATTCAGGTGTGATATGAGTATGATATACCTAACTTATGCCGTGATGAAAAACTGACTGCTGATTGGTTAACGCCGTCGCTAGTTCCATGATTGATGTGCCTCCATCAATCTTGCAATGTCACAAGCCACAGGGAAAATAAAGAATATAAGGACATGCAACAGGTTTTCACACTCCACTGTGTCATGTTCATTTTTATGTCAGTTATATTTCAGAAGTTTTAATATCCTTGTATTTCAGTAGATATGTTTTAAAATCTTTTCCAAAACAGTGTTTTTTTTCTTATTTGATAATAATCAAATACGGTTAAAACGGGGTGAATAGGGATGCAGGGGTGAATCGGGACGAAACTTTAAAATGGGCTTGTACTTTAAAATAATATGGTTTGTTGCTAACAAGGACACTTAATCTTTAATTAAAAAGCAGTTAACACATAAGAGTACTTTCTGGCAACAAACTATATTATTTCAACGTTGAAATCCATTTTGAAGTTTCGTCCCGATTCACCCCTGCATCCCTATTCACCCCGTTTTACGGTAGTCTTTATTTCCATGAAAGGTGTACCCCCTTTAGTGTGGGACACCGAATGTCTGAATGGCGATGGCAATAAGAGTAGGGGAAGGTCAAAGAAACCATGGATGGACTGTGTGAATGATGATATATGGTTAAAAAGCGGTGACTACCAAGATGACGACTAATAGAGAAGTATGGAAGAAAAAGACATGTTCCACCGACCCCACATAAATTGCTATAAGGGCAGAAGAATGATAATAATGTTTAAATCAATGTCTAATCCTACTTCCTACCAATATTATAAACGTGAAATTTTATATGGATGGATGGCTGGATAGATGGATGGATGTTTGTTACTCTTTCATGCAAAAACTACTGAACGGATTTGGATGAAACTTGGCGCACAGATGGTTTATAACCAGGATTAACATATGGAATACTTTTTATCCCGATATTGCTACGGGATCGAAACCTATGCGGGTGAAACCGCGGGGCTCAGCTAGTAATTATATATAATGTAGGTAAACGTACAAACGTGCATTTTTCGTCTAGTTTCGAACTAGGATGGAGGTGTTTTTCCGAGGCTTTGCGTGCATGTATTTGTATATGTATGTGTGTACATATTTAATAAGCTACATTACATAAATAAGGAAAGCGCTATCGATAGTGTTAATGACTTCTTTTTACTTGTGTTCTTCTCTGCGTCATGTTTACCGCAAACAAACGTATTATATTTCTTTTCTTTTGTCTTTGAGAATATTTTCTCGGAAGGATACACGATGCTCATACGTGCGAATACGGCTTATATGGTCACAGAAGGGTCCGATTATGTACTCTTGTTCAATGTATGTACGTGTGATTATGTATCCGAGTATCCCAAAGTAAATCTTTTAATCTTAGAACGCACTCGAATAAGAAAAACACAAGTCCTATTAGCCGGCCCAAACCAATCATTATCATTTCATTAATTCCCCTGCCCTTGTTATAATTTTTTGGGGGTCGGTCGGCGCTACATGTCTATTTCTTCCATACTTCTCCATTAGTCGTCATCTCGGTAGTCACCCCCTTTCTAACCATATCACCATTCACACAGTCTATCCATCGTGTCTTTAGCCATATAGCCATCGATATTTGTACTTAAAACTTTCCTCACTACATTTTCCTCATTTCTCCGTATCACATACTAAATGATACTTATAGTAAAAGATTTCTTTATACATTAATATTGGTTTCGATATTAATGTTCAAAGAAATCTTTTATAACTTCGTCAAATGTAGGATTAACTAAAGGTACACGATAAATTAGTACCTATATGATAAATTGTAAAAAATCTGTAAGTTGGTTATAATAAGAGTTCACGTTTTCAGACGTAAATGTTTTTGAAAGCTGAAGAAAATAAGCGGATTAAAAAAAAAACCGGACAAGTGCGAGTCGACTCGCGCACGAAGGGTTCCGTACCATTAGCTATAAAAATCACGTCTGTTGTATGGGAGCCCCCCTTAAATATTTATTTTATTTTGTTTTTAGTATTTGTTGTTATAGCGGCAACAGAAATACATAATTTGTGAAAATTTCAACTGTCTAGCTATCGCGGTTCTTGAGATACCTACAGCCTGGTGACAGACAGACGGACGGACGGACAGCAAAGCCTTAGTAATAGGGTCCCGTTTTTACCCTTTGGGTACGGAACCCTAAAAAAGCGGACATGAAAGAATTGGCATTGGGTTTTTCCATCTAGAATTTCTCAGTACTTAGTCCGGAATACGTATGGTACCCGGTTCATGACACCTGACACATGTTACATGGGACTTAAACATAAGTGGTGAAATGTGGACGTACTTTAGGCATCTCTGCTTAACCCTTCGGGGAATACATACGTGATGTTATGTTAGGTATGTTATAAAAAAAAACTTTATTTCAGACCTTCATCCATATGATCTTAGCAATACAAACTACTTATAAGCTATGTTAGTAACAAACCAAAAACAAGATTTAGTTCATACAGGATAAATTTTTATTCAGTGCGTAAATTTTCACAGGGTGTTCTACCCATGAATATGAACAACTTTCACTATGGGACCATCTCTGAAATCACAAAAAAAAAATCAGCTGTTTCTTATAAAAGTTCAATACCTACTCGGCCAAAATGTATGAATCTGCTGATTTTTTTTTCGTGATTTCAGATATGGTCCCATAGTGAATGTTGTTCATATTCATGGGTAGAACACCCTGTAAAAATTTACGCACTGAATAAAAAATTATCCTGTATATCTGCTGCACTCACCAGACGCACCGGGTATATGTACATGTACACGTACCCAATGTGCCATAATGGTGCAGCACGGCTTATCACTAATGACCTTCAGAATGTCATTGCCGGTCCCACGCACTCTGCGCATCATAAAAGCAGTCTTCTTACGTAGAATGGTACTGAAACCGTCAGTACGTGCTTCCGCAAGCATTCCTGACGCGCTACAGTAATATCCTGATAATACCCCACCTCCATCTCCGTCTAAACAAACAAAAGCTGCGTACAGTTACTGCAGCTTGAACTGGCCACGGGTCATTTAATAAACACCTCTTTGTCATAGAAGTATCAGACGGTCTGCTGTGCAGGGCCTGCATGGAGGATGACGAGACAGCAGCGCATGTGCTTCTAAATTGCCCGGTGGTCGCCACGTTCAGGGCAAAGTACTTCGGTAACCCAGGAACCCTACGTGAGGCGGTCAGTAACATCAAGGCTTTGCTGGTCTTCCTTGAGGAGCTGGGGTGGATCGAATAATCGATTTTCCCACCGGTACATAAAATACGTGCATTGACGTGGAGTTGCGGATACCAGCCCGTATTACCTATTACCTAAAACACCCCGCATATTGTTTTTATTGGCTTAGGATTGACGCTTTCCTTGAAAGGATTACAATTTTTTATTGGATTGCCAAAGTCTGCCTTTCCCCAACTATGTAGGGTTCGGCTTCTAGTCTAACTGGATGGAGCTGAATACCAGTTTAAGGGTAACATGAAACCCCTTAATAAGATTACAGACTTTTGGGCTTCTGACTACCCTTAACGACTGTCAAAGATCTTATGAATCATAGCCGGGACAAACGGCTTAATGTTCTTTGCGAGGCATGGAGGGATCTGGATTTGTAATGGATGGTCACCCATGATGATGGAATCACGAATCAACTGAGGAAAGTTTGCATAACTTTCTTGCTTGCCAAAGCACGGGTGTCAAAGTCAAAGCATTTACTTCAAATAGGCACATAAAAAGCACTTTTGAACGTCAAATTTTACAATAAAATAGAATTGATTCTAGTCGCCCCTTCCAAAAAGTAGTTTACGTATGGAGAAGAATGGGCTCCACAAACTCTTTTAAAATGTTTTACAATATTTTGTGAACGGTCACCAAAGGAGATAAGTCACCAGTCTCGTCGGATATACCTAGTTGAAGTTTAGTAAGAAACCGATGGATGTAACTTGTATGTACATCAATTAAATTTCATTCGATTCATCCATTGGTTTCTTACTAAACTTCAACTATATCCGACGACCCTGGTTACTTAACTCCTTTGGTAAAAAAAAATTGTTTTGTTTTAAGATACGTAAAGGTTTTGTAGTACAGACGCCAGCACATCAAGCTACTACAATCTGTCAAATTTCTTTAATAGATTTTCAACTTTATCGCTAAAGCATTAAGGTTCAAGGTTGATTGGGAAAATTTGACAGTTTCGGGTAGCTTGACCTGCTGGCGGCTGTACATTACGGACTTACAAATTATTGCTGTTACTGTTAGCCTGCATCATCCCAATGCTGGGCAAAGGCCTCTCCCCTAACTTCCAGCTCTTTAGATCCAGGGCTAAAGTAGACCAGTGGTCGCGACGCCTTCTAGCCGTGTCAGGGCTCCATGTGGTGGTTATTTTGGCCCACAGCTTGTTGGGCATACGGCAGACGTGGCCAGCCCAATCCCACTTCAGCTTAGCGGCTTTTTGAGCAACGTCACTAATCTGTGTTTTGGAGCGCAGTGTGGTGTTGCGAATATGGTCTGTCAATTGGACAAAGTATGCATTATTAATGATATGGTGTAGGTCCTGTTAATTACATGATGTTACGACGCCAGCACATCAAGCTACTGCAATCTGTCAAATTTATTTAATAGATTTTCAACTTTATCCCGAAAGCATTAAGGTGCAAGGCTGAATGGGAAAATTTGACAGTTTCGGGTAGCTTGACCTGCTGGCGTCTGTACAACGAATTGTTCTGACCTAGAACTCGTAAGCCACAACTTGATACTTAACTACTATTATATTTCGACGAATCGCCCGCCCGCGCTATAATTTCGTTTTCGCTTAGCTTAATTAACTTGCAATGTTCGTATATGTAACTTGTCCTCTTCAAAATTTGCAAGTTAAATTTGACTTACTTCCCGGTGTACGATTGAGCTGAAATTTCGCACACGTGTGTAAAGTCAGTGACAATGCAATATTTTTGTACCATCGAGCTGATCTGATGATGGATGGGTTGATGACAGGAACTCACTACTAAAACATTGCGATAACATCGTGTCTGGGATCGTTTGATTTTTTTTCTTTTATTTTACTTTTTACAAAAGCTTGTTTAAAAAAACATACATTTTAATAAATAAAATAAAATTAAAAAATAATTAAAAAAAAAATTTTTTCTCGGTTCTTAAGTGTCGTAACGTGATGTTAAATAGCCTAAAACCTTACTCAAGAATAGATTTGACTTTACGGTGTCAAAAATACTATATAGGAAAACACACCGAATCTCATAATTAACATTTCAGTGACCTCATTCACCGGTAAATTGCGGACAGTATGTCGTGGCCACCGCAGTCTTAGGAAAGTTAAGCTTAGCGTAAGCTGTTTTATGCCCGACTTCATTAAAGACAAAAAGAGGGTCAGCATCTTCCCACTGAACATACAACTTTTTTTAACACATACCGGAAACTTACTCGCTATCCCAGAACGTTCTTTGTCTTAAACCCTTCTTGATCCTCACCCGAGGGATTCCTTTCACGAACGCGCCATTTACATATTCTCCACAAATAAGAGCCTCATCTTTATAGATTTATGGTCGGAATAAAAATAATAAGCGTGTGATGACAATATTTCTATAGCTGACCCTTTTTTAAGTATCTCTGTAAGTAGGTATGAAAAGAGATCTTTTCTTATTTATTCCGTTTTATTGGTTGTCTAAAATTACCATTTCTATAGTCAGAGAACTATAGTGTATCAACGGGATGGAACAATATACGGAAAGAAACTGGGTTTTCCATTTGCCTGTAACCGAAAATTAACTTTCTTTGTAGGTAAAGCAAAAAGATTTAAATACAAATACAAAAATCTCATCATCTGCCTAGCCTTTTCCCAACTATGTTGGGGTCGGCTTCCAGTCTAACCAGATGCAGCTGAATACCAGTATTTTATATGGAGCGACTGCCTATCTGACCTCCACAACCCAGTTACTGGGTAATACGATACCCCTTGATAAGACTGGTTGTCAGACTTTCGGGCGTCCGACTACCCGTAACGACTGTCAAAGATCCACGAATGACAGCCGGGACCAACGGCTTAACGTGCTTTCCGAGGCACGGAGGGGTCTCGGTATGTAAAGATGGTCACCCATCCACAGACCAACCGCGGCAAGCGTAGCTTAACGTGACCGATCGACCTGTGCGGCTGTTATTATTTAGCCACGGGCCCCTCAAAAATCTAAATACAAAATAGTTTATTGTGACAAATAGAAAAATTACATTACATTTATACGTGGTTGGAGCCTCCATTTAAGCAAACAATGCCTGTATTAGAAGGCTCCGTTCTTTCACATCATTGTCATACACATATACTAACTAGAGTTAATAATAGTGTAATGTGACCTTAAGGGTAAATATGCAATGTAGTAACATTTTTTTCGTATTTAGCTTGTATTTACTAATCTTAAGAAAAATAAAAATCTAAGTAAAGTTGCGATTTAAATAATTAACAGTAAAATAAAACTCAAAAAACTTAATCCCAGTCTTTTATTGCAAGTGATGTGATGTATAGTGTGGTGTGGTAAGTAGTCCGGTGTTATGTGTGAAATGTGGTGAGGCGCGCGATGTTGTGGTGTGGTGTGGAGTGGTGTGGTGCGGTATGGGTATTAAAAAGTAAAACATCGAAAGGAAACACTGAAAAAAGCGCCAACCTGCATGCCAACAAGTTCGGTAATCAACATCTCATTCGTATTTTATGTGTATCAGAAGAAACCTTTGATTGCCCTGAATTTCGATGACTAGTGACGGGCACAAATACAGACTGCAGGCTTCTACAGTCAAATTCCTAATGGAAAAACTAACAACTTTAATAGACAAACCAAGTACGCAGTACGATTATGATGACATATAGTGTAGAGAGAGGTATGAGGAACAGGGTGTAAAGTTCACTAATCCTCTATAGAAAAGGGAGGATCCTCCGACCAGACGGGTGTCGTGTCTGGTAGGCAACTGCCTGATGATTCATGTCGGGCTGTTGTATATAATTATGCTAGTCGCACCGTTGTCGCGCGGTAACCTCTGCAAGCACGATGCAGGATTTTGCGTGACGTCAGTATGATGCGTAGTTCGTATGTGGCGGTGTAGATGCCGCATAATTGGCCTATAATGTTCCCACTGCTGGGACACAGGCCTCCTCTCTGTGAAAGGGGGAGCGGGCTGTAATCCACTACATGGGCCCAGTGCAGGTTGGTAGATGTCACATGTCTTCGAATTTTTGTCGGTTTCCTCACGATGTTTACCGTTTTGAGAGCAGTGGTGATGAAATAAATTACACAAAGTAACGCGCCTGATTGGGTTTGAACCTACAACGTACAACTCGTAAGTCGGGGTTGTGACTACTGGGCCACCATTGCTCTCTCGAAGATCTTTACGATGACTTTAAATATGTAACGACGAACTGGATTTCACCTGTGTCCTTGCGATGTTTTCCTTCACCGTTTTGAGAGCGTGATAACATAGTATTGAATAATAATTCTCGTAAGTTTAAGCGAATTTTCTTATTTTCTTCTTTTCTTAATTTTTTTTTTCTTCTTTTCTTCACGTTTCCATTGACTTACAAAGCTAAAAGAATAAGTCATAGTCTCGCGAATGAAGCTACGGGTAATCTAAGAGCAGGTAATATTTTCGCTGGTGAACAAAATGATTAGAAAAAAAAAACTCCTCTGTTTTACTTATTCGTTTTAATAATATTTACGCTTATCTTCTAACAATATTTATATTTACATACACTTATAGCGTTTATAAATACAAGTCTAATAAAAAATACATCATCACTTTAAATAAATACAAGGTAGAAAAATAAGTACGTAGGTAAGTAGGTACCTATACATCACTTTTTAAGCTTAACATTGAATATTTACATAAGTAATTTGCTAAATAATTGTATTTCGGTACGGGTATTTAATTTACATATATAATAAGTATAAGGATGTGGTTCCATTGTAAAGCGACGGCGATGTTGTGATCGATATTAATTAATTTCGTCATTAATTTCGTTGCGTTTGCCATCACGTCGATTGCATTACCGTTTGTTTTGCTATACTCGTGTCATTACAAACGCAAAGGTAGACTTAAAAATCATTTTAACGGATCTCTCGCTCGCACTTACGATCCTTATGGAGCAGTGCTAGAGCTGTGCGTAACTGTGGTATTTTTATTAACATAATGCCCCACGCCCGCCCGACAATCCGACCTGCAGGCTTACTCTTGAAAACAATCCCAATCTCGATCGTATTCCAATTCGATCCCAATTTCAATTCCAATCTTCAGAAAATTGGCACTCTTGAACGAAGTCGAGATTGAGATGGGAATCGACTGCATGTTCGACTACACTGATTGACATGGGGTGGCCATAGAAATAAAAACGATAATTACCAAATTTAAAAATATTGAATAACTCGTTAAATCAATACATAAATTTGTCCTGATATTTATTTTAACATAAAATATCATCCAAGTGTCCTTAACTTGCATTGATATGTATTTTATAACACAGAATACTTAGGCAGCATTGGCTCATAGTATAATGTCATTGCCTACGTCACATTAAAAAAAAAAACCTCCCGCGCATTTGTGATCCACTTAAGTTCCGACTGTTTAGAAACTGTAAATTATTAGTTTTGTGATAAACAAAAGTTTCAAAGCGATGTTATCTAAAAAATTTCGAGTGTTTAGTGTGAAACGTATTAAAGTACGTGTATATGCACAAGTTCAAGTTAGTTGTACTATAAGTATTCAACCAAGGAAGACGAAAAATATCCAGGTAAGGCCACAATTCTATTAGATATAATTATAGTAATTCCTTTAAATTGTAACACTTTTGCTTAATACAAACATGCATTGTCCTTTCAGGATGAGTAGGCCAACACATCAACAGCTGGAGACCCTTGTGGATTTTCTGGTACAGAACCCCGGAATTGCCAAGGGGGCTTTGCGCACTGTTCATGCTAAACAGCAGACAAAGCGTAAATGGAGCGAGATAGCGGTGTCCTTAAATGCACTAGGCGGTGCGCAGAAAGATGGCAAAGGCTGGGCAAAGGTACCTACTGTCTTCACACTAATAAACATTTTTTTTTTCTCTTAATTTTATGGCAACAGTTACAATAATTGGTACATTTTATTTTATTTTTAGTATTGGGCTGACAAAAAGTTTGCACTTAAAAGATTTGTGCCCAACATGCACAGTCGATGAGGCGAACAGGTGGTGGAACTGCAGAGAATTTGCCCACATTAACACCCATTGACCAGCGCCTAGTAGCAGTGATGGGGGGCCTTCAATTTGCTGCAGAAGATAGCCATGTTGCTGCCAATCCATATCCATCTACAGTAAGTCAGTTTAGTTAACTATTAATTTCCATACAAAAATTGTAAACATGAATTAATACCTTCATTATGAAGTACTTATACTATATTTTGTTAAATAATTGCAGAGCCAAAGCCAGAATGACATCCAACTAGAAGTTGTCATCCCAACCCAAGAAATAGATATGGATGCAAATGAATTGGAGTCTCGTGATTCTCCTGTTCAAGATGTGGAGAATGTGAGAGGTAATTTCTTTCCAACTATGTATGCCATGTTTCATGATGATATAACTTACTTAAGTGTTATTTATTTTATTTATCAGTTACAACACCAAGAGAACGTAGTCCTAGAAGGACCAGCCTGCCCCTAGGACAGCCTGTCCGATCAAGGACTATGCTGGATCAGGACCGGGAGAGATTTGCAGAGATAGAGAGACGGAGGGTTGAAGCAGAAACTGTAACAGCAAGGGCCTTATCTCGAGCAGTAGAAGAGATGCAGGGACTCCAAACAGCCATAAGAGAAGGCTCTCAAACTGTGGCAAATGCCCTTAATAATATTGCTGATACCCTAAAACAAAATAGGCAGTAATTTAATTTATTTTAATTTAAGCTATTATATCTTTAGTGTTTTAAGTAGGTACTACATAGTTTAGAGTAGGAAGATAAATTGTATTTTATTATTGTTTAGTAAAAAATTAAAGAGAATATTAAAACGAGTTTCATTGAATAAGGATGTTTTAATTACTTACAATAAGTCTAAGTAAGTTCATGCATACTTAACAAAATAATTTATTTATTTATGGGTAATCAATGAGATACATTACAATTATATTTTACATTAAAACTTGTATAGTAAAAAGGTTTTCCTGTAATTCACACTCAATTGCAGGTAACCATAGCTTACACGTTATATAGACATGCTCTAATACATAATAAAACTAATAATACCTACATAAAAATTAAAATATATATATGTATATACTTGCCATAATAAAGAAATAACAATTTTCCATGCTATTTAAAAGATTAAAATTGCATCAAAACAATTATATGAAATAAAACCAAGCATTAATTTATTCAATATTATGTCATGACTGAATTTTTAACTTATAAAATTAAAATAAAATATAAATATATTGGAAAATAATAATTTTGAATAGAATAAATAGATTAAATTACATTAGAACGAATAGTAATGTTAATGGAGACGCCGAGCTGTCCACAGTTCTTGTACAAGTTGTGCACGAGCCTCGAGACCTCTGCGCAGCTCAACAGAGGCAGAACCTCGATCCAACTCTAACTCACTCTGTGCCACTGCCAATTGCATTTCTTCCATGGGTGGTAAGGCATCCTCAATATCATCCAGACCCAACCGTGCTCGGTTACAAATGTTGTGTAAAACACAGCATGCATTTATAATTTTAGAAGCTGTGTCTGGATGATAATGAAGAACTCTATGGCCCAGAAGACATCTCCATCTATTTTTAAGAACGCCAATTGTGCGCTCAACAGTATTGCGAGCCACACAATGCAGATTTGTGTAGTACTCTTCAGCTGAGCCTGGCGGTGCATCCACTATTGGGGTCATCATGTATTCCCTTTGAGGATAACCAGAATCACCTACAATCATATTGAACCACTTATTAATTATTATATTTAAAATATATTGTAGACCTAATGTAGGTACATTAAAAGTGCTTACCAAGTAAAAAAACTCTTTCTCCTGCATTTATTAAATTTGAAATGTGATTTTTAACAGGATGTTGGTTCCAAACAAAAGTGTCATGTGAGGCTCCACCGAATGAAGAATCTACACTCAGTATATTGAGATCTGCATCACAAATCTGTAAAAGAAATACTTTTTATAGAAAGTTACAGTTACTCTAATAGTATATAACTAAAAAAGTATCCAACCTAACTCACAATTAGAACATTTCTTGAATGGTAACCTTTTCTGTTGTAAAACCGCTCTTCATTTTGTGATGGTCTTATTATAGCCACATGAGTGCCATCAATACATCCTGTGACAGCAGGTATTTTAAATTTTTCATAAAACCTGAAATTAATTTATTATTCGCTTATGAATCTAAAGAAATAAGTTGAAAATAAACACCCAAAACAACATATAAGTATTGAATGATAGGTACTATTTACTATAAGGTAAAAAGAAGTACTAATTATAACTAAGTTATACCTTTGTTTAATTAAGTCTCGTTGTCGGCGAGTAAGTGGAAACTTAAGCCATTTATTCAAAATATCATTTGAATTAAGAGCATTTGTAACTTCTCTTATTGCTCTAGATACTGATTGTTGGGACATCATTGTACCTTGTGTCCCACCTACTAATCTTTGGTAGCTGCCTGTGGCGTAGAAAGAAAGAGCCACTAAAACCTAAAAAATATAATTAGGTGGTATTAATTGTTTATGTAAAAATACCATGTAAACATGGAATTGTTAGGTAGTTTACGAACCTTGTATTTTCTTGATATGTCGCTACGTCTAGTAGGCTGGGGCATCAAAGGTTCCAAATCCTTATAGATCGCTTCAAAAAGCTCTTTATCTACCCGGTAATTTTTCCTAAATTCGTCGTCAGTCATGGCAAACGCGTTATCTGCATAACGCGCCATTCGTCTCAAATTCCGCCTTTGTCTCATATCTAATTTATGAGCATTGTCCAAAATATCACAAATAAGTACTAATCGTGCCATTATTCACAATAAAAACTTCACAAATCACTCACAATCACAAACTCGATCCCGAAAAAGTAGCCTTTTTGCAATCGTTCAATTTTGATCGAAACACGAATTCAAACTCGATATGTCAATGTCAAAATCACGTCAAGAGTACCGAAATAGTGCATTCGTTCGAGTTATGTCGATTTCATTTAGTTCTAAAAATATCCACCCAATACGATTCCAATCGGGAGCTAGTGTAGCGTTCAAGAGTGCGAAATGACAAAATCTCGATCACAATTTCCAATTCAAATTGAGATCGAGTGTCGAGAGTAAGCATGCTGATCTTAACGCCCGAAAATCTAGCAACCAGTCTGTTAAGACTGGTTGCTAGATTTTCGGGCGTCTGACGACCCTTAACGACTGTCTAAGATCTACGAATGACAACCGGGAGTAACAGCTTAACATCTTTTCCGTCGCTCCGTGTAAAATACTGGTATTCAGCTGAATCCGGTTAGACTGGAAGCCGATCCCAACATAGTTGGGAAAAGGCTAGGCAGATGATGATTTGTGACTCTAACTTTGCATTTGTAATGACCCTTCTATAGTTTATTCAGAGCACCGCATTAAGACAGCACAAAAATTATTTAATTATACAATATAATTATTATTTACCACAATAAAAGCTTTAGAGCTCCAAGGACCAATAATTGTTATTATAACAGTAATTATATAATTTATACACTGATTTGTTGGTTTTTGTACACAGGATAACCAATTAAACATACCATAGTTTTATGGAAATAAAAACACGTTCCACTTACATTTAACATCGATTGCATTAAAACATTTAGGACATAATTATTGTATTTATTGTAGAGCAGCAGAGTAAGCAAGCTGAAATGGCAGTAGCTGACCTTGTCGAAGGACCCATGGCCGGTGGAGCAGACGAGTTGTGGAGTGGCGACCGTATTGGACAGCGTAGTGTGAGACACCGATAACTTTAAAAAGGTGGCTGGGACATACTGTTTGCTGAAGGCGCAGGACAGGGTGTTCTGACGTAGTCTGGGAGAGGCCTTCATCCAACAGTGGATTGTGATAGGCTGAGTTGATTGATTGAGTTGAGTAGGTATTCCTAAGTACGATTATGTAAGATAATCCACAGGATTAAACACTTACCAGACGTGCGAAAATCGGTTCAAAGTAGAATAAAATAAAGCATACTTCAGTATACATAAAAGTCTGAAAAAGCGTAGTTAAAAGTTTCCACGAGGAAAGTCTTCATAGTTGTGTGCACTTCCTAACAGCCATGCATCGTTAGGTACGGTTAGCAAATAAAGTTCAGTGCTAACACAATATTGCTCTTTCTAAGTTGTATAAAGTGCAGAGCCACACACTTTACGTTCTGCTTTTCTGCAGAAGATAGATATTAGAAAGAAGACTTTTCTTATACTTTTGTCAAAAGGCAAAATATGATAAATGATATTTATTTTATTATTTGAAAATAAAAACAATTTTACACGTCAAAAATAAATGATGTTCTTATTTAAAACTAGATGAGTTTCGTGTTTCCTATCTGGCTACTCCGAGAAGAAAATCCGAAACAAAGTTAGAGGTCACAGTCTTTTTTAATGTCTAGACGTAATCTTGGTCAGGCCAAAATAATATATTAATATGGATTGACTTTGAAGCCAATTCCAATATACGAAGTTGGAAAAAAATGCCTTGCCCAGTAGCACATCAAGTTGAAAATAATGATTTCAGAAAGTTTAAATAACATTTAAACAATAGTTGCCAAAAGTTGACGGCACGGTTGGCGCAGTGGTTAAGCGATTGACTGCTGCGCTGCGTGTCGCGGGTTCGATTCCCACACGGAACAAATATTTGTATGACTTTCAAGTAGTTGTTCCGGGTCTGTTTGTGTATGTATGTTTAAATGTTTGTAAACGCACCCACAATACAGGAAAAAATCCTAGTATGGGGCAACGTTTTATAAAAAAAAAAAAGAATTTTCGATGTCAGGCGTTAAATTCCAGTTAAAACCATGAATTTTAAAGAGCCTTATTCAACTTGACACATTTGCATACATATTACAAGCTAAAGTAATCATTTATCAAGAAATAGCTGTTATCAACAACTTACGTTAATAGGAGGGCAGCTAGAGGATTGCATTTAATTAAAATAGAGGTGCGACCGCACCTTGCCTACGATCGATGGTCAAGTTATTTGCAAAGAGATCGTACACACAAAGTAGTTAGCACTTAAGTAAATTAAAATACCTTGGATATAAACCCATAGCTAGGGAATAAATATTGTAATTGAAACATAAATGTCACATTAACATGTAATTCCCTTTACGTTCAAACTCAAACTCAAATCATTTATTTCAATTAAACCATTTCAGGTATTTTTGAATTGTCAACATTTTAAATAGTCGGTCAGTTAGTCAGAAAGTGAAGCTAGTTGCCCATTCCAAAACGTAGATCTCTTTGGAGAAGAACGGGCAAGAAACTCCAAGGACGCTCTTTTAAATCAAGATATTGTTACAAAATCCTGGGTACATTATTCTTATTGCTTCTATATGTGAAGTAGTAGAAATGATAGACACTGGCGCTGATTACCGTGTTCACAAACCGAACTAAATTTAAGTTCAGTGCATCATTGTCTTTCTATTTCATTAAGAAAATCACAGAAGAAGAAATATTAGTTTAGTCCTGTCAAATAGAAGATAGATAAGATACTCCATAGACAAGTCTAGACATGATTAAAAAATGGCTACTAAAAATACGTCAATTTACTCAATTTACGTCAGGCGCTGACTAATTTCACAGGACTAACCTAATATTTGTCTTCCGTCCTTTTCTTATTGAAATAGAAAGAAAAAGATGCACTGAACTTAAATTTAGTTTAGTTTGTGAACAAGGAATCAGCGTCATCGATATGCATAAACAAGTCTTTTAGAACGCATTTCATCAACGAAACTGGACGCGTTCAGCACGTCTAAGCCGAGTTGAAGAGCTGGCAGTGTAAAAATTGTTTTGGAATATTGGCACTGACAGCTCTAGAACCCGGTTATGAAGTGCTCAGTTTTATGGTGAAATCTGCACTCAAATTACATCATCAATTGATATAAAAGTGACGATAACAGAACGGTCTTGTGAAGATGAATTTATTGAAGATCAAAAAGCAAGAGTCGTTAGAAGCGTTCTTCCTTGGTTTAACTTTCTTTTAAACAGACATGTTTAAAAATAAATTATAGCAATGACCTTAGAATAATGACAAGCAATAAAAATGACCTTTTTTGTTGCACTAAGGGCGCATTCCGCCAAAGTTTTATACGTAGCATAAGTCTTATAATGAGAATAAATATTGAACTTTTGACAGTTTTTTCATAATAGAATTGTCAGACGTCAATTTTATTCCACGGATAAAAGATATCTGACTTTGGTAAAATCAGCCTAAGGGCTGATTTCCTTATTCTAAGGTTAAGACTTATTCTAGGTATAAAAGTTTGGTAAAATACCCCCTTATTATGCTATCTTACTTCCACTACGCCAAAACCTTGCCAAGTTACGTGCCGACGACTGTACAAAAGTATTAAATAATATAAAAATATACGAAATATAAATGTCTATCACTACTCCACTCTAGAACGTTAAGTATTCCTCCGGAGAGATCAATGGAATACATTACAGACATAAATAAGAGATACTTTCGTTAACCAACAGTGGCTATAAATCTGTTTTACTCCTTTCTCGTTATACACCGTAAATTATGTTGAATGAACGCAATGTCTGGTACTGAAGCCAGAATGTAAACCGATGAAAGGTTCAATTAACATTGTTGATTTTAATGTTCACGATGAGACGTATTATTACCACTGAGGATATTTCCAATTTAGAGTTAAGAAATTCGAAACTTTAGATTCATTTGCTAACAATGATTTGCCAAGCATTAACGCCCAGTTTCTGGAACGAAAACCAACACAAAAGCACTGCTTTGTTTTTCAAAGCCATTTTGTTTTTTTTTTTCAAAATGGCCGCCATGCTTGATACCTATATAAATCGATAGCTGACATCAATGCAAACATTCAGAGTGTGTGTTTCAAACATCTGTGAAACGGGAATTAACGGGATGTGCCAGAGTTCAAAACAATTTGGATGTCACGTGATCAACTTTGAACGTTAATATCTTGGAACTTTTTTGTTTGCATTGATGTCAACTATCGATTTATATAGGATACAAGCGTAGTAAAACAAAATGACTGCCAGGCTCCATATAAAATGATGATCTTCAATCCCCTTACCTAACAAATTCTCAAGCGCGCGTAAAGAGTGATTTGTTAACAGTCAATCGCACCTATCGACTTGCATATAATTTTGACGTTTCGATAGTTTTCGATCCAGAAACCGGGCGTAAGAAAACCGATCATTAAATTGCTTGACGTAGTCCTGTCTGTCCTCTACAATCTTATATTCGGATGACGTCTAACGTGTGGCAAGTGAAAGTTACGTGGAGACGAAAAAAAAGTTTTTGTCACCACAACAGATCTAAGTAATAATCCTCTTGAATAAAGAATCTCATACACAAACATGAGATTCACAAAGACCTTGGAATTTATTTTTATTTTACAGACAACAAGACAGTATTGTGGAAACGCTTTGTATAAAAAAGCCTAAGGAACAAAAGTGTAAATCCAATTAAATATTTTCGTCGAATCGAGGAAATATTTCCAAAATTGAGGATTGAGAGGATCAGGAATTTTTCATTAAAATAAATACTTTTAATATCTTGATAGACAGTTAGATGAAACTATAGGTCGAAGCTATACAGCTACTTGTTTCACTATAAATGCTGAGATCTATAAACGTTACTCAGCATGTACTTTGGCTAAGCGTTATTTCTGTGTGGTGGCATTTACAACGCCAAATGCGAACTACGCATCACACTGACGTCACGTAAACTCCTGCATCGCGCAAGCAGAGTTTACCGCACAACTAGCATATTACAGCGTCCCGTCATCAATCGTTGGGCAGCATGGACGTTGGCGCAGTCTTCGAGCAGCTAGTTGAGTGTTTACAATTAGCTTTTGGTAATATGATTAATTTGGAAACTAACAGTGGTAACAGCTATAACTGTCAAACTACAATTGCAAGACAGAGACGGGGATATGTCCAAGCCAAAGCACATGGTAAGTGGCGTTTTTAAATCTCGGTCTTATTGCTTAGTACTTCGCTGTGTGATGCTCCTAGAAAACCAACGCATAGTTTACTGTTGCAATGGCCACACTGACGCTGTGACACGCTGCATGACTATAGTCTGTTCAAAAACTATCTGATGTTAGTGTAAACAAACTCTGTTCAGGTTAAATTCTTACGCAATCACTATAAAGGGAATTATTAACACATTTATCTCTATTTAGATGGTTTATTTTTTTATCTCACCAGTTTTTCCGCCAATTATTGTTTAAATAATATTTTAAAATTGTAATTAAAAAATCATGGAAGAAAGTTGAGGTTGTAAATAAACATCAATAATTGTCAAATGAAAAACCATCTTAAGGACACTTATTTCAAATTAGTATTACTGGTTTAAGTATACAAATAATTAAATCAAAGCACACAATTTTAAGTGGCACTGCAAACTGGAATCGTACGTTTTCACAGGCACGTTTCATTTGTTTATACATTCATGAGACACTTTTGGAACAGAGCGTAATTTGTTACTTGTTCGAGTTACGCTAAAAGTGAGGCTTGCTGGTTATACCAAGTGTGGCACCAAGCTGAGCTCCTAGCTGTGTGGTATCCTTATTACAATGCAGACCACAAATAAAACTAAAAACTAAAAAAAAAAAAAACAATTGAAGCTTCAGAAACAGCAGGACCTACATTTAAACAAGTATGAAAGTCACTCAATATTTTCAAAGTCAGTAGAAACAACAGTCACTTCGAACGTCAGTCCATTCGTTCAAGCGGCGTCACTACATCAGGTGGGGGGCTCGGGAGGGGGAGGCTCCTTCTCCTTGCCCAGGGGACTACCACCTGAATCTGCTGCGTCGCTGTTACCGCTGTTGATTGCTACTGACGTCAGAGGTACCTGCAAATTAATTAATTGATTAACTTTTGGTAATATACTTAGTTGATTGGTTCTCAAGGGAGTTCTAAGCTGAAAAGGTATTGGTTTTTTCTTTGATATGATACAGGTGAAAAATAGATGAAATTGCTGCTAAGGAAGACATTATATTATAGTTGAGATTTGACGTGTCCTTGATATAAGTTAGAGGGCAATTTTCACGGTATCCAGTCAGGTGCTGTCAACATGAAAAATTAAAACTTGAACATAGTTTGTATAAAATGATCTACCAGGGCAAAAACAGCCGATAATATTTCTACTACTGGGACTGGTATTCGACCACGCGGGCCCAGTACGGGTTTGTAGATTTCACAAATCTTGGAATGTTTGGTTCTAAGACATGCATTTCTCACGATGATTTCCTTGACTGTTTTGAGAGCAGGGCCCCAAGTCTGCTATTTTTATAAATTCGTCATTCCAACACGACCACATTCCCATCCCATTGTCATTTTGCTTAAAGTTCGTAATCTGCTAAATTCTTAATGGCGATCATTGTTCTCGTAATAGAATTGTGTCATAATGACATTGTCGTATTGCCATTATTATAAACCCCGTTAGTAGAAATGATTTTCGAAAAACTACCACTACTTTATTTATGCCACATTTCATTTATATATATTTTTACATATTATTTATTAGTGTTTTATACAAGTCAAGTGTTTTATGTAAGTCAATCATTCATTTATCATTATGTACGAGATTACCATTCTATGCCATTTCTTTCAATGGAGTGTCAGTGGTTGACCACTGGAAAGTCATAATGACGCCAATATGTTAGTAGATTACCAAACTTGTCAAAATCAACAATTATGAAATCAATGATAGACCATTCTGACACTATTGTAATAGCAGACTTGGGGCCCAGTGGTGATGAAATAATTTGCACAAAGTAAAGCGCTTGTCTGGATTCGAACGACTTACAACTCATATACCACGGGCTACCACTGCTTGTGATCTACCAAATAAGTTAATAGAGCGTATTTTACGATAGATATTAGGTCAATTGTTTGATGTTGCCATTTGGTTGACTGGTACAGAATGCCTGAAGCCTTAAGTCCGCGTGCCTAAAGTTTGATTAAATCAAATTGTGTACAATAATAATAAGGATATTTGCTGGCAGTGTTAGTTTACTTGACAATTTGGCATTGTATACTGGTTTGTTTCTATCTCTAGGGAGTTCTACGTTCCTAGTACATTGGTCTCTTGTTTTAAAGCTGCTATGCTGAATTTGAATGTAATGGACTCCAGAGTATTCTTATCTGTAGTTGTTTTGTATACAGTTTATTTTAAGGACATAATACGTTTAGAACAATCGTGGTCCTTTTGTACGACTGTAGTATTTTGTCCTAAGGGAATGATTAGGATTTTGCACTTCTCTGCTCATATGTATTTATTCGTAAGATATTCTATGGAATTTGAGAAAAAGACACCCCCTTTTCTAAGAGAGTGAGACAAAATATTTCAGAAAAATAAAAAAATATATCAATTAAATTACATATTTGTAAAATGAATTGGTAATTTTTTTATAAATTCCGTATTGTATATAGATCTCGTGTCTGAAACGCCACGCCCGCCCCAGCGCGAATTTTGCGTGCTTTTTATAAATTCCGCAACTGTGTTTGACAAATCAACACTATCGCATCTAGAGTAGCAATCACTCGAATTCTATTGCTTCATCTGAATATAAAAGTCATGCAAATAGTTAATCTAAGTTCATCTACGCTGTGATTTGCATAAATTTGTTCGGTGGTGGTACGCTAACTACGCAAAACATACTGTATTCCACAATAAAGGGTGGCAGGCAGGATGGCATCGACGCGCAAACCGTAACTGTGAATAATTCAGCAAAATATCTACGCTAGGGGGCCTGTGCAGAATTCATGGATACAGTTTGCGCGTCGATGCCTCACCGCCCTGTATATAAATCTCTGGTGTCCTGAAATACAAGTCACGGCTTAGTTTAGGCACCAGTCTCCCACAATGAACATTGTCCTTCACCAGAATAATTATTTTCTCCTCTTTTAAGTTTTAGTTAATAAGTGTTTTTTGTGGAAGAAAATAAACATTTTTATTATTATTATTATAAATAGGAACTAACTTGTATCATCTCCGTTCTATGCGCGCCTAGTACTTTCAGAGTATTTTTCCATAAAGTATCGATATTTAAAAAAAAAACACTGTTTTTTTTTCAACAAATCAGATCAGAGTTTCAATAAATTCTGTGGCTTTAAAATGGCTCTAGTCACTACTAAAGCCATTTTAAAGCCACAGAATTTATGGAAACTCGGACCCTGTTATTATTAGAAAGAAAGCAAAAACATTTATTTAGCACAGACCAAAAGACACACAATACACCAGATACATTACATCAGATAACACAAATAAAAGAACAAATAGAAAACAGTTTATAGACCGATGTAAGAAATTAGCAGGAAAGTGTGCCTCACGGTTGCACCAAAAAGGCCCAGTTCAGCAAAAATGCCAGACAATAGTGCCTGACGCTGGTTTTCAACTGAACCTGATGTGTGAGGTGACGGATGTAAATCAGTTTTAAACCGCAGCGTGACGTGTGTATGCATACTTAAATAAGATAAATATGTGACAAATAAAAAATAGTAACGAATATGTACATAAATCCTAGTGTGAGTTGAGTAATATTGCAAAAAAAAAAATTGACAAATATAATGAGACGGCCGCGCGATAGACCTTCGTTAGTATGTAATTCTTCGAAACGACTAGAACAACATAAACCGGTTTTAAAACGACGCCTAGCTGCCACGTTCCAACGCATTGTCATAATTAATGAATCCGTGCATTTCATCGCACAATACGCTGTATTACTGAATAGTTCAGTAGGCACTTAGCCTGAATAAATAAATTATTGCATTTCAATATGAAATGGCTTCTATAATTTGTTTATTAGGTAATATTAATATTGTTGAAACAATGTATCATAAAAAGTAAATTTTGTGTTAATAAAAACTTAATTATAACTTCAAATTCGAATTAAGGATGAGATGCTTGCTCATTCCACTTCAAAGGTCTATAATCCAATACTGTTCGGTATATCCGTCTTTCTTCAGGAAACGCAATGTGACCTCACTGCTATGTCATACTTTTTTCATAATTTTAATAAAAAACATTTCTGGCCGTTTTCGTTTTCATTCCTCGAAGGCAAAATTTCGCTCATCCTGTTTGTTTCCGTCGACTTTGATAAATTATTTGAGCAAAGACATTTTTTGTCAAAAACGCTCAGAGGAATAACTAATCTTTTATTAATTTCGGTAATATTTATGACATAGGTACGCTTGATACTTTTATTTTTAAGTAAGTATCTGAATTCTTCCTTTTTCTTTAGAAATAAATAATAGGTAATTTAAGACTTGTGATTTTGGACGGCTAATTGACTATTCTTTAATTTGTATGCCAATGGAACTGGATCAGTTTATTCATTTTTGTGCTGAAATCCTTCGTGATTATTCTCTTATCGGACTTTCTACTTGCGTAAATGATTCATAAGGCGCTGTAGTTCGACTAGTGGACTACCCCTAAATGACTATTCAGCTCCTTGCTTCCAGTTGATGTTACTTCCATTTAACGAATGTCAACATTATTTTTGTACATACCATAGAAACTGCAGTACATATATGCGTGTCCGACTGCCTCGGAGGCGGCGAGAGGGACGCATCAAATCTCAAGTCCAGCTGGAACATGAAGACTGCTGCAGCCAGGGTGGAGATGGAGAGGGTCAGCTGGGCACTAGCCACGCCTATGCAAGTGGTGCTGCCGCATCTGAAAAGAATAATTTTCTAGCATATTCTGGACATGTTTGCTAAGTTCGAGTCATCAACAAGGTCAGCACCTTAGGATACTGTATTACGCTATTAGTAGCGTAACACACTTTCTTCGTCATCACAATCCTAAGGAATTTTGAAGGAAATTGCTAATCTATTGCTTCATATGTTTAAAAAATTCTTTTGCTCAACAACGTAAATAATGCAATGACATTTCAGCAACATTGTTGAACTGTCAAAATGAAAGGCCACCGCCATTGTCATTGTAAGCCTGTTACGCAATTACCCCGCGGGTTGTAGCATGTTTCTCGTACCTCCTTTAAATCACCAGAGAATTTATAGGATTTTTATCACGTTTTATTTCAATACCAATAATACAAATTCCTTTTCATTAAAACAAAGGAAAGATTGTACTGAAAACAAACTTAAATTCAAAGCATTTATTTCAATTAAACCAATTATATGCCCTTTTGAATTGCAAAGGGGTCGGTCAGTCAGAAAGATGAAGCTAGGTGCGCATTCCAAAGCGTAGTAGGTACCTTTGAAGAAGAACGGGCAAGAAACTCCATGGACACTCTTTTAAACCAAAATATTGTAACATTTTCATTTATTCTTAACTTTACTATGTTGCGGCAGAATACATGTATCGACCATATCATAAGTAACATTCCACTTGCCAAAGGTGAACTTTTGCATTGGGATATATCTGACCACAATACGGCACAAATGTTATGTGTCCCTGTTAAACATAAGGAAACACCTCAACAGTACTTTATTTTTAAAAGAGACTACAGTTTGGAAAATCTCCTTAAATTCAAGGAATGTTTGTCTAAACTTTCCTTTTCAGAAGTTTATAACTCTCATGACATTAACTCGGCCTATGAATCTTTTCAGGAATTGTTTCTACTGTTTTATAAATTATGTTTTCCTAAAGTTAGAATTAAAATTTCAAATAAATGTAAGAAAACAAACTGGATAACTAAAGGACTAAGAATTAGCAGTAAACGTAAACGCTCACTGCGTTTTTTTATATTATAAGAATAAGTCAGAACGTAACAAGATGGTATACAAAAAATACAGTAAAGTACTAAGATGTTGTATCACTAGTTCTATTAAAACATCAAATGACAACATACTACAGTCTTCAAAAAATAAAAGTAAAGCGGCTTGGACACTTATAAAGCAAGACTCAGAATTTTCTAATAAATTACCTTTGATAAAGAATTTAAACATAGATAATACAATGATAGACAACCCACAAAAAATTGCGGACTCTTTCAATAACTACTGGATAGACTTAACAAATCAACAGAACGATAATTTAAAGGATACATGCCAAACTAACACGTGCGATAGCCTGTTCCTTCGGCCGTACGGTTACAATGACATAGAAAAAATTATTCTTTCCCTAAACAACACAGCAGCAGTCGGGTATGATGAGATTTCGACAGAAATTCTGAAGGCTTGCTCAAGAGAAATAACTCCTGTGCTGACACACTTAATAAATTTGTCATTTTCGGAAGGCTGCTTCCCAGAGTTATTGAAGTTTGTGATTGTTAAGCCTCTTCATAAAAAAGGCGATAGCGCGAAAGTAGATAATTACAGACCTATCAGTCTCATACCAATCATCTCTAAAGTTTTTGAAAAAGCTATGCAACACCGCCTCTTGGAATTTATTGGGAAACATGAGATTCTTAAGAAGGAACAATACGGGTTTCAAAAAAGTAAATCGACCACTCTTGCATGCTTTAATCTGGTAAAAAATATAATTGATGAAGTAGACGTAGGAAACCGGGTATCAGTTATCTTTTTCGACATGTCGAAAGCTTTTGACTTTGTTTCTCATAAATTACTGCTTTTGAAGTTGGAACGATATGGCATTCGAGGTCCAGCCCTTCATTGGCTTGAAACCTATCTAGTGGGTAGAAAGCAATGTGTTGAGATTCTAAGTATGACTGAGAATGGAGAACTGGAGGGAATTAGATCTATATCAAAATGTAACAATTCGGGTGTACCACAAGGGAGCGTTTTGGGCCCCCCTTTATTTCTATTATATATTAACGATCTGCCTGAACATACACTCAATGCATGCACATTATTTGCAGATGACATTTCAATAATTATGACATCACCAATTAATACTGACATAAACAATTACAGAACTGACATTAATAACACAATTGAATCAATAATTTCTTGGTTAAGCTCTAATAATTTGCATGTAAATATAAATAAAACAAAAATTGTTCAATTTAGAACATATGGTCGTAAGCGAGATAAACTGACTATTAATTATAATGGACAACCTCTATTAGAGGCAGACGAAACTACTTTTCTGGGAATAGCATTGGATGGTTACTTCTCTTGGAAACCACACGTAGAAAAATTATGTAGTAAATTGAACAAATACGTGTATGTCCTCTACACTCTGCGAAAGACCTCTTCGCAGAGTACGATGTTGACTGCGTATCACGGCTGCATTGCTTCGACTTTACAATACGGCCTTATACTGTGGGGTAACTCAACAGACGCGGACAAAGCTTTTAGGGTACAGAAAAAATGCGTTCGAGCCATTTGTGGCATTCCACCATGGGAATCCTGCAAACCGCTGTTTCTTAAGTTAAAACTCCTCACATTACCAAGTATGTACATTTTAGAATGTGCTAAATTTGTCCGACAACATTTTGACTTGTTTAAAAAGGCTCAAGACCGTTGCCCTCGAAAAGTAAGAGATCCAGATAGAATAGTTCTGCCTAGGGCACCAAGGACTGCTCTGTATAAAAATAACTGTTATAATATGAGTGGACTTATCTATAATAAAATACCTAAAAACTTTAAAGACTTACCGAATAATTTATTTTTAAAAAAGTTAAAATTATGGCTGGTGGAAAAACGATTTTATTCTGTAAATGAATTAATAAATAATGTTAAATAATATGTTTTAGATCATGTAATATGAAGTTAATGAATTTTGAATGTATTGTAAAAAGAAGTAATGATTGTTAGAAATTTGTATTTATAGCATGCCATTGGACGTAAATATACTATATTCTAAAAAATTTGCATGTCAAATGTCTGACTATGTATTAGGAAACTTATTTTAAATTTAAGACCAACACTGTACCAATACTTATTGCAAATAAATGATTATTATTATTATTATTATTATTGAAATATGTCCACACAAACGCTTCAAATACAGACTCGACAATCGGTTTAATAAAAGTTGTGAGAATTTTTATCTTGTCCTCGTTAATGTACGGGAAAATATAAAAAACGTAATTTTGTATTCTAACAAAAGGAGACCGAAATTGTTTGGTTCGTAGAATTTTTATCAAAACGGTGGATGTTCACATTCAAGTCACCGGCACAAAGGCAGTAGATGTGCCACAGTTTGATAATGACTTTATGATTCCTAAATATTATTTGTCGAAAATTTTTTGCTCATTTTAGGTTTCTGTTCACGTTCAACCAAAAGGTGTGCCAACCCGTGGTTTCACCCGCATATCAGTCTCGATATTTCCAAGTCATGGTCTAAACATGTGCCAAATTTAATCCAAATCTGTTCAGCCATTTCATCGTGAAAGCGTAACAAACAAACTTTCACAAAATCAAATTCTTTCTCCTTATAATATTTACATGGTCGAGATTTTACTCTCCTGGTATTTAATACTAAAATATTTTTGCCAATTCCAAACATAAACTCAAACTCAAATCATTATTTCAATTAAACCATTTCAGGCACTTTTGAATTGTCAAAATTAAATAGTCAGTCAGTTAGTCAGAAAGTTGAAACTAGTTGCCCATTCCAAAACGTAGATCTCTATGGAGAAGAACGGGCAAGAAACCCCAAGGAGACTCTTTTAAATCAAGATATTATTACAAAATCCTGGGTACATTATTCTTGTTGCTCCTATATGTCAGAACAATGTAAAAAAAAAAAACGAATAAAGGAACAAATCAAAATCTAACTTTTCTAGTATATAAAAAATTAAATTAAAAATTAAAAAAACCCCTGACTACGTGATACCCTATAAAAAGAAGAAAATAACCTTGAAATTATGACCCTACGTAAGTACGTATGAAATTTTTTTTTATTTCATGAAATTTATTTTTTTATTTCATGCTTTTTGTAGGGACTCCTTATTATTTCTTTTCTTTTATTTTCTTGCGTTTTAAGATTCAGGTAATTTGGTATTTAATCAGGTTTTTTGTAATTCGCCATTTTATGGTGGTGGTCATCTTGGATTTGAAATTTGTCATAGTTTATATATAGTATTCTACTAGTTAAGCCCTTTCATTTGATACCCATAGTGAGGGAGTTGTGAAAAAATATGTAATCCGCCATTTTGTAGCAGTGGCCATCTTGGACCGATTTTCATCAAACATAGCTAAGAACACTCCCGACAAATTCACCTTTCAAAGAAAAAAAAAACAAAATTAAAATCGGTTCATCCGTTCGGGAGCACAGACAGACAGACAGACAGACATACACACACACACACACACGCACAGACACGTCAAACTTATAACACCCTGTCGTTTTTGCGTCGGGGGTTAAAAATCAATTGCTGTTCGTTTGAGTCGTCGTCGTCGTCGTCTGTTGCTGTTCGTTCTCTTTGGAGAAGAACGGGCAAGAAACTCCTTTAAATCAAGATATTATTACAAAATCCTGGGTACATTACATACATTATCATAAATTAGAGTTATATCTCTAATACAAAATTCTTTTGTTACATTTATAAAGTGGACTGTTTAGCGGTTATAAAAGCATTCCAAAGCGATTAGCATAAATTTTGTTGGCATCTCTCTCGGTGAGAATTTTCAGATTGTTAGAGATAAACGAACATCAGAATATGTGTGATAACTGGATTAAAAGGATGGAGCGCGCAAAAGGCGGGCGCTATTGTGAGGAAATACATATGTGTGTTCAGTTGTTCACGGGTCCTTTGAGGCGCGAAAAAGTTTGACAAAAGGACCATCAGACTACGCCGGTTTTATTCTGGATCAATCGCGCGTGTAGATACTATTATCAGATTATGTAGCATGTATTGTTCGTTTATAGAAAGCAGAAGATAGATATGTTTGTTAGTACAATTTGGTGGAAAAACATATAGAACTGAAGGACCATAATTCTACTTAGGGCTGATTTTTCTAACGCCAGGTAATTTTATCCGAGGAATAATTATGAATTTTTAATAGTTCTTCCAAACAAAATCTGTCAGACGTCAATTTTATTCTACGAATAAAACTTATCTGTCGATTGAAAAATGAGCCCGTAGAAAAGAAGATCACGTGATAAGATACGTGACTCTTAAGATTTCGTCCATGTAATTTTATAGCCATAATAGAAGGACCAAGTGGGTTGAAAGACCACAACACCTACAGTATATTTCTGGAAGGTTAATAATGTCAAGTTCGTGGCGACTTTTAGAAGCTTCAAAATACAATTTTATAAACAAAACTCACTCAGCCGTTGTTTGCGAAAACCTATTTTATAAACACAGGAAGGATGTACCTATTTCGGCTTTGTACTTACGTAGGTACATTGCTTGACTGCATAATTGGCCTATAACGTTTCTACTGCTGGGACACCGGCCTCCTCTCTGTGAGAAGGACTGGGCCGTAATCCACTACGCGGGACCTGTGCGGGTTGGTGGATGTCACATTCGGTTCTTTTTTGTTTCTAGGACATGCCGGGTTCCTTACTGTGCGTGTTGTTTTCCTTCACTGTTTTGAGAGCAGTGGTGAAGAAATAAATTACACATGCGCCTGCCTGGGACTGAACCCACGACCTACGAAACATAAGCTGAGGCCGTTACATCTGGGACCGTACCTGTATGACACAATGAACGAAATCGCGTGAAATGAATGCGAGATTAGCTAAGAAATTGACGTGATTTCTAAGTAAGGAATCATTGAGTGGTAATAGTGAATTAGGACCCTGAGCTATCGCTATTTCATTGTTTGCCAATGGCGCCGATTCCCTTGTTCACAAGGGTCAGATTCTATTTAATGTCATGTTGTATTCGTTTGTAGTTATTTTGTTATACAATTTGCCGCGTACAGTAATTACGAGCAACGATTAAGGATGTGGTACAGACCATCAAACTGAACAACTTTCTCCATGGGACAAATAGCTTCATCGCGAAAATTTTATCAACTGACCCGTAGAAAACTTCAATACCTACTCGACCTAAATGTATGGGACGGCTGAATTTTTATTCGCGAAAAAAATAGAAAAAGCTTTTCAAAAGATTAATAAAACCCTTACTTACCCAATATTCATCAGCGACCTGACACAAAATACCAGCATGGACACATGGGCTCCTATGGCAGCCATCCACAGCATGGTGAGAGGCACAGCAGCACAGGGCGAAGGCCCGAGGGCACGCCACGGAGCACCCCAGTTCCTGGTCGCTCTGGATCTAGCAGATACCCAGCCGCCGAACCCTCGGCTGTAGTATATTGATGTGGCTGGAAATGCGGCCTGATGTTAGTAATGTCAATGTAACAGACTGTACCACTTTTTTATGAAATAAATTATTATAAATTATAAATAAAATCGCGAATGCAATGACCATTGGACCCATATTTTTTATGCAAATTGTTGTAAAAAACAGATGAACGGTCATGTGAGGACCATGTAGATAAGTCTTTTGAGAAAAGAACCACACAGATTAAGTGGACCTGTCCATCACTACGTAATATGAGATGACGTACCATCGATATGAAAGAATAAGAAGAATGTGTTGGGAAGCTTTGGCATACTCTTGATGGTGCTGAACACTGTTGATGGTGAAAAAATAATTGAATTTGCACATAGAAAACCTTTACTATTCCAAGTTCCTGAGCTTAACACTAACCTTGTGTGCGGGTGGTACTTAGCTTCATAGATTTTTCACACGGTATATCTAAGTGATTTGGTGATGGTGACCCTGGTATTTAGGAACAGTCGTTGCAAATCACGAGCACGCGTCATGAGACATTTAAGTGGTTAATATAAGGTTTAAATTGCCATCGCTCTCTCGCGCTCGGGAAATACACCAACTACTTTTACAGTACCGTTCCAAGTACTCATTGGTATAAAACTATTGTGGTACCAAGAGAGTGTGTAGACCAAGGTAATTATTAAGTAAACTAAGGAAAGGTCTCTAGTAATAGAAGATCTGTAGAAGTTATACAATACAGACCTTAACAAACACCAGTACCTACCAACACAAACTTTACCATTTACTACGAGTGTAAGCAGTCGTTTATTTTAGCCCTTATCTGCACTATTTATTACTATTAGCTAATAGTACACATTTCTTAGCTCCAGGTAGACTAAAATCACAAGAGTTACAAGCACTTTGTATAATTCTTGCCAGTCAAAATCTACATCACACTGACGTCACGCAAAATCTTGCATCGCACAAGTAGGGGACGTTGTATATATGCTAATAGCATGGTAAATGCTATTAGCATATATACAACGTCCCGACATCAATCTTGAGTACGTGTGGGTAAGTTTTTATGAAATATTTTTTGTGTAGATTTGCAACGTGATTTGATGAAAATCCGGAACTTAATAAAAAAATATTTTAAAAAATAAGTTAATAGGTAATACGGGTTGGTCTCCGTAACTCCATGTATAAAGGGGATATATCTTGATTGAAATATGATTGGCGATCGTAACAAATATGGCTTCTATGTTAAACAGTTCCAGTTACTAATATTCCCGTGTCTTTATATAAGTATATGAAATGGCGATCTTTGTCAAAGCGAATCTACATCTTTATACGAATCTAAGAAGCGTACACAAAAATAAAATTTGCGTAAAACGTCATAAAAAAGCAGTATTTAATAAAAACATCAAAAGTACATATACAATAAGTTACCAAAAAGTATCACAGACCTACACAAAATTAACCAATTCAAATTATGTTTGCACGAATTGTTAGTTGCAAAAAGTTACTGTTGAATTAATGATTATTTAAATGAAAGATGAGTCGATTTTATCTGAAATGGCACCACGGTAATGGTAATGGTACCATGGCACCATGGTAATTTTTATTAAAATTTTGATGTGACTTGTGTACAATAATTTGACATTTTTTAATTTGACATAAATCAATTTAAAATTTATTTTGTACCATTAATTTGCACACCTCAATAGGTTATAATACAATTTACCTTTTATAATTGTAACACCTTTTTAACATGTATTATGCAAATGAATGAATTGATTTGCTTTACAGAATTACAATAATTAGAATCAGCAATACAGCTTCTAAGTTAGAAGTTAAGAGTCGTGATTTATTCATTAGGGTTAGAGAGATGAATTTTATGATTATATTTCTATAAATAAATATTTGTTACGGCCGCGAATTATATTTAGATCAACATACAACCTGATACCTGATACTGACCTGCAAATTATAAAAAAAACGTAAGAAATTGATTTGCGCGCTATTCTGACGCTTTCGCCTTAAATGGGAAATATCAAAACACACATGAATTTATGATTGCGTGGCTTTTGCGACTGCGAATCCATAAAGGTAAAAGTAAAACATAAAATATGATTGACCAGAATTCTACTGAGCTTAACTTTTAAAAACGATGAGAAATGATGGCTGGCTATAAATTTTAACTTCGATAGGTACTAAAAATGAAAGTGTTGCTAAAAATTGCCAACAAATAACCCAGCTTCAATGCTTCAGCCCGAGATTCGCTAATTGCCAATAATAAATAACATCTGCCACCATTTGAATATAAATTAAAGTCGTTATTCAAACTAAACACCTTTTTGATGTGTTTTAACTTTATGAGATTCGATATTTTCACGGTTTTATTGGTTTTGGGCTCGGAGCATGTGCGAGTATATACTGCTACTGTTATTGCATCGCCCCACTGTTGGGTAGAGGCCTCCCATGACTTCCAGCTCATTCGATCCAGGGTTAAAGTGGAGCACCTGGGGGCCTAAAAAGGCCACTTTGGCAGAATCATAATAGGATAATAAGAATCATATTAAAAACCGTAAAATGGTCACAAACTGACAATTCATAATATGATCTGTGTGCAATTCATATCACAATGAAATAACATTTAAACTGTGGAAATAAAAAAAGAAAAAAACAATTCGATTAATAAAAACTGTAATGAAAAATTTACCGATAAAATTACGGTTTTTATTTTTTTCATGCGGCAATGTTTACACCAAATATGCATGAAATTTTACGGAAATTAGAGGAATTGCTAATGATCTGCTGGGAATTCAGGAAATGAATAGCTTTTAGAGGTATTGCTTAAAGTGGCCTTTTTAAGCCCCCTGGTCATTTGTTTTCGCCAGCTCGTCCCGCCATCTTCTACGGGGTCTGCCGTGACGCTTTCTAACTGTGTCAGGGCTCCACGTAGTGGTTATTTTGGCCCACAACTCATTGCATGCACGTGCGAGTATAACCTGTGTAAAATACCCTTAACGAAGCCAGTCACTGGTTTTTAACACGCTTTTATTAGCTTCACTTGTGATTAACTAACAATGTAACAAAATGTAAGAAGTCAATTTTAACCTACTTCTAAATGACGTATCGAAATGAAACTTTGTATGTATATGTAGTTTGGAGGACAAAACTATAATTTGGCATCTTGGAGCTAATCTGATGATGGAGCCAGGACGTGGATAGTGGAACTCTCCAGTGGCTAGTAGTAAACCCTTCGAGTTTGGGGTCATATGATTCGTTTTGATGTGTCCACAATACTACACTTGGTGTTGAGGGTCTGATGATGTAGTCAGCCAGGAGGTGGATATTGGAACTCTTTACTACTTGTAAACACCTCGAGTTTGCTAGTAGCCCCTAATCGTCATAATTTCGTTGAATTAATACCTACTTATTAACTTAAAACGCACTAAATATTATAAAATAATTAAATTGACTTAAATTGAATTCTAAAAGCGTGGAGCGCACTAATAATTAATTCACAAAGCGCTCCAGGCTTTTAGTGTTACTTTTTAGTTTTTTATAAACTACATATTTTTATTACCGTTATTATGAGAATATGGACAATACCTGGGAGTCAAAAAACCAGTTTTTCTCGTGACAAATAAACTTATTTTTCTTTCTTTCTTTTTACAAGCTTTTATTTAACTTGCGATGTATGTATGTATGTTCGGTTGGACAAGAAATTTTTCTTTTGTAAAGAAAATTGGAAAACTATGGGGGAGACCTTTGCCCAGAAGTAGAAAAATATAGTTTAAATAAAAGTAATATCTGGGCATTAATATTGTTTAAAGCTTCAAGATAAAATTGCGCATAAAAATAAAGTCCTCGTGTCATTTACATAATGTTCTTGAAAGTTCTCGTGTAAAATACGTGCGGTTTTATGTTAACAAAACGGCTGGTTTATTTTACGCAACATTACGTTCTCTATTTAATGTTATCTGCGCCATTTTGTCGGAGTAATGATGTGTCGCGTACTTAATGTTGGTACTGCTGTGAACTTTAACACAAGTGTCGCGAAACAGTATTGTTGAAATCTTTTTTGATTCAACTGTTTTAAACTTTTTCCTTTTGACTCTTCACGTGACGTGACTGGCCTATTTTTAGCCCACAGAATCAGCATTGCCATTCAACGTGGTAATGTTGCCAGCCTTTTGGGCACTTATCCCATTCACAGCGATGCTGACGAATTTATTGATGCCCAATGAGCTCTTGCCTTTTTCTTGAATTTTTTACTATATACTTGTATATATAATATACATATATTTTAGTGTTAGCTAGCAATTGTTGCGTCTTTGTGAAGAACTGCTTTAATAAACAGGATCGTAGCGTTGTCATCTTGGCGAGAGAATGTCGTCATAAGTCTTGTAGTAATTCAAATTAGTTTAACATAGGTACACTAACAATGATGAATAAAGTTATTAAATAGTATGATGAATAAAGTCGAAGAGTTTGTTTTCTATACTAATAATTTATTATTTATTTAAGGATTACCAACGAGATACATTACAATTATCTTATACCATTATAGAACTTGTATAATAAACATTATTCTGTAATGCACACTTAATTACAGGTTACCACAGCTTACACATAATAAATTTAAAGAGTTTGTTTGTTTATTTGAACGCACTAATCTCTAGAACTAAGTAAGTGTCGTGTTAAGTTATTTCCATTTATTTTTATGTAGTACTGTTTGTTTTCCCTTACAAATAAATAAATAAACTGCCAGTCGGATTTTTCAAGAATTGGGCTATCAAATACGATATATTTTTTTTACTATATACGCGTAGCTTTCCTCAAGAGGAAGGCTATGCTAAGACTAGGAGCCGAGCAAAAAGAAAAAAAGTCTGAAAGAACAAAGGCTAAGCGATATCAAAGTAATAGCGGAGGCGATGCGATGCGATGGGGCGGGTCGGGGGAATAAAAGAAAGATAATAATAATAATCTCTTTATTTCAGAATACAATTCTATAATAACAAAAGGTACCAAGATGTTAGTAACATAAAAACTAGAAGAAAAAAGAGAGATAGAGAGAAATAAAAATATGAGAAAGAAAGATAAATGTTTTATTCTGCACAAACCAAACGCACAATCACAAATGAAAAAAAAAGGACAGTCAAAAGATTCGTACTCAAGCATAAAATTGTTGACACTTTTGTTTATTGCTGGATGTCAAGGCCAGAAAGAATAAGAAATTCCATGCGGACAAAATCGCGGTCCGAAGCTAGAAATTAGATAAACCAAGTCTGGACAAGAAACAATTAGTGATTGATTGAGATTTACACTTTTCACAGCGTTATTTAAACAGGATATTTTACTAGACAGTTTTATTGACTCTTTGAGTAATAGTTTTTCTTAGTAGAATGATTGAGATGGGTAGGTGCGTGCGTGGTGGTGCTTTTGTGTGCACTAAATAAATGGTTTGTCTATCTATTTATCAACATTAGAACTAAATTACGATGGCAAACGTTCAAGAAGATACCTATATATGCGTAGATTGTTTTACCTAATATAAAGTAACAAGAGATATTTACCACGCCATTCTTGATACAGGTGCTGCCTGCTGGGGAGTTTGTTGCGCCACTTCTTCTTCCCAGCGAAAGCACTAGAAAGAGGTGAAGGGCGGGCGTTTTTGGGGGACTGTCTTTTGTAATTTTGACGTTCGTAAAGTGCTGATTCTCAGCCTAATTTGAATAAATTACTTTTGATTTGATTTGTGACTTGTAATACCTACTACTGTTTTTAGGGTTCCGTACCAAAAGGGTGCCAACGGGACCCTATTACTAAGCCTCCGTTTTCCGTCCGTTCGTCCTTCCTCCCATCCGTCTATTCTTCTGTCTGTCTGTCTATCAGCGGGCTGTATCTCATGAACCGTAACACAACAGGAACAGGGTGAAAAGTTGACTCAACCTCCATAGAAAAGGGAGGATCCTCCGACCAGACGGGTGTTGTGTCTGGCGGGCAATTGCCCAACTATTGATGTTGGGAAGTTTGTATACAGGAATAATTTTTATTCAGTGCGCAAACTTTGACAAATTAAACTTAAATGAGTTTTATTAAACACCTATTTTTTATTTTGATAAGTCTTAGTACAAAAAAATAAAGTTATCGCTAACGAAAGATGTCTATTTTGAAATTGATTTTCTGGCCACTACGCGCCGCTCGGTCGTTTTTCGTGCATAGGCGTGGGTAGATAGATATTTACGTGGGTTACATACAATGTACTGATCGCTGATTTTATCAGGTTCGAATTAGACTTTTTTAAGATTAGGCCGTGATCTAAAGTTATTTGAAGAGTAATTCCAATTTTTCCTTCATACTTTCATGGGCTTAGGACCATCAAAATGCAGAAAATAACGCATTATAATCAATTAAATTAAGGCACTTTTCAAAACTTAATACTTACATTTACCGCCAGTCGAGGTCTGCCAGACCCTAGTGCGTGATTTGGGGTCCTGAACTGACTGTGATCAAGCAGCCTCTGAGTGGCTGCTAAAATGGTCCTTTCATTAGGGACCGTGGGGTCCTTACCCCTTACCCCCTAGCATACATTCTGCGAGCTGCTCGTAGGCTTTCACCATAATAAATAGACCCGCACCATCACATAGAACTCGCGGTTACTAAAATCCGACATCTTAAGTATGTACGACACACGTGTACGCGACTAGACGCGACGTGTAACGACGGCGCAAGCGCATGCCTTGAGCAGACTGTCGAGCGCCCGGCCGGCCGCCGCCGCCTGGCGCCACCCTGCCGCCCGGAAGGGGGTTTCACCCCCTCTGCAACATCACTCGTAAGCCGCACGGCGCCCGCGTTCATTGATATTATTACGAATAGATAGTGTCCATATTTTGCTGATTTAAAGTCGGATAAAAAAATATAAAAAAGTTTTGAACAAATAATGGAAATGTGTTCTATTACTGATACTGAACCACTAAAAATTTTATGCGCATTGCTTAAAAAATATTCCTGTATATGCTAATTGCGCGGTAAACTCTGCTGGCGAGATGTAGGATTTGCGTGACGTCAGTATGGCGCGTTGTTCGCATGTGGCGTTGTAGATACCGCTACACCAGCAAATAAAATAAAGTTCAAAATTTAAGGGGGTCGTCACTATACAAAAAACGTAGATATTTTTCGGCATTTTTTCCGATTCGCACTTGGCCGCTCTTTTACAGCCTATAAATATCATTTATTACGGTGTACCCAAGGGCTTCAAAAAATATTTACCTGCAGCCAAGACTGTGATAGCACCAGCAGGTACTCCTAGACCTAGCGCTGGCTTCTGTCTCTCTTCCAGCCAGCCGACTGCTCCCAGCACTAATCCACCGATGCCGCAGACAATCTGTAACAAGAATATCTATTAGAAGATTTTAAGAAATTCTATATCTACAGAACTAAATTTTTCATCCAATAAATTATTGAATACCGTGCCTAACAACAGGCCACCTTCCCCAAGAACCACAAGAAACCACAACCAAACCACAAGAAACTAACCTGATATAAAAGCAGCACCCTAATTGCGTAAGACACGATCAATCGGAATCTGAATCATTTTGAAGCAAATTGCTAATCCATTGCTTCATAAGTTCGAAAAAATTGTCTGCTCAACACGTAAATAACGCAATGAAAGTTGTTGAACTGTCAAAATGAAATCGATTCCGATTGATCGTGTGTTACGCAATTAGGGTGCTGGTTAGTTTCTTGTGGTTTTTGGTGGAGACTTTATGCAGTGCATTATTTTGTGCTTAGATCTTAAAAGAACCCTTAGGCCTTAAAAGGACCTTGAAGTAGCAGTGGTTGCCCCGTGGTAACGACCGCGACATATAGAAAGAAAGAAAGAAAAATATTTTATTCTGCACAAACAAAACGCACAATTAATACAAATAAAAAAAAAAAAAAAAATAAAAAAAACACAATACATACATATAGTCAAAAGACTCGTACTCAAGCATAAAAAATGGTGACACTTTTGTCTATTGCTGTGATGACTTATGAGTTACTCAGTACATACATTTTTTATGCTTGAGTACGAGTCTTTTGACTATGTGTACCTATGTATTGTGTTTTTTTTATTATTATTTTTTTTTTTATTTGTAATAATTGTGCGTAAACCTACGACCTACAACTGTTGTAGGTCGTAGGTTCGAACCCAGACAGGCGCTTCACTTTGTGTAAATTATTTTATCACTACTACTCTCAAAACGGTGAAGGAAAACATCGTGAGAAAACCGGAACCTAGAACCAAACGTTCGAAGACATGTGTCATCTATCAACCCACACTGGGCCCACGTGGTAGATTTTTCCCACTCCCTCTTACCGAGAGGAGGCCCGTGTCCCAGCAGTGGGAATATCATAGACTGATAATATTACTATTTTGTTCCTACAAAAAATACGAGTACCACTTTTGTCGAAAAATGCAATTTCAATTCTCTTACTGTGTAATAACTGAAATATATAAAGTCAAATTGTAAAATAATAATATTTAATAGTAATATTATGTAATATTTAATAGTATATTAATATTAATATTTAATTTTTACACATAAGTATCACGAGAAACATCTTTCATCTCGGTTTCCAACACATATATTAGATCATGTTAAAACGTGACTAAAATACAAAAACTACAATACTATCTCGTAAATATTTCATGAGCACCGAATATACGCATAATACGTGTCACCAGGACATACACTGCAAAAGCCGTAGGTACCAGGAACTGTACCTGTAACTGTACTGGTAGTTGAAAGAAAGAGATAATTTGTTTGATCCAGTGAGGTTTTTGCGTAACACACTCTAAGTAGCAATGGCTATCATTTTGATAGTTCAACAACATTCATTGCGTTATTTACGTTTTTGAGCAGACAATTTTTTGAACATACGAGTTTGAAGCAATGGATTCGCAATATCCTTCAGATGATTTAGATTTTTGTGATTTAAAGTGTGTTACGCAATCAGAGTCAATCAATCAATCAACTCAGCCTATCGCAGTCCACTGCTGGACATAGGCCTCTCCCAGGCTGCGCCACAACACCCTGTCCTCCGCCTTCGGCATCCAGTCTGTCCCTGCCACCTTCTTTAGGTCGTCCGTCCATCTAGCTGGGGGTCCGTCTCATACTACGCTTGCCGATACGCGGTCTCCACTCCAGGACTTGTCTGCTCCACCGGCCATCGGTCCTTCGACAAACATGGCCAACCCACGCAATTAGAGTGCATTATTCAAACAAAAAAAGTAAAAAAAATTGAAACAGTGGTGTCTGCCTCATTGCTGCGCCAAATATATTCAGTATAAAGACCAGACAACTAGTGCCTGATGCTGATTTTTTCTGGTTTGCAAAGACGTCGGATGTAATTTAGTTTTATAGTGTGTTAGCAAATAATTTAATAATAAAAAATCATTACTTACTTAGATATTTGTTTAAATAAAAAAGGAATTATGTGACTTAGAATATTCACTGATTTTTGATTATGGGTGGCAGGGACATTTTTCGTTGGTTATTAATAAAAAAAACCGGCCAAGTGCGAGTCGGACTCGCCCATGAAGGGTTCCGTTACGTTACGATTTATGACGTATTAAAAAAAAACTACTCACTAGATCTCGTTCAAACCAATTTTCGGTGGAAGTTTATATGGTAATGTACATCATATATTTTTTTAGTTTTATCATTCTCTTATTTTAGAAGTTACAGGGGGGGGGGGGGGGGCACACATTTTACCACTTTGGAAGTGTCTCTCGCGCAAACTATTCAGTTTAGAAAAAAATGATATTAGAAACCTCAATATCATTTTTGAAGACCTATCCATAGATACCCCACACGTATGGGTTTGATGAAAAAAAAAATTTTGAGTTTCAGTTCTAAGTATGGGGACCCCCAAAATTTATTGTTTTTTTTCTATTTTTGTGTGAAAATCTTAATGCGGTTTACAGAATACATCTACTTACCAAGTTTCAACAGTATAGCTCTTATAGTTTCGGAAAAAAGCGGCTGTGACATACGGACGGACAGACAGACAGACAGACAGACATGACGAATCCATAAGGGTTCCGTTGCCATTTGGCTACGGAACCCTAAAAACGGATTACAATCTAGAATTTCCACGAGCAACGCCACTTCTTAATTTTCTTATTGTCAATGTGCGGTACGGAAAAAACGTCAAAGGAAGTGCTCTTCAGCATGGCGAATTTGCTAACACAAAAGAGAACGGCATTGTGTCTGTGCTTATTAGCATTATATTTTATACAAAGAAAATTTAGCCAACGGACGACAACTCGTAGCTAAAGCAAAAGAAGCAATGGTCCGCTCTGACCGGTCTTATAAAATTACTCACAGCACAACCAAAAAAGCATAAAAGAATACAGAAATTGAACAATCATTCTTTAAAATTCTACACTTCTTGTTTTCAATTTTAAACACAATATGAAATATTATGTTATTATACATATGAAATATTATTATTAGTTTATTGTTAGAGCAATTCGAAACTAAATGAACAAATAGGACTAGCTATGAGAAAATAGCCATGTTTGTTTCTGAGTTTCCCTCGACGGGCATGCAATTAGTTGCATGGCAGTGCTCTGGATTGTAAAGGTATTCCATTCATTCCCTAGTTTCATAAACTATTGTGCGCTTTTATAATTTCCTAAGTGACGATATTATCGTGGACGTTCACATCCATAGAATCCATGAGACGGAAAAGCGTCTTCATATATTTCCGTACATTTTTCTTTCCTGTGTTATCGTGATACTGTGACGTCCACGACATTATCGTCGCCTTAGAAATCATAAAAGCGCACAATAGATTTGAAAATAGGGAGTAAATGTCATTTTATTATACCTATCAAACTGTAAGCGCACATAGCATTAGGTTTATAAATTTTCTTTATAATATGTAGTGGTACTCATATTTTATGCAATATTGTAATGTGTAACCGTTTATTTTCCCAAATAATTAAAAATAATTGTAATACCTTTACAATCTAGAACACTGCTATGTAAAAAGTGTTTACATTCTTTAGTAATTATGTACGCCGCGCCACGCGCCAAACATGACCATTTCCCCATAATTAGTCCATTTGTTCATTTAGTTGTTGTTGCTGTTATAAAAGCGCATAATAGGTATTTCATAACGAAATAAATAACACACAATACAAAACATAACAAAAATAACCTGTAGTTTCCGATACCGATATTCAATTTAACCTGTTGTCCAAGTCATAGTGATTTGATTGGCGGTCGTTATTTAGGCCAACCAATCATAAAAGCTCAAATGAGATTTGGCATTCCATTTACTGAACCGACTGACTCGGTTAACTGAAACAGGTGAAATCCTAACACGGTTACGTATTTAAACTCATAGTAAACAACTTAGATCATCATCTGCCTAGCCTTTTCCCAACTATGTTGGGGTCGGCTTCCAGTCTAACCGGATGCAGCTGAATACCAGTATTTTACATGGAGCGACTGCCTATCTGACCCCCTCAACCCAGTGACTGGGTAATACTATACCCCTTGGTAAGTCTGGTTGTCAGGCTTTCAAGCTTTTGACGACCTGTAACGACTGTCAAAGATCCACAAATGACAGCAAACATCTTAGATAGCATGATAAATACTTGATATGTTCCCGTTGTTAGTTATGGGGGATTTACACTAGGTCAATTTTCACTGTGTAGTCGCTAACCATTTAAACAGGTCGAAAAAATCGCAGGTGACTAGTTCATTTTCCATCAAAATTTTAGTCATCTGTGGTCTAGCCGAATTGCCATTTAGACAGTTGGTTTTTGCCGGGCCGCGAAAACCGTGCGGCTATAGTCACCTGTGAAAAGCCCGCCAAAGAAGCCTGAAAGTCTGAAAATCAAACCAATTTTAATACCGAATATCGAAAACCAATAAGCAAACTTTTACCCAGCAGACAATGGGTTGTAAAAATAGAACAGGATTTCAGGAGTTAGAAATTTACTTAAAATTGGAAATAAGCCAGGCAGATGACATTTCAAATGCTTCATTTCCCAATACAAAAGCAATCAATTTTCCAACGAAACAGATTAAATGTCACTGCAGCTTTTAAAGTTATACCGCGGTTGAAAAGCTTTCATGTTCCCAGCGACACATGAAGTTCTTATAGAAATATCCGACAAAATTACTTTCTGCCACACTCCTAGTCGCGGTTAGAATTGTCAAACCTAGGTAGTTTGTAAGTTCGAGCGAGTGTATTTTTTAAAGGCTCTTAAAAAATACAAAAATCAGGCGATCCATAGATTTATGTTCGCATAACTCGACATAATGTAGGGATCAAATTTTTTCACGATTTCAGGGTTGGTCGCGTAGTAAAAGTTCTTCATAATGAGGAGTAAAATGACCCCTTTTAAGGATTAAAACGATCAAAATTTAACAGTGTTTAATTAATTATCCATACCATTGGAACAGGGAGAGCTTATACATGATTAATTTATGACAATACAATCCTTTTAACAAATCCGAAGGGCTGTGATACGAAATCCAGTCGTAATTAGCAGATAGAACACGTAGGTACTTAAATTATTCACAAATTAGTGCGCACCTCCCCCGTGCCTTATTTTACGCCTCAGGAGTACCTACCTACGAAATTAGTATGTAAATGACGTCACGAAGACAGGATAATGTTTGGCTTATCTCCGTCGGTAAGTTAAATCCTAGCTCAACTCCTGTATGTGCGTAGTAAGCACAAAACCATCGCAGAAGTAATTAGGTATGCGAGAATCTAATTTGATACGTCGTTGGCTTAAGGTTTTGCGGACCAGCGGGGTAATTGCGTAACGCACTGTCATTTTGACAGTTCAGCAACATTCATTGCGTTACTTACGTTGTTGAACGGACATATTTTTCGAACATATGAAGCAATGTATTAGTAGTTTCTTTCAAAATGATCCGAATTGAGATTAATAGTGTGGAACGTAATCAAGGTGCTGCTTATCAAGCATTATTTAATACTACGTGCAAGTTCAAAAGTTGGTATGAAATTGTTTTTTTTTTTCAAGTTAGTTGACCAGTGTTTAACTAAAATGCAGATACGACTCGACACTGGAAAAGCTATGAGCGACTACGTTACCACCTGAAATAGTATCAATATTTAACAACTGGTCTACCAGTAGTTAAAAATCTTTGACTACTATTAGTTAAAGCTATAACGTGAATGGGGTCGCACTCGGAACGTATATCGGTTGGAACCCGCACTCCAACCGATATACGTGAGGTAGGGACGGCTCAGCTCATCCCACAGTTCTTCAACCTATACATGAGCAACCTGATGCGAATGATGAGCTCAGCAGCACCAAGGTTGGATGTCATATTGACGGGGTGTGCATTAACAGTGTTATGCTTAAGATATTGCGTTGTTGAGCCCGTCGATCGGTGCTCTGAGGCGAGTGATCGCTATATGCGAATATTATGAGGTGAATTATCATCACCATCCGTTCAGCTGAAAGACGACCACTGCTAGACATAGGCCTCCCCCCTTGCACCCCCACTTCGACCGGTTCTGTGCTTCTCGCATCCAACGGGTTTCGGTATGCGGTGAATAAAGTGGCTCAAATAGCGCAGAGCGAACTAATGGTTTTTAAAGCAGGCAGGCACAGTACGACATGTGGGATACACGAATATGTCACTATTTGTGTATCCCACATGTCGTACTGTGCCTTTCATCTCAGAATACCAGATTCTCAAAATACCAGATTCTCAAAATACCAGATTCTCAAAATATCAGATTCTCAAAATACCATATTCTCAATATATTAGATTTCGGACAGTCGAAATCAAAATATGTATTTAAAATAATATAAAAAAAAACATTTTGCAATAAAATAGTGTTTAATTTTCCTACATTACCTATTTTTTTTTATTGACATTGTCATGACGTTGAAAAGTCTTCTCCTTAGTTTTTCCACATTTATGTATTTTATTATTAAATAATTAAATAAAATGGATCAAAGTGATATGAAATCATTATCCCTTGCGAAGAGTAGAAGAATTTTGAGTATTTGGGCCACTGGGTCACTGAAGATCTAAAAGATAATTGTAACATTGAAAGAGAGCGTAGCTAGGTCACTGGCTATCCGTTGTTACATGCTGGCCCGCAGGTTTGCACAATGTACGAAGCCAGCTTTTAAAAGCTTACTGTCAGTCCTTCTAAACGTGCAGCGCGCGTCAAATGCACTCAGAGGGCATACGAGTTCAATATAGTAATGCACTGAGAGTACTGCTGCGGCTGAGAGTAGTGCACTAGGAATGTTTGCGGATAATAATATTAAAGGTTTTGCCGCCATAGGAATAGATGTGTATCCCTGTTGACGCGTGTTCGCGGCAGCTCCAACAGCATTCTCAGTTTGTTCGCAGATCGTTCGACGGGATTCCCCGATGTTGTGGAGGTGGATGCAGCTCCACGCTGAATTTTAATTGTATATCTCTGTGTCTGTAACCTAATAACACTAGAAGTTAAGTAAAATTGATACGAACCCTATCCTGTCCTGCCCTATCCTTCCCGTCTGAAACAAAAGTTTTCTATTCTCTTCTATCATGTGGTGATCAGTGGCGTGGCGTTTCATTTCTGTACATGGTATGCACTTGTTATAAAAATTAACATACAAATTGTCATTGTCTGGGTAAGTAAATAAGTCTCCATTCTCAGTAGATATTTCTACTACGTTGTAGTAGAATGTGCAGTAAAAACACAAATGTCAAGAGACACTGAACCAACTTTACTGTCATATCCAGTGCTACTAATTTATCACGTGTACAATACACACGACGCCGACGTCACATCGAGTTACCTACAAGTTTCCATTATAAGCTGACCTCGCCTTGAATAGAGTCGTCGTCTTTGTGAGGTCAGCTTACACTGGATGAGTATGGTTTGTACATGTATACCTATCACCTTGTGTGATATTTCATTCGCTTGAAAGTGTATTCACTTTCAGTAATGAAAGTTGTCTATCAAGAGTCATGATTTGTTCTTTTGTACCGGACCGGTGTGAAGCAATTAGTAAAAGCTTCTTATTGAACCAGAATAAACAGAAGATCTATGATTTATTCAAATGTTTTCGTCCTTGTCAAATTTATTGTAACTGCCTGGATTGTACACTAATAAATTATAATCTAGGTCACGACTGCTCTAAAAACGGAAACCATCACGTCCGAGACCAGCACGTCCGAGAACCAAAACACGGAAGACATTTGTGTCATCTATCAACTCGCATTGGGCCGGCGTGGTGGATTACGTCCTCTCACCGAGAGGAGGCCTGTGTCCCAGCAGTGGGAACATTTTAGGCTGATTATTATGGTAGTTAAAGTTTTGCGCTTCCAATCATAAGAAACCACATCATTCAATCAAGCCCTTTCATTTGATACCCATGTTGAGGGAGTTGTGAAAAAAAAAATGTAATTCGCCATTTTGTGGTGGCGGCCATCTTGGACCGATTTTCATCAAACATAACTAAGAACACTCCCGACAAATTCCCTTTCAAAAAAAAAAAAAAACAAAATCAAAATCGGTCCATCCGTTCGGGAGCTACGATGCCATACACACACACAAAGAGAGAGAGACACGTCAAACTTATTGCGTATTACGTATTGCGTCGGGGGTTAAAAATGATAATTATAGAAGCCCACATCCTATAATTTATCACTGATCAATATCCTATAATTGGAAGCGCACACTTTTATTTGACCCTGTTTTTGTAAACATGCTTGTAATTAAGTTTAGTTTTAGTTTTAAACATGCTTGTAATTAAGTTTAGTTTTAGTTTTAAACATGCTTGTAATTAAGTTTAGTTTTAGTTTTAAACATGCTTGTAATTAAGTTTAGATTTAGTTTTTAACATGCTTGTAATTAAGTTTAGTTTTAGTTTTAAACATGCTTGTAATTAAGTTTAGTTTTAGTTTTAAGTTTAGGTGTGTATTGCTGCAATGATGTTGTATATGGAATATTTTGAAATGTTGTCACTTATGGGCAAATATAGCAATATTTGTATGAGTCAAGTTGTATTACACAGACTAACACGATTTTCGAGTTATTGGGAAGAATGTGGGTTGAGTCCTTTCTGCTTAACTACGTCCAATTGGCCTCTGTTGGACATCCAAGAATCTATTACTAATAATATAGCTGAAGAATTCCTTTGCTTGTTTGAACGCGTTAATCTCTGAAACTACCAGTGGGATTAAAAAAAAACTGCGTGCAAAATGCATTCTTGAGTGTGGTTATAAGTTATGTAATCAATTATGATTTTATCTGTTGAGTTAATGAAAAAATAACATAACACAAGAAAACAGTTTTCATTAACTGTTTCTTATAATGTTTCCAATTACAAAAAAATAATTTTCTTCCTTTGCAGAGTTGTATAAATGCAATCTCGTTTGCCGTTTCAAGGAATCAATCGGTATCCTTTTCTCTTATTAGAATCCTTGGAAAATACCTTATTTCTTTAGTAGAAAAAGAAACTGCTTGATGTATATCTTAGATGTCATTACATAGCGCTGGTCATTCTCCAACAAGGGTTCGGACAGTAACAAATTGATGGTGTCAGAACGTGGGTTATGAAATGCGGCAACATTTTGGACAAAAGAGTTTTCCGTATTTCTTAATAATTTATTGTACCTTCGTGGTGCAGACAGCCTTAAAAAGATGTATCGTCGATAAGAACACATATCTACGGTCCGTAATGTTGTATCAATGTGTAGCCACGAATTATATTGATAGGTACATTTTTTAGGGTTCCGTAGCCAAATGGCAACGGAACCCTTATGGATTCGCCATGTCTGTCTGTCTGTCTGTCTGTCTGTCTGTCCGTCCGTATGTCACAGCCGCTTTTTTCCGAAACTATAAGAGCTATACTGTTGAAACTTGGTAAGTAGATGTATTCTGTGAACCGCATTAAGATTTTCACACAAAAATAGAAAAAAAACAATAAATTTTGGGGGTCCCCATACTTAGAACTGAAACTTAAATTTTTTTTTTCATCAAACCCATACGTGTGGGGTATCTATGGATAGGTCTTCAAAAATGATATTGAGGTTTCTAATATCATTTTTTTCTAAACTGAATAGTTTGCGCGAGAGACACTTCCAAAGTGGTAAAATGTGTGTCCCCCCCCCTGTAACTTCTAAAATAAGAGAATGATAAAACTAAAAAAAATATATGATGTACATTACCATATAAACTTCCACCGAAAATTGGTTTGAACGAGATCTAGTGAGTAGTTTTTTTTTAATACGTCATAAATCGTAACGTAACGGAACCCTTCATGGGCGAGTCCGACTCGCACTTGGCCGGTTTTTTATTATCGAATACAAATCGTAAACAATCAAATAAATTGACATATTTTTAAACTAATTGTACTGTTGTATTTTTTTTTGTCAAGTTCATCATCTGCCTAGCTTTTTCCCAACTATGTTGGGGTCGACTTCCAGTCTAACCGGATGCAGCTGAATAACAGTATTTTACATGGAGCGACTGCCTACCTGACCTCCACAACCCAGTTACTGGGTAATACGATACCGCTTGCTAAAACTGGTTGTCAGAACTTTTACTACGACTGTTAAAGATCCACGAATGACAGCCGGGACCAACGGCTTAACATGCTTTCTGAAGCACGTAAAGAGGCTCGGTTGTCAGTCTTTCAGTCTACTGACGACCCGTAACGACTGTCTGATGTAATTATATCCACGAATGACAGCTGGGACTCACCGCTTAACGCGCTTTCTGAGGCACGGAGGGGCCTTGGTATGTAAAGATGGTCATCCATCCACGGACCAACTGCGGCAAGCGTAGTTTAACCTGATCGATCGACCCGTGCGGCTGATATTACTTAGCCACAATAACTTTATGTTAATTAAAAAGAACGTTACGTTAAGTACTACTTTATTAATATAAATCGGTACCTACGTACCGATTTATATTAATAAAGTAGTATTTTAATAGTTTAACCACAATTTTAATACAAAACACACACGAGGGACCACTTACGTGGTTTGGCAACTCACGTGTATAATTAGTTTTGGCAGTAAACCCAACTTCCACCTAAATATTTTTAAACACAAAACCCAAACAACTAACGAGTAGGTATTGATCGAGAATTCTCAGAAACCATCCATCTATCAAATCAAGAATGCACCGCTACCCATTCCATTTTCCTAGAAATAGAGACGAGATAGTATGCGGGGTTCCGTATCAAGTGTCAATGGGAGCCTAATACTAAAGCCGATATCACATGCTTCACTTTTTTGTTAATTTCATTCAGCATCTTTCACTCGGAGTGAAATGATCCAATGATGTTGGATCGGAAACCGTTTCAATGATGTTGGATTTCGGCACTCGGCATCTTTCACTCGGTTACCAAATGAACGAAAAGTGAGCATTACTAGGGACTAACCACACTTAACCAGCTCAGTTCGGTTTTTGTCCATAGAAAACAACGATTTTGTATTAAATCCGTACGCATCCGTTCAGCTTCATGGATGGAGTGATTCATTACTTTATGATTTTGCCGGTGCCGTGGGAAGATGGAATGAAACAAAAATAAACCTTCTCAAAAGTGAACCGTTCGTCTGAAATCGGCTTTAGTTATCACCGTCTGCCTATCTATCACACTGATAGGCCTGTATTTTAACAACAAACTGTTATAGCTAGCTGAACACAGAATACCTATGTACGTATATTTCCGCTAGCATGACAGAAAATACAAACAAAATATTCTCGATAAAATGCATTTTTTCAATTTTTCAAAACAAGAAATGTTTATGCTGTTTCTTGAAAACCATTTCGGATGTAGGCAGTGATACTTAGTCTGCTTTTATAAAAACAACAAATTATTATTCGCTGTTTAAACAAAGTTTTGGTGGTAAAGAAACCACTGCGTAAGGCAGACTCGCACTTGACCGGTAATTTGTTTCGTCCGTCAGGAGGTTCATCCATTTGCACGAACGTGTTCGTGGAAGCGTCCAGTGATAACAACAAGGCTAATAACATTGTCACTAGATATAGCATGCAGCCTTTGATAAGATTACTGCAGGCCAGTGCGATATGTGACAACTATTTTGTTAATCTTGATGCTCGCTGCTAAGCTTTATAAATGAAAAGTGCTTTTGAATAAGTACTGAAATGATAAAACAAAAAAGAATCGCACATTATTTTGTCGTATTAAAATGATATTATAAACTTTATAATTTACATATTTATTTTATTATGCATTTTAAAGTTAACTTTTACGTAATCTGTACGTTCTGCTAATAATATGTATACGTTCTAAGACAGCTGCCAAAAAACGGTTAACCTAAAGAACAGGGTATAGTCGCTTTTTGAGTCTGTCTGTATGACCGCCTTGTTCTTCTAAACCACGCAACAGATTTTGAAGCAGTTTTCACTAGCATTCAGAGAATTTATTCCGGAAGGTTTATGTTTATAATATATTAATATTAAACTTACAAATAATATAGAAATCAATTGGGCTTGGTCAACTCTCCATGTGACCAGAGGGCTGGCCTATTTTTTGGCCAAAGAATCAGCATCGCCTTTTGGGCACTTTTCCTGTTGACAGCGATGCGGGCGAATTTTTTGATGCCCCATGATTATCTCCCCTTTTTATATACAATACATGTTCGTATTATCATTAATAGGTAAACAATATATACCTACAGGTATAAAAATACCGATATTTTTTCTAATCGTAAAATCGTGCGAATCAGGGACGGGTCGATAGTAGATACTGATGTATGCAGAAGTGACACTGTAATTGGAAGGCATGAGAAATTTTTTATTGCTTTTATGAATGCCTACACCAAGGATGTGTTGTTCTCACAATCTGGACGCCTGCACTAATAAACCACTAATCAAGTAAACATCGTATAGTAGCCCAATCTGGAAAACAGGCCTTTCTCACTAATGAAATTTTCCATAATACCTACACCAAACCAGTACCTACACGAACAGGGCCGTTTTGTAATCGTAATGGTTTACCCAATCCCTAAGCACCGTTAACGAAGACTCGGTTAATTTAAATTGGATGCTTGCTCCAGGCTTGACCGAGACGAAAGAAAATGCCACGCCACTTTTAAAAGTGATTTTATCTTGTTACGAATGTAGTGCTTTAGAGCCTACTATTATGAAATAGGTTTTATTTCAAATTTGCGATCGATAATCCATGGGAAAAACGCTTTGATTTGCAAAACGTACCTACATATAATTATGTTCGTTCCTCTATAATCACTTTTCACCAATAATGCTATATTTTCCATACACATTTTCTTCCTTCCATCTATTTAAAAAAAAAAACACTTTTTTTATTTTTTATTTCAAAGCACCTGCCACCTAATCTCTTAACTACCCTTGGTTGACTGGGAGAGAATGCCTAAGGCATTAAGTCCGCCTTTGTACATTTTTTTGTGTGCAAAAAGATTAAATAAATAAATATTTAAACTATGCTAAGAATCAACAGTTTTTGAACGTCAAAATTACACAAAACAGTCCCCCATAACGCCCCCCCTTCACCACTTCCAAGTGCGAAGTTGCAAATTAGGAAGAAAGAAAGAAAGAAAGAAAAAGTATTTATTGCGACTCGTACAGGATCATAAAACTAAACTAAACATAGTTAAAAATAAAAAATAAAACAAATTGTATAAAAAAGTAACAAAAGGAAAAAAATAAACAGAAAGTCCTGTACGAGGCCAAAAGGCTCCTATCTCAGCATGATGCTTCGACATTTAAAAAATAAATGTCGAAGCGCTGGTATTCTGGAAGAAGTGGCGAAACAAACTCCCCGTCCCGGTTATAAGAACATAAATGTTATAGCACTACAATTATCTCCGCTCCCGTGCCTTAATGATTGATAACCTAATCCATTATTGCTCAGGGTGCAGTGCTGTTAAACCTGGCTATGTTTAGCTGGACTCCGTTCCAGTTAATTACATTACGCGCTCTGATTGAGCTAATTTCAGGGGCTGTTGCCAAATTGCTGGCTGATCTGATTTTGAGGTAGGTAAGGCGTTATTAACTGTTTTAACCTGGCCAGCACCCTAATTGTAAGCCACTATCAATCTCAGTATGAATCATTTTTCTTTCTCTGCTCAACCACGTAAATAACGCGATGAATGTTGTTAAACTGTCAAAATGAAAAGCATTGCTATTGTTAGTACTCGAATGTTACGCAATTAGAGTGTAGTACTTATACAATACGACAATAAATTGAAATACTGGCATTATAAATTTTGAAATACTGGAAGTATTTTGAAACTATCAAATTAAAAAAAAAAAAACAAAAACCCGACTTCCAAAGAAAAACACCACAAAATGAAAAATAACTTTAACAACAACTATTCTACAATTTTTATTTCTTACTTTCATTTACGAAGTTTAAATTAATGTCGTATCGTCGTCCCACTTTTATATGACATAATATCATGCTTGTGATTTCTGGCAGAGGTGTAGGGAACTATATTACTCCTACGTTACTATTCATCAAGACATTTAATGCTTTGCACGTAAAACTGTCGTGAGCACGGACAATAATGGCCCTAGTAACGCCCAGTCAGAATGGAAAATTGTGGGCAATAAATTCCAACTCCAGGTATTCTCAGTAGCAGCCCGGAGTCTAAAATTGTGTCCTATGACATGGGCTTAAACATCAAATTCCTAGATCTAGTAGACAGACATGTGATGTAGACGGCCATATATGAAAAGTTTTTATAACAAATCTGAACTGAAGTTCACTCATCCTCCATAGAAAAGTGAGGATCTTCCGACCAGACAGGTTTTGTGTCTGGTGGGTAACTGCCCAACGATTGAAGTATATACTAGTCGTGCGGTAAACTCTGCGTGATTGTGATTTTGCGTGTCGTCGGTGTAATGAGTAGTTCGCATGTGGCGATGTAGATGACGCCACAAGTAACACGAGTAAAACCACCTCCTTTACAGATGCAGGTGATTATACGTCATCCTGTATAAGTGGGCAGTGATTGTGAGACTCTGAACTTGTTTTCTCGAAATAAATAAAATCAAGCTATACGTACTCAAGCAAAAAAGCAACCGTGAATAGCGCTAATTTCACCGCGTTCCTCGTACATCAATCATCTCTGCGGATGATATGAAGCTTCTGAAAACTAAGTTGTTCCGTAAACTGTATTCAGCGTAATCTAATCTAATCTAATTGCGTAACAACTATCAATCAAACACACTATCAATATCTACCGAATCGTTTTGAAGGATATTACTGATCCATTGCTTCTTATGTTGGAAAAAATTGTCTGCTCAACAACGTAAATAAGGCAATGAATGTTGTTGAACTGTCAAAATTGTAGACATCGCTACTTAACTGGTAGTGTGCGCAATTACCCCGTGGGACAACTAGACAAACAAGCCAATACTGCCACGATGTGCTCGTCAAGGTTATAACTCCTCGCTGCTTCGATTCCAAGGTCGGGAATAGTGTCAGTTGGCTCCACCGTTGTTGCGTGGAGCTAACGACTCATGCAACTAGAATCAATTCTATTTTCTTGTAAATTTTGACGTTCAAAACCTTTTGCCTTTTTTTGTGCCTATTCAAATCCTAACTAATATTATAAATGCGAAAGCGAGTTTGGTTGTTACGCTTTCGCGCTAAAAAGGCTATGAAATTTGGCAAATGGGTAGACCAGCATGATCTGGGTTAGGAAAAGGGCTTTTCATCCTGGATCGCAGACGAAGTCGCAGGCAACAGCTAGTTTCAAATATATGCTTTGACTAGCAGAACTGGGTGATATTTCGGGGAATACAGGTTTTTTATAATGTGATGGCCAAATCTTAATCAACCCAAGCTTTCTTACCTGTAATACTCGAACTCTAAGGGCTATAGCGAAGGGGTACAGCTGTACTCCATTGCCAGGCTGATCCACCTCATCTCCTCGGGACACGCCGCTGACGGCGCTGCACACTGACTGCTTTCGCGACCACATAGCCGCTTTGGCGTGGAGAACTGTATGAAAAAGAATACAGATTTATACATATATTGCGTTCTGAATCAAAAATCATAATCTCGAAAGGCATTTATTCAAATCAGCACATTTTCAACTCCAAAATTTCGTACGACAGTTCTTCAACCCCCCCCCCCCCCCCTTCTTAAGAGAAGATAGCTTAGCTGGCAGAAACATCGAAGCGCAAACTGTAACTATGAAGTCAGGGTGCTTTTTGTTCTAGTAGTATGTTCACGCTCTCAACGCTCCACGGGCAAAATTTAGAGCAATATCATCATCTGCCTAGCCTTTTCCCAACGATGTAGGGGTCAGCTTCCAATCTACCCGGATTCAGCTGAATACCAGTAGTTTAGTATATAGTGCAATATAATATCCAAAAAACCCGCTATACTTAAACAAAATAATGCATTAATGTAATTTTATCTTTACGTTATCAGATTTCAGTAATGAAAACATGTATAATAACATCCGACCTTATCATTATATGGAGGTATATGTGTAGGAGATTATCTACATAATACTTATGTATGTAATTTCGCACATTACTTAAGCCCTGTGTTGGCGTGCGTGCTTAATCTAACTTATCCCGGAAAGCTTCATAAATATTCGATGAATCTGCAGGGTCAAATTAAATTAGCTAGCGAAACTCCGCGGACGTGTTGGGTTTAGATATTGGCGCCTATTCCCTTGTTCTCTAACTACTACTACTGCTGAAGTACAGTGCATCTTTTTCTTTCTATTTCATTACGAAAAGGACAGAAGATAAATATTAGCTTAGTCCTGTCAAATTAGTCCGCGCCGGCGCCGGACGTAAATTGACGTATTTTAAGTCGCCATGTTTTTAATCACGTCTAAACTGTCTATGGAGTATCTTAATTTGACAGGACTTAACTAATATTTTATCTTCGATCCTTTTCTTAATGAAATAGAAAGAAAATGATGCACATTTAGTTTAGTTTGTGAACAAGGGTATTGGCGCCATTATTATGAATTGATGAATTTTTTTTGGGGTTTATGACTGCTATTCGTTTTAGTTACTTGAACTATAAGTTCAGAAAATCATTTTTTTTGTTTTATCGGATTTAGATATCGATAATCATAACGTCTGTGAAGTTTACTTGAAAAAACTGATTCTTTTAAACTGACATTTCAAGTAACTCACTACATACGATCGGTGACCTCAAAAATATCATCAAATCATATTTTTTTGTTTTATCATATATAAGATATCGATACCGGCGGCGGAGTTTCGCTAGCTAATTTAATTTAACCCTATATAAAGTTGGATTTTTTCAGTATTCCTTCACATCTGGCGTTATTTGATGCATCTACGTTGAGCTAGCGTAGACCGTCTACGTGGAGCTACCGCAGACCGTCTACGTTGAGCTAGCGCAGACCGTCTACGTTGAGCTACCGCAGACCGTCTACGTTGAGCTAGCGCAGACCGTCTACGTTGAGCTTGCATAGACCGTCTACGTTGAGCTAGCGTAGACCGTCTACGTAGAGCTAGCGTAGACAGTCTACGTTGAGCTAGCGTAGACCGTCTACGTTGAGTTAGCGTAGACCGTATGCGCTGCTTTAGCGTAGTATGTCGTGAGTCATGTAGCGAGTCGTGCAACGTGATTCTATTACAACTTAAATATCGTTGATCCAAGAGGACGGGAGGGGCTCACTTCACATAGGTCGTCCTGGCGCTGTCTACAAAAGTGTAAAAACTTTCGAAAAAAAGCGCCTCGATACACTAACCGAAAACCGCCAAATATACGTAAATCGAAACCAGCCCTTCCTGTACCTATATCTCTTAACTTAACTCTGCCGGCCAATTTTATTGCATTAGTTGTGATCGAGTATTTAAAACTAAATTCTGTCTGGCGAATCATACGCTAGCAAACAATAATAATTTAATGGCGTTATCCAACTCGATAAGGAGGACTATTGCTTGCGCAAGTTTTCGTAATATAAAATTTTACTATCATATTTCCGAACGCATCTCACATTTTAAAATGCAGAATTCCGATTCGACCGCAGTTTTGAGCTAACTATATTTCCTTTCCTCTTATCCCGTTCCATGCAACAGAGAGAGAAGAAATGCTCACCGCACGCGCCAATCAGCAGCGCATTAACCGCAAAGACAACCAATCACTGCACAGCGCTGTTATTCAGACATATCGTTGACGTGGCTTTAACGTTGTGTTCGTAGAACGAATACACCGCGATAGCCGCGCATTCCTTCCTTTCTTCTAAGAATGCCTAGGTTAGGTGCGCAGGGTATCTCACTGTGAAATTTATGATGACAGATTCTTTAGTGTTTGCATGAAATGTCAAACAAATCATCATCATTTCAGCCGAAAGATGTCAACTGCTGGACATAGGCCTCCCAGCACTTCCTCCTCCAAGCACCTCCACTTCGACCGGTTCTGTGCTTCCCGCATCCAGCAGGACCGCCGTCAAACAAATACGTAATAATAATTATAAGTTTTTACACGCATTTTACCTTCAACAAAAGTAAACCTTTCATAAAATATTGAAATTATCGATTAACATAATTCCTTCTAAACGTATGTAGATAATATTTTTAAAAGTTCAAACCTTTATAAATATAAATGTAGCGCGATTATTTAAATATTGGTTACGTGGGATGCGAAGGGAGGCCCGACGGTAGTAGCTTACTGAAATATACATTATTCAACCACACCTGGGGGGCAATTATCATAATTTTAACAACGTCCACAGTCTGATCTCAGTCTCAATCTGTCTAAAATACATCTGCAGGCCAATTCTCGTAATTTAAAACGATCAAAATCTAGTCGCAGTCTTCTCGGCGACAAACAAATGTAAAAAAATTGTCAAAATCTAGGGAAATTTGACGTATTTTTGACAGATTGAGACTGAGATCAGACTGTGAACGTTCTTAAAATTTACCAGAATTGCCCCTCTGATTTCTCTATATTTTTGACAAGTTTTTGACATTGATTGTCGCTGAGATGAGATTGCGACTTGATTTGGAACGTTTTTAATTGCGGGAATCGGCATTATACTGTAAGTTGACAGGGCTGATTTTTCAATCGACCGATAATTTTCATTCGTGGAATAAAATTTACGTCTGACAGAATTTGTATGGAAGAACTGTCAAAAATTCAAAATTATTCCTTGGATAAAACTATCTGGCGTTGGAAAAATCAGCCCTAGGAAATATTTATAATAAAACACTTAGGATGAGATTTGAGAGGGATCTGGAAGAGAGGATCAGGCCTCCTCTGCTGCCTCTCCTCTCTCCCAGAAGTGGGAACATTATGGACTGATTATGGTATCAGCCGATCCATTCTGTAAAAATCTCACCGTAAAAAGGTGACAGCTCATTCCACCTGACGTTAGGGATTTACCCTTCAAGCTCACTTCACCTAAGTTTTTACGGTGACATTTTTACAAAATAAATAATAATAAATAAATAAAGGCGACAGGGTAATACTGTGATACTATTGTTTTTAAAAGCATAAATCACTGGCTATCTTCACTAGCACCCAAGCTAAGATTAAACTTGTGTTATGGTTGCCAATTCCATTTTCCAATTTATATAAACCAGTCCAGACTAGATCGGCTGTTAACTTTTACTATAACTGACATGAGAATGGCTGATCGTGGCTGGCTAACAATTATACATAGTTACTGGTCCGCTACGGTTGAATTTCACTGCTCTTCTATCAAACAAGTTCGTCTGCCAAGCGACAAGACAAGCAATTGTAGCATAATTGCTTGTCAGCCTACAATCTTCAGTATTCCCAGCGGGCGATAGATTAGCTACGGACTCCACAGAATACGTCCCAATTAGCTTTGTTTGGATAAATAATATTGTACATTTACTTGACCCAGTTTTCGTAACAAAACAAACAAGACATAGGTACTTAACATTTAAACAAAGTTTAACAGAAACAACAGAAACAGAAAACAACTTATACTTAGTTGGCATAATGTTCGTAGGTATTTAATGTTACATACGTACAGTTCCAACCCTTTTTAGGTTTCCGTAGTCAAATTGGGCCGTTCGTTTGACTGATCGGGACGCCAACGCCGCCAGGTGGTGCTTGACAGAGTCTAGCCTGAGTTCGTGGGAGTCGAGGAGAGCGAGCAGCGAGGTGGAGCGACTCTGTTGGCCATTGGACATCGTACGGACAACATGTGCTCAGAAACTGTCTGATTAATTTGTTCGTGAAATTATAATTTGATTTGAACTGCAAACGGTTTTTCTATTGCGCAATAACCAACACTACCATGGTACGCCCACAGTAATTAAAATATCGCTGATGATAACGAGAGACGTACCTTCTCCGTCATATATACTCGAATATAATAAGTTAGGTTAGGTACAATTGACCAAAGAAAAAAAAGAAAAAAGACATGTTGCGCCGACCCCAAATAAATTGGGATAAGGGCAGGAGAATGATGATGATGAGGTACAATTGACCAGGTACGGTTCCAAACTCCGGAAAAATTCCTGACTGAAAAATCCCATAAGGTATTTTTTTCCCCGATCTGGGAATCAATGCTGTGTCATAATCACAGCAACCGCATTTGCAACGACTAAACCACAGAAGCAGACACTTACCGATACTTAATATTTTCCCGAATAAAAACACCAACAGTCCTTTTTACGGCTCCCGTTTCTCAAATTTTGTACTCGACATTACACAGGTACAGTCTTGTAGACTTACGTAAAATAAACGATAAAAAAAAACAATTAAATTGAATTTTGTGAACATCCCTGAAAGTCCTAAAGGTATTCGTTGGACAAACAAAGGGTCGCTTGACAAAATGTTAATTGGTTTTTGTAAGTGTTCAAAAATTCTGATGGCATTTTGCGGCGAGTGTACAGAATGAGTCCGTCGTGTTTTCTTTGAAAGTGTTACATTCAAAAAGTTTCTGAAATTTTAATTAAATTGATCTTACTTTCACTGAAGTGAAAAGTGAACATTTATTAACTACTAGCTGCGCCCCGCGGTTTCACCCGCATAAGTCTCGATCCCGTGGGAATATCGGGATAAAAAGTATCTAAGTATATACCTATGTTAATCCTGGTTATAAACTATCTGTGTGCCCATCCAAATCCGTTCAGTACTTTTTGCGTGAAAGAGTAACAAACATCCATCCATCCATCCATACATATAAACTTTCACGTTTATAATATTAGTAGGATAGGATAGTAGGATTTTCAAAGTTTGAAAAATAATAGTTGTTTCTTTTTGTTGTTTATTTTATGAGAGTGAAAATGCCTGGAGAGGACATACATATAGTGACCTTATTTGTGTTGTACTTCAGAAAAGTCAGGTGTGAAGTACTCGCAACCGGCTCGCGTCTATGGTATCGAGTGTATGGCTACCCGCACACACACAATAATATTGTAAATACAAGATTATCAAAAATATCGATCAATATTATGGTCCCGTACACTACGCCATATTAACGAGGCAAAATGAGTGTGAAAGGACCGTAGCAGGTGCCGTTCTGTAGGTTCTGCCTACCCCCCTGTGGAAGAAGGCTAGAGTTTATGAATGTATGTTCAAAGTTTGATAACTTCGTCTATGTTAGAGCAAGAGCGCAAGAAAACTAAGAGATTAATTTAGCAAAGTTGTACGAGTATTTAGTAAGTTTTGAACACAAGATAGACTGCTTCTAGAGACATGTACTCTACGTGATGTAAGCATCAGCGGGTTATTGATTCGGTTTAATTACGTAAAACACTATCAGTGGCAATGGCTTTAATTTTGATCGTTCAACAACGTTAATTGCGTTATTTACGTTGTTGAGTAGACAAATTTTTCGAACATATGAAGCAATGGATAGCAATATCCTTTGGTTGGAAATCATCAAATGACCTCTCCCGCTCTACTCTAATTTAGACACAGAACATAAAATTAAATTATTTGCCATATATTAAATTTTCATATGTCTATCATTCGATAAGACCAGTGGTGGCACAGTGGTAACGGCCCCGACTTACGAGTCGTGGGTTCAAACCCAGGCAGACACTTTACTTTGTGAAAAAAATTTCATCACCATTGCTCTCAAAACGGTGAACGAAACCATCGGAGGAAACTGGCATCTCCTAAAATAAAATAATCGAAGACAACATCCACCAACCCGCATTGGACTAGACCCGCGTGGTGGATTACAGCCCACTCCCTCTCGAAGAGAGAAGGCCTGTGTCCCAGCAGTAAGATGTAACAGGCTGATTAGGAGGAACGTTATATATACTGACTCATAGATCTATGATCATAGATATTTGATAGAGTAATACCCCCATACCATACCAAAAAAAACGTATGTAAAGTTTAAGTTCAAATAACATCCAGTAGAAAACTTTTTTGCAAAAAAATACAACCGACTTCCAAAAACGACACTACAAAGTGAAAAATAACTTTAATTTCGGAAGTCGGTGTCGTTGGGTTCGCATTTTCGTTGTTTGCCACCGACTTCCGAAATTAAAGTTATTTTTCACTTTGTAGTGTCGTTTTTGGAAGTCGGTTGTATTTTTTTGTAAAAAAGTTTTTATTTTTCACTTTTTAGTTGTAATTTTTACCAGTAATTTTGGTTTAAGAACCAAACTACAGAACCGTTTTTGATGAAATTTCTATGGGACTATTTGGGAAGTATGCCCTTTCGAACAAAAAAAGAATTTTTCAAATCGGTTGGCAAGCGACGAAGTTATGCGCGAACAAACATAAAAAAAAAAAAAAAATACAAACATCCGAATTGAGAACCTCCTCCTTTTTTAGAAGTCGGTTAAAAAATACAAGTATAACACAAGAAGCAGTAAATTAAACACTCTAGAAGTCTCTATTCCAAGAACAAATTAAGGCAAATATAATACAAGGTGTCGTTTTGCATGCTCGTCAAATTCAAGGAGGTAACTATGCTACTGATTCTCGACACGAATCAATAATAAAATAAGTAGGTTTTTTTTTCTACTTTGCGGAAATCGACATGTGTGGGGCACGCATTTTAAACCGCGGGCCTGTGTGAGACCGCACTGTAACTGCCCTTTTACACACACATAAAAACGCGGCCGCTTATACGATACAATAACGCGATTCTGTTCTTTGAAAGCGTTGATTCTGAAATACTGTCAAAACTTAAATAACTAAAAAAACAAGTATGTATTTATTATTCACCAGGGATCGTAATTTGATTTGATTATTTATGTCTTTCATAACAGCCTCCTGAAAGACGAGGATGCAAAACAACAGCTTGTATAAGATTTGAGGGAGCCAAATTACATAATCATTTACCAAATGATATCAAAATATCAAAATCTATAAATATATTTGAAGTTAAACTAAAAAAAAAAATATTTTGCAGAAACACCTTACCAACCACCTGTGTCACCTTATAATTGTATGGTTACAAAATGAAACAAACTGTTTCTAAGTAATATCGGATATATCTAATTTAAGTAGTCATTCTCATCATCATCAGATGATGATGATTCTTTCCGATGTTGTACCTTTATTAACTACGAGTATAAGACTTTTTGGTTTGTTCATCTTGTAAGTGAATATTGTGAAATTCTTTTAGAGAAATACATTTTTGAAACCGGTGTTACAAAAGTTCAATTGACTTATGAAGGACTTCAATTGAGAGAATTCAGTTCTGGTCCTCATCTGTTTAAAACTTTTTGTTTCGCAGTGAGGCCTGTTTATCCTGTCATGTTATTCTTGTTTCTTTGAACGCCGCTGTCGTATTATTTTTATGCAAATACCCGTTCAAGTTCAAATTGACATGGATAGAAGTTTTTTAGGACCTTTAAAACCTTTTGTGATGGCGTATTTGCGTCTGTGAATTTTTTAACCTTTAATTTTGAAGGTGTTAGCTGTCTCAGGCTGTCCCACCGTCGACGAGGAAGCGACTAGCTTAACGATTTTCTCGCTCAAGAAACGCACAAAAGATTTCAAGGCCCGTGTAAGTAAAGGAGATACATTAGTAATTAATCACCCTCCAACATACAATATCATTACCACAAAGCCATTCTAACATGTCCGCACTGTCCACGTACCTTAAAAGTCAAGATAGGTTACATTAGCCACATCAGATCACCACCCGTAAGACGTGTTCCACATTGGGCACCCGCTTATATGGCACCTGTCGATATTTTTCGCAAGTGCCATTAGTGGAATAATTTATTAAGTATTTTATTCCATAAATAGTACCTACGGTTCGGTAGGTACTAGTATTGGGACGTTTATTTTTTATTTAACCTATAGTTGTTGGAAACAAAAACAATCACAGTAACCGAAATCGGCATAGGATGTATATACGTACATATAAATAATATTTGACCAGTCACTCATTCATCGCAGCGACAAGAGCTATCCAAGAGAACACTCGCTCAGCGGGTAGAACACGCAGAACTTGCTGAGAGATTCACACTTGGTACATGGATACGCATTCTAGCGAGTAATCGCTCGTCGCCGGCGCCGTCGCGCCTCGGTGCTCGTGGCTCGCCAACTAGCTGTAGTTGCTAGCTCTACTCGCTGCTCGTTTATCGCCGGCGGTGGAACAGGTGCCCTAGGGTTTAAATGTCTTCTGATGCCACCGTCTATACTTAATTCTATACTTATTATAAACAGGTAAAAATTTATTTGTAAGTTTGTATGTAAACCCTTACATACAAATTTACAAATAAATTTTTCCCTGATTCGACTGGTCCGACTGGTAGTTTCAGAGATTAGGGATTGGGTTTGGTGATTATTGGGTTTTTTTTTTTTGCTTTTTATAGCCCGAGGAAGGCTAAAGGCTATTTAATATCACGCTATGACCCTAAAGAGTCGAGCAAAAAGAAAAATAGTCAGAAAGAACGTTAAGCGAAAACGAAGCGATAGCGCGGGCAGGCGATGCGATGCGATGTGGGTCGAGGGAACTAGAGATTTCACGCGGACGAAGTCGCGGGCAGAAGTTAGTAAATAATATATTCATCATAGTTGTGTATGTATTTATTGTTTTGAGTATGATATAATTATTATCACTCTAGTGATATTTATTTTAGAAGTATGTATGTATGATTATTTGTATGTATGTGTGTATATTCTCGTAATTTTTGTTAAGTTTTTTATGTAAATTGTTTTTGATTTTATGTATTATTTTTTGTCTCCTTTACTATTTCACACGCTGTCTTCATCTCTGTATTTATTATCATGTCTCGGGTGTGCTGGAAGAGATTTCTTGTGAAATAAGAATCACCTCTGTACCTATTTTTCCTGTTCTGTTTTTCTTGTCTGTTTATATTTGTGTGTACATAAATGATAAAATAAATAAAAAATATGTTCAAAAAGAGATGTTAATCTATGTTTTGCGCGCTTACACAGACATGTTTTCAGAATGAACAGTTAAACTTTTGCAAATAAAGTTCAATAATACTCTGCTCTATACTCTGGGAAGCCAAAGAACGGAGTGTTTATTTATCCATTGAATTGTATTAAACTAGCGACCCATCCCTGCTTCGCACTTTTTACGGCTTGATAAAACATCCTTCTTCTAAACATCAAACTTGAAAAATACTTGAATGAGCGCGGTAGATATCTACCTCATGCGAATAACTTCGCAATAAACAAAAGATGAACTTTCTTACATTGTAATAACAATGTAAAACGATTAATTGACTAATTTAATATCTCAGAGGTCTCTAGTTTAATTAGCGCTTGAACGTGGAAACTAATTTTGAGCTACAATGTTGTTAGCTTAATGGTGGGATATGCAAAGCTTTATTACTTCCAAAACTCATACTATTTCCTCCGAATTCATGTGAATCTACTTGATTAACTATTCTATCCGCGTGCATGCTCAACTGTTTGCTCCGGGAAAACGCGCTCCAATCTCGAAATTAGCAGAGTAATTAATTAACGTGGCTTAAGTATCGGTTAACTTCATGATGATAGCGGAGGCAGAACATCCGCACTTTGATCTTTAGCTGGCCTGGAATAGTACGGAGTTTTAATAGAATGAGAGCCCAGCTTAGACTGGTTTTGTTGCCACTAACGAGTGTCTTACTGTACCTATTCCCTCACATTATGTTTATACTCGTTGTTCCTCAGAATATATAGGTAAATAATAATTATGTGTTTAGCCGGTCGTCAGTCGTTACGGGTCGTCAGAAGCCCGAAACTTTGATAACCAGTCTTATCAAGGGGTATCGCATTACCCAGTAACTGTGTTGTGGAGATTAGATAGGCAGTCGCGCCATGTAAAATACTGGTATTCAGCTGCACCCGGATAGATTAGAAGCCGACCCCAACGTAGTTGGGAAAAAGCTAGGCAGATGATGATGATGACGTATCTACTTTCTGTTCTCGAAAGGGTTAGGCTGCTTTTCCACCAGAGATGTGCTATGCTACGTTGCTATGGATGCGTTTGTTATCCACCAATCATATTCATTGGTCCACTTAGCATAGCACTGGTGGAAACGAATTCAACTAAGCTATGTTTTTGTTCGGAAGGATCTGTGCTATGAATGGGAGCTATGGATGTGCGAGTGGTGTAGCTATGTGCAGAGCAGAGTACTCCTCGTGCATTCCCTACTATCGATGCATCGCGTTGCTCGAGTTGAGCATCTTCCTCGCACAGCTACCTCGCGGCGGCGCATCTTCATAGCACATCTTACTCGCTCCGCTACACAGCTTAGCATTAGTGGAAACGGTCGCACAGTTTCGTAGCTTAGCTTTCACATCCTCGCAGCATAGCTGCATAGCACATCCTGGTGGAAAAGCAGCCTTAAGCTTTGATTTTCTCTTCTCTCTTCTTGGTCGCATACTTCTCGATCTGACCACCACAGCCCAGTTACTGGGTAGATACTATACCCCTTAGTAAGACTGGTCGTCAGACTTTCGGGCTTCTTAACTACTTTAAAGATCCACAAATGACAGCCGGGACTAACGATCAACAGAAAGTACTTACACAAATATTAAGAAAAATAAAAAGAGATAAGGTAAAGGTAAAGAAAAATATTTTAAATGAGTCCAAAAAAGGTAAAGGGACTTGTTTGTTTTCAGTTTTGTCCTTAAAAGTTTTTTGTATGTTTCTTATGACTGAAAGAGATATTTTCGAGGCTTTTTTTACTTTTGGTCACTTTTGTATATTTTATGTATTTTTTTTTAGGAATGTTCATTTTGTTTATATGCAGAAGAAACATTTTATTCCGAATCAGAGCAATAATCCTTAACAGGGAGTTTGTTTTGGATACAAAATTGATAACATAAATTAAAAACAGAAGGATTTCAAAATTTTGAAGAACAAGCGTGACAGCTTCTAAGATTACTGCCTGGGGCCTTACCACGAGCTCTTAACGCGATTCAATTTACGCTCAGGGATCGAGATGGCGCTAGACGACTTGTATAGCTCTGTCTCTTTCCAACAGCCTAAACTGGATCGCGTTAAGAGCTCGTGGTAAGGCTGCTGTATCGCCAATAGTGCCCATGCTACTGCACTGTCACTGTCAAATGGTTACCATAGACAATGCTGTTGAACTGTACCTTAAATTCCTTTCACAGTTATGTATTTTACCTCTGAGACTTTGACATCACCAACCTAATAGCAACTTAATTGTAACGAAAGTAAAGATCACAGTGATTTTTACAGTGACGTAAAATCAGAGATAAATCAGCTGTGAAAGGACTGTAGTTACCTAATATTAACATTGATATACCTCCAGTAAAACAAATTAAGTACAGACGCCAGCACATCAAGCTACTACAATCTGTCAATTTTTTTTAATAGATTTTCAACTTTATCGCTAAAGCAAATTAAGGTTCAAGGTTGATTGGGAAAATTTTACAGTTTCGGGTAGCTTGACCTGCTGGCGTCTGTACATCATTTTAAATATTAAGACTTTATAATCTAATTCAATGTCAGTCCCCAAATAAATTGGTATGAGGGCAGGAGAATGATGAATGATAATGAATCCAAGTGACTTGACCCACTGCTCCGGAGATTAATAATTAGGATGTACATTCATCCATCACCACACACATTAGGTCTAGTTGAAAACCAGCGTCAGGCACTAGTTGTCTGGCATTTTTGCTGAACTGGGCTTTTTTTGGCGCAGCCTTTCCCACTAATTTCTTACATCGGACTTTACACTTTTTATTTGATTTTTATTTGTTCTTATCTGGTGTATTGTGTGTCTTTTTGTGTGTGATAAATAAATGTATTTCCTTTCTTTTACATGTGAGCACAGGAGCCATAGCAATTATTTTAATCATCACTAAAACAATTTTGAGTTCACGCCAAAAGTGCAGCGGATGTGCTAATTCATTCCATTAGTTAGAAAAACTGATCAAGTTGAGTTTTTTTATTAGATTCGGTAAATCCATATGACATGTTTACATTTTCAATGAAATCCCTCTCTCTAAACTATAAACTACAAAAAAAAATCTGTACAGCATAGAAACAGTAAGTGCGTTTGTCCACCGCAGCCATCACCAGTTCGTCACCGAGATCGATATGACGGTACCGAACTAGTGATGCATATATTTACTACGTGTCACGTGTCCACCGCACGTTCGTCACCCGAGCGCCGTCATTCCGGCGCCGAAGTTTCGAGTAATTCGGCGCGACCGCTACAACTCAGCCCGAAATTGTGACGACAATACAAAACACGTTTGATCTTGTCCACACACTGCCGTCGTACTGGCGCCGCTTGCCTGGTTTTTGTATTGTCTATCATAACATACCGAACCGCTGAGTTCGTTCGCGGTGAACAAACGATCACCGTCACCGTACGTCACGTTCGGTTTAAATTATTTAGTTTCTCGGTGACGTTCCGGTGACGGCTGCGATGGACAAACGCCCTAATACCTACAGATTTACAACACGAATAACAAACCTTTCAATCTTATGAAGCCAAACATGTACTCAATCAATTGTTGGGTTATTTCCAATTCCGCCGTGCGTCGTTTACATCGAGTTGTAGAAAGATATTATGATATTGAATTATAGTGTAATTGGCCGAAAATAGGTCATTACGCAGTATTGTGGAATACATTGAAGTAGTTTCTTGGTGTATCAACAAGTGGTTATAATGTTATTATGATTCTAATTTTATTTTTATTTTATTTATTGGTCTATCTACAATTGTTACACTGTTTATTCTTAAAATACAAGCAATACGAGAATACAAGCATAGTGTACAATATAATGCGATAGACACAGCACGCGAAAACAAAATTATAACATCAATAAAATTGTAATAATTTTGTAAAAGTAACGCTTACAGCACTAGTGGGTAGTTTTGGAAAACATGACAAGGAAAAAAAATACAAAATAAAAAATAATACAAAACGAATAAAGAAAAAAAAACAGTCATTTGTGTTGGTTACTTTTTATGGAATAAACCACTACTTAACTGTTGAATTTGAGGTCCTGGGTTCGATTCCTAGATCGGCGAAAGAGCTATTGGGTTTTTCCTTTAGGAATTTCTCAGTAGTCGTCTGAAGCCTGAATTTGTGCTCGGTTGATGGTAATAGACTCGCTCCCTGCTACATGGGTTTGTGAACAAGCTTCCATAGTGATCCATACAACACCGACGACCGTGCCTACACACGGCGAATAAACCGTAGCTTTTCACGGCAAGAAAAACGCGTGTGTACAAAGGGCCTTAAAGAAAATTTGCGAGCCGCACCGCATTGTAAAAATACACCTACATCACTATCGTGCATTTTGAATGAACCATTGCACATTACAGGCGGGCCGTACCGCTTCTTGTTTTGGAATGCGATGCGGCCCGAAGCCCGATGCAGCTGTAAGTGAAGTCGTATCCCAAACCCGCCCCGTATTCTCCTAAATAGATGGTTTTAGCTCACTGACTCGAACGGCAAACCAATTTCAAGGAATGGAAATTCAATTTCTAGGAATCAATTCCATATTTTACATAATGTAATTGGATGGTCACGGGAATGCGACATGTTTATGGAATATATTAAATTGCAAGCACTGTGTACATAGTTACATCAATAATCTTCTACAAAGGTGTTATCGCAAAAACTGAAAACCTAAAAAGGTTCAGGAAAAAGAACAATACTTAAATATCTAGAACAACTTATTTTGAATAACTATCTATGAACATCCAAACACACTTGTTTTTAAGTCTCACAAAACTGCACTCCACTCAAAAATTTTTCTGGATATGGCACCAATATTGTTCAATAAACTCACCAATAATATAAGAGGTATAATTAATAAGTATACAATTGTTTAAAAATTAACTTCTGGACTTTCTAATAAAAAAGCCTTACTGTAACTGACTTTCTAGATGATAAGGATTGTTAATTTATGTGCTAAGGTTTTTGTTACGTAAATTCGTTGTCCAGTTGACATAAAATAATTTAGTTATGTTTATTTTTTATTATGAAAGAGTTAATAGGCTATTTACCTAAAAAAATCTAACTAGCCCGTCAGTTAGATTTTTAAAAAAATATTGAACCCGTATTTTTTCTTTTGTCAATTATATAAAAAATGATGAAGATATCGCCCGTTAAAGTTCCGCGTGACGTCACTTGCTTGCGACACTTGCAAGCAAGTGACGTCCCCCCACTCCCAAATTTTGACGCGCTTGATCTTTGTAATTTTTTGTTTGATTGACAAAAGAAAAAATACGTGTCCATTATTTTTCGATAATCTAACTGACGGACTAAATACTCGTATAATAATAATTTTTTTACCCAGGCAGATACCCTATAAGGCACTAATTTTGACATTTTCCTAAATTCATAATACTTAATTTGTTTTATAATTTTTAATGATTCCTATATTCTATCTTCGTTATTTGAATACTGTTAAAGTGTTTATTTGATGTGATTGAATAATGATAATGTAAATTATTTAATTAAGTAAATTATTACTTTTAATATTTGCACGCCATATCAAATGGCAAACATGTAGTTCTAATTTATTATTGTCATCCTACACACATGAATAATAAATAATTTGTGACACACATGTTTGTGCAAATAAATAAATATTATTATTATTTATTTCGTTTAAGTGTCTTATTTTATTATATTTTTAAATATTATTATAAAAAATAAAAAATAAACATTTAAAATATAAAAGAATAGTGATCCACCGGTGTCGGGAGCAGGGTCCATTATTTATTATTATTACCACTTTTACAATGGTAGATTTACTGAACAACAAAAAAAAAATATGTTGCTTCATACATGTTTGTTCGAATAACTTGAGATATGTAGGCGACAGCAGATTTTTTCGTGATTTCAGAGTTCCGGGGTCTAACATACAGCATATATTAGAAAAGGGTGGTCATACTCAAGGGTATGCCTGTCCCATACAAAACTTCAATAGCTTTTCGACGCAAATGTATGGTACGGCTGATTATTTTTTTGCGATTACGATGTTGGTCCCATGGAGAAAGTTGTTCAGTTTGATGGTCTGTACTACACCCTTACATTGCACACCTTCATCATCATCATCATTTCAGCCGAAAGACGTCCACTGCTGGAAATAGGCCTTCCCCAAGCACCTCCACTTCGACCGGGTCAGTGCTTCTCGCATCCATTGGGTTCCAGCGGTATTCACAAGGTCGTCGGTCCACCTTGTGGTAGGTCTTCCAACGTTACGATATATCACACCTTACAGCTGTTTAATTTAAAATGTCTTTGAGATACCCTCAACATAATTTGAAAGTGATAAAGAAATATGGACCTGCACCCACCCTGATTGCGTAATACACTAAGTATCCATCACAACCTGAATCAGTTTGAACTACTTATATTGCTAATCCATTACTTCATTTTATTCGAAAAATTTGTCTGCTCAGCAACGTAAATAACGCAATGAATATTGTTCCACTGTCAAAATGAAAGCTAATCCTACTGTTAGTTTGTTACGCAACTACCCCACTGTTTATTTTTGAGTGTATAAGTTGAACTAGTTAACTAGAAGATTACCAGCTAACAGTCAATATTTGGACGATTATGTAACTTCGAGTTTAATCCATTTGAAATTTAATTAATTGAAGTGTATTATTAGATGGTGTTGATAACTGAAATCGGGCGATGATCAATATTATCAATCCATTAGTTTTCAGTCAGTGTTTGGTTTATCATAATCTACATAAAAGCGTTATTTGATTTATTATTAAGTATGGAGAATCGTTATACTAGCAATATATAGATTGAACCAAAAAACATGAATAAAATAAGAACATAATAAAAACATACACAGACTGCTCAAGTCATAATCCTTGCTTTTTGCGAAGATTTTCATACAGTTCTACAGAAAGTATCATCTTTCAGTAACACATAAAATCTATCCACAGATCTATCTACAGAAATAACAAAATGGCTAACCATTTTTATTATTTACACATAAAAAAACAGTTTTTATTGACATAATTTAAAGCTAACGTCTTAAAATCAGGTCCAGTTGAAAACCAGCGTCAGGCACTAGTTGTCTGGGATTTTTGTTGAACTGGGCCGTTTTTATTTTTTTTTTATTTTATTGTTTTGTCTAATGTATGTATCCCAGAGCGGGAGAGGTCATTAATTGATGATTTCCCACCCAAAAAAATAAATGTATGGATCTGCTGTTGTTGTGTGTCTTCTAGTTTGAACAAATAAATGTATTTTCTTTCTTTCTTTCTTAAAATAATATTAATAATATGAACAAGTATAATAATACCTATTATAAAAAAGACAGAAATTCATATTATGTGTAGCCAATTTCAACTAATAAGTCTAGTAGATTCGGAGCAAATTGGCTGTAACAGATAAACATACACCCGAGTACTCCCATAAGGGTTCCGTTTTTTCATTAGGACGTACGGAACCCTAAAAAAGAAAGAATCATAGGGCATCAAAAAAATCGTCCACATCGTTGTCAACAGGAAAAGTGCCCAAAAGGCTGGCAGCATTGCCACACTGTATGGCATTTTTATATTTTATTATTTACACCATAAATAAATAAAATGAATAAATGTCTCGCCTGAAATATTTTATGAATAAAACCTTTACAAAATGTGAACGATCGCCGCTCAAAACTGAACAAGAGACATCTCCACGTGGTCCATTTTATTCATATACGATCATATTTCATGAATACTGAATGAATATGTTCTGAGCTTGTACCAAAAGTTCATGTGAATAAATCGACATTCCCGATTTTCGCCTCATCGGGACAAAAAACAGGAATTTCATTTCATAATAGTTTCAAGTAGGTAGGAAATCTTTTCATATTTTTTGTGAGTCAGAGTTATATGGCATAGCATAGTAGGCAAAAGTATGTAAATAACATATTCTTGTGTTATTCCTACCGTATTGCTACCTTATATTTCTATCTTTCCTTAGATTCAATTCTTGTAAATTCAGAGAAATATACCCCTTTATTTATAAACGTTGCTTATATCGGCAGCCGCTCCATGTAAAATACTGGGGGCCTAAAAAGGCCACTTTAAGCAATACCTGTAAAAGCTATTCATTTCCTGAATTCCCGACAGATCATTAGCGATTCCTCTAATTTTCTTAAAATTTCATTTCATACTTGGTGTAAACATTCCCGCATGAAAAAAATAAAAACCGTAATATCATCGGTAAATTTTTCATTAGAGTTTTTATTAAATAAATTGGGTTTTTTATTTCTACATTTTAAATTTTATTTCATTGTGATATGAATTGCACACAGATCATATTATGAATTGTCAGTTTGTTGATCATTTTACGATTTTTAATATGATTCATATTGTATCCCATTATGATTCTGCCAAAGTGGCCCTTTTAGGCCCCCTGGTGTTCAGCTGCATCCGGTTAAACGACGAAAACGAAGACGACCCCAATATAGTTGGGAAAAGGCTAGGCAGATGATGATTTAAAAATGTTGCTTAAAGTCAAGTAATGATTAGCAACTGTTTAACCATACATTTTTGTCGTTTAAACGTCTCTTAACTTTAAGCAGCTTTTATAAATAAACCCCTAATTGTTACTACCAACTTAAATCGTCCGGATATTCAAATCTCAACTGCCGGTCGATTCTGTAAAAATCTCACCGTGAAAACTCAAGTGAAATGAGCTTGATTTGAGTTGTCAGTAGTGTCAATCCCTAGCATTATTTGGAATGACAGCTCACTCCACGCTCACTTCACCTAAGTTTTCACGATGAGATGGTTACAGAATCGCCCTGCTGTTAATCTTTGAAAATTGTATCAAATGGGTATAACATGCCAAATTGACGTAGTTGTTATACGAGTTTTCAAGTCAAAGTTGATGAGGTACCTACTGTAAATTATGAAGGCCAACATATTACTTCTTATATCTTCATTTATTGCAGTATACATTCTTCTTTATAAACAACAAAAAGGACAAGTACCTCCACTGTCGCAATTTATAACAGTTATATTTTTCTCGCTTCTCTCATGTTCGTTTTTGTCGCGCACTAATTTCTTCCTACCCTAATGGTCTCCGTTAACGAGATTAATGTCTGTGTCGCCCACAACCGTTGTGTTTTAGATCTGATTATTTTTACCCCTTTTTTTTCTTGAAAAGTTATAAAAACAGAGCGAATAAATATTTCGGAAAATTATAATTAGACTAGACTATTAATTAACTCGAGGAAAATTAACATAGGTACCACAGATAGTTGGAACGAAGTTCCTTATCGCGCGTGGCGAAAGGGGGCTAGACGGAAAAAATGAAGACCAAAAGTTGTAAAGACACTTTTTGCTATACTTGTAAGCCATGCGGCGTGCGCGTGTTTCTCTGTCTGTCTCTCTATCTCTATCTCTCTCTCTCTCTCTCTCTCTCTCTCTCTCTCTCTCTCTCTCTCTCTTATAGAAAGCAAGCCAGTTATTTTTGTTTCGTAAATAATTAATTAATTATATAAAAATAAAATTTTATTACAATTCCTTCACTAATTAATCGAAAGGAACTTCGTTCCATCCGGGTGTCCCTTGACACCTCTCAAGTTTTTTTAGGCTGACTGAAGTTAGTTTGAACATATACAAGGTTGCAGGTATGCTAGTAGAGATTTCTTATGAAATAAGCATCACCTATACGAGTATACCTATTTTTCTGTTCTGTTTTTTTATGTCTGTTTATATACAAGCTGTTGTTTTGCATCCTCGTCAAATTTCAGGAGGCTGTTATGAAAGCCATAAATAATCAAATAAAATTACGATCCCTGGTAAATAATGAATACATACTTGGTTTTTTAGTTATTTAAATTGGACAGTATTTCAGAATACACCACTTTCAAAGAACCGAATCGTGTTATGGTATCGTATAGGCGTCCGCGTTTTTATGTGTGTGTAAAAGGGCAGTTACAAAGAGATGTCAGCACGAGTGACGGGGCCCGATAGGGCCAAAGCCTGCCAGGGTAGCGGGATCGTCCGAAAGGGTTACCGCTGCCCTGGAACATAAAGGGCTAAGGAAGGAACACGGGTGGGTTTTAGTCAGTAAGAGTCTGACACTCCCTTCTGCTCCACCCAGAGCGGGAGGAGTCATTTGAAGATTTCCCATCCTGAAAAAAAAAAAAGGGCAGTTACATTGCGGTATCACACAGGCCGAGTTTTAAAATGCGTGTCCCACACATGGCGATTTCCGAAAATAGAAAAAAAAAACCTACTTATTTTATTATTGATTCGTATCGAGAATCAGTAGCATAGTTACCTCCTTGAATTTGACGAGGATGCAAAACGAAACCTTGTAGGTGTGTACATAAATGGTAAATTAAATAAATATGGGGTAATTGACATCATTCGGTCCAAACCCAACAAGGTTTTGAGTAGGCAGGGTCCAGAGAAGGACACGTGCAACAAGGATGGTTTCATCAAGGTGGAGAAGAAGAAGAAGAAGAAGCCTCCTTGTCAGAACCAGTGCCGCGCAACATGCTGCTGCGTCCAGCAATCCCAACGACGCAGCTGTACGTGTCCAGACTGCACCACTCCACGAAGGTTGAGGAGATCGTGGAGTACATGCGTGTGAAGACTAACTGGACTTTGAGGGTCGAGAAGTTGGAGTCGCGTCACAACACTAACTTCAAGTCGTTCGTGGTGCGTGTTCCGACACATCATCTCGAGAAATTCCTCAAGGAAGAGTTCTGGCCGAAGGGTGTTGTGTACCGCCGGTTTCGTGGCCGGCTACATGACACCAGCCAGCGAAACACGACGCAGACACTTCGTGTGCGTTAGTTGGTTCTTAGTGTAATATTATAATGTTGTATGTATTTATAGTATACTTTTAAGTTATATTAATATTGTATTGTATGTGTTTGTATGGGCCTTGTTGCCTGATTTAAATGGATAAATTAAATTATCAACAACTGTTACTACATATGAATGACACCAAAACTGAATTCGCGAAAAAAAATCCACTTCTCCAAACATGTACGTTCGCCTAATAAACTCGACAAAATGCAGGTAACAGCTGATTTTTTTCAGTTCACGACCGAATGTTGAAAGTTCAACAGCGCTCTTTTATTTATAAGGCAAAATACATTTAGGTGTCGTGTATGTAGTGTTTGTGAAAATAAGCATGAATATATCAAACTGAAAGATCCCATATAAAACAAGAGAATACACTAACAATAAGTAGATATATCAGTCAGAATCCTTCAGAATAAAGAAGATAGATAGGTACTCGTACACTCCATTATTTACCAGTACCTAGCTATAGTTGATCCCTCTAACGACGCTGAAAATAGTTCAGCGTGGTACGGGCTTACCATATTTCAGTGGCTGGATTAAACTTACGGACAGCTAGCCAGATAATCTCTATCCAAATGCATCATTGAATGGCTGAAATATTTGCATTAATTTTAGTTCTCTTACATTTGTAGTCGTTAAGCTCTTTGAGAACCTTTTCCCGGGAAGTACTAGTTTATAACCATATACAAATAATAAGGCTGAAGAGTTTGTTTGTTTGTTCGCGCTAATCTCTGGAACTACCCGTCGGATTTGAAAAATTATTCTTGCATTTGTTAGCCCAATTCTTAAGGAAGGTTATAGGCTATTTAAAATTACGCTACAACCCTAAGGAGTCGAGTAAAATGAATAAAATACAATTTTTATTTTGGCATACTATAGCAATAAATTTTACCAAAACACTTCCTCATCATCGCCGGGCCGGGCCTAGCCTTTTCACAACTACATTAACAGAATCTAGGGATATTTTATATTTCATCAAATATCTAAAAATCTATGAAGAATTTTCTGATATAGTAAATGGAAGAATGACAGGTTATTTTATGGTCTTTAATAAAAAATAAAAAACATTTCGTGATTTTTTTGTTTCAAAAATGTTAATTATTTTAATCACCGTAGAAAAAGAGTATGATAAAAAACTTGATTTCTTCTTATAAAACTATTAATTTTATTTGAAAATTAAAAAATTCTTATAAAATCTAATTATTGCAATGCAAGTGTTCGTAAAGTTGTGGTTCCGTCGTCAAATTTGGCGGGAAATCTCTCAAAGCTTTTCGTTGTAACATGTTTTTGCATGCTCGATGGGATTTAAGTCAGTCGACTGTGCACTGTGCAGGCTAATCCAAAACTTGAATATCGTGGTCTCGGAGAGCGGCCGACACCAGCCGCGCCGTATGGGAAGGAGCACTATCGTGCATGAGTAGAAATTCCTTGCGTGACAATAACAGGCTCTACTACTGTCTACTCCTCGTTGTATTTTTGTGCAATCATGCTGCCTTGGATCCAAACGAGCTGGGTTCGTCCGCCGAGACGAATTCCTGCCCACACCATGATTGTCTCGCCTTGGTATGAGTGGACCTCCTGAGGGTGCCATAGACGGTTAACTCTCCCTGGAGTTTTCCAAACGCGTGTTCTTCGTGAACCCGGATGAAACCCAAACCGGGACTCATCGGTGAACACCACCAAAGACCATTGTTCGTCACTCCATGGTAAATGCTCCCAAGCCCACGAACGTGCCATGACTCTTAAAGCTCACACGGCACGTTAAATTAAAAAATTAAAACAATCTAATCCCTTTTAATTAATTAATATTAATAAAACAATTTTAAATTTCCTTAACGTAACGAATTACTATCAATTTTGCCGCCGTATTTTGTTTTTCATTTGTTTTTTATACACATTTTTAAATTTTGAAAAAAGAATAAAAGAGGTTTCAATCTGTAAGTATATAAACTTTTTACGAAAACTAAAAAGATTTTAAACTATAAATTCGTAAATAATTTAGGATTAAGGTATCCCTATACTCCATTTATAATAGCATTAGAAAAAAGAGGCTCGTAGAAGCAGGAATGCAAAACATTTTATTTCAAAGTTATGATAAAACAATTTTCATCCCACCATCTCGGAAAGAGTATTTTTAATCTTCAATATCTGAGTGGAAAAGCCGTTTTTATTCTCTAGAGGATAAAGTAAATTGAATTTAGAACATCGTGTGCACTAAGTTTGTGAATTAAAAAAAACATTAAACCTATTTACTGCTACCTCTATGGTGCCGAATATATCATACAACTTTTTTTAATTTGTTAAAAACTCAGACTCGGAACCTTCTTGGTGTTTTTTTTTTCAATTTGCTTTGTACGCGGTTCTTTACGCGGCATTTTTTTACGTCATTGTTAAACCTTATATTAGAAACAAGAAACTTGAAAACAAGTGAAAAAACTAAAATGAGTGATTCTAGCGACGAGGAAGTTTGCTTGACGCCAACAGAATTGACTGAAACTGTTAATAATGCGCAAATGAGCTTTCTCCCTCAACAATCACGCGAGAAGTATTTAAAACAGTACGATATGTTCAACACGTGGCGACTAGCAAAAGGAGCCAAAACTTTCTCAGAAAACGTTTTGCTGGCATATTTTATAGAATTATCCGAGAACAAGAAAGCAAGCACTCTATGGAGTACATATTCGATGCTAAAAGCAACAATAAAGATGAAAAAAGACAAACATATCGATACCTATCCTAAATTATTCACGCCAAGGGAATCCGATGAATCGGTACAACTATTAAGTATGACAGATAGTTTACCGAAAAACAGTACACAAGTGACTAACACCAATATTACAGTACCAAACAAAAATATTACACTCAATTTAAATAACTGTAGCAACGTTACTTTAAAATTTTCTTAATTATACCTTAGTATTATTTTGTTATAATTTAAAGATTATTCTGTAATACTTACCTGTCATAATTAGTAATTAATACCTAAACTGAAATAAAAGTGTACCTATCTTGTGATTGTAAAGGTTTTTTTTTTGCATTTAGTCATTTCCTCGCTGAGGTGGAATGAAAAGTTACGTGTTGCACTCGAGTGCAAAGATTTTTCACCTCGTGCTCTTTTGATTCCCTCGCTAACGCTCAGGATTCTAATTTTAGAATAATAATAAATAATTTTAGAATCCTTCGCTTGCTCGGTCATCAAAATTGAACACGCGGTTAAAAAGCAACTTTGCACTCTTGTATAACAAATAACTATTTAAGGGAGATGCTTAAATTCTAATTTTCTTGCGTTTTTTGCAATTTGCAGGTCAGTGTAAGGTTGTATCTTAATAAAAATAATATGATGCGCAACAATAAGAAATATGTAGGCAATAATACAATTTTAACCTTAAAAATCATCAATACATCCCTTTAAATTAGAATTGCTCCGAATTCGTCTGATTTCGCGGGCTACTGCAGCGCATCCACCTTAATTAAAATAAAATTCGGTAGAATTATAGTGAAACGAATAACGTTCCAAGTATTGTTCATCCCTGCTTCTTTTAGGTTTTTAGCATTGACACTGTAATTTAAAATTGGAGTTATATAATATAAATAAATGAAAGCCACATAATTTCATAAGATAAATAGTTAAAATGGTTACAATTAAGTGTGACAGCTGCTGTAAAAATAGATCATAATAAATTCGGCGTCTATCATAATGTAACAATGTTTATTGTATTTTTTTTACAAAGTGTGCATTAAAAATAACCTTTTTTAACTTCTTTCTAATGCTATTGTAAATGGACTGTGTTGGGGTAGGCTAAAATCAAAACAAAACCAAAACCTATTCTTACGAAAACATTTGAAGGTATTTGGCTATTTTTGCTGACTGTACCTACAAGCTTTCACAGCCACTAGTTTAGATTTATTGACCACCTGTGAAAACGAGTGTTGATATAGGGGTTGTAAAATGAAACGTTTCCAGTTTTCTACGCCATAAAATTGCAGGAGTATGTTTTACATTGCCGTTTTACTTTTTTATTAATTTCCTGCCTACTCTTCTTGTTTGTAGGGTAAACACGATCCCGAACACACTTTTTTTGCAATCATAAAACCGGGCAGAAACGCATTAAATGTGTAAAACCTACAAAACTGTTTGTTAAATGAAACTTGATGGTGTTTCAGAGTAAAACCACCTAAGAAATGAATGGTCCGGAGAAATCAGAGTCACACAAAGTAATTTATTGTACAGACGCCAGCAGGTCAAGCTACCCGAAACTGTCAAATTTTCCCAATCGACATTGAACTTTAATGTTCTAGCGATAAAGTTGAAAATCTATTAAAAAAAATTGATAATGATAAATTTTATTTGATAAATTGTAGTAGCTAAATTTGCTGGCGTCTGTACCTTAAAATTGAATTTTGTGTAGCACCCTAATTCCGTTACACTCTTTCAATCACAATCTGAATCATTTTGAAAGAAATTGCTAATCCATTACTGTTTACATCTATGTTCTGTACTGTTTACATCTGTGTACATTTATGTTCAAAAAATTGTCTCCTCAACAACGTAAATAACGCAATGAATGTTGTTGAACTGTAAAAATTAAAGCCATTCCGATCGTGAGTTACTAAATTACCCTTCAGAAAATAATTAACAACTTGCACGGCGCACGTGTTAAAATTATTTTTATGAAAAAAACGGGTTTTACCTTAGTAAAACCCGTTTTTTTTAGTTATCCTTCACTGTCCCACTGCTGAGCAAAGGTCTCCTCAAATCCTTCCGGGCATCCTTTTCTAGAGCCACTTCGATCATATGATCGAAGTGGCTCTAGAAAAGGATGCCTGGAAAATGACGTCTGCTTAAAGGATAGCCTTTACTTAGTAAATGTGCACAGGTTGAAGCTGTCTCTTCAGCGTGACCAAAGACGCTATTCTACACCCTTCTGCTATTTGTTATAATCTTACAGACGAGGCGAGGTTCCAATTAGGAACATAAGCTACGCAGTAATAAATCATAGCACACTATATATTACACGCTATACCATCAACACTCAGCTAATGTCTTAATGGGTGGTGTTCATAATAGGAGCACTGAAGGAGCAAAATGCTAACCATACCCATCAGACTAATTAGGACTAAATGGTATCACAATCGAGATTTCGAAGCTAGTCAAAAGAAGGATAAATAAGTAGCAGCTAAATGCCTACCTTCCCAGTTAAACTTTGTCAGTAAACTAGAACGCTAAAATAACTTTGTCAGTGATCACAGAATACAGTTTTAGTACAGTCTATGTCGTTGTTATGTACACACATGTTTTACATAACGGAGCTGTTTTGTAAAACAGTGGCTTCTAAAATCCATCTGTGACATATAAATATATCTAGTAGGTGCCTGTATATTGACCAACCGAAACTAAGTTAGTAATTATAAACCACCAAAACAAAATCCTCCAATGCTGAGCGATGTACAGATAAGGGTGTTAAAGTTAGAGATGTCAGCATAAGTGACGGGGCTCGATAGGGCCGAAGCCTGCCAGGGTAGCAGGATCGTCCTAAAGGGTTACCGCTGCCCTGGAACTTAAAGGGCTAAGAAAGGAACACGGGTGGGTTTTAGTCAGTAAGAATCTGACCTTCCGCTTCACCCAGAGCGGGAGGGGTCATTTGATGATTTCCCATACTCAAAAAAAAAAAATGGCTTTTAAAATCAAACAGTGTCCAGCGAACATTCAGAAATTATAATGGCACACAACACAACTCTATTTTGTGATGAGTCTAGTTGAGTGATTGTAAAACTAAACAACATAATTAGCTTATAATGTCTGCTGGGACACTGGCTTCCTCTCTGTGAAAGGGGGGTGGGCCATAATCTACCACGCGGTCCCAGTGCGGGTTGGTGGATGTCACATGTCTTCGAATTTTTGGTTCTAGGATAAGCCGGTTTCCTCACGATGTTTTCCTTCACTGTTTTGAGAGCAGCTAAACTAAACAAGCCTTTACACAACTTTAGTTTGTTAAACAATTACGGTTCAAAAACTGATAATCTTTTTGAACCAAATAATTTTAAGCGTTGAAATCTCAACCACACAAGAATGGCACATGCTGTATCTATACAGGATAAATTTTTATTCAGTGCGTAAATTTTCACAGGGTGTTCTACCCATGAATATGAACAACTTTCACTATGGGAACATCTCTGAAATCACAAAAAAAAAATCAGCTGTTTCTTATAAAAGTTCAATACCTACTCGGCCAAAATGTATGAATCTGCTGATTTTTTTTTTCGTGATTTCAGAGATGGTCCCATAGTGAATGTTGTTCATATTCATGGGTAGAATACCCTGTAAAAATTTACGCACTGAATAAAAAATTATCCTGTATATACTTTATCTATATATACCATTACCTCTTTATTCTTTATTTTTTTTGTATGTACGGAGTAATCTTCGAAACGACTGAACGGATTCCAAAAATTCTTTGACTAATGGAAAGCTATAGTATTGCCGCTTGACATAGGATATATTTCTTCTATACAAATAAATAAAATTGAAGTGTCTGTTTGTATTTTCAAAATAACAGCCTTTTATTTTATTTTATTTTTTCAATTTTTGTTTCGGCAAATCTCAGAAAATTGATTTTGATAAAATTTGGTATAGAGACACTTTGCACCCTGGGGCAGATCTGCGGGCAGGACAAATCTTTAATCTAATCTATCGACACACCATGCGGGCGAAACCTCGGGCGTAAGGTATTGTTAATGTACCCGAAACTGTAAAATTATCCCAATCGACCTTGAGCCTTAATATTTTAGCGATAAAGTTGAAAACCTATTAAAGAAATTTGACAGATTGTAGTAGCTTGATGTACTGGCGTCTGTACATAATTCAAACAATAAAAGTTACTACATAGCGATCGTGTCATATCATCTACTCGCCACTATGTAGATCTAGATAAATTATAACGTCAAGCGCCCAGCGATGGATTGATGGTCTAAAGATAACAGACAAAAGAAAACTACACCGTTTATAAATAACACTAGCTTCTGGCCCATCCCGTCGTATCGCGTCGTCTGCCTGCGTTATTACTTCGTTTTTGCTTACCGTTTTTTCCTTTTTACTCAGCTCCTAAGAGTCTTAGCGTGATATTCATGAGCCTATAGCCTGCCTCAAGAATTGGGCTATCAAATGCAGATAGAATTTTCCAAATCCGATGAGTATTTCCATAGATTAGCGCGTTCAAACAAACAAACTCTACAGCTTTATTAAGTAGATAAATAAATTAGATTAGGTAGATATAATATATGTAGATTAATCGCATCAATCAATCAACTCAACCTATCGCAGTCCACTGCTGGTCATAGGCCCAGGCTGCGTCATACCGTCCGCATCATCCCTTATGCGATTAATCGCATAAAAGCCGATTTTTCAATCGACAGTTAATTTTTATTCGTGGAATAAAATTCACGTTTGACAGTTTTGTATGAAATAATATTGTCAAAATTTCAAAATTATTCCTCGAATAAAGTTATCAGATGATTGAAAAAGGCAGCCCTAAGTAGTACAGTTGAACGTTACCGAGTGCAATACTTCAATAATTCATCGAAAACAAGATAATCTCCCACAAAATCGCCTTCACAACTACCCGAAGTAAATCCTATAATCCGTCGCAAATTGAAAAGAGTGAAACTGTCGTCAATTAACTTTCTAAAGTGGCTAAATGGAAAAGTCAAGTAAAGTCGGTTTGCAAAGCTAGTTAAGACGGCTGAGTCAATAAGAAAGCCATTTCCCCTAATGCCGAGACGTCGGGAGCAATGCATTGGAAAACTTCGATTACGATGCCTCGTGTAGACACATTTGGAGCAAACTTTGTAAACCCAGCAGTTTAGTGTTCTGGGAATTTATATACCGTTTTGGTTTTAAGCATTTATTGAATTAAAAAGGGGCTTATGTGGCTAAGTAATAAGCTTCGCTTGCCGCGGTTGGTCCGTGGATGGGTGACCATCTTTACTTAGGTTACAATGGTTTCATACGCTGGAAGAGCTTGGGCCCAACAGCGCTGTACCCTCGTCACGACACTTGGTACGGGTGATCTGTCGCTTCCGGTCGTAGTTCAGTCTACGGTCGACAGCGATAACGCGTGGGATGCTTTCGCCTCTTTTTACGAGGAGGTGATGCATGCCAAGGAGGCGGCGGAGAGGGAGAGAAAGTATAGCTCTCACTCAACTTGCATCAGAAGAGCACCCAGGCGTCGAAGGCCGCTTAATCATCTCCGGGCACCATAATGAGAGGCCTGCTGGCGATGAAATTGGGGCTGTATCGCTCGAACAGTCAAGGTGGGAGGAAACGCCACTGTGTGGATCGCCCGGAGGATACGGTGGAGCATACGGTGGAGGTCTGCCCGGCTTGGGCGGAGCACTGCCGTGTCCTCGTGGCGGCGATCGGCGGTGGCGATCTCTCGCATCCAGCCCTGGTCCAGGCCATGGTACAGAGCGAGAGTGCATGGGAAGCCATCACCTCCTTCTGCGAAGCTCTAATGCTCGCAAAGGAGGAGGCGGAGCGCGTGAGGGAGAGGCAATATCTGCGCCCTCACGCCCCTAGTTGCCGCAGGAGACGTCCTGGACGTCGGGAGTCAACAGCCGACTCCCGGCCACTTTAGGCGCGGGCTTGCGGGCGGCGAGCAATGGGCAGCTCGCCACCCGGTAAGGACCAGGCTCGGGTCGACGGCGCGTTGTGTTCCACGCGCGCCTCAAAGAGATGTCAGTACGAACTGACGGGGTACGCTAGGACTGATGCCTGCCAGGGCCGCGGGTTGTTCGAAAGAGATACCGTGGCCAAAGCAACTGAAGGAACACGGGTGGGTTTTAGTCAGTAAAAGTCTGACACGCCCTCCCGCTCCGCCCGTCATATGATGACTTCCCACCAAAAAAAAAAAAGAGATTTCCCCACGGATAAAAAATTAAAAAAGAAGTTTACAATTGGTTTATTTTCAGACTGCACTCAATAATTTACTTACTTATGTTTCTTTTTTTTCTAATTTTATTTTATTACCAATCAATATAATACATTTAATTCGATTATCTTGATTTGTTTGTTCAATTTCTAGATCTACGAGTATGCTTTGTTTTACACTAATTTTATCATTAATAATTCACAATTCATTGCAATAATGAAAATGTATAGTGTAATGATATAATGTAATTATAAATAAAATAGTGCATGTAGTGTCAGCCTGTAAGTAATTGTTGTACTTACAAATGTATATGTGTGCTTTTAAAAAAAATTTAATGTGTAAACAATTGTAGGCTAACTTAAATAAATAAATGATATGGCAGATTGTTAGTTCAAATCGTTCGTGTTCAAAGCTTCCTACCTTGTCATACGCGACCCACGGATGTAGGTCAATCCCTATTTCCGAAACTGAAATTCATTCGCACGGCCTGAACTGAGTGCTTTTTATCCATTTCAATTGGAGTGTACCCGTAGGTATATTTTTATCGTATCAATTTAGTTACCCGCTATAGGATTGCAATGATAAATGAAAATTAATAATTTTATTTCTGTACTCGTAATTTGGTTTGTAATAATTCTTTTACACGTCAATCATATTTAAAAAACTTTACGCTATTCTGAGAAAATACTCGGAAATAAATTCTGAGGTCCGACTCGCACTTGGCCGCTTTTAATTTATCTATTTCCAGATATAAGGACTCCAAATACTCCTCATTTGAATATGGTTTCATACATTCTTATACAAAGTTAAAGCCAATTGTTTTAATACGTTAATAACTTAATAAATTCCTGTATGTAATACTGATATGAGCCCTTCATCCCAGTTCAAGGCTTATCTGAAACACAACACATCGATTGATAAATATACAGGGTGGCAGGGACATTGACGCGAAAACGGTAACCATGGATTCAGCATATGATACTAGACCCCACAGCGTTGAAATTTTTCGTCGGTTATAAAAAAAAATCTTCTGCTTCATAGAAAAGTGCAATACCTACGCGGTCAAAATGTATGGAACAGCAATATTTTTTTTAATAACCGACGAAAAATTACGACGCAATGGGGTTTAAACTCATGTGAATCCATGGTTACAGTTTGCGTGTCGGTGTCCCTGCCACCCTGTATGTAAAGTGGGGGAGGTGTTTTACAAAATGATAGTGTTTGTTTTCTAAGTACCTAATACGTTAAGCTGTTCCAAAATATAATAATGGTTTAAGCTTTTAAAATCTACATTTTCTGAAAAGACTTGATTATTTTGGTCCCACATCATTTGATATGTCTGTTAATCTCTTTAGTAAATGAAAAATATTAAGACACTCGTCCCTTATTTCTATGATCAATTGATCAGCGAGTAGCTACTTCACAATAGGACTTTTGGGATACAAATAATGATATGCTCCACATAGTGTTACAAGTAGGTCATCATCATCTGCCTAGCCATTTCGCAACTATGTTGGGGTCGATAACTGGATGCAGCTGAATACCAGTATTTTACATGGAGCGACTGCCTATCTGAACTCCATAACCCAGTTACTGGGTAATTTATTTATTGGCCTATCTACAATTGACACTATTTATCCTTAAAATACAAGCAATATACAAGCATAGTGTACAGACGCCAGCACATCAAGCTACTACAATCTGTCAAATTTCTTTAATAGATTTTCAACTTTATCTCTGAAGTATTAAGGTTCAAGGTTGATTAGAAAAATTTGACAGTTTCGGGTAGCTTGACCTGCTGGCGTCTGTACAATATGATGCGATAGACACAGCATGCAAAAACAAAATTATAACATCAATAAAATTGCAATAATTGTCCTGAAACAGTTAGTATTATGATACCCCTTGGTAAGACTAGTTGTCAGACTTTCGGGCTTCTGACGACCCGTAACGACTGTCAAAGATCCACGAATGACAGCCGGGACCAACGGCTTAACGTGCTTTCCGAGGCACGGAGGGTTCGTGATGACCAACCGCGGCAAGCGTAGCATAACCTGACCGACAGACCTGTGCGGCTGTTATTATTTAGCCACGGGCTACGTCTAACTTGGGGTTAGAAGTTACAAGAAAAATGTTAGGTGTGAACCGAAAATAAAAGTTTATAAACTAATAATAAATCATAATAATATTAAAATTCTTACCAGGCATTGAACTAGTTTACATCCAAATAAATCACATCACACCAACTCATATCATTTTCAAGCAAAACCACAAGAAACTATTTACAAAACATTTTCCGTAGATGAAAACTTCGATATTACGAGAGTTCGGATCGAGATCAGGAGCGAGCGTCCTCTCCCGTCGAAGTTCGGAGGGCTACTGGAGACTACTGGAGAGTGAAGACTGTAGGAATATACTTGTGAAGAAGTGTACTGAAATACACAGTGCACAGCGGGAACTATATGGAAGTGATGAGGTCGATTATTGATATGTTATTATTTTAGGTGTGATGGAATATTGACGGGATGCGAATGGATATGTTACTCATGCAGTTAAGGATGGGTATAAATAAAACCTTTTCCGTCTTATTACAAAACGAAATCTGACTTTAGTTTTAACCATGGCAAACTTTAACAAACCTTTGAGGCCAGTATTTGTATTTCAAACTTTATTTTACTATACTAAAATGACGATTTAGCACCGAACTAAGCAGTCATTTTTGTATAAAGAACTGCATTTTTATAACTGTTAGGTTATTAATTCAATAACTGGCTCGGCGGTTGAAACCTGATTTAAAGAAAAACCTTGTTTTGTTATATGTATGGTTAGTTTTTTTCAATATCATAAAGTAAAGGTAGGTAGAGCAGTGGTGGCCCAGTGGTAACAGCCTCGACTTACCGAGTTGCAGGCCATGGGTTCGAACCCAGACAGGCACTTTACTTTGTGTAAATAATTTCATCACCATTGCTCTCAAAACGTTGAAGGAAAACATCGTGAGGCAACTGGCATGTCCTAGAACCAAAAATTCGAAGACATTTACCAACCCGCACGGGACTCGCGTGGTGGATTACGGCCCACTCCCTCTCACAGAGAGGAGGCCTGTGTCCCAGCAGTGGGAACATTATAGGCTGATTATGAATACCACAACATACCTATTCTGCTACACATGAGATTAAAATTGGTCAAAGAAAAAGAGAACTTACTAGAAAATGCATTTTGTTTAGTTAATATAATTGTGTGCAGTGTTTAAGGTGGATGCTCCAAGGTAGCCCGCGAAATTCAAATTTTCTTACGTGTTTTGCAATTTGCTGGTCACTACTGCGTTGTACGTTGGTTAAAATATGATTCGCGGCCGTAACAAATATGTATTTACAGAATTATAATCATTAGAATCAGTATTACAACTTGTTAAGTTGGCATAATCCTAAAATGTCAAGATTTCATGAAATAGTCATTCAGGAAGATTACTTGATCGTAGAGAATTGTGTTGATGACTTTAAAGTAAAGAAGACTCTAAAAGAAAAACCTTTAGAGAAAAATTATGTATGAATTTTCTCCTCACCTTAGTTTCACTGACCCAGAAATGAAAAAAAAAACCTAACATTACGTCATCTATCTGTCTATGCATCTACAAGAAAACTGAGAAAAAAGGGTCTCCTCAATATTTGGGTCGCTAAACTTTCACCTTGGAGAATACTTTGCTGAAATCTTTTTACTCAATTTGCAAGGAAATTCACGTCAAAAATATGGGATGAAATATTGTCATATGAACGCTACAACTATATTTAGAAGGGTCGTAAAAGTACAGCCAGGGATATTGATTGTTCAGCGATTTTACTCCCTACGTCAACTTGCCGTGTTAAAGCCAAAGCCGTGTTTTTTTTTTTCGTTGTAAAGGCTCAGCTCTAAACCTGTGTCTGGATCTAACGCGTACGCGCGGCGTAAACGTAACGTAAAATCAACCAACAACGGCTCAACGTGCTTTCCGAGGCACGGAGGGTTCTTGGTGTGCAAAGATGGTCACCCATCCACGGACCAACCGCGGCTAGCGTAGATTAACCGGATTGATCGAACCGTGCGGCTGTTATTACTTAGCTTCTCGTCTCTAGTGCTAGGGCTATTTTCTATTATTAACTGCCACTGACTCTTGTTCATTACTTGTGGGTGGATATAGTTCCTAACTTTCCGTTGTGCAGCGATCCCGTGACTTCCAGGTACATGTTGGTGGCATGTAGGAGCAAAGTCAAATGTCTAAATTACATAAATAGTATGTAATTGGTAAATGGTAATAGGTACGGGCTGGTGTCCGCAACGCCAAGTCAAAGCGCTTAATTTGCTTATGTAGAGGAAATGTTAATTCTTTAAAAAATTACACCCCATGTCAACTGTCAACAGTTGTGATTTGAATACACGGTTAATGGCTTTCTTTACATAGCTAGTATGGCATAGCTTTGCATAAAATACATAGTTTTTTATGTATTCTCATATATTACTTTAGTCATAACATTTAAAATAATGATACATATGTACATGTGAAAAAATAAGCAAAAGAATCATAGGGCATCAAAAAATTCGTCCGCGTCGCTGTCAACAGGAACAGTGCCCAAAAGGCTGGCAGCATTGCCACGTTGTATAGCGATGCAATATACTTAAAAATTATAAGTATTAATAACATTATTAAATTTACTAGCTCACCTTATTGAAGTAATAATTTGAGATTATTAGCCAGTTACCGCTCCAGCTGTCTCGACTGCCCCATATCAAAACCCAGAAAATGACAAACAAAAAAGGATTTTCACATAATCATTACTTTCATAGTAAACCCATATAATCTAATGTAGAGTATCTATCTAATCTAATTTAGAGTACACTTGCGTTATAATCTTAGCAATGAGGGAGGTTTTAATACCGCCAAAAATAGTAAGGATAGGTACCTACTATCTAAAACCGAATAAAAAGGAAGTAAGTCACTTTAACTTAATTCTTCTAAACCTAACAAGTGTTCGGAACTTACTAGGTTTTTCGATTTATTACTGTAACGCACATCATCATCTGCCTAGCCTTTTCCCAGCTATGTTGCGGTCTTCCAGTCTAACCGAATGCAGCTGAACACCAGTATTTAATATAGAGTGACTGCCTATCTGACCTCCACAACCCAGTTACTGGGTAATACAATACCCCTTGGTAAGACTGGTTGTCAGACTTTCAGGCTTTTAACTACCCCTAACCACTGTCAACGATCTACGAATGACAGCCGGCACCAACGGTGAATGTGCTTTGAACCATCTTCATATACCAAGACCCCTCCATGCATCGGAGGGGTCACCCACCCATCCACGGACCAACCGCGGCAAGCGTAGCTTAACCTGATCGATATACCCGTGCGGCTGTAATTACTTAGCCACAAGCCCCACACCAAATGCGGTGTAACGCACATAAACAAATTTAATCATTGAAAAACCTAGTAGGTACCTAAGCTTTTTTTGCGCTCTGGAAAATTGTGTTAGAAGCACTTACTGACTTTTGATATGGGGCAGCCTGTGTGTCAGTCTCTTTGCTATATGCCAACATCATTTACTTAATCAAATAAAAAAAGGAATAGAAAATACAAACTCCAATACACACTCCAATTTGCGTCACAAAAACTTTTTCAAAAGCGCACTGATTGGAAAAATTTAAATATGTAATAACTTCGGAACTTTGAAGTACTTAAGTTAGTTAGCTCGCCTTGGAACAGAAATGATGTATAAAGAAAAAGTACTTATTTATAATTATGTGGGCTTAATAAATGGAATATGCATGTTATGATAATAATTATAACCACCTATGCACTTGAAAACTCGCAATTTTAATGCAGCTTTAAGAATACAGTTCGGCCGTTGAGAGGTTGCGTTCCTGACATCTGTCAGTGCGACAATTCTAGTAGCTAATAACGATCAAATTCGCACAACACGTATTCGTTTATATAAAACTGACAGGTGACAAGAACACATTCACTCGCCAGCCGCACTGAAGGTAATGTTATATGTAGTTACCGGCACGTAAGTTGGCAAGAGATTTTGTAGTGGGGGAAGTTCGCGCATGTAAAAATGTATGAAATTGTGCGAAGTTCCCTCTACAAAATCTCTTGCCAACTTACTTGCCGGTAACTGTAACAATAATTCTATCAGTTGAATTTTCATCGTTTTAATATGCTCTCTTTGTATTGTTAATTTGATTGTACCTTCAGTTCTGTTCTATAAAAGTCATTCGTTGAAAATTTTGCCGATTGCCTAAGCTTTAGATTTTTTGATCAAATACAAAATCCGAAGGATAAGGAATAAGGGCAGGTTCATCCAATTGGAAATCAGAAAACGTAAGTATCTTAACGTTAACTGTGAACATTTTAATAATAATAATAATAAAAACTTTAATTCAGACTATACGGTCCATAAATATGTTAGTATTTTGGTGTTAGTAACAATGGTGCTTAAATAAGTAAGTTAGTACTGTTAGTTTTCACAAAAATATTTATTTAGTTAGACCTATGACTGCCCCAACCCAGTGTCCTTGAAAGGGACAGTCCGGTCTGGCAGCTATCATTTTCAGAATGCTGTTGTTACTACCATGCAAGCGCTGTAGTAAGGAGGCCGCTTTCTTTCGCATGATGGCATGGAAGCCATCTGTGCGAGCCTCAGCGAACATTCCTGAAGCGCTACAACGCCATGGCAGTCCCAACAGCATCCTAAAAGCATTATTAAATTGAACACGCAGGACGTTGTAGGCTCGGCGCGTGTATGATACCCACAGGCCACTCGTGTAAAACGATTGACAGAACGCCTTAAACAGGGTTATTTTGACGTCTGTAGTACAACGAGCGAACCTGCGGGCAATCATATTGCTCCTCACAGACAACGCCCTGCGCTCCCTCTCTATATCTAAGTCATCCCTTAGGTCGCTCGTGACAACGTGACCAAGGTACCTAAAACTATCCACAATTCTAAGTGCGACACCGTTGAGACTTATGGGAGGAACACTGCGCGACTGCTGCTTAGGTGCCTTAAATACAAGAATCTCACTCTTCTTCGAATTGTATATTAAGCCATGCTCCTCCGCATAGGCCTCGCAGGTCGATAATAACTTCTTCAACCCCCCCATCGAGGGACTGAGAAGCACCATGTCGTCTGCATAGCTTATATTGTTGACACTCGTTCCGTCAATGTGGCAGCCGACATGTGTGCAGCTCAGTCGCTCGATGAGCCGGTTGATATAGAGGTTAAAAAGAAGAGGCGAGCTTAACCCCCCCTGCCTGACTCCGCATTCCAGCCTGTACTCGTCCGACAGAGTACCCACCCACCTCACCCGGTTCTTTTGGTTAGAGTACCAATATTTGAGAAGGGAGGTGTACTCCGCCGACACACCCGCGTCCCTCAACTTGTCCCACAGAACGTCATATGCGACCAGATCAAATGCTTTTGACAAGTCGAGGAAACACGCAAGTACCGGCGTCCTCCTCGTTGTGTAGTACATGACAGTCCGCTTCAGACTCAGAATAGCGCTCTCTGTTGAGACTCCTGCTTTGAATCCAAACTGGGCATCGTGCAACTCAACCTGTGCTGTGAGGCGACTATTTAGCAGACTGTCAAGTACCTTGGCTGCTGTGGTAGCGAGTGAGATGGGTCGGTAGTTACCAATGTCAGACGTATCACCCGTCTTATTTTTAACTATCGGAACGACTATGGTCCGCATCAGCGGCTCCGGCAAATATGAGTGACCTATGCACAGACTGAAAAACAAAGACAGTACTCGTGGCAAGTGAACCCCCGCAAATTTGTAATGCTCGATACTGAGCCCATCGTGACCAGGCGATTTTCCACGCTGCATTTTTCTAATAACGTCCGCCACACTCTTGGCAGGTATCTTTACATTCTGCCCCGTCACAATGGGCTCACCACCGCTCACCTTTCCGGACGAGGGACCTAAGGGCGACCGCACAGTAAAATGCTCTCTAAACGCCTCGGCAATGTCATTGTGGTCAGTCGAGCCATCAACACTTAACGGGAAGCCAGGCCTAACGTTCATTTTGTTTGTATGCTTCCAAAAACTCTTAAAATCCTTAGAGGAGTGGTCGGACGCAAGGATGTCCATTTTAAATTGCTCTTGTCTATCCTGACACCATTTCAATTTAGCTTTAAAACGTTTCCTCGCCTCCGACATCTCATCAAAGATTCGACCATTACTTGGTCGCCCAGCTAAATCCCACAATTGAAACCCAAGCCGCGCCTCCCGATGAGGGCCCGCTACATGTTTATTCCAACCAATGACATAACCGCCCTTCCTACGACACTTTTTTCTATAGGTTTGAATGGCTGCTCGTGATAACGTATCAGTAATTTGCACGTATAATTTATCAAGAGTTGAGTGATGTTCCTCGTTAGCACAAAAACTATCACAACATTCACTCAACTCCCGCGGAAAATCTATCAACCGCAGTTTAGAATGACAAATGTCACGGTATTGATTAATTTGCTGTACCTGTCTCTCACCCCATAAGACACGGTTGATAGGTTTTACCGCTACCAAATCATTATGTTTAGGCTTAAGCTTATTTAGATTACATTCCACTACCAGTGGGTAATGGTCCGACCAATACACGTCACAGCGCACAGTCACACTAACGACTGAATCCCGCGCTGACTCTGTGACTATGCAGTGGTCCAACCATCTAGTACAGCCGTGAGCATCACTATAAAATGTATAGGTATTTTCAGGACACATTTTTATATCTAAGCAAACCCAATCAAGATCCATACAAAAATCTAACATTTCGGTGTAAAACAACTCACTCATTTTACTCCTACAATATTTTTTTAACTCAAACTGAATTACGGGAGCAGTGCTGATCCAGTGAAAACGACATCGACTTACGAGTAAAACATCCATCGGTTTCTTACTAAACGTCAACTATATCCGACGACCCTGCATATTACTTATCTCTTTTTGACTGTACCATACGAAAAACATAATATCAAGATCAGCAGAATAAATATTTGTTTAACTCCATAACTGGACCAACATCCTGGTACCTCGCTTCGGGTTATATACAGAATGACCCAAAATGTTCATGGATAAAAGCGCTAACATCCGGATACCCGGACATTGCCATATCCGGGTCAGTTTGTTTAGCTACCCGAATGAACGTACAAATGAATGTGCAGATCGATCTATCAAATATTAGAGGGATTACAGTATTTACAGTTGTTTAGTGTCGATTGTACCGTAGGTAGTGCTAAAAGCTAAAATCGAGTGCCATATGCATGAAATAGGGATCGGATGGTTAGAAATTTCGCATGATTATTATTAATGCTACAGTGATTTTGTCTGGTTCAAGGCTTTTTAAGGTGATATATTTAAATAAAAGTGCTTGATATTTATAGCGTACCTTTGTAAGCATAATATGAAATAGAGATTTAGAATGTAAGTGTATGTTTTTTGACTATATAGCCTAGCATTCTATAAAACGAATACACGATACAATTTTTTGCCGATACAGATTTTGGTAATGAATGTTCGACACAAAGGTAGACGTGTAACTTAGGTGGCATGGCATGTAATATAGGTATGTAAATCAGGGGAAGTATCACCTTATCTACACACAAACCTACCTATTTCTTCATACCACGACAGTAAAGTTCTTCCGTCGGAGGAATCGCAAATCACTGTTAATTTTTATACAGAGATTGTTTGGGCTGACTATACAGTTTTTACGAGCTTGTCTCTTCTTCCTTCTGCCAAAAAAAAAAAAATAATGATACGAAACGATATAATAATAATCGTAACTACATGGCGGTATGTAAGTTAATTACTATTTTATTACAAACATTTCCTCTCCAAACTATTATGAGGTTTGGCAGTGAAAAATAAAAATAAACTCTTTTATTTTTCGCTGCCAAACCTTTGTAATTGTACATCCTTTCACCATAAAGTCATATCCTAGTAATAAAAGAGTAAAGCCTTCGTTATTCCATTTAAGTACCGAGAACGAACAGGAGGGCCTTCAAAGAGGAAATTGGAGGTAATTACTATGGAACGGGAGGCATATTATAAATGTAGTGCAATAAAATCGAATGACTGAATTTATTTGTAAAGGATTTATACAGGGTGACTGGTATTTTGACGTATTCCTTCCAGGACGTGACAGTGGAACCCATTTGCAACAATTAAGCACCCCGTAATGCCTAGGCGAAAATTCATGGGATTCGAAACACCCAATTTTTATGTGTAATTGAAAATGGGATATGGGGCTATCCCACCTGTTCTGTGCCAGTGTTTATGGGATACAGATAGGGCTGTTAATTGAAGTTAGGGGAAGCTGGAACAAATTGTGACGCAATAAAAGGCGAGACTGAAAGACTTGTTTCACATCATCTGAATCCTAGTCTAAACTTAGAAAAGAAAAAAAAATTGAATTCTTGTATTTTATTTGTTTGTTACGCTTTCACACTAAAACGGCTGAACAGATTCAGATGAAATTTGGCACATCGATAAGCCTTGACCTGGATTAGGACACATTTTACTTTTCATTTCATTTCACTTTTTATCCCGATATTCCCGCGGGATCAAGACTTATGCGAGTGAAACCGCCGGGCGCAGTATTGTATATGGAGCGACTGCCTATGTGACATTCACAACCCAGTTACTGGGTAACACGATAACCCGTGGCAAGTTCTTTTCAATCGGACGAACTGTGAAGCGGAAAAGGGATACCATACAGTTTCTCCCTCACATCTATTTGTTTTATAGTTCTTCCAACTTTTCTTTATGATGCAAAAATAATTTTACTGTACAACAGGTCAAATGCAAATGCTGAAAATAATGAAAACAACATAAAAGATGACTGAAAGCTTGGGAATGCGATATCTTTACTAATAAAGAATTATTACAGCTGCTGAAGCGATATACTCACGGCTGAAATTTTAATTGAATAAATCTTAAATGGAGCTGTACCTAATCCTTTTTCGGACCAAGTTAAATTCCCGTTGGATTTTAGTATTATGAGTGTCAGTTTTCAAAACTTTCGCGCAAAAACTACTGAACGGATTTGGATGAAATTTGGCACACAGATGGTTTATAACCAGGATTAACACATAGGGTACTTTTTATCCCGATATTCCCACTGGATTGAAACTTATACGGGTGAAACCACAGGGCACAGCTAGTCTAATATAAATTCAGTTCGAAATATGGAACGCTTTCGACTAAAAAAAAAAAATTAGTCGTTAATGTCCCATTGCTGGGAAAAGGTCTCTTTCTTTCCACCTCATCTTTCTGTCTTTCAGCTCATTCCGCCATCTACATCTCGGCCTGCCGCGATGTCGTTTGCCATTAAACGAAACCCTCTGCATGGGTCGTAAGTTTGACTCATTGATACCAAATTAATACCTAGTAAATAATAACCTTGTAAGCAATTACCTATTGAAATTATTATCCTAACTTATTTCAGGAAGTCCAAGAGAAAATCTAGTACATTTAAAGGAAAAGCCTTGGCTGTAGGGACCACAATGTGTTCAATGTAATCCAAAGATTCACCAGTTTCTGCGACCATTCATGTGTTCTAGAGATTGGATCAAATATGGGACGGGTTTCAACAGATTCCCTAATGTACCATTTCCTTCGGGACCGTTTGACAACTGATTTGATATCTTTCCTGTTTCCGTAAACGGACCCTATCCGGTTTTATTGCCGTTTTCAACCATTTACTTGAAAGGGGATTCGTACAGGACCTGATTCTCGGTCCAGTTGTTCTGAAAAACTACTTTGGCAAAATGGCGAATGCGAAACTATTTCTAGAATACTACATGGCGTTTTTCTTGTTGGGATTTTAATAAGTAGGTAGCCAAAGATGTTTAATACATCACGTGGTCTTTTCTGGTCTGTAATAACTGTAAAATAAATCTGGTTGGAGCTATAGCGTAACACATTTTCAAGTCTGAATCATTTTGAAGGGTAGAATAATAAATTTATTTACGAAAAAAAAAAAAGTTGCTAATCCATTGCTTGATTAAGTTCGAAATTAATCACCAGTATTTCAATGGCACTCCGTTCACGATACAACTTACGGTTCCTGATGGGTAAGTGCAGTTTTATTATGGTACCTACTACATAAGGTGAGTCCCCAGCACAATTTTACACAAAAGTTGTATCATAAATATTTGTGAATGTCACTGCAAAATAACAAACAAAACTAAAGCAAAACTCAAAATGTTAATCGCGACGAAACTTTATCCTTCCAACTTAACATGACCCCTCATAACAATTTACCTTAACACAAAAATAAAGGTCAATTTATACTGGGCGCTAAAGTTGTCGACGTGCCCCTATTCCAAGCATGTCATTTTAAAGTCTAACCAGATGTCGCAGGCTGAACATTGGATAATATAAAAGCATTGGTCATTTTTAATTCAAATCCGAAATTTTGCTGCCTAAAAAACTTTTTCTGTGTTCTAAGTTTTAGAAAGATAGTCAATTTTTTTTTCTGGAATTTCCAATGTATTTAAACTGTTGGTAGGTGGTTTATGGCTTTTTAAGGCATTTTTTTACTAGCTATTAAACTCCCACCGCTGGGAAAATTCCTCCCTACTCTCTCTTTAACATTTAGTTTTTACAAATTTTATTTTTTTTGCTTCTGAGGATTAAGATCTACAGAGATAGTGGATATGGTACTAACCCAAAATTATCACGTCGTCATAAACAACTGTGTTAATTTTTTTTTAAAATAGCTTGTCTAAGAGTGTCGAGCCTGCATTTTATGCAGCCTTCGATCCATACAGACGGACCGTTTATCCACAAAACGAGTTCAAGGCTCAAGAATAGTTAAAATGCGTCACAGGTATGTTTGCACACGTACAGAACCCACCTAGGTAAGCTAACACGTCCGAGTATGTGTACTAAGCTGGATAAATAAGCAATGCTATGTTTCTATGCATGTTTAAGCTTTGCTTGTCTTTGCTAGCCCGCACACGGACCACTCGCGGACATCTTCTAGTGGTCAACGACAGCAACATTTCGTATAATAATGATTTTTTCTTTCATATTGTTCTAAAGCACGAGTAAAAAACATACCTTCTGTAATTAGCTACGTAAAAAGTAATTAGGTAGGTACGTAAAAAGCACTGTGAAGCGTCAATGTTTGGTTTCCGCACTTAGTCCTTCAGGTGGACCATTGTGCGTGGGCCATGGCGGCCGTCGGTGGTTATTCCTTCACAATGCTTTTTACGCCTTCTGGTGTAATTGTAATATAAATGAAAGGGGCAGGGGGATACTCACAACTTTTACTATGGGTTATATTTTTTCCATATGGGTTTAACACTGAAACCACGAAAATACATCTTCTCCTTAATAAGTTAATACATTATTATGTTTTGTAATTCGACCAAATGTAGAATGGGAGCAGCTGATTTTCTTTTTAAACCGACTTCAAAAAAAGAGGAGGTTCGTTTGTATGTATGTTCTTTTTATGTAGGTATGGATGTATCTATAATATCGTCAGCTGTGAACCGATTTTGTAAATTATTTTCATTTTCATTTGGTAGAGAAAGCTTGCGCGGTGGTCCCATATGAATTTTATTAATTTTGCTTTTGTAGTTTTTGAATTAGCGATAATACGCATTTGTGTGTCTTGAGAACTTCCTGTAACACAAAAAAAAAAACAAATTCACTTTGTATACTTAGTTTCTTTTTGTCATCTTATTTAGATCATGGTGATAACGTTATGAGAATGATCGTGTATTGTTTACTGGTTAAAAAACCAGCATCATTAAACGAGGCCGCTGCCCATAAGTGGCGGTCGTGAGTGGTCCGTATACGGCTACTTTATTGCATTCTACGAGTATATTGATGTTTCTAACTCAAACACTTAGCGTTATTGAGTGGGTGCAGTTATGGCTTATTAAACTCGCTACACGGTATTACGTGTAAATGGTTTGGACACTAGGTCAGGGTCAGCCGTACGATTCAATAAATATCTAAGTCATATAACACAATTACAGATATCAACAGAGGATAATTCTGCTAAAACTGCACCCTAATTGCGTAATACATGATCAATCGGAATCAGAATCATTTTGAAGCAAATTGTTAATTGCATTGCTTCATAAGTTCGAAAAATTTGTTTGCTCAACACGTAAATAACGCAATGAATGTTGTTGAACTGTCAAAATAAAACCGATTCCGATTGATTGTGTGTTACGCAATTAGGGTGCAGACTAACCCTAAGCAGTGGTGGCTCAGTGTTAATGGTTGCGACCTACGTGTTGTAGGTCCTGAGCAGCACTGCAGCTCTCAAAACAGCGAAGGAAAACATTATGAGGAAATCCGCCTTTGTACCTTTTTGTGCGAAAAGTTTAAATAAATTAATAATAAATCGGCATGTCCTTGAACCTAACATTCGAAGACACGTGAAACCTACGAACCCGCACTGGGCCCGCGTGGTGGATTACGGCCCACTCCCTCTCACAGAGGCCTGTGTCCCAGCAGTGGGAACATTATAGGCTGATTTTGGACTAACCCTGATCAAAATTTCTTCCATTTTCCGAAGTAATTGTCATGGTTTTGCTTAGTTAACGCCGATTAATTTTAAATCTATTCTAAACATCAGCTCTGGATGTATCATCATCATCTTCCTGCCCATTACCCATGTTACTTGTGGTCGGCGCAACACGTTTTCTTCTTCCATTCTCCTCTGTCAACCGTCACGCTATCATTCACTCCCTTCTCTTTCATATCATTCCTCACACAATCCATCCATCTTTTCTTCGGCCTTCCTCTCCCTCTTCATCCATCAACATGTATATTCATCACTCTTTTAGTCACATGCGTTTCGTCCCTTCTCATCACATGCCCATACCAAGCCAAACGATTTTCTTTCAATCTGGATGTATATTGTACTAATTTTACTGGATAGTAAAGTGTACCCATTAGGAATATTTGATTGGATTAACGTAGGAGATTATAGGTTGGCTCATTTTGGCAGAACTAAATCTAATTTGATTTAAAATGCACGTGGACATAGAGAAGGAAATAATACTTTGAGTGGAAGCGTAGCTTCCTCTATGGACGCGTTTAAAGTTCAAAATCGAGCAATTTCTCTACATTTTCGGGATAAATTATACTTTTGAACCAGTCAGGGTTATACAGGTCACAATTCTGACAGGTTTAGCGTTTACGCTACACCTAACCTAAAGGTGTACAGACGCCAGCAGGTCAAGCTACCCGAAACTGTCAAATGTTCCCAATCAACATTGAACCTTAATACTATAAAGATAAAGTTGAATATCTATTAAAGAAAATTGACAGATTGTAGTAGCTTGATGCGCTGGGGTCTGTACCTAAACTTGTAATGTTTAGCACGCGTTCAAAGTTCAAAATAGGTGTGTGGTTGTGTGATATGTCTAGTTTTATTTCTATATGTTCATACCTGCAAAAGATTATTTCGCTTTCTTTGTCTCGGGTGTGAGATATTTAAGTTCAGTTAAGAATTAAAGGATTTTTTTTGTTGTGTAGCCTCTTATACTGTATCAATGCTAGGCAAAAACCTCCCCCAAGTTTTCCCTCTTTCCCCGCACCACCTCGACCCCCGCGGGTTAACGGGGTCATCCGAATTAGCCTGTTTCAGAATCAATTTTATATATGGTTAAATTAGTGTATTTAGGTGCTGAAAAAGATACGCGATGGTCATCGATATTCACCAATATCATCGGGCCGATAATAGTTATATCGGTATCAGGTTGGTGTCGTTATCTGATAATGTGCAAACGCCAAATAGGTACGTACAAGGTGTCGTCTTGCATCCTCGTCAAATTCAAGGAGGTAACTATGCTACTGATTCTCGACACGAATCAATAATAAAATAAGTAGGTATTTTTAATTCGGTATGTGTGCGACACGCATTTTAAAGCGCGGCCTGTGTGAGACCGCATTATAACTGCCATACCATACCATAACGCGATTCTGTTCTTTGAAAGTGGTGTATTCTGAAATACAGTCAAACTTAAATAACTAAAAAAACAAGTATGTATTTGTAGTGGTATATACAACGCCACATGCGAACAACGCGTCATATTGACGTCACGCAAATCCTGCATCTCGCAAGCAGAACTTACCGCGCAATTAGCATATATACAATTTCCCAACATCAATCGTTGCCCGCCAGACACAACACCCGTTTGGTCGGAGGATCCTCCGACCAGACCGTCGGACGGGGACGGGGACGGGGTCGGATGGAGGATGAGTGAACTTTACGCCCTGTTCCTCATATCTCTATATATTCATTATTTATCAGGGATCATAATTTTATTTCATTATTTATGTCTTTCATAACAGCCTCCTGAAATTTGACGAGGATGCAAAACAACAGCTTGTAGAACATTTTCAATTAATAATTTTTGTTCACTGCACCATATGTACTAACAGCCACACGGGTCGATCGGTCAGGTTAAGCTACGCTTGCTGCGGTTGGTCTGTGGATGGGTGACCATCTTTACATACCGAGACCCCTCCGTGCCTCGGAAAGCACGTTAAGCCGTTGGTCCCGGCTGTCATTCGTGGATCTTTGACAGTCGTTACGGGTAGTCGGACGCCCGAAATTCTGACAACCAGTCTTACCAAGGGGTATCACCCAGTAACTGGGTTGTGGAGGTCAGATATGCAGTCGCTCCATGTAAAATACTGGTATTCAGCTGCATCCGGTTAGACTGGAAGCCGACCCCAACATAGTTGGGAAAAGCTAGGCAGATGGTAGGTTATGGTAGGTACGAGTACATATGTACTCGTACCTACCATTAAGAGTGGCTTGCTAATTATTATATCACAATAATACCGCAAGATTGTGAAATTCTAAAGGCATGTTATCGAGTGTCGAAAACACTTGAGAAATTAATTCCCTAATGAATTTTCGGATGCGTTTAATTTTCCTTTGGTTTCGTGGAGCTATCGAGAACATTTTGTAATAAATATAATTGCTTTTCAGAAATGGTCCAAAGAGGCTTTTCAGATTTTCGATTGCCAGTCCATTATATTAATTGCAGTTCCATACGAATGTTTAGGAACAGACGGCATGAAAGAAAGAGTTTTTAGACAGCAATTTGAACTTACTTTCGGTTTAAAAAATATTCTTAATTAGGGTTCCGTACCACGAAAGGAAAAAACAGAACCCTTATAGGATCACTTTGTTGTTCGTCCGACCGTCCGTCTGTCAAGACCCTTTTTCTCAAGAACGCGTGGAGGTATCAAGCTGGAATTTATATCAAATACTCAGGTCTACTGACCATTGGAGCTGTGAAAAAATCGAACTTCTAAGCGAACGCAACCAAAAGATACATCCGTTTATGCTGCAAATTTTCGACACTCG